>OZ022238.1:23782514-24515381 GCA_963978895.1 Erpobdella octoculata | reverse complement strand
GAGGTTTTGTGCCGGTTAAATGCAGATGAGTTCAGTTTATCAGCGGACGGACGGGCCAAGCCGTTATTTTAGGGTCTTCATACGGCCCTGCCTAAACCTTAAATCAAGGTGAGACGGGCCGAGATTTTTAACCAAGTATATAGACATTTTAGTGATTTTAGGGTGTTCAGACGGGCCGGGCTAAACCTGAAGTCAAGGTGGGACGGGCCGACGTTTTTCATCAAGTATATAGAACTTCTAGCCTGTAAAAACGGGCCGGGCCCATATTAGACGGGCCGTGCCGGGCCAAGAATTTCGGTTTTTGAAACGGACTGGGCCAAGTTGTCGACGGGCCGAGCCGAGACCTGAAAAATTGATCCGTGCAGTACTCTACTATGTATGCACGGTTCAAATTCTCTAATATATTCAGATAAACATGCTCTATTGAAATACGTACGCCATTTGACCGAAACTAACTTTTTAGTAGTCTGTTTACACTTTTTTAAAATGTTTAAAACATCACTACAAAATGTAAAACTGTAAGCTTTATTATAAACCAACTGGCCAGTTTCGGCTTTGACAGCCATCTTCAGGGTTGTATACAAGACAACTTCTAGGCTTACCAAACATAATAAAGACAGTTCCAAGTCCGAACAATACATAATTTAAAATTGAGACAAAATAAGTTAAAACCAGATTAATAAATTTCAGCAGACATTCTAGTTAATCAGAAAATAATTAAAACTACGTGATTTATCGTGTTTCCATCTGAGCGCAGCAATCTGACAAAAGTCCAACATCATAGAAAAACCCATACTAATATTATACACAATATTAAATTAAAAGTTTTCATCTTCGTTTGTCTTTCCGTCTAACGGTTATATTTTGATTATCATCCAGATGAGTAAACACATTTGAGATCTGAATGTCTTCCGAAAATACTGAAGAACTTTCACCAATTACCACCGCATTCTGCAGTGATCCCTCCTTTATGATTTCCGATGAAACGCCAAACCATCCTTCAAAAAATTTCAATAGAGCATGTTTATCTAAAAATATCGAGCCAATTTACTGTATATATATATATATATATATATATATATATATATATATATATATAATAATGTAAGATGGCATAAGGTTTTCTTTAAGACAAGCTCGATTAAAAATAAGTCTCCATTTAGCCGCTATGAGTTTTATAGATACTTTCTCAATATTTCCCATATAAAAATTGGCGAATGTAGGTCCGACTGGAGACCCCATGGCGACACCGTCGACTTGGAGGTATAAATTATTATTAGGATGTCGAAATGGTGATTCTGAAGTACAGATAGTCAAAATTTGTTTCAAAAGCTCTTCAGGAATTCTTGGAGGAGGCAACGTTGAATGATTATACACGTAACGGATTAGATCGTAATGATTTAGCCGCGTGTCTGAGATGAGTTGGAATACTAGAATGAAATGGACGATACCTGTTAATTTGTCCCTCGCGTAGCAACTCGATTCTTAAAGAATCATCAAACATAATCAGTCCAACTTCTCGCAATAAATGGAGTTTTTCAAAGAGAATTTCCAGCTCTGTTTTTTTGTTTGTTTGATCGTACTTTTATATATATGTATATACATATATATATATATATATTTATATATATATATATTTATATATATATATATATATATATATATATATATATATATATATATATATATATAGTCAGAATATCCCGCTGCTCGTCACACTCATCGACTTCAAAAAGGCATTTGATTCGATTGATCAGGATATGATGTTTGCAATATTAAGACACTATGGCATTCCCAATAGGATAGTCTCAGCCATAAAAGTACTATATGAAAATTCATCTAGCCAGGTCTTTGTTGAAGGGAAACTATCTGAGCCATTCAGTATCACCACAGGAGTCCTACAGGGAGATGTCTTAGCCCCTTTCTTGTATGTCATTGTAATCGATTATGTCATGAGACGAGCGGAACATGATTTCGGCTATTTGACACACCGTCGCAATGGATCAAGACAGGCGGAGAGGAGGATTAATGACCTCGACTTTGCGGATGATATAGCCCTGTTGGAGAACTCAATAGATGGTGCTCAGCGACAACTGAATGCTCTCAACGAAGAATCAAAAAAGGCTGGGCTGGAAGTAAACACCATGAAGACCGTACAGATGCGTCTCAACATCCCTGAAGATTTTAGTGCACCGCACCTCACAATCGACGGCAAAAAAGTTGAAGTGGTCCGGGACTTCAAATATCTTGGTTCTCACATGAACTCAGATATCAAAGATATTGAGGCCAGAATCGCACTTGCATCGGGGGCCTTCCACAAACTGGAGAAAATCCTCACCTCCAGATACGTCGGTGTGATGCTGAGAGTGCGCTTCTTCAACGCTGCATGTGTGTCGATTTTGTTGTATGGATGTGAATCCTGGCTTGTAACAAAAAGTTTGTCGATTAAATTAGACGTGTTTGCCAGAAAGTGCTATCGCAGGATGCTCGGTGTGGTTCAGACAGAAGATCGCATGACAAATGAGGACCTGTACGACAGGGTACAATCAACTCCTATCAGCACATTGATCCGTCATCGTCAGATGTCTTTCACTGGTCACTGCCTACGTATGAACCAGGATGAACCGGCAAATATATACATGCTGTATACATCGAACGTAGGAGCTAGCAACAGACGCGGCCGTCCAAGAATGTCATACCTCGACCAGATGTCTTGAAAATCACTAAGATAAGTAGTATTATGTTAACCGTTTTACAAGTACATTTATGAACTTTTTAGTTAGATTTTATTTCAGTGCTGTTGAAGGGTGGTTAACTGATTATATTCAAAAATATAAAAACCATAAAGATAGAACTTGAAAAAAAAATAATATTCTATGAGAGCCTTTTCCAACACTTTGAGTGCATAGATTAATAACTTCAAAAAAAGTCTAATTATTATTGGGAATGTATGGGATCTATAACCACACCGGCCAAATAGAGCATTTCAATTCCAATAAACTATCACTGTTGAACGTATTAGCGCATTACGGTTAAACATCGGTTTCGCCTGAAGCGAAAATATACTCGATTTATAAATCTATAAATCTTATAATGTGCTGAAGAGTCAATTTCATAAGTGTGTTTGAATTGTTTTTGTTTTAAAATATAGACGATTATGATTGTTAATTGAAAAATAAAAGCATTCTTCAGAAAATTTCTAAATTTAAATGGGATGCATTGTCATGGAGAGCAAGCCTTTACCTCAAATTTCAGCTTGATTGGATAACGGGAAGTTTGTTAAATTATACTTTCAAGAATTCCAAACATTCAAGTTAATATAAAAAAAGAAATAGAATCACAACATTGTATTACAGATTATTATACGACAGTTTATTTGTTTTAATAGACAATAAAGTTAAATTAAAACATAATTTCACTGAAGGATACCTGTCATTCAACAAAAGGACTGGAAGTAACTGTTAAAAAATACACAGTCTACTGAAGTTTTAAACTTTTATTAAAATTAAATCGAGCAAATGTTTATATCAATAAAGTTTGTATACTATTACATAAAACTCATAAAGCATAAGGCTCCTCTGTTCCACAAGAATTATAAACTGTTCAATTTATAGTCGACTGTAGTCAAAATTCAAGTTGCATCAAATATGCGCCAAAAAACTACGTGATTGCATGACTCATCAATGACAATCATGCAGCAAATTCAAATAAAACACACAATATTTATTTTGGATTTGTCAGTACCTACGTTTAAATTAAGCCCACTGATTGCCTCCGCCACAAGTATACACAAATTGAAACGGTTTGAAAAATAATTACACACAAGCGTGACAGTCCTTTTGACCTCAGAGCGCCTGGACTTTGTCCATCCACAACATATTGTTGTTACGCAGCCTACATAGGAACTGGAAAACATAAAAAAAACCTTTGGTGATGAATAAAAGAAATTTCAACAACACGAAAAAACTGCCACGCATATTTCGGCTATAGAAATGTAGACGGAAATGAAAAAGCATTCCAAATTGAATATGAATTTCTCTAGACTGTCAAATGACTAAATTGCTACAACCATAGACTTATAATATAATATTAAGACGTGCAATAGCAGACCAATATTACGGCAAAATTTCTCGACCCTCGTCACGTGATCATCAGTGCTTGTAAACAAAAAAATTCCCTTTTAAACGGATTGCCAATGCCGATTATAGGTGTGAACGGTAGTGGAGACAGCGGGATTACCGCGGACTTTGTGGTATTCCTGCGGAAGTGAGGACGTACGAGGCGGGGATACCACGGTAATGGGGATGACGTCACGGTGTTACCGCGGGGATGGAAACAAACGTAGCGGGATAACCGCGGGGATAGAGACGAGTTTTTGCGATATAACCGCAAAAATAAGATAAGTTTATTATAAAAAATATTTTAAATTAACCAAAAAAATATCATGTCTTATATATCATTGCTGATGTTTTTAATCCTTGCAACGCGCCGTTGTTTTATCGCTAATATTGAGTTACCGAAGGTTTTAAAGTCATAGGCTGCATTATTTGTTAAACTACCGAAGTACTAGATAAAAATTTTATTTAAATAAGGAAACGGCTGAATTCAAAAATTTGTTAGCCGCAACAGTGATCGTGTCAGTACTTTGTTGTTGTGCCTTTTCATATCACTCTATTGGATCCTGAGCTAAAATGATAATCCCGATGTTTTCTTTTTTTCAAAAGTGATGCGAGAAACTGCAATTGAATGTTTGATTAATTTGCTTTCACATTATTAGATTTTACATAAAATATTTGAACTTTTTTAATTTTGTTAGAAATCTACAAAAGCTCGTAGATGATGTAACACATGATGATGACTACATTCTGAGCACCACAAGATGACATCTTAGAACATCAACGAGTCAGAAAGAGAAAACTTGAGGACAACATTTATGCAAACTTGTACACCACTAACTCAAAAAGCTCAGTTTTGAATGAGGTTTTGTTATTGAATCGTCTTTATATTAAAAGCCTGAAAGGTTTTTTAGACCTCAGTAACAACTTATAATTCAGTTGGTTGATTGTTATTAATTATGCTTATATGAGCAGCTAGTTTCACAATGTTATTAATTATTTTTATAAGGTTGCTGACTATTTGGCATTGAACGAAGAAGGTGCACAAGGCGATTTGCTGAGTTTTTGGAAAATAAATCGTAGAAATGGCCAGAACTGTCTCAAGTAGCAAGAAATATTTTAAGTGTGTCAGGAGCAAGCACATCCCTTAAAAGAGCATTTTCTATGGGTGGATTAATCATTAATGATCGAAAAACTCAGCTAAGTGGACGAAACACTGATGGAATTTTATTTATTTATGGACTTAAATAAATGAATTGCATTGAGTCATATTACCGTTTTATTGCAATTCTATAAATCAACACTTAAGTTATAGTTGGGTTAAAATGATGTACTGAAAAAAATGGCTACTACAGGGTTAATTAAAAATGGGCATAAACAGTGTGGGGATGGATGGGGATGAAACATTTAAAGGCTGCAAGGATGGATGGGTATGGGGATTAAAGATTGAATGACTGCGGGAATTGTTGGGGATGGGGATGAAACACTGCGGATATGGATGGGGATGAGGATGATACTGGCGGGGATGGCTGGGAATGGAGACAAAAAGTCGTCCCCGCGCCCACCTCTAATGCCTAAGGGCTACCAGCACCGAAAGTAATTAATATTCATTGAGACATGCTTAAAGATAAAAATTTTTATTATTTTATTTTTCAAAAATTACAAGTTGATTTTTTTTAAATAGGTTTTATTTTCAATAAAGTGAGTAATATAATTATTTTTTTATTCATACCAAAAGACCATGTAGCTATTAGTTATCCATTTTAGGTATACAAGTACTTTTGAAATAGACTCACTAAATTGGTATGTATTGCGCGTCTATTTATTATATTATAAGTCTATAGCTACAACGTGAAAATTGTTGCAGAAGTTATTAAAATTCTTGTTTCGAACAAGCTGGAAGAAAGTAGAGCAGAGTGACACAGAACATATTAAATTTTTTTTCAATTATACCTTAAACATTACAAAATAACAAAAAATTAGCAACCATAAACAAAAATATTTCAGCCAATGGCGCACCCACGGATGGTAGTTTCTGGGGTTTGAACCCCACCCTTTGCGAAAGTATTCCCCAATCAAAAAATTGTATGCATGAAAACCTAATTGTTTAAATTAGAGATGGGAATCGTACCGAACTTTTCGAACTCAAACCCATAATTTTAGCCTTTCGGACCAAACTCGAACGAACCCAAATTTTTATGCACCGAACTCGAACCGAACTCAAACCAAATAACGGTCGAACCCGAACCGAACTCAATGGCGATCGAACTCGAACCCAACTTAAAATTCAATAAAAAATAATGCAAGAGAAGTAAAGCTAGAGAAGACAACAAATAAAGTTTGCGCTATAAAGCAAAACTTCTTTAAAAACACTATTTTGGTTAATTTTATATGCTTTTTTATCTCTGTAGACAAAGGAAAAAATTTGTTTTTATCGTTTTCATAAGTAACGGTATATATTATAGCTGATAATTGAAACTGGACAGTCTCGTCATTTTTTCTCGACGGAAAAAATTAAATACTATAAGAAATCTCGAAATAATTCGCAATTACTGGATGCGATTTTGACAAAGCTTATAAATTTGTAATAGTTTCAAGTGTATTAAAATAGAAAAAAGAGATAGGTGTCAATATTTATTACAATTTTAAAACAAGTCAAGGAAAAACGAGTTTTTCAACACAAAATTTGTATTTCAAATACACTCGATTTAGAAAGACGAAAGATGTTCAAATTGTTTATTTTTCTTATTGAATCTTAAATTGTCATCCAATGCAAAGCTATGCTGAAAGTTTCAGCTTCCTATCTAATCAAAAAGCTGGTTAAATTTTACTTGCAAGATTTGCGTACAGAGAAAGCCACCCACACACAAACAGAGATTATAACTTAAATGAAAGTTTGTAAAAATTTTAAAAATAAAGTGAAGTAAATAATTTTCCGAGTAATTGAAAAAGTTGAAAACTAGCTGTACAGTTATTACTCATTACCGATAATGCCAAAATTGCCAAAAAAACCAATGCCATTCCTGCTACAAGAATTTTAAGTGGTAGATTATTTTTTTCTTTTTTAAAATGTTTTGAAAAACGTCGTTTTTAATTTTAATTTAAGTCCAAAAGCTATCTCTAGACTTCTAGAGCAACACTTATTTTTAAAATACAAACTCAAATTATAATAGGTTTTTGCTGGAATAATCCTTTTAATAAATGTTGTTTTAATTACTGAACTTTAAAATTAGTGAAGATAGTTTGTGTGAAATTAATTAAGAAAATGAATTGAGCTCAAGTATCAGCCATCGCATCACATTTCACGCTAAACTCAAACAAATCTTAATTGATTGATTACGGACGCAGTAAAAGTCGAACTCGAACCGAACTCGAACTCAAAGACGGTCGAGCCGAACCAAACTCAAACTTTCAATTTTGGGTTCGATTCCCATCTCTAGTTTAAATGTATCTCTGGCCATGGACGCACCCAAAAAAAAAGTTTCTTTGGTAAGAACTCCCCCCGATATTTTTCAGAAATATTTGAATGAATAAAACGTATTACTTGGCTTGATTTAGTAGAAATTAAAAACAGATTTTGTATGTATATATGTATGTATGTATGTATGTATGTATGTATGTATGTATGTATGTATGTATGTATGTATGTATGTATGTATGTATGTATGTATGTATGTATGTATGTATGTATGTATGTATGTATGTATGTATGAATGTATGTATGTATGTTATATAAATTTTGTCTACTCGTCTACGTATTCTATCAAATTAGTTAATAATGGCGCAAATAAGCAAAATTTGGAAATTTTTTGAAATGATAATAGAAATTTCCGATTTAATTAGAAATGTTGGTACTAAAAATTTTGCTTATTTGCGCCATTATTAACTAATTTGAATGAATTTAATTATATTTAATATAATTATGGTAAAGGCACGTAGACGAGTAGACAAAATTTATATAACAGAATTGAATACAGAAATGTTTCATTTGCTTATTTTGTGATAATTGAAGTAACAGCAGGGGCCGTATTCACCAACCGTCTTGTAATTAACGAGACATTAAGCCCTTTAAGCATAAAAACCATTTACTGGATCAATAACCTACACCTCCTACTAAAATACATACATACATACATACATACATACATACATACATACATACATACATACATACATACATACATACATACATACATACATACATACATACATACATACATACATACATACATACATACATACATACATACATACATACATACATACATACATACATACATACATACATACATACATACATACATACATACATACATACATACATACATACATACATACATACATACATACATACATACATACATACATACATACATACATACATACATACATACATACATACATACATACATACATACATACATACATACATACATACATACATACATACATACATACATACATACATACATACATACATACATACATACATACATACATACATACATACATACATACATACATACATAAATACATAAATACATACATACATACATACATACATACATACATACATACATACATACATACATACATACATACATACATACATACATACATACATACATACATACATACATACATACATACATCCATACATACATACATACATACATACATACATACATACATACATACATACATACATACATACATACATACATACATACATACATACATACATACATACATACATACATACATACATCCATACATACATACATACATACATACATACATACATACATACATACATACATACATACATACATACATACATACATACATACATACATACATACATACATACATACATACATACATAATACATACAAACAAACAAACAAACAAATGTATATAGGAAATTATGTATGTTATGCTGTTCTAATTATTAAATTTACGTGTATATTTATTTAAGAAAAATTATTAGAAATTAAATTTCTTCGGTATTAGATTAACTAAAAAAGTTGTCTACCTTAAAAAACTTGTTACAATTATGCCAAAAAAATTTAGTTCCGCTATTGCTTGTTTTTTATACATTCTTTTCCCAGCTTAACTGAATATTCTTTCATTACTCATTGAATCGTCAAGATTTGTAAACTTGTGTTTCTTCAAACAAGTCAAATTATTGGCAACGCATGCATAAGCCCAATTCATCAAATTGATGATGAAAAAATTTTCATATAAGAAAAACAACATTAAATAATTAATTTAACACAAAACAAGTTGTTGGACTTAAAAAAATAAGCAACTTGTGATGAGGTTTTCATTTGTCCGGAATTTTCCATTCTGCATGCATGTCTTGACATAATTTCTTGTTATTAACGATGACGTATGAAATGCTGAAAATATCCATGAAATTGAGACATAACAGCATGGAAAAAGTATGATTGAATGTGTAATTTAATCAAAGCCAATGTTATATTTATTGACTGTCAATTCTAAAATAATTGCCTCAGCAGTCTGGCGTTCAAATCGATTTTTTAATTTCATTGATGAAAACCATCGCCAAAATAATACCGATTTCTTCTCACAAACGAGTTTGATAATGATTTTTTGTAAATTTTATAAAAAATAATATAATTCTGATTAGGAAAAAGTTTAAAGCATGAAAATAATTGTAACCTTCTCATTTCAATTATTTTAAATTAAAAAAGCCGAAAATTGTTCACAAATCAACATCAATTATTTCATTAAATTAAATATTATAAAAATATTTTTTTTAAAACAAAACGTTTTGAAGATTTATTGAGCCATCTAATCCTACTTGTCACCAATAAAACACAATACTATTTGAATACAGTTCAACAATTAATTACAATATATTTAACATTCACAAAACACTACAACAATTTTATCCACCACTATAATCAATTATCACAATTTTGTAGTCATGTTCTGGTTTATACATATAGAGAATAAAATTATTTTGAGGAATCGACAAGAAATTTTAAAAAAAACTTGAATACAATTTTTGTTCAATGAAAATTTGAAAAAACTTTGTATGCATTTATATTTTATGATTTTGTGTGCGAGATTGTTTTAGTTTTTGCTGTTTGTGTTGTGTCTGTGTGAAACCATCTTTTATGTTTGTGTGAGACCATCTTTTATGTCTGTGTGAAACCATTTTTTATGTTTGTGTGAGACCATCTTTTATGTTTGTGTGGGACCATTTTGTATGTTTGTGTGAAACCATCTTCTATGTTTGTGTGAAACCATCATGTATGTCTGTGTGGGACCATTTTGTATGTTTGTGTGAAACCATCTTCTATGTTTGTGTGAAACCATCATGTATGTCTGTGTGAGAACATCTGGTATGTATGTGTTAGACCATCATGTATGTCTATGTGAGACCATATTGTATGTTTGTGTGAAACCATTTTGTATCTCTGCGTAAAACCATCTTATATGCGTATGTGAGACCATATTAAATTTTAATCAGCTAATGAATATTTTAAAACATATCGATAATGTAGAAAATTGATTTGTTTTCTCCATTATCTTTTTTTTGTTCACTTTATTTTTGTCTCTTTTTCATTTTTTACCTTTGATTTTCCTTTTTTATCCACGTTTTTTTCAAAAAAACCCTTAAGTTTTTATTACTCTTCAAGCCATCAAATTCATAGCGAAGGAGAACCTTTTTCGTCTTGTTGATTGAGTTCAACATTCTCCACATTTTCCATATTCTTTAGAAAAATTTCGTTGACGCCACCCTCTTGAAAACTGCTGATAAATTTCGTTTCCACAGAAGCTTGAGGTTTTTTTCGCGTAACTGTAGTATTGGCGCTTTGCACTGTCCCGGAAGAGGTCGAAGCTGCAATTTGGTGATCGGCTACCGGTGGGCAATCTTTCATCTCATCGGCTGCATGGTGAGTCGCTGGCGCCTGCGTGTACGTAGCCGCTGCCTCGACGTAGCTAGACTTTTTGAGACATTTCCGAAAAGGCAGGCCGCAGGTGGTCTGTGAGAGAACTTGTCGGAATCTGAGATTGAAAAAGTAGTAGATGAAAAAATTTACTGACGAATTTGCAATGACGAGCATGTTACTCATTCGACTGAAGTAGTACTGGAAGCCAGGACATGCACGCTCGTTGTCTTCGTAGATGCCCCACATCAGTCTGTTGATCAGGGCCGGTGTCTGGCAGACGATAAAGACCAAGACGACGATGATGAGAACCAATGTCACGTTGTTATCTTGTTGTTGTCGGACGCTCTGCATCTCGGCTCGTCTTTTTTTCAGCTTTTTTAATTGGCGAATGAGCAAGATGTTGAGAACAGTTAGCGTTGAAAGTGGGAGAATAAGAAGGAAGATTGTGTACATGACGCTTTCGTATCCGTACAAGTATGAATCATTCATGTAATAAGACGAGAACGCCAGACACCAGCAAGTTTTATCATTACCGTTGTAATCGATGCTGTCATTTGTACTGATCGTAAAATTAGTATATGATTTGTTTGAACTGTAATCTGAAATTAGTTTTTCTCTACGCACGACGTAAGTTTCAAAAAATTTTGGAATATTGTAGAGAAAAGAAAAAACCAAAACAATCGCTAATTGAATTTTTGATTGTTTAACCGAGCTTATTTTAGCACTCTGATATGGCCTGCAAACGGCTATGTAGCGATTTAAGCCAACTAGAACTGTCAGCCACACTGTCGCAGTTTGATTCACAGACGCCCATGGAAAGAAGATGACATGTATAAGAAACTTGTAGCCGCAGTGAATATAATCATCAAAATATCCAGTGTACACAACAAATGGTTCGAGACAAAAAACCGGAAAGACCGTCACAAGAAGCATGTTGTCGACTATGGAGAGACTCTGGAAGAGGAAAAGAGTCGACGATTTTACTTTCGTTTTGTAGAAAACATAGAAGGAGATCGTATTGCCGATCAACCCAACTATACAAAAAAAACCAACAAAGAGCGTCTGTGTGACAAACGAGTATGTTGGACACTTATCCTCGGCCAGGGTGCAAGCGTAGTTACTAATATCGTTTGTGGTCGCATCGTCAACTTCGGTGGTTGTTACTGTAGAAGTAAAAAATTCAGTGTAAGTCGCTGCGTTCATGATTGTTGTCTTTCGCTAATGGTTGGAAATAAAGTTGTTGACGTTTTGTAGTTTTCTAATAGTTTCGTTTTTGAAGTTCCAATTAATTTGTTTATACAATTTTTTTGTTCTTTTGCTTTGAATTTCCGTGTCAAGCTGTGTTATAATTAAAAATTTTTTGAGCAATTTCAATGTTAATAATGCTTTAGTTTAGTTAATTCTAGCTTATTGTAATAACTCAGTCTGTCGGTTTCATCATTATATCATTAAAGAAACGTGAATGAAGTTTCCTCAAAAATGTGCATTTCTTGAACTCGGTAATTTCCTGTGACCTAGAAACCTGAAAAAATCAAAAGTTTTTTTAAAGCAGAAGAATATAAATTATTCTTACAGTCAAAACGTACTAATTATGTTTTTTTAAATAAATGTCTGCAACAAAATTGCATAATTTCCCTAAAGAACATTTAAAATTATTTTACTAATTTGACGGCATTGCTGCTGTCAAGGATGAAAGAAACAAAATCTCAGCAATTTCTATTTTTCAGTTTTTTTCTCTCACTTTATGACTGTAATTAAAAAATGATTTAAAAGTGTAGACTTTAGTTTGGTTTCTGTTTGAACATCTTTTTGGCTTCTGAACTTATAGTGGAAATCAATAATTCATTGAATGGGTGCCATTCGTCTGTTTCTAAATTTCTAACACTTGACTTATTGATTAGAACTATATAACAATCATGATTTAATGACAAAAAAGGCAACGACGATGTTGATGACAAGGTCCTAGAGCAATTCTGCGCAAAATATTCAGGACGCTGATATGGCGCGGACAATTCAGTGCAGAAATAAAATTTTTAAATTTTAAATTTTAAAATTTGAAATAAAAAAATAGAGTTAACCAGCGTTGCTCCACCTATTCTGTTTGTTTGTGTGTATTTTTTCTGCTTTCTTTTTTTTACTCATAATAAAAATAAAAAGCCTATGCATGAAATCCAAGTGTATTATAATTTTCTATAAACGTACAAGGTTTTCTGCTAAATTATCATTAATGGATTTTAAAATTCAAAATTTAAATGCAATAGAGAAAATAAATGCAACTGAAATTTTAAGAAATGTTTATAATAAGACTAGCAGTGCCCGTAGCGGCTTCGCTCACATGAAATTAGAGAGTTTGAACCGTGCATTCATAGTAGAGATCATTTTTTTAGGTCTCGGCTCGGCCCGTCGACAAATTAGCCCAGCCCGTTTTAAAAACCCAAACTTCTGGCCCGGCACAGCCCGTCTGAATTAGGCCTGGCCCATTTTTACAGGCCTAGAAGTTCTATATACTTGATGAAAAACTTCGGCCCGTCCCACCTTGACCTCAGGTTTGGCCCGGCCCAACTGAAGACCCTAAAATCACTAAAATATCTATATACTTGGTGAAAAACCTCGGCCCGTCCCACTTTGATTTAAGGTTTGGCCTGGCCCGTGTGAAGACTCTAAAATAACGGCTTGGCCCGGCCGATGATAAACTGGACTTAGCTACTTTTAACCGGCACAAAACTTCAAAATACTAATTTTTACATTTGTAGAAATTACAGTTGTTGAGTAGCAGTTACTTTAAAAACAAAATAACCCTATTTTCCACCCCACATTTGAGGTCCTGGAAACCAAAATTTTCAAAAAATGCTAAAACACGTATTTCATTATTTTTGGAGTAGAAACTAAATACTAATTTTTACTTTTGTAGCATTAACAGTTTTTGAGTAGAAGCTACTTTAAAAACCAAATAACCCAATTTTCCAACCCACATTTGAGGTCCAGGAAACAAAATTTGTAAAAAATGGTGAAACACGTATATCTTTATTTTTTAGAAAAGAAACTAAATAATAATTTTTACATCTGTGGTATTTACTGTTTTTGAGTAGCAGTTACTATAAAAGACAATTAGCCCTATTTTCCACCCCACATTTGAAGTCCTGGAAACCAAATTTTCAAAAAATGTCAAAACACGTATTTCATTATTTTTGGAGTAGAAACTAAATACTAATTTTTACTCCTGTAGCATTAACAGTTTTTGAGTAGAAGTTACTTTAAAAACCAAATAACCCAATTTTTCAACCCACATTTGAGGTCCGGGAAACCGAATTTTCAAGAAATAGTGAAACACGTATCTTTTTATTTTTCAATTTCAAAATCTCCTCATTTTTGGTTTTCGAGATATACATTGTTTTAGATAAAAGTTTGTTTTCCAGTTTTTTCCCCTCAGGAGCAACATTTTCAAAAATCCTTTCTTAGCGGATGTTTACGCTATAAAAGTAATATAAGTTCCAAATTTCACGTTCCTAGGATGAGGCGTTTGAGCTCGGCGTTGATTATCAGTCAGTCATCAGTCAGTCAGTCAGTCAGTCAGGACATGTTCTTTTATATATAGAGATTATGCAAACAAAAATAATGGGGAAAATACAAATAAAAACTAGATCAGAGATCATAGGTCACTTTTTAGAAAAAAAAATTTTTTTTAACATTAACTCTATTTTTAGCCCCAAACATTCTGTCCTATTTTAGCTCAGTGATTGAGGTACGGTATTGAACTTATGCTAACAATTATCCGCAATACGAAATATGAAAAACCTTGGTCAAGATTTTCTGTTTATGGGTAGGTATATGTCAAAACAGAATACGGCTGCAAAATTAATTGCTTGAAATAGTTGATGTCATTGATGATGCAAGTTTGAGTGAGGGAATTATCCGTATTTTAAAGAGCCATGTGTTGATCAGCAGAAACCCATGTTGCCCTGTGTCAAGGAACGTGATTTAGTAGCACAAATTCAGTCAGTCGTTCACGTTGTTATTAGAGCTCATAGGATAATATTTGGTTTGAAACACACAAAAGCATTGAGCAAGGGGTAAACCAAATATTTTTGAAAATTAAGTTTTCGGGACCTCAAATGTGGGGTGGAAAACGAAATTTTTGCTTTTTTAAAATAACTGCTATTTCAAAACTGTAAATGCTACAGATATAAAAACTAATATTCAGTATTTACTCAAGAAAAAATACGTGTTTTACTAATTTTTGATAATTTGGGTTCCAGGACCTCAAATGTGGGGTAAAAAATAATTGATTAAAAACTCTAAAAACTAAAAATGTGAAAGTTTTGAACTTAAGTACCAAGATTATTCTTACAAAATAACACAATGTGTGTTTTACCAATTTATGAAAATTTGGTTTTCGTGACCTCAAACGTAAGGCGTAGGTGACAGAGTGGTAGAGCGTTCGCCTGTCGATCGTTAGGGCGGCAGTTCAAGCCTCGCCGGTGTCACTAGCGTAACTCCCATAAGCAAGTAGTTCACTCGCATTGCTAAAGGGGTAGGCGCCTATAAATTGCTGCCTTTGCAAGGGCCATTTCTCGCCTTTGAGCTAGACTCGTTTTATAAAAGGCGTGTGCTACACAAAGAAAATAGAGTTATAAGTTTTTTGAAAATAACTGTAATAAGAAACTGAAAGTACTACAAATATAAAAATTATTATTTGAAGACTACTTGGAAAATAAAGTTACACATGTTTTACCATTTTTTATTCTTTGGCTTCTGGGATTATAAATGTAAGATGGAAAAAGAAATTATTTGCTTAAGAACTCAATAACTGAAATATTGAAATTAATAAAATTCAGTATTTGCACGAACCGGGCCAGACCTCGACTATTGTGTTTCTGAAACGGAACGGTTCAGGCCTGAAATTTTGTGCTTAATAACAAAAAAGGCCTAAAATTTCCTATTTGTAAAATGAGCCGGGCCGGGTCTTAAAAAACTGTGTATTGCTCTATGGATTAGAGTACTGCACGAGCCGGGGCAATCTGTGATTGTAGGGTTTTCAGGCAGGCCGGGCCGGACCTGAAATCAAGCCGGGTCTGTAAAAATGGGCCGGGTCCAAATAAGATGGG
The DNA here is from genome assembly GCA_963978895.1 of Erpobdella octoculata. NCBI lineage: Eukaryota > Metazoa > Annelida > Clitellata > Hirudinida > Erpobdellidae > Erpobdella > Erpobdella octoculata. The sequence continues at coordinate 24,499,235 of OZ022238.1, read as the reverse complement.
TCGTGCCTGAAATTTTGGCATATAAAACGGGCCTCGCCGTAAAAATTCGGCCCATGCAGTACTTTTCTATAGATGCACGGTTCAAATTCTCTAATTTCAAGCGAGTGAAACTGCGACAGGCACTGCTAGGTATTTTGATTTATTAAAACTTTCCCTTCGTCGTAGACTAAAAACCACACACTGTGAATTTTTATTTATTGATCAGGCCATGGTTTCGGCGACGTTTGCCATCTTCAGAATATACTATGTACAACTGTAATAAAATCAATTAAGAAAATTAGAAAATAGAATGTAACTGTTTAACTTTGGTTTCAATTGAAACATTGTTTAACCAATAGTAATTTAAAGTCAAATTTTGTCTTTCCTTGGTTGGTGGTTGAATTGTACATATTCAGCCGTTTTGCCACTTTCCGCACCAATCTGTCCTACCTGAATTATTGGAATTTCCGAATTGTTCGCGCCGAATTGTCCTGCGACGAAATGTCTGGATACCGATTATGATGTTGACAATGACGGCGATGACGATGGTTATGATGTTGATAATGCCTCTACTGTTTGTATCAATAATTTCGATGACACGACAGCTAGTTAATTTTAAGATGTATGTACGTTCTTTCAGTTAAATTACTAACAAGTTCTTGGGTCAGCTCTAAACGGAAGTCAAAAACAACATATGATAATGCTGTTTGATTTAGCGCCAAGTATATCACATTATCAAGTTCAACAGACATTCAAGATTAAAAAAACTCGTGGTTTTGGAAATACCATTCGTAAAAATCCACATTGTCATGCATAATATGGCTTATTGCAAATTATAACAATAGTATTAGTAATAATGGTAATAATAATTATTATAATAATAATAACTTCTGAGTGTTTTCACTATTTATTTTCCAGTAACTTTTTTTATAATATTTTTATAATATCTTGTATTTTTTTATTTCTTTGTGTTTCACAATTATTGATTATAATTGTTACTCGCTAAATTTTTATATCTTTCTTTAATAAAAGTAGTATTTTCATAATTAAATTTTTATAATATTGTTTTCTTTTGTCATTTTTCAACACATATTTATTCAACAAATATTTTTCCATTTCATATTCTTTCGCAATACCAGCCTTCATGCTCTATTTGTATATTACTTTCATTTTCTTCTCCATTCATTCATCACACAACCTCCTATTATTCTTTATATATTTAAACTACTTCCTGTCTCTTATACCATTTCCTTTCATTTGCTCATAAAACTGGACGAGTTTTATCTCACCGGGACCCGTATGAAAGGTGAATAAATAAAGTTTTGGATGGCATTTAATTTATTTTGTTTGAATGCATCTTTTGTGCTGTTATGCAGAAATTCCTGGTTAGCTTTTGTTTGCGTTAGTAATTTATTTTTTAAATAAATGATTTGCATTACATGTGCTCTTTCATTCAACTTGTGGCTTGTCTTCAGCCGTTCTTCTGTAACTCTCCTGAATGTTGGTTTTGCATGCTTTAATTCTATTTTATGTCTTTGCAAAAATACGACGCTTGGGATGTTATTTGAAAATAAAATTTAATAAAAGCTGTATATGAAATTATTATTATGCTTAAGTGTAGAAACGGAACAAAACAATGATTCCACTTTAAAGCAATCGATCGCCTAATTGAATGGAAACCAGTGAATAACAATAGTGCAAAAAGAAAAGAGGAGAACCAAGTTTATGTAATACCTGAGAGTTTTTATTTGTAACATTAAGCTATATGTGCCATATTAATATACAATAAATTTGTCTGTCTATCATTGGTATTTATTCTATGTAGTACACCTAAATTTATTTTACGTGTTTATTTGTCTTTATTTGATGTGTTACATTTGTAATTATCTGATGTGTTACATTTGTCTTTATTTGATGTGTTACATTTGTATTCCTTTGATGTTTAACATTTATTTTTTGTCAGAAATATTGAGAAAAGATAACTACATATAAAGACTAAATTAGAAAAACAAGATTAAATCGTATTTCAGAAAACCTATTTGGATATTTCAAAATTTACTATGATTGAAATTGTTATTATTTTTATTTTTATTATTATTATTATTATTATTATTATTATTATTATTATTATTATTATTATTATTATTATTATTATTATTATTATTATTATTATTATTATTATTATTATTATTATTATTATTATTATTATTATTATTATTATTATTATTATTATTATTATTATTATTATTATTATTATTATTATTATTATTATTATTATTATTATTATTATTATTATTATTATTATTATTATTATTATTATTATTATTATTATTATTATTATTATTATTATTATTATTATTATTATTATTATTATTATTATTATTATTATTATTATTATTATTATTATTATTATCATTAACAAGCACGTGTTGTCCATTTGTAGTGCCAATCCACTCAAGAACGTTACACTAGAAGACAGAGCGATGTTCTTCTACTGCTAGCGGAGTTGATCCTTAGAAATAAATCCCAAAAATAATTGTGGAAGTTGATATTGAGTTAAAAGATTTCAAAACAGTTTCAGAAGTTTTTGACGATCGAGTGAATCGGACATTGTTCTAGTCGACATTCTCCGGATAGTTGTTCATGAATTAACTATATTCCATGAGTCAAATTTGTCAATATTATTTAAATACAATATGTATCAAAATGTACACCTATATCTCATGTCAGAGATGGAATCCAGGGTTCTTGATAATTTACATTAGAGGTTTCAACCCTGGGGTCATGTCTGATTTCACTACTTTCCTTATGGCAGAAGGCCTACCCAAAATACCGTAACCCTAATATCTGAAATAACTAATTGCAAACTCATTTACTGTTTACTGGCGTAATGCCAGTTCAGACTAATACGACCAGTGTGTTGCTATGAGTTTATAAACCTTTTATTGTACAATAAAATTGCCTGCAGCCTGTTTTTTATTATTTGAGCAATGCTAGTGCAATTTCATTTACGTCATAATTTATTTAGTTAAAATTTTGACAGATTTGTTATGTTCTGTCCTATATTTTGCTGAATAAAACAAATGTCTGTATTTTTAATATTGTAATAATAATAATATTTGACATTATCATTGTAAATTAATATGAATTAAAACTTCTTAAATGAGCAACATTTAAAAACAAACAAAACAGTCCATAGCTTAAAATTGGAAAAGAAATGCAAAACCTGAACAGACAAACAGCAAAATCACCACATTAGCTCATTTTTTCTCTGAAAAGAGTCTAATTGCAAAAATTGTAGTAACAATTAAAAACCTGGTAAAAAAACACAAAATAATGAAAGTTAGCTGTGAGTTTAACATTAGAAAAAACAACAAAGTTATTAGCGTAGAAAAACAAGCGTGTTTTTTAAACTGTTACACCTTATTTGAAATTCGAATTTGTTTGCTGTTTATCTAGGAACATTTTGATTGTGCTACAAAGGGCAAAGGTCAAATCTCTAAGCTAAATAATTACATAATGAAATCAAGGTTGACATAATAAATCAGTTGTTGGAAAACTAAAAAGTGTATCTGAATATTTATATATGTAAAAGCTGAAAAGACATCGCCAACAATTGTTTAGACCTATGTTTTCCAAACCCCCTAGCTCCTACCAATCTTTTTTTTTGTGTGTTAACATGAACAAATGAAAATAATGAGTATAAAATCAGATTTCTTAATTAAAAAACTTAAAAGTAAATTTTGTTATTTAAAAAACTTAAAATAAAGAAATTATAAAATGATGCAGAATCAATTAAATCTAAGCTGCATTTGTCTCATTTGATAATCAAGTACCCCGTGCATCCAAATATTATTACTATTTCAAACCTAACTGGTAAGTGATGCAGTTATAAATTTGGTAGAGGTTTTATGCCTTTATCATTAATTCTTTATTCTGAGACACTCACACAAGAATTTCAAATGCTCTTACCAGTTTGCAAATAAAAAAACCAAAGTTCCTATTTTCTTGTAAATTAATTTGCTTGCCAGAAAAATATAACAATAAAAGTGACATCAATTGGAATACTGAACCAAACAAAAACAGAGCAGTTGAAACTCGAGATTTTAGATATTTAAAACTTTGTTGACAAAAAAATTATATTTTTAAAAATTAACAAATTTCTCGTCTTTCAATCAAGCTTAAACATAATAAATACAATTGCTCTTAATTCATTTTATTAAGTAGATGACAATTTTTAAAGTTATAAATTTTATATCTATATATATAAAAATGAATGTTTGTATGTATATATATATATATATATATATGTCCTTTATGCATTGCTACACCATTCATCCGATCGTAATGAAATTTTCACAAAACCTTGAGAGTCAAGGGGAATCAAATATAGAAAAAAAATTTTGAAATCCGTCACAAGATGAGCGGAGCAGAGCGGGTGAGTGAGCGGGAACTATATATATATATATATATATATATATGTATGTGCGTATGTATGTGTGTATGTATGTATATGTATGTGCATGTATGTGTGTCTGTGTGTGTGTTTATGTATGTATGTATGTATGTATGTATGTAACTCCGCCTCGCTAATTGCGAGCCAGTCCCAAGCCTGGATGAAGGAGGAGGGACAGTTAAAAGGATCAAACTTTGATCCACGACAGGAAGTACTTATGTGCTTCCTACATACAGCCAATTCAGTCTTAAAACACTTGGTGTAAAGGACTATAAAATATCATAAAAAAAAAAAAAAAAAATATGTATGTATGTATGTATGTATGTATGTATGTATGTATGTATGTATGTGTTTTTTTACAATATTTCGGCACTAAATGCTCATTCAAATTATTACATGGGTGTGTATGTATCTATGTAGGTATGTAGGTATGTATGTATGTATGTATGTATGTATGTATGTATGTATGTATGTATGTATGTATGTATGTATGTATGTATGTATGTATGTATGTATGTATGTATGTATGTATGTATGTATGTATGTATGTATGTATGTATGTATGTATGTATGTATGTATGTATGTATGTATGTATGTATGTATGTATGTATGTATGTATGTATGTATGTATGTATGTATGTATGTATGTATGTATGTATGTATGTATGTATGTATGTATGTATGTATGTATGTATGTATGTATGTATGTATGTATGTATGTATGTATGTATGTATGTATGTATGTATGTATGTATGTATGTATGTATGTATGTATGTATGTATGTATGTATGTATGTATGTATGTATGTATGTATGTATGTATGTATGTATGTATGTATGTATGTATGTATGTATGTATGTATGTATGTATGTATGTGTGTATGTATGTATGTATGTATGTATGTATGTATGTGTGTAGAATCGGATCTAGGGGGGGGACTGAGAGCGAAAAAATGAGCGGGAAAACGAAAGGGAACGGATAACGACCGGGAGCGGGAGCGCAAGCGGGAAGGAAACGGGAGCGAAAAAGAAACGCATTAGATAAACCTCTAAAAACCCCGGGCAACGCCGGGTGCCCCCGCTAGTTTACATTATATATTTTAAATTGTCTGATTTATATTTTTAAAACTAACAAATCTATACATACATACATACATACATACATACATACATACATACATAAAACAGTGATATTAGCAAATTATTTTTTTTTCGGTTCTGTAATTTTTCCTTAGACCGGAAATAAAGTTTCCTCGAAATTTTTCAGAGTTTTATAACAAAAACAAATAATAACATATAATATTGTTTTAGAATAATTTTATTTTACGACTTGCCTAAGGGCAGATAAAAATAATTATACAAAACTGAAGCAAAAAACTTCTCTGAAGTGTGAAATGGTGGAATCATTTAGTTATTTCAGTTCATCTGACATGTGACGATTTAACAATGAACATTTTATTCATTTCAAACAACAAAGAAAAATTTTTCTCTTTAATCACGTGATCAGCTAAATGGCTTGACATGAAATCCGAACCCTGCTATTAACTGAAGTTCATCGAGTTCCATTAGATTTCTTCTAAATAATTATCACGCATGGCGTTATTATTTTGATAGCCAGTGAACCGTAGATTTTAATGACAGGAAATGGGGTTGTGTTCAATCAGACAATATTTCCCGAATTTTATTCCTGTTAATTACTGCTACTTTCGAATTTTAACTAAATGATTGAGATTTCAAAAATTATCTCATATCGTAGAATTTCCTGTTATTTGTTGACCCAGAGACTCAGCTCATTGACACTGCTACTGTCTCTCTCCAACAAATACTCGACTATTCCCGCCGGGCACTTTCCAAAGAACTGCTCCTACAGAAACAAAAACATTAAGTTTTGTGCACCTCCAAGATCCACCCAGCGCCTCAGGTAGCTATCCAACCAAACTAGATAGTGTTCTAAAGTCTCCTCTGGTTCAGGCTTTGACTCTCGAAACATGATGCAATAGTCTTCCGCCGACTTCCCAAAACGACGAAGGGGTGCTGCTTTTGCCGTTCTGGAGTCCTGCGTCTGACTATAGCTGAGTTGGCAAAACACTTCCAATGTTATTTATTTTATATTCATGATATCGTTGTTCGCGTTCACGCAGAAGTTGAAGTTTTTGTTTTGTTTCTTCCTGTTCTTGCTCAGCTTTTTTCTCTTCCCGTTACTTTATTCTCCTAACTCTTTCTTCGTTCTTGAAGTTTCTGACGTAATTCCTTAAATCCTCTGCAGAATAGTCCAGATCCTCTCCCAACGTAATGAATTTTTTATCAGACATCTCTAAACCAGAAAATTCCTTCACCTGTGATCAAATAACTTCAAAGAAAATTTATTTACGGACGAAAAAATCATAAGTACGTCGAGGTCACCAATGTAAACGTTGACAAATTTTGCTCACTAGCAATTCGTAACGTCGTAAGTTTGAAGTTATTCATGGAACATGATTTCCCGAATTCTATTCTTGTTAATTTCTGCTTCTTTCGAATTTTAACTAAACGATTCAAATTTCAAAAATTATCTTACTTCGCAGAATTCCCTGTTATTCTAACAATTTTCTTCGATAATTTCAAATTGTCTTTGCAGCTCGTCTTTTTTTACAGATTTTATTCTTTTGTCGTACACTCAAAAAACGCATTACTCAAACGCGATACTACACAATACTACACCGAAAACTGTCCCATACAATTCATGAAATCGCATATCAGGAAATACACACACACAGAAACACACACACACACATACATATATATATATATATATATATATATATATATATATATATATATATATATATATATATATATATATATATATATATATATATATATATATATATATATATATATATATATATAAATATAAATATATATATATATATATATATATACAGGGCCGTTTTAAGGTCGTCGTAGGCCCTAGGCACTTTTGCATATCTGCATTTGTAGTAGGCCTCAAATCGATTAAAATTTAAATTCTGCACCAATAAAATATGTAAATTGTAAACACGTTTACATCATTTTCTGACGACATTGTGTTGAACCATTTTTGGTTTTCAACCATAATATTGATGAGCGCACCAAATTTTGATATTTTTAACTCAATTCACTTTTTGTACAATGATTTCATAACTAATTATTTTCCGGTTTTCCGATATTTCGTATAGTTCAAAACATAAAATAAAAATACTTTATAATTGTCTTAATGTTTACCAATTAGTAATTTTTAATTAGTATTCGTAATTACAAATACAATTAATTTTTGAAATCATGTCTGATGGATACCATAGAAAACACGAGTCTGGATCTGAAAAACGAAAGAGAAAGAAAGAGAAAGAAGAAGCATTAAAAAAGATGAAGGGCTCTATACTGAAATATATAAATAATGATGATAAGCCCAACAATGATACAACTGTCACGACCAATGTCTCAATACCAGAAATGTTGCCGAACGAAACTGCCAAACAAAGTGAAACAGATGTTGTTTACGAAAACCCAGAACAGATCAACCAGTCTAAAGATGAACAGCTTCAATTTGATGATCCAGATCCAGAACTAGCAAGCAGCGATGATTTACAAATGAGGCAATGCAATGAATGCAAAGTCAGTTATCCAGCTGAATGGGAAGTAAATGCAAATCTTATAAGCTATTATGCAGAAAATATCCCTTCACAGGATTTAGAAAGTGATTTTATTTCAATGGGTAGACAATTTGGAGACAAGACAAGATACACGCAAGGAATATTTTTTGAGAAAATTGACAAATGGAGAAGTTGTCAAGAGAGATTGGCTTATATATTCTCCTTCAACAGGCAAAATGTTTTGTTATGTGTGCAAGCTATTTGGTTGCAAACATGATGGTATCGATGAATCTTGCAATCAATTTCAAACTGGTTTTGATGATTAGAAAAATGCAACTGCAAGGATTACTTTGCATGAGAAATTTAAAGACCATCTTGCTGCTCTATCAATGATGTTGCAACGTCAGAAGTCCACTAGAATTGATGTAGAGCTCCATAAAAAAAAGGAGAAATTGTTTAAATACTGGACTGAAGTTTTGAAAAGAATAATTGCAGTTATCAAATTTCTTGATGAAAGAGGATTAGCTTTCCGTGGTGAGACTGAAATGCATAACTGTCATAATAATGGAAATTATCTTGGCTGCATTGACCTTTTAGCTGAATTTGATCCATTTCTAATGGAACACATTCGAAAATATGGAAACCTGGGAATGGGAAATGTATCATATATGTCTTCAACTATATGTGATGAGTTCATTGCTATATTAGGCTCCAAAGTATTAACGCAGATAATTTCTGAAATAAAGAATGCAAAGTACTTTGGAATTAGCATAGATTCTACTCCTGATATTGGTCACATGGATCAACTTACACTAGTTATTCGTTACGTCATCCCAAATGGAAATGTTGTGGAAAGATTTCTTCAGTTTATTCCAATTGAACATCACGACGGAAAATACTTATTTGATCTTGTAGTGAATACTCTTAATCTTCATGGTATCGTTATTACAAATTGCAGGTCTCAATCATATGATAATGCAAGCAACATGAATGGAATTTATTCTGGTGTACAAGCTAGACTTAGAGAGATCAACAATTTAGCAGAACGGATACCATGCTCTGCTCACAGCTTAAATTTGGTTGGTTCATCTGCGGTGGAGTGTTGTTCAGCAGCAGTTAACTATTTTGGTATTGTTCAGTCGGTGTATACTTTCTTTTCAGCTTCACCACTGAGATGGTCAAAATTTAAAGAGCGAATTAAGGATAAAGCAAACGTTCTGTTCTACAAAATTTGTCAGAAACAAGATGGTCAGCACGCAGTGATGCTACAAAAGCTTTTTATGCAAACTATTTGGAGATTCGTCAAGCATTGTCTGATATTGCTGAAAGCGAACGCCAACCACTAGCAGCTGTCCATGAAGCAAAATCGTTAATAAAAAATTTAGACCATTATGAGACTGCGTTAATGTGTGTGATTTGGAAAGATTTACTTCAAAAAATTGATATAGCCAATGAAGCTTTGCAGCAGCCTGGCATAGAGTTGTGCACTATCATAAAATTGTATGACAGTCTCACAAAACACTTTTATGATACACGTAATAAATTCGAAGCATTTGAAAGTATGGCAAAAGATCTTACAAAATCCGATTACAAAGAATGTACAAAGCGCAAACATGTGCGAACAAGATTTCATGACGAAGTGATGGATGGGAATGATATTGATACGAGTTTAAACTTGAGTGCTAGTGTCAATTTCCGTATTCAGTCCTTCTATGTGATCATAGACAGACTTATCATTGAGATAGAAAAACGGCGAGCAGCTTACGCAGGATTACATTACAGGTTCAGTTTTCTTCTTGACAGATCTTTGTCAAGTGATGAAATAGTTTCTAAAGCAAACGAATTAATTAAGATATATTTATCAGATCTGGAGGAGGCATTTACTGATGAGTTTCTTTTGTTTTCCAGAATGTTCGCCGACACAAACTCTGTTGCTGAAATGATGAAGGCCCAAATAGAAAACAAGTTGGTCACAAGTTTTCCAAATGTAAATATTGCTTTTCGAATTTATCTTTCAATTTTTGGAACAAGTTGTGAAGGTGAACGATCTTTTTCAAAACTGAAACTTATCCAAATTTATCTGCGGTCAACGATGGGACAAGAACGATTGTCTTCTCTTGCATTTCTTTCAATTGAAAACGATTTAATGCGGGAAATGTCATTTGAAGATGTTATTTGTGATTTTGCTGATGCAAAAAGTCGCAAAGTTTATATAATGTAGTCTATAATTTAGTCTATTGTGTATAAAAACTTAACTAAAACAGTTTTTAATTATAAAAGTGATTGATTTTGAATGTTTCTTTTTTTTTCTTTATTTCTCTATTGTTAATAACTCAATAAAAAATGATAAAAATTTCAATTAATTTTATTTTCCTAGGCCCCAAATTGTTTGTAGGCCCTAGGCACTGTGCCTATTGGATAATCCGGCCCTGTATATATATATATATATATATATATATATATATATATATATATATATATATATATATATATATATATATATATATATATATATATATATATATATATATATATATATATATATATATATATATATATATATATATATATATATATATATATATATATATATATACCGCTACTAAATAAACTATTTTACAATAAAAACTCATAAAAACCTACTTTTGAGGAATTTGTTTATTTGTATTGTCGTAAATAATTTGAAAATAATTTAGAATTATAAAACTTCATTAGACCATCAATTCAGATAGTTCCATTTTTAGTAAATCAACAATAGCTTGATGACATTCGATCAGTCATGCATTGTTTAACTTCGTTGAATCTTGGAAAAAAAAACTACTTTGTTCATAACTACAGTTTTGGTTTTTAAATTCTAGAAATGTCCGCGTCGTTTAAAATACTATTAATTAAATAATAGTATTTTGAACGACGCAGACATTCCAGTTTTTTTTTTCAAAAAAGAGGTTTTTATTCAATCATGAATTTGTTTAAATAAAAACCTCTCACCTCTCTGTCAAAATCGCTTTTTCTAATGAATAAAAATAAGCGTATGTAATGTAATTATCAGCATCATATTAACCACATAAACCGATTTTATTGAATTTTTCACATTTATGGGCAAACAATCGTTTGTGTCCACCTTGCTAAAAATTCTTCAAGTTTCCGGCTGAATTTAAACAAAATAAACAAGTTTACTGATGTTGTTTTGAAATGCCAGCACTCACTGATAATTGTTTTTCTGACTTTTTATGCTTCCATTTTTACTGCCAAACCAATTGACTAATTTAAATTCACCCAAGGGCGCGGCTCAACAAAAAAACGACATTTCATCAACGAAGTGGCTTACTGCAGAAACACGTCACGTCAAAAATGTTGTCATCGTCCCAAACTTATGCTCATTCAGAACGACGCTGTCTATCCGTTAACTTTAATAAAGAAAAACCTGACAACCGGAACGCTGCATCAATCAAATAAAACAAAAAAACTGTTTTCTTCCTTTTCTTAAATACATTTAGACAAGCGTGTCTTATGTTTTTTGTTATCAAAAGTGGTTCCATGTGAGCTATCTCAACATAACATATCAAAAAATATTTCTTCAATAATATCTTTTGTAATAGTTTACACTAATTCACCTAATTTTGACAACTAACAATGATGTGTTTGTAACTAACTAGAATAGTTATTTTAAAGACACGTGTACGTGCTGAAAAGCGTATTTGCAAACAAATTTGAAGTTAAACGGGGCGTGGTGTATTTGTGAAGTGCATGGGTGAACACGATGTGATCATCTTTGTGAAGGAACAGAACGGAATATGAAAAATAATTGTTCCATAACTATGCCTGGTCAGATGTAAGCACTGCTGTTGGTGTTTTAAGAAATTGAAACCCGAACCCTGAGTTGTCTGCAACATGGTTCAATATATGAGTAGCGCCACTGAACGTTACATAGATGGAACGCTAGTTAATGGGCAGATAAATAGCGTTTAGTTATGATCACCTGACCTAGGTCAAAAAAGTTAGCTAATTTTGTCTACCACTGGAGCGGATTTACCTTTATCAAAAATTATTTTGCACAAAAATACATATAATATCAATCTTTGAAAAGAATAATAACACAAACAATAACTACTCTTGTGAGACGTGTTGGTCTAGTGGTTTAGACAACAGCTTGAATATCTGTAGTACCAGGGTTCAATCGGAACATTCCAGGTGTGGACACAGTTTTCTTGAGCAAGAGACTAACTCACATTTGCTCAGGTCCACTTAGTCTCTCATTCTTAACTGGTCGATAAATGAGTGTTAAGTTGTATATATTTCATGTACCTGTGCCCTAGATGTCATGACCTTTACCTTTCTACCTTTTAATGACTGGATCTAATTATTGGAATAGCATTCGTTAGGTATTGTTTTGTTTATTGTTTTAAGTTTTAAATAAACAGTTTGAGAGCACTCAAAAACTGTTTATTACAACGAATAACTTAACTCGTGTTTCGTCTCTGTCCAGATACATCTTACAATTGAATTTTTGACCACTTTGCGATAAGTTACACCTCTGAAACTTTTGATATAGCTCTGAACCCGATGACAATGCAATATTCTACCAGGGGCGTTCTTTGTGGAGGCAGGGTTGCCCTCTCCTTCCCAGGCCCGTAACTAGCGGGGGAGCTGGGGGGGCTGCAGCCCACCCACTAAAAATGTAAGCCCCCCCACTAAAATTTTAAATAAAATTAAATAAAAATAAATAAATAAAGGTAAATTTAAATATAAAATTAATAATTATAATTTGCATGCCTGTAGAATGAATAATTGGTAAAACCCATACCAAAAAAGAGCAAAAGTACAGATTAGCACGCTACGTGATTCTGTAATGAGCAGTATAGTGTTCACCAGAGTGGAATCAGCTTTGTGATGTTTATTTTAGCATGTTGGATGGTATATTAGGAGAGTTGATGGAGAGCTTTGTTGATAGTTATTTAAGTTATTCTAAAGGTTTGACTTGTGCAGTGTCTGCCCTTTTACCAACAAGTTTTTATATGTCAACGACCTTAAACCGTTGACGCAACTGCTAAAACAAGACAGGCATGACGATGTTGAAAAATATATTGCAGACGAAGCTCTCATTACAAGTAGGTTTTTAAAAAACAAATTTCAACCAGGCTACAGTCTCCAGGAAATGATGGATTTTATGCTGGACTATAAAGATGCATTTCCTACTCTAAATTGGCACTATTCAGCTGCAATGACTCTCGGCATCTCGATTGCCACTTGTAAAAATTCATTTTATTGTCTAACACGAGTACTACAACCACAAAGAAGATCAATGTCCCATGAAAGAAAAAGCAAACTTGTACTTATGGCATTTGAAAAATCGCTCTGTAAAGCAATTGATATGGATACCTATCAAATACCAAGAATGCAATAAAATAAAATCGGATTCAAATAATTGTCTTGACAATGATCAAACCATATTATAATGAAATGGACTTTTTAGTTTAGTTTCTCATTTCAAGCTACTACACATCCATTCATTTTTTACACATGAAAATTGTCATGAGTTTCATAATCAGTGCTTGGACGTAGTCTTACAATATTATAATAACTTTAATCTTACAGTTTTAGAACAGAGAAAGAAGCTAATTCAGCTTAGCTGACAAACTTTGGCTTTTGATTTTTGAATGACTCTCAATAATTCGAACTATTTTTATAATTTAGTATTTTTTAGTGCTAGTCTGACACTGCAATACTATTAACCCCAATATTCTGATCTGATTAATTAAAAAAAAACAATTTAAAGCTTACTGTCAAACCACACAATCTTTTCAACAATATAAGTTTAATAATAGACTTGATATATAATCTGATCTTCTATTTAGATTGTTTAGAAACTGATGACAAGTTTTATGGGTAAAATATTAATGGATGTTTAGAAAGTATTAGTAACTTAAAATGAGAAAGTAAACTAAATAATACATTTTATTATAATGTGGTTTGATCTTTCTCAAAACAAATATTAAAATCCAATTTTATTTTATTGATTTCTTGGCATTTGATACAGATGTACAAGTTTTTATCAAAAATAAAATAAGTAAGTTATTGTATTGTGGACTATAACGGTTGTCTTAATCAATAATTAAATTTGGACAATTTGATTCAGAGCTGTCATCCCAGTGGTGTGCCATGCACGCATCAAAAATCAAAATTGTGGATAACAAGAAGCATACTGTTATTTGACAAAATTGCCTGTGGAAATTGTTAATTTTTGTTATTACGAGCTACATATTGCAACTCTTAGAAAATCTAAAATTAAATAATAGGATATCCAAAATTAGATGCCATTTTTTGTCAAATGCTACAAAATGCTTTGGCGAATCTCCTTATCGTCAGGGGCTTCGCACCTGCGGCGCTCGCGGTCAGGCTTCTTCGTTGCCTTTGTTCGTCAGTAGCCCCCCTACTAATTTTCATAGCCCCCCCACTCACTAAATCCTGCCTACGGGCCTGCTCCTTCCCAAATGTAAAAAATTTTTTTATGTAAAATAAATAAATAAAAACAAAGTTTTAGAAAACAGTTACAAAATGTAGCTCCGACTGCTTAGCCTCCCAAGGATTTTTGAGTAAAAAAATTTATATAAAATAAATGAAAAAGAAGTTTTAGAACATTTTTAGAAAATGTACCTTAGACTATCTCCTACTCGGTTATCATTTAAAATCGATAAATTGCCAAAATACATTTAATATACAAATTAAAATGATCACAAAATTTTACCTAACAAAAACTAAAAATTATAAAATAGTTTAACGTCATAAAAATTATTTTTTTATACTAAAGTTTTGTTGCGCACTAAAAATATAAAATACATTTTCCTATGAAACTGGTAGAAGTTTTCAATAAATTGTTCACATTTTGGTAAAAGACTTTATAACAGTTTCTAATTTTTATAAAACGAAAAACGTAGGGCGCATATGCAAAACATCATTTGGAAGCATACTTTGATGGAACTCATGACTGTTGGACTTTTATGTTTGCATTAACAATGTGTCTTGAACCGTCTGCTGTGGCATATGACACATTAGATACAGCAACTTTGCTAGAATTACTTTTTAATTCTTCAATGATGGTCTCGGTGAATAGAGACTGTTGTTCAGGAAAAACACTCATTCTGGTTATCAAAGAAACAACCCCTGGAGATTTGAGAATGTTATATGGTATTTGAGCTGCTGTTCTATTTGATGTTTTATAACCTTCTTTTCAGATATCTTAAAAGAACTATCGATATAACATTCACTGTCATTTTTTTCTTTTCTAGCTGCAGTAGCTGCTTTTTCTGACCTTAGTCGTCTTTCTTCTTGTTATTGCAGTGTTGCCTTTTTGTGATGTAAATGTAATGCCGATGTTTTTTGTCATCAATTCTACGTGTGAAATTCTTACACTGCTTACCGTTGAAAAAGTTGATTAACAGTTCAATTTATGAAAATTCAAAACAAACTTAATTTCGGAAATTTACGGCAAACTGAAATTCAATTAAAAAACCACAAGTGGCTGTGTTAAAAAAACATAAAGTTTAAAATTATCATATAAAGAATAAAGAAGAAGGATTTGAAGTTTTGCACCATCATCATAATAATGCAGAGGTAAGACTAATTTCACGTTTCAGGTGAACCCATTAGTTATAATTATATGTTTAGTATTTTTCACACAGTAACTACTTAACACCAAAGTAACATGTTTGTTCGTTTTTCATTTTCTCGCTTTTTCTCTCTCCCGCTACTGTTTCCATCCCGCTTGCTCTCCCACTTGCTTTCCTACTTTTTCTCGCTCTCTCGTTTCCTCTCCCTTAACGCTCGTTTTCCTGTTCCCGGTTGCTTTCAGCTCCAACTCTCTCTCCCATTCCGGCTCCCACTTGCTCTCCCATTCCCGTTCCCGCTCGTTTTACCGCTCCCACTAGTTTTTTCCAATTCCGCTCACTTTTCCGCTTATGCTTGTTCTCCCATATATATATTTGTGTGTGTGTGTGTGTATGTGTGTGTGTGTGTATGAGTGAGTGGCATATATTCATGCTCTTTACAGGTTTGCGACACAAACGTCGTAAGATCTAATGTCGACTTTTATATTGCACGGGAAATTTTATTAAACAAATAAAAAAACATACAAATTATTATATTTGTTTAAAACGTCTTGAAACTACTGGTCGCCATTTTGTCTTTGTGATGAGTTAAGTGAATTAAACTAATTTGAAAAAAAGAAAAAAAATGTTATCTTTTGTGAGCAAATTTAATCTAAAGACTAAACATTTGTTCCAACTCCGTGCAGATAAAATGTTGAAGGTCGCATTGAGACGAGGACGAATAGAAAAACTGTCGGTTCCAGAAATGAGACACGAAAAAGCTTACATGAACATGAAGCACGTAAATTTAGCTTCTCTAAAATGTCAATGCGTTCTTGAATAATGATGACAGATGACAATAGCTTTTTTTCATGGATGGTCCAGTCATGTCTGACCTTCCGTGCAATCATCAAATAAGAAGACGCTCTTTGATGGGATGAAATATTGTCTGAACGCATAACTCGTTGCAAGATAAAATATTTACTCCATGAATTTTGTTTCGAAAGACGTTCGTAAATGATGTTACGTGAATTGTTATGATTTTCATCTCTTCTCAACGTCAGCTTTGATTTTTGACATCAGGAAATTATATCTTAATCTTTTCATACATTTTTACTTAAATTTGTCGTGGAATCCGCAAGCAGTTGATCTTGTGATCGATTTTTCACTTACTTCCCGTTAGCAAATTGAGCTGAATTTTTGCATGTCGATGAACATACCTAGTTTGATTATCAAAAACAAATTACTTTGAAACTGTGTATTGTTTTATCACATCGGGGTGCACACCGCTACCTACTTGTGATAAGTTTCCACCCGACATTGATTCCGTATTAAGTAACGGTCGTGGCTCCCGGTAGAATTTGGTGAGTTCCATTTAAGATTAATTGCTTCCTATTGTTATTTTGTATTCAATTTTTCTAATAAAGCAAACTTCTGAAACGGAGAGCTAATGAAACGACGGAGTTAAGCTTTTTAGAGGGGGAACGATGAAAAAATTTACATAAATTTACTTAAGATACATATGAAAGTTTTAAAAACTAAAAATATTAAAAAAATTAACTTTTACTTCTAAATGCACTAAGAAAAAAAATAATTTTTTTGTGTTATCTTATTATATCACTTAAATAGTTTTACAAAATGAAAAAGTGTGGGACGTTCATTTTTTACAAACTCTGTCAATCATAGAAGCACACAAAAGGAACGTTCAACATTTCATATGTTGTCAAACTATTTAAAAGATATAATCGCATAACATAAAAAATGATTTCTTCCTTTTTAGGGAATTTTAAAGTGTTTTTTAATACTTGTTTTAAAACATTCTTAAACTTAACTTGAAAGTTTTATAAGCATAACTTAAAAAAATTAACTTTCAATTGTGTCTAAATATAATTTTCTAATAAAATGCAATAAAACTTATTGTGTTTCACAAGAAACACCGCATTGAATTTATTATAATTTTTTTTAAGCATAACATATATTTTTTTAAAAATTTCTAAATATGATTTTCTAATAAAATAGAACAAAACGAAATGTATCTAACACAAAGTGCGAGTAGTAAAATTTTTATTATCATTTATTGGTTACCTGCAAATGAATGTAGTGGCGACGTTACATTTCTTAACATCTGTTCTCGTCGCACTGTCACAAATGCCTTTTTGTTACTAATACTTAATGTTATTTAAGTACAATTGTTTGCCAATTTTATGAAAAATTGAAAACCAAAAATGTTTTATTCTTTTCTCTTTTTTTCAAAAAAAATTTCATTTTCAGTAAAAAATGTTTCTTTTAATAAAACACTTCATGTGATTTTAATGTTTTAATAAGTGTTGCAAATTAAAAAAAAATATTTTTCAAATTATTACGCACACAAAATACTGTAGCCCTGGGAGAAGCCAGTTTGCGATTTAATTTTTGTTTCCGCCACAAAAATTTTATCATCTTTAATGTTATTTCGGAAAAATTATCAATAACAATATTAAGACGCAATGGATATTTACATACATTTAATGGCTGTAATTGTGGCTATGCATTTTTAGAATTATCTATTTTGCTACCATAAAATAAACACAACCGGGAATTAGATTGAATTGTTTTCCTTAATTTCACAATTCTTTAAGTGTGCGTCGGTTGAGTGGAAATAAAATAGAATTTAAAATCAATTTTCACGGGCGCAGCTTGAAAAATGTATTTTAAAATAACAAGTAAGAGAAAAACGAGTTTTTTAACACAAACTTTTATTTCAATTACACTCGATTTAGAAATACGAAAGATGTTTAAATTAATTTTTTTTAATTGAGTCATGTATTGTCATACAATATAAAACTATGCTAAAAGTTTCAGCTTCCTAGCTAATCAAAAAGCTGGCTAAATTTTACTTGCAAGATTTGCGAACAGCCACACACACACACAAACAGAGGTTGTAACCTAATATAAAGTTTGTACAAATAAAACAAAAATTATTTTATAAAAAACTAATTCAAAACATTTAAAATTCTAATATTTTAGTAGAATTGGCTGCATGGAAAACATTATTACCGGTGGTTTTGCAATGGTTTTAAAATAGAAAATAATTTATATACCATGACTGAGACAATTTTTAACAGTTGATTTTATTTTCATCTATGATTACTCAATAGAGCTCCAAGTGACATTTATATTTTAAACAAAACAGCATACCAGTATGCCTAATATCCTGCTGGAGTGGTAACTAGTCCGTCACTCCGTCATCATATATCTGTTTTTCTTTAGCTGATTGTGCAGTCCTGCCACAACGTTTTCCAAAAACACTGCGTGCACGCCACTGCGAAACATGGAAACCAGATTCCACAGATCTTCATTTACCTCATCGGGCTGCGCGGGTAAAACAAAATCCGTACCCGACCCGACCCATCATTTTATTTCCTACCCGTACCCGAACCGCGAGGAAAATAGTGTACTGCTGGACTCCTTACCCGTCATTTATTCAGCTTCAATAGAACACATAAAAATTTTCACGTGTCACTTGTACAGTAATTACAGACAATAACCACCAAAATGATCAACAACAAATGTTACATCAAGTGTGGTTTAATATCTTCTAACTTATAAATTCAGTTTGTTGATATAGCTCATAAACGTTACCAAACCTTTGCTCTCGAATGTTCTCTTTCTTTCTTCTTTGTTGTTCTCGTGGTTCGCCATATTGCTACTTTAATCATGAATTTAAATTTTGCTTTGTTTTCATTTCTCGCCATTGTTGGCCCCGAGAAGAAATGTTTATTTTTGTCTATTGTCGTCGGTCAATTAAATAAAGTTATTTCAAACCGCCTTCAAACTGTGTTGAGTTGGTACTACAAAGTATATCAAAATAACGTAGTCAGCGACTACAATTGGTGACCCCGACGTTTCTTTCTCCAACGTGAAGAATTCTGAAGTCCAGTGAAAGACTCACCACAAGGTGACCCCAACTTCCGACGAAGTCAGTTTTCTTTCCCCGACGTTCTTCAACACCGACGACTGCAGCTTTCGACGTTTTCAGCCTGCGAAGTCTTTAGCTTCGACGTTCTTGACCACCGGTGTTTGCAATCTTCAGCAAACCTCCGACGTCTACAACCCGAGGACTACAGCTCGAAGAATTTTTCTATTGATATAGATTTTTCATCGTTATCAAAAGGTATCCATCATACACCTGCTCGTTTGTTAAACAATCTAGTTTTAAATAAAGGTGATTTTGTATTCATTCGAACTGATCGCGTACGTCGCCCTCTTGAGTCACCTATATATATATATATTTTTTTTTTTTTTTTTTTTTTTTTTTTTAAAAAAAAAAAAAAAAAAAAAAAAAAAAAAAAAAAAAAAAATATATATATATATATATATATATATATATATATATATATATATATATATATATATATATATATATATATATATATATATATATATATATATATATATATATATATATATATATATATATATATATATATATATATATATATAATATATATATATATATACTAGCGGGGGCACCCTGGGTTGCCCGGGGTTTTTAGAGATTTTTCTAATGTTTGTCTCTCTCGCTCCCGTTTCCTTCTCCGCTTTCCCGTTCCCGTTCGCTTTTCCGCTCTCGGTCGCTTTTCCGCTCTTAAGAAAAATAGTAACACAAATAAATACGCAAAATAAACATATAAGTCATCGAGTATTTAAATCATTGAGTGTTAGAAATTTTGAAAAGTCGGTGTCGTTGATCAAACATCTGAAACGGCTGTAGGTACTTGAGTTGACCACGTCGTGAGGCAGGGCATTCCAGGATTTTATTAGTCGGTTGGAAAAGAAGAACTTGGCATCATCGATCTTGTGTAGGCAAGACCTCAGCTTATAGCAATGGCCTCTTTTGGCCTGGTAACCAGACGATTCAAAGCTGGTGACTAGAGTTGAGTCAATAAGACCATTTAGAATTTTGTAGCATAGACATAGATCAGCAATAAGTTTGCGATGTTCCAAAAATTTGAGTCCGAGGATGTTGAGGAGAGTTAAATAAGGGAGACGACTAACAAAAGGAATTGTTCTTGTGAATCGTATTTGAACTCTCTCAAGCCTGTCGATAAAATGCCTGAGGTGTGGATTCCACACCAAAGAACAATATTCAAGTAGTGGTCGTACATACACGGAAAAGACTCTCGTCAAGAGATCTGGATCTTTAGTAGTGAAACATAAATTGATCAGCCGTAATCTAACAGATGCCGCATGTACAATACAAGAAATTTGAGGTCGTTTTCGATTACAACGCCAAGGTCCCTTGCATGACCAGCAATCTCTAGTTGATGAGAGTCAATATGATTGTCGGGTACATCAAGCTCCTTACTTGCTAGGCCATAGATGGAGCATACGAAGCACTTTGTTAGGGCCAAATTTAACTGCATATCTCACTCCAGGACACCAATTCGTCAATCGCATCCTGCATCGCCAAATTTCCAGGTTGGAATGTTTTATAAATTTTGATGTCATCCGCGAAGAGCTTGACTGAAACTTTTTCGGAAGCTGAGTTGTCTGTAATATCGTTAATGTATATCAAAAAAAAGTATTGGTCCCAGGACGATACCCTGTGGAACACCGCTAGTAACTTCTCTTGGGCCAGAGTGATGACCATTAACGCGAACAAACTGTGTGCGGGAACTCAGAAAATCGAAAATCCACACCAACAAATCACCAGATATTCCATATCCTTTCAATTTCGTCATCAGCTTTGTGTGTGAAACAGAATCAAATGCTTTCTGAAAATCAAAGTAAATGATGTCAGTACGTTCACAATTCTCTAGAGACGATGACCAATCATACACGCATTCAAGCTGGTTTGTACAGGTAGATTTGAGCTTTAGAAATCCATGCTGGCGATGGGTGATGAGGTTGTGCGTGGACAAGTAAGTCAAAATGTTCTTGGTGATTACTTTTTCCATGACACGACAACAGGTACTTGTAAGTGAGATTGGCCTATAGTTAGAAGGACAGCTTGTCGGGCTCTTTTCATGAATTGGAGAAATGCAAGCAATCTTCCAATTTGTTGGCAACCTACGCATCTTGAGGGACACGTCAAAAATATGACAGAATGGGGTCGCTAAACCGTGAGCGCAACGTTTTAGGATGATGTTTGGTATTCCATCAGGACCAGAGGAGCTTGAACTTTTGAGACCTTTTAGGACTGAAAGGACAACATCGGGAGTAAAAGAGATCTTTTCCAGGAGTTCAGAGGTTCGGTGTTTCAAATTAGGATCTTTACCATCCTTTACTGTAAACATACTAGCAAAGTAATTGTTGAAAATGTTGGCTATCTCTGATGAATTCGACGTAAGATTATTTTTACTGGTTGCAATACTATTTGTGGACGAGTGTAAAGATAGTTTTTTGTTTACGTATCTGTAGAAATTTCCAAGATTTTTTGTAGAGATCAAATTTTGTTCTGTATAAGACTGGGTCCTTTTTACAGCTACCGCAAATATTTTTGTGATTTTTTTGTATCTGTCTTTGTCTGTCTGTTCCTGGGTAGATTGGTATTTCTTCCAAAAATGTAGTTTAGCCTTATACAGTTGCCGAAGCGTCTTTGATGTTCTGCCTGGTAAGTTCGGAGAGTTGTGTGCCGCATAGTGGACAGGGACAAAAGTTTGTATAGCAATATTTAGATAATGATTGAAAACATTCCAGCAACTCTCCACGTCAAAGCAATACTGAAAGAGAATATCCCATTTAATATTAAGTAGAAAAACGTTTATTTCCTCAAAATTTGCTTTCTTGAAACAGTAGAAACTATATTGTTTTTTCTCATCAAAAGTTAGGATTGAGTCATTTATTTCAAACGTAATCAGATTGTAGTCGCTAGTAGCAATTGGGCATGAGATATCCATCCTTGCAAAAAACCCTGGGTCATTTGAGAAAATCAAATCCAGAATATTACTGCCACGGGTAAGTTGCTGCACAAATTGATGAAGCCCAAGATCGTTAAAAAAGTTAATGAATGACGTGTAGATTTCTCTATTGGAATGAGAGTGATGTAGCGAGTTTGTGCCAGGCAGATTAAAATCGCCCATCAAATACAATGTGTGTTTGGTTGAACAGATATTTTTAAGCACTATATACTGTCAATTGCTTACTTGTGAGCCTCAGTGCCAAACCCCCCGCTACGATAACAGGCTATAAATCTGCAGTGTGTAGTATGTAGACGTATGTCTACACATAAAACCTCAATATGCCGAAAATGAACTGGAATTTCTACAAACTTGAAGCTTACATCATTTCTAATTATGGAAGCTAAGCCGCCACCTCTAGTTTCTTTGTCCCAGCGACATGCTGAAAAATTTCTAGGAATAAAGAAGCTGTTAGGATCTTCTTTTGTAAGCCACGTTTCGGTAACACAAAATAGTTCAGGCCTGTAATCTTCTAAAAACAAATAACTTCTTCAATTTTATTTCTGAGACTTCTTAAATTGGTCAAAGCTATGCGGCATCCCGGTTTAGTTTCGAGAGGGCTGACTCATCCGATCATCTCATCAGTTGATGAAATCTGGCTCTGGCCGGTATTTTTCATACGTTCACGTCTTTCGCATCTTCTGATGAGCCTGTTGTTTCGTGAGATCGCGATTCATGAAAACACGTTTTGTCCTTTTATCTTTAGACGACCGAAAAAGCATCGAAGACTGTAACAAGTCCTCCACAGCCTCTGTGCTCGAAAGAGTAACACAGATTAGTGGATGTGGTCTGCTTGGGTCTTTACTCAATCGCCGGGTTTTCAAGATCCTTGGTTTCACTGTCATTTTTTTTTAAATCGGCAACAAAAGTGGTGTCCGGAACTGCGACATCAACCTACCTCTAATCCTGAAATAATTACATTTCTGGCTCTTTTCTGTCTTTCTTCTTTTTCTTGCTCCTGCAACCAAACCGTTCCAGAAACCGTTTCCAGTAGAGCCGAGTTGTTCATCTGTGGGCCTGTCCCCCCTTGGAGCTGATTTGTTAGCTTTTCCAGTCTTGTTTCAATGATATTTACTCTAGAGGTGAGTAGTTCGACTCTAGAAGAAGTCTCTTTGAGGATTCTTTTAGCACCTGGACAACGTTGTTTAGGAGTAATTCAAGGTTTTTATTCATATTATCCATCACTCTTGTCATATGCTCGTTGAATCTATCCGTAGTTTTTGTTAGTATTGATTCCAAGTTCTCGAGAGAAATGGATTTAGCCATTGTCAAACCGAGAGATCCAGCAAAAACGCCACTTCAACAAACGAAAGTCTCTCAAAAACAGAAAAATATTTTCATTCAATTCTCAGACCATTTTATCAATCAGCTAGAAAAGCGGACAATTTTTAAAAATAAGCGCAGTTGGTCAAAGTTATCCTTGTAGCCGTAAAAAATCTCGCAGCTCTAAATCATGGTAGTAGTCGAGTTGTTCGAGTTTGGTTTGAACCGTTCCAGTTTGGAGGTTAACAAATAGAAGAGTTTTGTTTAGTCACTTCCACAAAAACATCTACCAAGGGACATAAAAGAGCTATTCTCTTTGAAATTTTTTTTGCATACTGTGATAAGTTATAACTATCTTCCGGCTGATTGCGACGATCCTACTATTAAATAATGCATCTCAAAACTCATTCTCAGCTTTGAAGTATCTGATAGGTGTTTTGTGTTGACATTGCTACAGAAAGAAACAAAGAGAGGAAAAAGAGAGAGAGAAAAGTAAACAAAGAGTTTTATTTCAGTTTCTTTTGTTCGATTTTATTAAATAAAAAATGCAAGATTTCTTAAAAGGGCTGCATAACGACAGTAATCAAAATATAAAAAAAAGTTTCGCCCTCTCTTTTAAGAATTTCCTAGATCATGCGATGTTTGTAACTGTTTTACAAGAAAATATAAAAAAATGACCGAAGAAAGTTTGCCCTGGACTGAACTGCTGTATAAAGAAAACACGTCATCAGAAATATAACAGTCAAACGTTCTTTCTTAACACATTGCCACTTATAATGTGATGTACGAACTCATAAGTAAACAGAAATAAGACTAATAAATTGCTTTATTTTGTTGGTACCTTCAACAAGCAGTCAGGATGACACATTCCTTGTTAATACCACTTATGATCCCCCGGATGAAAATGTTGCAGTTCAGAAAAACTATGAATAATCATAAAACAAATATCTGCTGTTAAGTTATATAGCAATAAAACTGTTTTCTCTTCCTGGTAAGTCTTAAAAAAGTGATGTTTAAACAAAGTTAAGAATGGTTATGAGCTATAAACCAAATCGAAGGGTCGTGTTGTTAGGTTTTGAAAAGTTACATCTATTTATACATTAAAGTCTTTAAGTAAAATGAATACAAAATTGTTTTCAACTGGGATTTGAACACCGTTTTCTATTTTGTGTATATAAAGCCTGGCGAATAATTGAGAAGCTAAAAAAGCTAAAAACAAATTTAATTGCTACTCTATATTTAAATTTTACATAAAAAATAATTTATAGACATGAAATGTGTTTGTAATTAGATTAAAATGTTTTATTTTAAAACACCACAACTTTGCTAAGAGCAAAATTCTAGGTCAAGAGCGTTGCAACAAAATTTAACATCAACATAGCACGTGTAGAATTTTAACACCGTGTAAACTGTAAAACCTCTTTGGAGTAATATTAAACGTCAACTGTTTCTAACAAAGAAAAATATTTGAAAAAAACTAAAGAAAATGCTAAGTATGTTGTAAAATCAGCTTGTCCTAAGCTGTCATTACAGCTTTACGCGCTTATCATGGCCGTGTTACAAACCAGTCCGTTTGTTGAGGTGTGTGAAAGAGTTACAGGCCTATGAGATTTTAAAGACGTTTTCTAACATAAAAAATCAACCAATGGTTTGAATTTGTTGCAATGTTATTAATAAAGAAGTTATTTTAAAGTAGAAAAAGACACATATGAAGGCTTTATTTCATCACCTTCCAATAAATTACCAAACCATTCTAAAAACCGGTATAAGATAAGCAATATTGTAAAAAACGCATATATGGCGTGAGGTTAAAAGAAAAAAAATAGTAATTAAAAACTAAACACTTAAAAAACAACTTTAGTGTTCAGAGATTTGTCTGCTGACAAAAAAAAGTAACTGCTTGTCCGGCTTGTTGGCTTAACCTCTTAGACTACCTCAATTTTAGAGACCAAAGGTAAACTGGTTTTTTTACTCAACCGTTTAAATTATCAGTCAGAATGTTAAATAAAAACCAAAAGCATAGCTTCTCTTACCTGAACACCTGCAAAGATGAAATTCTAAAATAGTAACTTTTCTTACAGGGTCCGTCAGTGAGTTTAAGTAAATCGTTGATTATTACAACTGCACTCATATTTCTTTGCTGATGACACACAAATGTACGTTTCCGTGGAAGTCACAGAAGTCCCTTCTTATCTTATTTAGTCATCGAAAGCATTGACGTCCATCAGTTCTAGTTCGCTGTTAGAAATGATGAATCCTAGTTGTTATCGGTTATTTGAATACAAGACCTACCTAGAAAGTAAGACCTACCGAGATTTGTCATGGAGATTTCAATATAAGACCTAATTTTATTTTTTAATTAGTCTAATCCATAGAAACTAGAATATTTAAGCTTGTAAAGGTGGTTGTCCATCGGTAATTTAACTTTATTTTCTCCCTTGTCTTCTACGTTTTACTTGTGTCTCTAATTATTGCTAGGTAGGTCTTATATTCAAGGAAACACGGTAGTTGACTAGAAGAGAGTTCTCTTTGCTAGTTTCTGTTTGTTGGTAAATAGTTATTGTTGCAGCTGTTGGTTACATTATATATTTTTTATTTGTTTGCAACTGCAAAGCCAAAAATATATATTTTAATCTTCTAAAAATTATTGAAATAACACGTTTTCTAAAAATTTACTTGCAGTTCTTAACCCCTATCAAGTTTTCAACTTAAACACACTTATTTTTTCGACTAGCGCACCGTTCATCTTCCCGCCTCTCACCAGACAAACCACCATTTTCATTGTTTGCTTCTTAAATATTACTAAAGCATTTAATGACACTGACGTACGTGACTTGATTGAAAGCTCACAATTTCTAATGAGATTTGTTAAGTTACAAATATGGCAGTGGTTCTGTTTTTGCTGGTTGAATTAATAAATTGTTATTTGGTTATCCTAATATAAATGAACATGCATCAGGAAGATAAAAAAAATTAATTACCACACAAAGAAAGAAAGCAGCTAAAATAAAAATAAATAGTAAATCAAATCTCACTTTAGAGTTCGTGAAGTTTTCTCTAATTGAACCACACAAAACTAATTCTTTGGAAAGTTTGCCGTTACGACGACAAAACGCAACTTTTTTTACATAAAATGCAATAAACTGAATTATCAAAATAACTAAAAAATAAATTAAAAACTTTCAAATAAATTAAATACTAAATTGAAAATCTATCGCTCGTACGAAAATCATAAAGCAAAAGCAACTGAAAACTCCTCATTTAAACAATTTCATATCGAACGCGTAACGGGAAGCTGTTCCTGCCACGTATGTGTGAGTACATGTGCCTGTGTTTTTATTTGTGTTGCTGTCCTTCCTTGCATCTGTGTCGGTACGTGCACGTGTGTGCGTGCTTGTGCGTGTGTTACCTCTGTCCATCAGGCCCGCCGAATCTTTCAAGTATATTTAAAATTAATTAATATGTAAATTAATTTATTCTGCTAGTTAAACCTAAGGTTAAGTATCAGCTTGTTTATAAATTGTGTACAGACGTATTAACTTTTGCTACAAAGTTAGAGCTAATTCAGAATTTATGATGGTCTTGAAGTAAGTTGTACTTTGCAGTTTTTTTCCACAAGAACTGTTGAAGCAATGCTACCCAAAAATATAATGAGTAACTTGTTACATTGATTGCTGAATTTGAACAGCGGTTAAGGATTTCAGAAAACACATTTATTTTATTAAATTTCATCAAGTTTAGCTAACAAACAAAACACTGATAACCAACATCAAATTAAACTTATTTAAATAGAAAATGACTAGAATTAAAAAACTTGCATTTAACATGATTTACTGTTTTTTTACAAGTGTTACAATTTCATCAATTTGACACTACATGCCAAAATGTTTTATTCGTTTTTTTGGTAGCACGTACTGCTGCAAAAGGCGGTTTTGAAGGTTGAAAAGTGTAACATAAATGCATTTTATTTACTAAATTTGTGAATGATGGTATTTTAAGTTAAAATATTATGTCATTTCAATTCAGTTCGCTAACTTGTTTTTAACTCTTGATATGGCACTCCGAACAGAAATGTTAGACAGACTTGCATCTAGATAAGCTAAATGGATTTGAGATCTAAAAAAATAGTTTTTCAAGAAATGTTTCTTAATAAAGTTGTATAAAAGATTTATGAAATGAGACTGAGCCGTTTCCAAAAAGCAATTAACAAATGGAAGTTCTCTGCCAAACTGGAATTTAAAATCAAATTCTTCATATTTGATTCTGCACAATAGACAGCGACCAGATATAGTTTTATTCTGGGGAAGTAAAAAACATTTGTTTTGAATTAACCGTGTTTTAAATTAACAGCATTAAAAACAATGAAATTACAAAATTCAAATGGTACCGCCCCGAGGCGGATCTAAGCGGAGGGCCGGGGGACCCGGACTCCCTTTGACGTTTTAAAAACAATTTAACTTCAATTTTTACTTACCTTGCTACATCATTTTGTTTGTCTGTAGCCTGAGACTTTATCTTCACTAAATTCACAGCTCGACCTTCAATAGATCTGATATTTGACAGATAGTTTAAAATGTTGGGCCTTTTTAAAACCAATGCATTGTATCTCCAATGAAAACCAACTCTTTTTCAGATTGCTCTAGCAGTTCAAATGTGATATAAACAAACAAAAAAACACATTGCCTTTTTTATAAAGATGGTCTTCAAGAAATATAAAAAAATACATTTCAAAATTGTGAAACTGAAGCTCCTCTGGGTTTCTTCACAGGATGGCAATGAGGTTCAATCTCTAGTCTGTGGTCGAAATGCATTAGATTGATACTTTGTAGAAAGTTGAAGGTTCTATGTCCTTGCGAAACAACAGAACGGCAGTCTAATGAAAAGTTGATGTTGCGTAATATATTTCACATTTCCTTGCAGATGGGATTCAGTTTTTAGTCGAAATGGAGGAGATATAAAAATTGAAAGTAAATTTGAAAAAGATTTGTTTAAATTTAATCCTTGCTTGTCAATCCGTTTCAGTTTTGATGAAATTTTCTTGAATGATGTATTTCTTTTCGTTTAAAGCTTATGAAAAAAGCTAAATAAAACAACAACTCGCAAAAATAAATTTATTAAAACTGAAAAGATGCTCTAAAGACTGCTCATTCACTCACTCACTCACTCACTCACTCACTCACTCACTCACTCACTCACTCACTCACTCACTCACTCACTCACTCACTCACTCACTCACTCACTCACTCACTCACTCACTCACTCACTCACTCACTCACTCACTCACTCACTCACTCACTCACTCACTCACTCACTCACTCACTCACTCACTCACTCACTCACTCACTCACTCACTCACTCACTCACTCACTCACTCACTCACTCACTCACTCACTCACTCACTCTCTTTTTTCTCTCTCTTTATTTGTCTCTCTTTCTTTGTCTCTTTTTCTTTCTCTATTTCTCTCTTATCAACCGATGAATATGAGATAACTTAAATAATTACATTTCAATCAACAGCATTTCTATTCTTATTGGTGCAAAAAATTCATCAAATCATCTTATCGCGTCATTTTTTTCATAAAGCGAGAGTTTTAAAAATATTTGCACCTAGATTCACTTTATTATAGAAAAAAATTCAAATAAAACTTAATTTATTACTCATATAATTCGGTTTTTCATTATTGAAGCAAAACAGAAAACAACGTTTTATTAAAACATTTTCAATTTTTTTTTACACTAACGAGGTACCTGGCGTTGCCCGGGGTTTTTGGAGGTTTTTCTATCGTTTTTCTTTCTCGCTCCCGTTTCATTCCCTGTTTGCTTTCACGCTCCATGTCGCTTTGCCGTTCCCGCTTGCTCTCCCGTCTCCAGTCGCTTTCCTATGTTTTGCTCCCTCTTTTGCTCCCGGTCGCTTTTCCATTTCCGCTTGTTTTCCTTTTCCCGATCCCGCTCATTTTCCAGGTTTCCGTTCGCTTTTCCGTTCCAGTTTCCGCTCTCTCTCTCTCTCTCTGCTTATCGT
The DNA here is from genome assembly GCA_963978895.1 of Erpobdella octoculata. Classification (NCBI taxonomy): domain Eukaryota; kingdom Metazoa; phylum Annelida; class Clitellata; order Hirudinida; family Erpobdellidae; genus Erpobdella; species Erpobdella octoculata. The sequence continues at coordinate 24,469,382 of OZ022238.1, read as the reverse complement.
GTGACCGATTTAATCTTTTTCACAAAAATCTTTCTCTATTGACTCTCAAGGTTGTGTGAGAACATACATACATACAGACACACACATACATGCATAATCTCGTTTTTATTTTGTTTGTATATTAGAAACCATTTCAATAAAAAGAATTGTCTTTCAAAAACTTTCCGCAACAATTTTTAAAAATTTATATATATATATATTGACTTGACCATGTTGTTTGCGAATTGCGGTCAAGGCCACGAGTGAAGATCAAGGTATTTTGTGTTTGTAGCCGAATCGCATTTTCCAAATGCGACTATGCTGTTCGAGACGAACAGGATTAAGAAGGGGTAGTGTTATATCTAATGTACTGGTTTCGCTTTTTTCATCTATTGATACCCCGACAAGTATTATTATTAACAATTATTATATTAGAAGGTATAAGTAGCATTAACCAAGCTTTATTTATTATCATCCAATAAACTACAAAACTATTCTTATGGACCTGTAATACGATTTGACGATATTATAACAATATATATATATATATATATATATCTATATATATAAAAATATATATACATATATACATACATAAGAATGGTTTTGTAGTTTATTGGATGATAATAAATAAAGCTTGGTTAATGTTACTTTTACCTTCTAATATAATAATTGTTAATGATAATACTTGTCGGGGTATCAATAGATGGGATAAGCGAAACCAGTACCATAGATTAAGCTTGGATGTTGGTCGTTCGGTTTTATTCGGGTACGGAAGTAATCGGAAATATTTTTCTTCCGAACGTTCGGTTTTAATCGGGTTCGGAAATAATCTCATTCCGAACTTTCAAAAACCATTTCCGAAAGATCGAGGATATTCGGAAATTATACGGAACAGCCGAAAATTACTGAATTACTCTCTTAATGTTTTAGGCATTTTGACGAGACTTGTACACATTGATTTGTTTTTGAATTATCTATTCAAATATGTAAATTTTATTAAGATACATCAAGTTTGAATTTTCTATGTAAAATGCGTGAAGAGTTAGCAACTGTTATTGAGTAGCCTAGCGAGTATTTACATTGTAAATAGAGACATAACCGATTTAACCGCAATAGTTTTTGCCATATAACTCCGTTAATAATTGAGGGATTTAGTTGAAAATAGTACAGATCGTTTTGTTTTTTAATTTTCTATTCAAAAATGTTAAAAAAATAAAATGCTTCAACTTTGAATTTTCCATATATAATGCAGGAAAAGTTAGCTACCGTTGCTAACTTCAGCGACGTACACAAAACTATACGTATTGACGTGTTTCCATTATTGCAAACAGAAGAAAATGGAAAGATATGATTTAATTATAATATTTCATTGATCTAAAATAACGATCAGTGAAATTAATTGTTTAAATTTTTTACGGAATTCCGAAAAAACCCGATATTTACGAAAAATAATTCCGAACGTTCGGTTTTTTTCGGGGTCGGAAATAATTTTATTCCGAACTTCCGACAACCGATAAAAACCGAAAAAACCGACTTTTCGGTTGCGTTCGTAAGGGAACGGAAGAAACTTCCATGCTTACCATAGATGTAACACTACCCCCTTCTTAATTCTGTTTGTCTCGAACAGCATAGTCGCTTTTGGAAAATTCGACTCGGCCACAAACACAAAATACCTTGATCTTCACTCGTGGCCTTGACCGCAATTCGCAAACAACATTGTCAAGTCTCTTGACCGTTTGACGCAGTTTCTTCCAGTCCTTCTTTGGCTCATCAACAGAGTCTTTCTTTGGCTCATCGTCGCCATTTCTGCACGGTTCATCACAGCCTTTTTTGCATGCTTCGTGCTGAACATCTTTGCACGGTTTATCGGAACTGTCTGCTTTTTCTTCTTCCTTCACATCTTTTAGATCTTTCTCAAAAAACTCTTCAAAAGGTTTTTCGAAAACACGTTCCATAAACCCGATAAATCCCTTCATCAAACTGCTATTTGATTTTAAAATGACTTTTAGTCTATCTGATTTAGAATCCTCTGTGGATTCATCTGATTCAGAATCCTCGGTACCGTTCTCTGTTCTTGGCTCATCTTTTTCAAAGTTTTTGCTGGCTGCATTGCTATTGTTGTTTTTGTCATCTTTGTCTTCTTCCAAGCTACAATCGAACGTTTTCTTTTCACATTCCAACTCGGCTTTTTCATCGGTGTCAAATTTCGTATCGTCCAGCGGATCTTTCTTCAAATTATCGCCATCGTCTCTCAAATCAGTGTCTTCTTTTTTTGTCAAATTAACTTCGACGTATTTCTTCATTAGAGTTTTGTCCGTTTTTAAATCCTAGGTTGCTTCATCCGAGTCAGATTGGTCACTAAAATCTGACCCTGAATATTCGGTGCCGTCGTCTGTTATGGAGGCTTCCGTTTCAGAACCGTCGCTGTATGGGTAAAAGCCATCGCTGTTATTGCCATTATTATAATCATCATCATCACTTTCATCCTCATCGTTTTGCATTTCATTTTCATCATTCTTTTCATCTTCTTTAGTTTTGTTTTCGACGACCAAACCGACTGCATCATTGTCACCATCTTTGCCAGGCTCGTCATCACCATCTTTGCATGGTTCATCTTGAACATCTTTGCAAGGCTCATCATCATGACCATCTTTGCATGGTTCATCTTGAACATATTTGCATGGCTCATCATCATGACCGTTTTTTTTGTTTTCGCAATTGTTTGTGTCACCATTGAGGAGTTCAAGAAATTTCTTTATTTCCTGATGTGCTGCTCTGTTTTGCTCCTGTGCTGCTCTGTATTCTTTCGCCATTCTGTTCAGAGCCTTCATCAATTCATTTTCTGCTTCGAACTCGTACTCTTCTGAGTCAAACCCATTGTCCTCCAATGACGTCCGGAGGCGGTCCACGAGCTCAGACTTTCTTCCTTTATCACTGAGCTCTCGTTTTCTAAGTTCCCGCCTCAACTCGAGTATCCAGAGTTCATCCAATGCTCTCAAAACCATTCTTGTAATCCCACTTCTGATCACCACTGTTATAATATCGTCAAATCGTATTACAGGTCCAGAAGAATGGTTTTTTAGTTTATTGGATGATAATAAATAAAGCTTGGTTAATGCTACTTATACCTTCTAATATAATAATTGTTAATAATAATAATACTTGTCGGGGTATCAATAGATGGGAAAAGCGAAACCAGTACCATTGGTGCTAGGTTAGCTGAGTTGGTAAAGGGTTAGCCTTGAATGTGAGAGCTTCACGGTTCGACTCCCACTCACTGCCTAGTAGCCCATGTCAACGGAAAATTTAGCGGGTAAAATCGTTCTCTCCGTGGGGCATGTAAAAGAACAGCGCCTTTGAACAAAGCGGAAAAGGCGCTCAATAAATTAGCAAAACATTTATATTTACATTTACATAGATATATATATATATATATATATATATATATATATATATATATATATATATATATATATATATATATATATATATATATATATATATATATATATATATATATATATATATATATATATATATATATATTTATATATATATATATATAGAGAGAGAGAGAGAGAGAGAGAGAGAGAGAGAAAGAGAGAGAGAGAGAGAGAAAAGAAATAGAGACAATCACGTTTTTATTGATGAGGCATAAAACGCCTATTCTAAAATATTTATTTTATCGTCAATTGCTTAATAATATATAACGTAGTCATTTGGCAGAAATAAGAAAAGCAGAAAAAAATTTCCGTCAAAAAGGAAGCTGTGATGAAAGTGCTCATCCGTGATGACAGTAAGGGTGTAGTCAAGTCTGGTAAGAATGATAATGGTTGTGATGGTAATCTTGTTCATGTTTACGACAATGATGGTGATGATGATGATGATGATGATGATGATGATGATGATGATGATGATGATGATGATGATGATGATGATGATGATGATGATGATGATGATGATGATGATGATGATGATGATGATGATGATGATGATGACGATGACGATGACGATGACGATGACGATGACGATGACGATGACGATGACGATGACGATGATGAGGATGGTGATGGTGATGATGACGATGATAAACTGAAACTAATTTCATAGACGGTTGATTCCGTCACCAATGTTATTATTTATGCATAAAATGAATGCTCACGACTAATTGTTTCCTAAAAAGTCCTTCAAAGAAAAATTATCTTATTTCACAAAACTGATCTTGTACGATATGCAAATTTTTCTCTGAAAATTTAGAAGTACGGTTTTAATCAATACGTTTTGAGAAGCTGCTGAAGGTTAACCTGGATTCAATTTCAACTTCTATGACTTATTTACAACGAATATTTGATTTATTGAACTAAATATAAAAATAAGAATAAGGTTTAACAAAACCAGAATAGTTGTGAAGGTGAATATTAATTATTAGATTTCAAACTAAGCTCAATGATTAAATGGTATTTTGCGAAACAAAATTCTGTAATTTATTCATAAGATTTAATTAGCAAAAACTTTAAGAAAAACACCGCATTACCGCTGAACCAAAGATTACCCCTTGTAATGATCATAATTTTTGCTCTCCACATTATTTGATTATTAATAAAATCGACCAAGTTTTTGTCGATTTCTGTAAGTTTCAGCCCCCAAGATTAAAATAAAAGAAGTGCAAATTCTCATCTTCCCGACTGATAAATTATGCATTTTAACTTAATATTGTCGCAAAATATGTTTTAAAGTGAAAACTTAAAAAAATAATTTAAACCGATTTCAACTCATTATCATCTGCCATCGCTAAAAACATTTGATGTTCTTATTACGGTATAATTCAACAAATTTTGAAAATGCCATTTCTGTTAAGAACGTTTTCAAACTTGCTAGGCATATAATAATTAATATAGATAATAGCCCATGTCTGTGTAAGACGTTTTTGTGTGACGCTCTGCTGTCTTTGGTAAATTAATTTATATATCTATATATATATAAAAGAACATGTCCTGACTGACTAACTGACTGACTGATAATCAACGCCGAGCTCAAACGCCTCATCCTAGGAGCGTGAAATTTGAAACTTATATTACTTTTATTGCGTAAGCATCCACTAAAAAAGGATTTTTGAAAATGTTGCTCCTGAGGGGGGGAAACTGAAAAACAAACTTTTTTCTAAAACAATGTATATCTCGAAAACCAAAAATGAGGAGATTTTGAAATTTGGTATATGGATTCTTCTTAAAAAATAAAAAAATATGTGTTTCACCATTTTCTGAAAATTCGGTTTCCCGGACCTCAAATGTGGGTTGGAAAATTGAGTTATTTGGTTTTTAAAGTGGCTGCTACTCAAAAACTGTAAATGCTACATGAGTAAAAATTAGTATTTAGTTTATACTCCATAAATAATGAAACACGTGTTTTAGCATTTTTTGAAAATTTGGTTTCCAGGACTTCAAATGTGGGGTGGAAAATAGGGTTATTTGTTTTTTAAAGTAACTGCTACTCAAAAACTGTAAATGCTACAAAAGTAAAAATCAGTATTTAGTTTCTATTCTAAAAATAATGATATACGTGTTTCACCATTTTTTGAAAATTTGGTTTCCATGACTTCAAATGTGGGGTGGAAAATAGGGTTATTTGGTTTTTAAAGTAACTGCTACTCAACAACTGTAAATGCTACAAAAGTAAAAATTAGTATTTAGTTTCTATTCTAAAAATAAAGATATACGTGTTTCACCATTTTTTCAAATTTGGTTTCCAGGACCTTAAATGTGGGGTGGACAATATAGGATTACTTGGTTTTTAAAGTAGCTGCTACTCAAAAACTGTGAATGCTACAAAAGTAAAAATTAGTATTTAGTTTCTACTCTAAAAATAATGATATACGTTTTTCACCTTTTTTTGAAAATTTGGTTTCCAGGACTTCAAATGTGGGGTGGAAAATAGGGTTATTTGGTTTTTAAAGTAACTGCTACTCAACAACTGTAAATGCTACAAAAGTAAAAATTAGTATTTAGTTTCTACTCTAAAAATAAGGATATATGTGTTTCACCATTTTTTGAAATTTTGGTTTTCAGGACCTCAAATGTGGGGTGGAAAAAAGGTTTCTTTGGTTTTTTAAGTAACTGCTACTCAAAAACTGTGAATGCTACAGATGTCAAAATTAGTATTTAGTATTTACTCAAAAAATAATGATATAAGGGTTTCAACATTTTTAAAAAATTTGGTTTCCAGGACCTCAAATGTCGGGTGGCAATAAGGGTTATTTGATTTCAAAATAACTGCTACAAATGTAAAAATTAGTATTTTGAAGTTTTGTGCCGGTTAAAAGTAGCTAATTCCAGTTTATCACCGGCGGGCTAAGCCGTTATTTTAGAGTCTTCACACGGGCCAGGCCAAACCTTAAATCAAAGTGGGACGGGCCAAGGTTTTTCACCAAGTATATCGATATTTTAGTGATTTTAGGGTTTTCAGTTGGGCCGAGCGAAACCTGAAGACAAGGTGGGACGGGCCGAAGTTTTTCATCAAGTATATAGAACTTCTAGGCCTGTAAGAATGGGCTGGGCCTAATTCAGATGGGCTGTGCCGGGCCAGGAGTTTGGGTTTTTAAACGGCTGGGCTAAGTTGTCGACGGGACGAGCCGAGACCTAAAAAATTAATTTCTACTATGGATGCACGGTTCAAACTCTCTAATTTCATGCGAACGAAGCCGCTACGGGCACTGCTAGTTAATATATATATATATATATATATATACGTTTTTGTGTGACGCTCTGTTATCTTTGTTAAATTAATTTATATATAATAATGATGTATAATTATATATATATATATATATATATATATATAATTGAATAACTTAAAAAAAATTGTACCTTATGTAAAATAAATTTAAAATATAAAAAATTATTAATATTTTTGAATATGTCCTTTCTCCTTTCATTTGTTTTGGAGTGCATACGAACGATAAAACAATTTCTATCGATTACACTTATATCGCTTTCTAAAAACTTACTCCGTCGCCGAATTCTTTCTGCTGTCAAACGACGATTTTTTGCTTCAGGGTTTTCTTGCATTTTTGGTAACTTAAACATTAGCAATAGAATACAAATACAAAAAAAGTTTAAAGTTCAAAGGTGGGCGAACGGTCGCTGCTATTGCCCCGGCAGTTTGCCGTAGAAATAATCGGTAAAATTGCTACTGTGCCGGCAGTCCCGTATTAAAATTAAACCCTACCCTTAACCCTTTAGAAAATATGTACATCTTTATTAATAATTGAAAAATCAAATGTTTTGGCAAAACCGCCGTCACAACAACACTTTTACCGCTTATTGCCCTGGCTACCGTCGCCTACTGTCTTGGTAATAGTTATAACGTACAGTACACAGTGGTTTTAAACTTCCTGTTCCACTTTACGAGAGCTCTGTTTCTACAGTAAGACTAAACTCGCCAGAGTCACAAATATTTTATCAGGCTTCGCTCATCATAATTGATGAAATTACTATGCTTACTAAACATGGATTACACTGCATTGATAAAGTTCTTTACAATATCATGCAGAATTCAAAGCCGTTCTGAGGTAAAGTCATGGTTATTGGAGGCAATTTTAGACGGACACTGCCATTCGTCGCAAAAAGAAAATGAACAGATATCATAGAGTGTTGTATAAAATCAAGCAATTTATGGCAACAGTTCACAAAATTGGAATTACTAACTAAAATGCAAATTAGAACTCAAAATATTCACAACGACTGGTTTCTCAATGTTCGATTTGGAAGTTTGCCTGAGATACCAGGAGTTCCTGTGAATTCTATTGAGATTCCTCGATAAATGATTTCAGATGAGAGTATTATCGAACAGATTTACGGTAGTGATTTGAGAAACATGCCCGTTGAAGAACTTTCAAAACGTGCGATTTTAGCTCCAACAAACAAGGAAACATTAGAAATGAACAGAAAAATAATCGCTCAGATGCCAAGTGAATTTTATCTCCATTATAGGGCCGATAAATTAATTTCCGAAAAGGCAGTCAATGAACTGAACTATCCTTTGGAATTTCTGCACAATCTAACACCATCAGGAATGCCTCCACATATCTAACTTTGAAGTGTGGAGTAATAATTATGCCTCTACGCAATCTTAACCCCAAAAAGGACTCCGCAATGGAACTCGCCTGATCGTTCGTTCATTGCAGCATAAGTTCATCACTGCTGAAATTGTTTCGAAATGTAATCGCGGTGACACAATGTTCATTCCCAGAATTGATTTAGCTCCCAGTGACGTCAATCTTCCATTCATACTTAAGCGTCGTCAATTTCCCATCATTCCTGCTTACGCGATGACAATAAACAAATCACAAGGTCAGACCTTCGAATATGCTGGGATTTATTTAAATAAACAAGTTTCTTTTCATGGCCAGCTATATCTTTTTTTATTTTTTAAAAATTCATTGAGGTCCACCTGTTGCTGCTAAATTCATGAGTTCAAAATTCATGTTTTCATTAATTTCAAGATTGCTTTTTGTTTCTCATTCAGTTTGAAGTTGAAACTTTTTTTATAGATTGTTCAGTAGGCGGGAAGTAATTTCCTTTAGATGAACCTTTTAAGCGCCTGATTTTTGGTTATTTTTTCTGTGTTCTATTCTGATATGCTTTTTGAATGTGTTGTGATACTTGTGATCAAAAAATAAATCAATAAGTAACAATTTATTTAAACAAAATTAATCTTCTAAGAAATGTTTAATTTTGTTAAAACAGATAAGGTTAAAATAATAATATCAAAAACCTTTTTTCTTTCAGTCAAAACTAAAAACAGAAAAAATTATTTGTCATTCCGTTAGTGGAATGTCAGAATTTGTTTCACAATAATTAACAACTCTATTTACATTAGCGCATCTGGCATTCATTTTAACGCATCTAAACTCGATGATTTGGCAAGCCTATTAAATGACCGTTACTATTACTTGATCCTTCAATCTTCATCTATATCTCGTTAACAAATGGTCTCCGTTTTTACATGTCGTGATAAAAGATTGATTGAAATTAAAGAAAAACAATGAAAATAATGAATTTTATCCTTATAGTCATTTATATGAAAACAAATTTGGTTTTTCTATTTTTCAGATCTAATGTTTATAAGATATATTATTAATTTTAATTATACAAACATAAGCGCTAATAAACGTGCAAATTGCTGTGAGCAATTGACCTTGTCTAATGCAATACAACAAAATAAATTTTCTCCTTTAATTATTGAGCCCTTTCCGGTTTCATTCAATATTCTCATAATACAGATGTGATATTTTCATATCAATATAATTCATTCTTTAAAATTTCTTAATAAAGATTTGAAGACGACGTTAGCCGAAACTGTTTTGTTATTTAATGTTCAAACAAAATGTTTATATAAGTTGAAATGTTTCAAACGTCTGTGTAAGAAAAGAAATTTATACTACCTGGTATATCGTATGCTACCTGGCTGTGATATTTCAGTTACAGTTACAGTTAAAGTTACAACATTTTTCAGTTTCAGTTAAAGTTATTTCTACACAAACATTTTTCAGTTACTTAATAGTAACTGAAAAATGTTTGTGTATTTATTTTTAAGTTAAAGTTTCAGTTAACTGTAGATTCCATACACAGCCTAAAAATGGTATATAACACAAAACAGAGACACGCGTATAAATTAACATATATATATGTAATATTCTAAATTGCAGATGGGAACTTTTTTTATATTCGGCCTCGGCGACTCCTTTTTTGCCGAGTCCGAGGTTTTGCCGAGTACCGCCAAATCGGCCGAGTTGCCGAGACGAGTTTCGGTCCATCCCTAATGCTAGCTGGTATATCGTATGCTACCTGGTATATCGTTTAAAATAGTTTTGTAATGGAAAAACCTTTCGGATAGGTGGCGACGAAGTATATGCTTGGAGACATTTTTTAACAAAATGTCAACAGTTAAAGATTTTTAAGAGAAAACTTGGTGTCACTGCACCTACACCGGGTAATTTCTATTTAATTCAACAAGATTCATCTAACAAACAATTATACAAAAAAATCTGTATACAGTAAAAGTCCTCTAGAGTGACACCCTCTAAAGCTGATGATAATAGCAACGGACTTTTACTGTACTAAGTTCTGTTCTGCTCATGCGTCTGTGTTTTTTAAACATTTGGACAACATAATTATAATTATAAAATAATCAAATAACACCCACGCTGTCTTCTCGTATCTACCCAATAATCAACAGGTAAGCTATCACACACATACATACATAAACACAAACAAATACACACACAAACACTTGCATGTTTATTGTTTTCACAATAACCAACAGGTTAGCTCCACACGCATACTGCATACCCGCGAACACACACAAACACAACTATGTTAATCTTCACATTATGAGAATGGGTTTGATTGAATAAGTTAGATATACGTGTGGGTAAGATACCTTATGATGCAAAAGGAGGGGCTCAAGTGAGAACAGGTAAAGATAAAAAATAAATTAATAAAAACGCTTTTACTTGCCTCTTTATCTGAGTCAACGAATTAAATGTCTGAATCTAAAACAACTGTTAATTATTTTGGACCTCTGGTGACTTTTAAATAAACATCCGTACTGTTTAATATTTTTGAACCTCTGGCGACTTATACATAAACATCTTGATTAAGTTGATTTGAATAATTATAATTTCTTTAAGGCCTAATTCATGTCGGATACAATCAATTCATGTATTGTCATCCAGAATAAAGCTTCCCTGAAAGTTTTGGAGCTCTAGGTGGTCAAAAAGTGGGTAAATATTTGTTTCTAAGATTTGATCACCACAGACAAACAAACAAACAAAACGAGTAAAATTAATTACAAGCATTTAAAAAAGCAGTCTGTTAGCGAAGCTCAATGTAGCTTTTTAAAGCATTAAATACTAACACACAAGACAAATTTTTGAGAGTTGTTTGAGTATAATTAATTTAAATTAGTTTTATTTGGATTCCTGTTTGTGTATATGTATCAAACATTTTTGTGTTTCATAACTTTAAAATTTTTCTTATTCGGAATTTCTTAAATCCGTCAAAAATGGCTGTGGTAGCAGATGATCCGGCTTAACCAAAATTTACTATAAAGATTTGTTTGTTGCTATAAATAAAATATATGAGTTTTGTATTTAGTTATCAATGCATACATACAAAAAATTTTAATATCCCAATAAAAACATTTTTAAACTGTACAAAAAATGATTTTAAAACAGGAACGTGCCATAATAAGCCAATGGTTTGTTATAATGATTTTGAAAAAAAAAATGAAATTGTTTTAGCTACAATTTGAAGATTTGTTTTACATGCCTGATAAAATAGTATTAAGTTAAAAACTGAAAATATTCTCTGAAAATATAAAATTTAAAACTAATTTTTTAGACCTTTAATATTGTTTCATGTAAACGTTTCAATTTTAATAAAAAATTAAAATCTGTTTGAATTGAATAAAATTACCAACAACTAAACACGTTATTTAAAATTACAGTAACTAACATAAACCCAACAAAATCACATTTTATATGATTAAATACAAACAATAAACAATTTATTAAAAGCATAAAATTATAATTTATTTTAATATTTAAACGTATTAGTAAAATTTCAAAAACAACTTAAACAAAATAAATAATAGAAGAAAACCATTTTCAACTAATATTTTATTATAAATGTTCTAAAAAGATCAATGTAAAACTAAAAATAATAACAACACAAGGAATAAACAACTATTTTTCATGCAGATTTTGTGGTTATCCGTATAAATGGAGAAAGTATCAATATTGGTAAGAACCATTTTTAATGAGTTAACTTTTCACCAATTAGTAGCCCGTCAAAAATGACAAAATATTTTATAATCATCAACAAGTCCTGCTAAATTTGTACGAAAAATTGCTTGATGCAGATATGACACTATGGCTAAATAAAAATATTTTTTAACACACCTTCAACACAAATAATTATTCAATCCAAAGGCTAATTTTGTAACTTTAAAATTTTTATTATACTTAATTCAAAAATGTTGTTTGGTATCAATTATTTTTTTCATCATATTACCAGCAGTTTTGCAAATCCAGCACCACCTACCAGTGTTGCGCAATTTTCAAACCACAAAACTAATAAAGGGGTTGGTGGTATAGTGGTATGGCGTATCGCCTGTAAACTTGAATGTCCGTAGTTTGAATTTCACCAGCGCCTGTAGTGACGTGGGTCGGCGCTTGAAAAAATCAGCTGACACTGATTAAAATAATAGGGCCCACGAGTGATTTAAAATGGTGATTTGACTGTTTGAAAAAAAATGGCAACTTAAAATTAAAAATTATTTTTTTGGATTCACGTATAAGAACTTTAGCAAAATTTCTAGCATGTTTTACTAAATGTGCTTTATTGTTCACCAGTTTTTGATTTATAAATAAAAATAGCCTAGAAAAGACCTGTATCTTGCATATTTTGTAAAACAAAAAAAACAATGTTTGACAAAAACAACAACGTGTTCTTTAATCAAACCTGTTAGGCAAGATATAACTAAAAAACGTGAAAAGACGAAAGTGAATCATAATTAGGGTAGAGTGGGGCAAGAAGCCCAGGTGAGGTAAAACACTGAACCCCTACGGCGGGTTTAGAGCGCTTGCTATATCCTAATGTTGTATGTTTATGGTCTATATATTGTCGTCAACTTTCTGTGCTTTTTGATGTTAACATCGTTGATTTTGGTTCACGGCAAGTAAAGTTTTATCAGTTTTTCATTTTTTGCCTCATTTTGACAATATTTGTGACTTTACAATTAATCAATGTGTGAACTAAAGTGTTTTGTGAGCCGATGAAGTTATAGCTGTGCAGAAAGGCATCGGCAAGACCTGATAAATGTTACCTAGATGTGTGAGAAATGTTGAAAGATAACAACAAAGCTGAGTCTGCTACATTGTTAACGGAATCAGCATGCGAAGCCGAGTTGGAAAAAAAGCAAGTTCTTCGGCTAAGGCTGCTAAAGCCGCTGCAATGACTTTTGAAGCGAGGTTTTTTGCGAAGACTAGAATAACATCCACAGCTTGTTTATTCAGTAAACGAGATGCTACTAAAGCCAAGGAAAAGATTGCAAAAAAGAAAGGTAGGCTTAAGAAACGCAAAACGACATACGGATCTGGTGATTCCAGCAGCGAAGCCAAGGAATGGCCATGCTTATTATGTGGTGAACCATTTGCAAACAGCAAGTTTCGTGAAAAATGGATTCGGTGTCAAGAATGTCAAAACTGTGATTCGGAATTTTACTAGAAAATGATTTGATTATTTCTCGTTGAACATTAGGCCTAGAACTACATATGGGCTATTTACCCCACACATGTAGGCCTTTTACCCCACCCATTGGACATGACGCCCTTTTTAAGTGTCCACAAAAAAATGCATTCCACACATTTTAACAACTATAGGTAGATATCAGTATGGCATCATCTAATAGCTAAATTAATAAAGCATCAAATTCTACAAAATTTTCAGTCATACGATGAAAGACTGTTGAGTTTTTGACAGTTTTCCTGAAACATGGTCCTCTTGCCCCACTCTACCCTACATTGTTGATTAGGACTATAAAATTTTGAATGGAATAATATGAATCAGTCCCAAGCCTGCATAAAGGCGGAGTGAACAAGTAGTACAAAAGGTACTTAGGTATATCCTACATGCTGCTATATCAGTGTTTAAAACATCTGGTGTAAAAGACTATAAAATGTTATAAAAAAATCACACTTACAATTTATTTGAAACTAATTGAATTTTTTAACCGTGTTTTTCAAAAACTAACTTATTAATTGTATCTTAATCATAACTTATTTTTCAAAATTAATACCAAAACAAATGGACATGTCTATGTATGTTTTTACAAAGTTTTTATATGTTTCAATTTGATAAACTTTTTTACTTTGCCTTAACTAAGTTTCGCTTAGCCGGGCATAACGAACGTGTTAATATACCCTAGCTAGAAAATACCTAGCGGGAAATACCTCGGTGAATTCCTGCATTCTGATATTTGAGTCTGTAAAGGACTATAAACTAATATAAATATAAATTATGTTAGCATTAATTATAATTAATGCTATAATTAAAATTAAACGTTTAAGAAAACATTTAAATTTTGTTTACAAGAAGGCACGTAATTTATTCGAGTATTGTATTTAACAAAATAGATCCGTTTGGATGATCTTTTTACAATCGAGGTGTTTTGAAAGAAATGTAAACATAACAATATTTATTTTGTTAACAGCCATTTCCCATCAATGTTCTTGTTGACCAGGCGTGTCGTTTGAAGACTTCCATTTGTAGACATTTTGGTTTTTTTTTTCAGGACGATTTGCAATAAGATTATATAAGTCAAAAATGATTATCTGGACCATGATGTTTATATTGTGATCCTGATAATGATGATAATGATGATGACGACGACGACAACGATGATGATGATGATGATGATGATGATGATGGTAATGATGATAAAATAATATAACGTCCACACCATTCTTAAGTCTATAAAGTTACTTGAAAAGCGGTTTACAGAAATAAAAATAAATAATAATTAATGAGATTATGGGAAGGGTTTGAGATAAGGGTGGTTGTTGTTAAAGTTTTAATAATTTTTAGACAGTGATTATTTTAAAATAAAATGTTATTATTTGTACTTATTATAATAAATATAAACATTAAAATTATTGAAATACCTGCAACATCAGTTCTTTCGTTACTACCTGTGTGCTAGGCACAAAAATAATTACGTTTGCAATGAAGCAGTTTTTTTAGAAAATGTTTCTGAAATTCGAATATGAATTCACGACACTTAAATATGTTTATAAACAATATTTTAAATTTTTTTTTCGGAATAAAAGTTATTCTTTTAATGATTTCTTGTAATGATTGTTTTTTATACAAAAAGGATTGCCATGTAGAACGTTTATCTCGTTAATTCTTTGTTAGGAAATTCTTTTTAATTAACTCTTTAAAAAAAACAACTGAAGTCAAATTGATGATAACATATACTTAAATTTCTTTGTTTTTGATTTTTTATTAAATTCTTATGACTAGATGGGAAATATATTAACAAATAATGTGTGGCTTTTTATTATATAATAATAAAAAAAAAGTATTTCATCGTATAATAATATAATGAAATGCATTTCTTTTTATAGTTTTAATTATAACTTATGAAAATTCAAAAATAAATTTTACCAATAAAACAAATTTTCTGGAAAAAAATTTAAAATTCCGAATTGTAATGTTTGTTTCTTATTCCAAAGAATCCGCAACAATCATCAACAATCTCCATCAATCGATATTTTATATTTGAGATACGACAAGTGGTGCATCTAAAAATATCTCTAGAAAATTTCAATACTTAAGTATTGATTTGAAATGGTTGTTAAATTTTGGTGTGAATTTAAAAACATTTTAAAATGGATTGCTTTTTCTGTAACATTTTATTGTCGTAAAATCTGTAATTTCTCTCTCACCTGGAGTGGAAAATCCAGCATTTTGCCTGGCAGAGTGCAATTTGTACTTGCAAAGAAACATATGCACCTGAACTATTCATTGAAGCCTCAATACCTATTTTTTCATTTTATGTCGTAATTAGACAAATGTATCATTTTTCAAAAACAAATTAAAAACTGTTCATCCATTTTAAAATATTCTAGTTTGCATGTTATCATGTCTGAAAGATCACGGTCACGATAGATGTCGTCATATTTTTTATGATTGTGGTGGCAAATTATTTTCATATTTTGTATGATTGTGGTGCCAGATTATTTTCATATTTTGTATGATTGTAGGGTCAGATTATTGTCATATTTTTTTATGATTGCAGGGCTAGATTAATCACGAGACCAGCTGATCCCTTATTGTCATGGGGTATCCGGCTTCGGATATCAAACAGCAAAAAATAATTTAAATATTCTGTATGCCGGCTTAAAAAGCTTGACAAAATTTGACTGTTCATATATTTATTTCACACGTGTTTAACTGAGTATTACATTTTCTTATTTTCAAACCCAATATTGCTTTTCTTAGTTCACAAATATTGCAGAGTATGAAAGTCATTTTTTATTTTTTTAATTATAAACAAATAAGTTTTATAAAATTTTCAAACTGACATTTATTAAAATAAACAATTATATTTAAGCAGTTAAATGAATGTATGTGGGGACTAATGAATATTTTCTAATTAATTTATTGATTTAACATTTTTAAATGATTAATTAAAATGATGAATAGAAAATGATGTCAATTAGAAAAAGTAAATAACTCCAAGCTTTAAACTTTATTATATTTTATTTTATTCAAACAAATTTAATAACTAATTAGTTATAACTGAAACAATATCTCATTAAAAGCTATTTTTGTTAATTCAAAATATAGAAAAATTTATATTTATACTATATAAATGCAAATATTGCAGCTTTTGGTTATTTTAAATTTTATTTAGTTTTTTCAACTGAATTAATGTTTAAATAATACTTGTGTGGCTTTTTTACAGCAATACAAAAACATTTATGAGGTAGCCGTTGAACCCCAGACCAAGCAAAAATAATAAAAGAGAGTAATGCAGTCCCTGTAGAAAGTACATCAACATCAACCTTAACAGGCCAACCAAACTACCTATTGTGATTTCTTCTACAATATTTATAAATCACAAAATCAGATAAATGCTTGTTTGTAACTCTCAAAAAACCTCTGCATTGTATCAAAATGACGGGAACGATTAAGGCAAAGCAGAAACTTTAGCATTAACGATGCGTAAGTCGTCTATAAAACCGATTTAAACGGAAAGTATTTAATTTAATTGTTTTTAGAGACGGCTGAGCTTTTTCTAATTTGAACTTTTTAAATAATAAAATGCACTTTTTAAAAAAACTTAAAATTTTTTAAGTAAAATAAAACTGATAAATGAGTTTTTAAAAGTTTTAATATCCTATCACATTATTTTTAGGATAAAAAAATCCTAAAAAACAACAAACGATGGCAAAGATTTGCTGGAAAAAACAGAAATTGGTATTATCGTGGTATAAATACCATAAAAACTTGCATCATAACAGTGTGTCGTGTTGTCTAGTGAATATCTAGTGACCCGTGTCATGCATTGGGGATTTTCGTTTTGATTTAGAAGCTCCTCGAAGTGATGTATGGGCCACCAGGTCCCTTGTTCACGTTTCCTTTTAAAATATTAAACGATTCTGCTATGAATGTTCAGTGTGTGTATGTGTGTGTGCGTGTGTGTGTGTATGTATGTATGTGTGCTTGTGTGTGAGTGAGTGTGTGTGTGTGTAATAAATTTAAACAACTGATGATTGATAGCTTCAGCTGGCTGGTTTTTATTTCCATGCATTTTGTAATCAAACGATTAATCAATTATGTATTGTCTGCTTTTCAGTTGCATAAGAACTGGAATACACAACTGAACCTTTTCAAACAGATTGGAATAACATCATTTTATTGTTGTTTTTTTTATAAACTTATTTATAATTTTTTGCAGAGTCTGTAAACTTTTTGTCTGGTATTCAATTGTTTCATTCACTTTGCGTTCTGAGATTAAGCTGGAATTTTGCACCCATTTTAGTCTTCAAAGACAACTTCATTAAGAATAATAATAATAATAATAATGATAATAATAATGATAATAATAATAATAATAATAATAATAATAATAATAATAATAATAATAATAATAATAATAATAATAATAATAATAATAATAATAATAATAATAATAATAATAATAATAATAATAATAATAATAATAATAATAATAATAATAATAATAATAATAATAATAATAATAATAATAATAATAATAATAATAATATAACAAATAGGTACATAACGCCATTATCAATAATAATAATGTAATAAATAGGTATCGAACTTTATTATCAATATTAATAATGTGATAAATAGGTTAATAACTTCATTATCAATAATAATAATAATATAATAAATAGGTACAACTTCATTATCAATATTAATAATAGTAAACTTTTAAAATTAATATTATTATATCACATCGGTGGCGCATATTTTTCAATTCTTTATATTAACTTCATCTTTCTGTTTGTCTGATTGAAAACAAATCCACTTGCCGTCATCCAATCGATCTTAAACTTAGTCCATAGACTCGTTAGGACCAAAAATTATTTTGAAATATTCGTGATAAAAAAACAAAACCAAATTATTTTGAACGGCCTTCTAAAAAATCTATGCGTTGGTCGGTAACGTTTATTAGCTCTATCAAATGTAGGTAATATAAATGAACAAAGGGTCATTGTTTATTTTATTGAAAGACAACAAATTGTGAAGTCAACTTTTAACTATTTCCCGTATTCCTATCGATCTGACGTTTTTTAAGTTGAATCGATAATTCATAGATATTATGATTTTTAAATTTATAATGGAATATTGTTTTTATACCAATTTTATTGAAATTATCAATTATCAGATTTTGTTCATGATTTCAGATATCAATTTTACACTAAAAATATTTTTTATAGTATTTAGTATACTGTATTCCATGTTTATATATATTATGGATATATATTATATTATATATTATATCTTCATAAAAATAATTGCATTAAATTGGTATTTTTCCATTTCAAATATATAAAGAAATTTTAATAAACAAAGTTTTTTACGGTTTACTTGTTTCATGTGCTTCGTTTAAGAAAAATTAAAATTAAATTAAAAAAAAAAACATTTTTGTATTCAAATGCAATTTTAAATAATAATTTCTTGGTTACTCAAGAAAGCAGAAATATTTTAGAACTAAAAACAAAAATTTGGGACGTTTGTTTTATTTATATATAAAACAAATGTTCAACCCTTTTGTTTTTAGTCTTAAACAGTTTCATTATACCATGATAAAAAGGAAAAAAAAATTTGTTTTAGGGCTTTCGGATATAAATAAATGTTTTTACTTTCTGGATTAATTTTTCAATATTATTAAAACATTTGTGGTGTTTTGAGGTAATTTGGTTGAAATGAAAAGAATTAATACAGAAAAACAATCAGTTTATATTTTTGAATATTTAAATGAAACGTTTTGAAATGGTCTTTTTGAAAGGGTAAATTTGAAAAAACCGCCTACGTAAAAAACAACCTTTAATGGATGATATTGGGAAGACCGCCTACGAATAAAACCACCTCTATTTATTTTCAACTTGTTTATAATGTGTGATGACGTTATTTAAAAACTATTGGAAAAACACGCCTTCGATGATTTGTTTATTTCAACTTGTTTAATACTGTTTGATGACGTAATCTCAAAATTGGGAAAACCCGCCGGCCTTCTAGTTCGGTGATTTATTTTCAACTTGTTTATAATGAAAGATGACGTACGATGCATTATATATATCCGCAAAGCGTTAAACTTTCGGGGCTAATAACTTTTTATTTAAACATTTTAACAAAAAAGTGCCCTAACAAACCGTGTTCAGCGTCTCATAATCTATCAACGTGAGTTTTTTCAGACCTGTAGATGCTAATCGGGTGACATACATACATATTACATCATTGCGCTTTTATAGTAGGGAACCAGCACTTGACGCACGCTTCGCGCGCGTGTGAGTTTTTACATATTAATAATGAAATTAGTCGCACTCAAATCGCACTCTAAGCCAAGCTCAAAAACAACACCTATGCGCTAGACCTCCTAGCCGAATTTTTTTATGTTTGTGGCTGGCTGAACAAATATTTCGGCTGATATCCGGATTAGCCGAATTTACGCGTAAAATTATTATTCGGCTTGAATTTTAAATTATCTGGCTCATGATTCAAATTTGTGGCTGATAATTATTTTAAATTAGGCCAAAATTTAATATAAAATTAAATACTAAAGTTAATAAAGTTCAAAATTTATTACCAATATATAAATTATCAAATTAATTGCAATTGTCATAAAAGTTAATTAAATCGTCAAAATGTCATATGATAAACAAAATTACATCATAAAAAATAATATGAAAAAATTGTTTTCATTGCAAATTTAAAATTGTCATGTATAAAAACAATCTGATTTAATTTATCAGCACTTAAGGCTGATCTGCGGCTGTTCATAACTAATCCACATGTTGAAAACATACTTTCGACTGGTACTGAGCTGGCAGATGTTGTCAAATATACTTCTGCAACTTGAGATAATACAGGAGAATCATCTGCATGGTTACTCCAAAATGTAAGACAGTCTGTATGTCTGCTATCAACAAATGACAAGTACCTAACAATTTCAACAGCATAATCATTAGTAGCATTATCCATATCACTCGTAGAGCTCATTTTTTTCAATTCATTCAGCATTTCCTGACGCATTCGCCTCCGCTTTATTGCTGGCTCATCTTCATAACTTTCCATCTCAGGAGCGGTTGTATGAGTTATTATTAATACAAAAAAAGGTCTAGGTTAAGCTGGCGTTCGGAAATCTTATAGCGGATTTTCGGCGTACCGTTTTCGGCTGGCCGCCGGCTAACCGTAATTTTTTTTCGGCTGATTTACGGCGGCTGTAAAAAGTTCGGCGGCGGCGGCTAGGAGGTCTACTATGCGCTATTAACTACTATATTAATAATTTACGCACGCTTTGCAAGCGAAGCGTGTGACTATTATAGCCAGTTGCATATGAACACGTTTTATAAAATAGTAAATTGTCGTTAATAATAATAATTTACAACTTGTTTAAAATTGGGAAAAACCCGCCGACTACTACTTCGGTGATTTATTTATTTTCAACTTGTTTATATTGAGTTATGGCGTATTCCAATAATAGGAATAATATTAGCAAATTAGTTAATTTTCGTAATTAATAATATTATTAATAATTAAAATAAGAGGAATAATAATAACAAAATAGAAAAATGTCGTTAATAATAATTTCATTAAATATTTCCGCAAAGCGTCGAATTTTCCAATAATAGAAATAATATTAGCAAAATAGTTAATCTTCGTTATTAATAATAATTAAAATAAGAGGAATAATAATTGCAAAATAGTAAATTGTCGTTAATAATAATTTACATAAATAAAAAACCCGCCGACTACTACTTCGGTGATTTATTTAATTTTAACTTGTCTATATTTAGCGATGACGTACGATGCTATATATATCCGCAAAGCGTTAGACTTTCGCGGCTAATAACTTTTTATTTAAACAATTTAACAAAAAAGTGCCCTAACAAACCTTGTTCAGCGTCTCATAATCTATCAACGTGAGTTTTTTCAGACTTGCAGATGCTAATCGGGTGACATACATCATTGCGCTTTTATAGTAGGAAACCAGCACTTGACGCACGCTTCGCGCGCAAAGCGTGTGAGTTTGTACATATTAATAGTAAATGTAGTCGCACTCAAATCGCACTCTAAGCTCAAAAACAACAACAATGCGAAGCGTGTGACTATTTTAGCCAGTAGCTGATGATTTTTCACTTCAAAAAGTTTTGGAATGGTCTTCTAATTGATTGGATGATGTTGGAAAAACTGCCTACGAAAAAAACCTTAAATGGGCAATATTGGAAAAAATAGCCTACAAAAAAAACACATTTATTGTGTGATAGTGAAGAAGCCGCCTACGAAAAAAAATCTATATTGGATGTTTTTGGAAATAACAGCCTACGAAAAACACAATATTTATTGAATGGTATCGGAAAAACAGCCTACGCTAATATAGAAAAAAACTCCTACGGATAAAAAAACTTTTATTGGGCAATTTTGGAAAAACATCCTTTGAAAAAACCCAACCTTTAATGTCTGATAATGAATAGAACCGTCTACAAAAAACCCAACCTTCAATGGCTGATATTGGGGAGACCCGCCGGTGATTTATTTATTTTCAACTTGTTTATATTGAATTACGACGTATTCTCAAAATATATCCGCAAAGCGTCCAACTTTCCAATAATATTAGCAATTATTACAATAAGAGGAATAATAATTGCAAAATAGTAAAATGTTATTAATAATATTATTATTCACGAAAATTAACTAATTTGCTAATATTATTCCTTTTATTGGAAAGTTCGACGATTTGCGGATACATTTAATGAAATTATTATTAATTAGCAATTATTATAATAAGGGGAATAATAATTGCAGAATAGTAAAATGTCGTTAATAATAATTTCCTTAAATGTATCCCCAAAGCGTAGAACTTTCCAATAATAGGAATAATATTAGCAAATTAGTTAATTTTTTTTATTAATAATTAATAATATTATTAATAACTAAAATATTGGAATAATTTATATTTTTATATAATTACAATTGGGGAAAACCCGCCGGCTTTCTACTTCGAAGATTTATTTATTTTCAACTTGTTTATATTGAGTTATAGCCGCAACTTTCCAATAATAGGAATAATATTAGCAAATTAGTTAATTTTCGTAATTATTAATATTATTAATAATTAAAATAAGAGGAATAATAATAACAAAATAGAAAAATGTCGTTAATAATAATTTCATTAAATATTTCCGCAAAGCGTCGAACTTTCCAATAATAGAAATAATATTAGCAAAATAGGTAATCTTCGTTATTAATAATAATTAAAATAAGAGGAATAATAATTGCAAAATAGTAAATTGTCGTTAATAATAATTTACATAAATAAAAAACCCGCCGACTACTACTCCGGTGATTTATTTATTTTCAACTTGTCTATATTTAGCGATGACGAACGATGCTATATTTATCCGCAAAGCGTTAGACTTTCGCGGCTAATAACTTTTTATTTAAACAATTTAACAAAAAAGTGCCCTAACAAACCTTGTTCAGCGTCTCATAATCTATCAACGTGAGTTTTTTCAGACCTGCAGATGCTAATCGGGTGACATAATACATAATACATAATACATACATCATTGCGCTTTTATAGTAGGGACCAGCACTTGACGCACTCTTCGCGCGCGAAGCGTGTGTATTTACATATTAATAGTAAAGATAGTCGCACGCAAATCGCACTTTAAGCTCAAAAACAACACCAATGCGTTATTATTGTAATAAATTTACGCACGCTTCGCAAGCGAAGCGTGTGACTATTATAGCCAGTAGATGATGATTATTTACTTGAACACGTTTTGGAATGGTCTTCTCTTTGATCGGATGATATTAGAAAATATACCTACAAAAAACCTTTAATGGGTGATATTGGAAAAAACAGCCTACGAATAAACCCATATTTATTGGGTGATAGTGAGAAAGCCGCATACGAAAAATACCTATATTGGATGTTTTTGGAAACAACAGCCAACGAAAAACACAATATTTATTGAATGGTATCGGAAAAACATCCTACGAAAAAAAACTGTAATGCCTAATATAGAAAAAAAACTCCTAAGGAAAAAAAACTTTTATTGGGCAATAATATTGGAAAAACATCCTACGAAAAAACCCAACCTTTAATGTCTGATAAAGAAAAAACTGCCTACAAAAAAACCAACATTCAATGGCTGATTTTGGGAATAACCGCCGTTGATTTATTTATTTTCAACTTGTACATATTGAGTTATGACGTATGCTCAAAATATATCCGCAGAGCGTCGAACTTTCCAATAATAGGAATAATATTAGCAATTATTACAATAAAAGAAATAATAATTGCTAAATAGTAAAATGTCGTTAATAATAATTTCATTAAATGTATCCGCAAAGCGTAGAACTTTCCAATAATAGGAATAATATTAGCAAGTTAGTTAATTTTCGTTAATAATAATATTATTAATAATTTAATCAAGAGGAATATTAATTGTAAATTAGTGAATTGTTGTTAATATTAATTATATTGTTTGATTACGTACGCTCAATGTGGGAAAAACCCGCCGACTACTACTTCGGTGATTTATTTATTTTTAACTTGTTTATATTCAGCGATGACGTACAATGCATTATATATATCCGCAAAGCGTTAAACTTTCGCGGCTACTAACTTTTTATTTAAACATTTTAACAAAAAAGTGCCCTAACAAACCGTGTTCAGCGTCTCATAATCTATCAACGTGAGTTTTTTCAGACCTGCAGATGCTAATCGGGTGACATACATAATACATAATACATATTACATCATTGCGCTTTTATAGTAGGGAACCAGCACTTGACGCACGCTTCGCGCGCGAAGCGTGTGATTTTTCAGCTAGTCGCAGATGATTTTTCACTTGGAAACGTTTTGGAATAATCTTCTCTTTGAATGGCTAAATTTGAAAAAACCGCTTACGAAAAAAACAACCTTTAATAGACATCATTGCGCTTTTATGTTAGGAATTGACGCACGCTTCGCGCGCGGAGCGTGTGAGTTTTTACATATTAATAGTAAAGGTAGTCGAACTCATATCGCACTCAAAGCGCATGAACAACACCAATGCGCTATTATAGTAATAACTTTAAGCACGCTTCGCAAGCGAAGCGTGTGAATATTTTAGCCAGTAGCAGGTGATTTTTCACTTGAAAACGTTTTGGAATGGAATTCTCTTTGATTGGATGATTTTGGAAAAAATAGCCTACGAATAAAACCACATTTATTGTGTGATAGTGAAAAAACCGAATACGAAAAACACAATATTAAATGGATAGTATCGAAAAAACAGCCTACGAAAAAAATAACATATTTTGAGTGATAGTGAAAAAAAGCCTAAGAAAAAACCCAACCTATAATGGCTGATAATGAAAAAAACCGCCTACAAAAAACCCAACCTTCAGTGGCTGAAAATGGGAAAACCCGCCGATGTACTACTTCGGTGATTTATTTATTTTCAACTTATTTATATTGAGTTATGACGTATGCTCAAAATATATCCGCAAAGCGTCGAACTTTCCAAATAAATGAATATTATTATCAAATTAGTTTCGTAAATAATAATATTATTAATAATTAAAATAAGAGGAATAATAAATAAAAAATAGAAAAATGTCGTTAATAATAATTTCATTAAATGTATCCGCAAAGCGTAGAAGTTGTCAATAATAGGAATAATATTAGCAAAATAGTTTCGTAAATAATAATATTATTAATATTTAAAGTAAGAGGAATAATAATTGCAAAATAGTAAAATGTCGTTAATAATAATTTCATTAAATGAATCCGCAAAGCGTAGAAGTTGTCGTTAATAATATAATTGGGAAAATCCCGCCGAATACTTCTTCGGTGATTTATTTGTTTTCAACTTGTTTATAATGAGTATTGACGTACGATGCATTATATATATCCGCAAAGCGTTAAACTTTCGCGGCTAATAACTTTTTATTTAAAAATTTTAACAAAAAAGTGCCCTAACAAACCGTGTTCAGCGTCTCATAGTCTATCAACGTGAGTTTTTTCAGACCTGCAGATGCTAATCGGGTGACATACATAATACATACATATTACATCATTGCGCTTTTATAGTAGGGGACCAGCACTTGACGCACGCTTCGCGCGCGAAGCGTGTGAGTTTTTACATATTAATAGTAAAAGTAGTCGCACTAAAATAGCACTATAAACACAAAAACAACAGCAATGCGATGATATAGTAATAACTTTAAGCACGCTTCGCAAGCGAAGCGTGTGACTAAAATAGTTAGTAGCAGATGATTTTTCACTTGGACACGTTTTGGAATGGTATTCTATTTGATTGGATGATTTTGGAAAAAATGCCTACGTAGAAAAAACCTTTAATGGTCGATTTGGAAAAAACAGCCTACGAAAAAAATTATGTTAAATGGGTGATAGTGAAAAATCCGCCTATGAAAAACACTATTTTTTTGATGGTATTGGAAAAACTGTTGGATTACAACGATTTATTGTCTTTTATGTTAATTAGTTCTTTGCTCCTTCTTCCGATGTTTGATTGTTCGACGCCATTGCCTGCTCTGTGCTCGTAACATTTTATTCGATTAAGTTTGATAATAATAAACTTCGCAATTTGTTTTTCATAATCTAACAGGTTATGGGCCCAGTATACGTGTAAATTGCGATAAAGATAGTCGTTAAGTCAGTTTTCTAAGGTATTCGTCATCGCTCATCCGGGTATTTTTTTTTCGAGCGTAAGTTAAACTGAATTTAATAATGACTGAAAGTACAGCTTCGAGAATTACGAAACTAAATAATCATAATTATCAAACTTGGAAGTTTAAGATCGAACTTTTGTTGACTAAAGAAGATTTGTGGGATACCATTAGTGAAGACTCGCCGAATCCCACAAACACCGCATGGCAATTGAAGGACCGTAAAGCTAGAGCCACGATCGGTTTACTTGTAGAAGACAATCAGCTAAACCTCATCCGGAAGTTAACAACTGCTAAAGAAACGTGGGATGCTCTAAAGAAATATCATGAAAAGTCTACATTATCGAATAAAGTTAATTTGTTAAAGAAACTTTGTGGGTTAAAGTTGACAGAAACTGGAAATATGGAGCAACATCTGGCAAAAATGGAAGATTTGATCGACCAGTTGTCATCACTCGGTGAATCATTTGCTGAACATTTAACTGTTGCATTATTTCTAAGTAGTTTGCCTGATAGTTATGGAACATTAATCACTGCCCTTGAAATTCGACCTGAGGAAGACCTGACTCAAGAGCTTGTCAAGAATAAACTCTTAGAAGAATATAAGAGACGAACAGAAATGACTACCTCAGTAACAGAACATCAGGAACAACAGGCGATGAATGTACATGCTACTCGTGAGAACCAACCAAACGTATCAACAGGAAGATCAACCTTGACATGTTTCTTTTGTAAAAAGCCAAATCACATCAAAAAAGACTGTAGAAAATATATAGAATGGAAGAAGAAGCACCCTGAACTTAAAGTAAAAGCTGTGAAACATTTTACTCAAGTTAATGATAAAAGAAATTTTCAACAAGGTTATGATGTTTGTTCAATAGCACGTACAGCTAATATCATCAATTCGTGGTATATAGATTCAGGTGCTACATCACACATGTGTGGAGATAGAAATTTCTTTGCAGCTTTGGACAAAAGGCTGAAGGTTGAAGTGGTTCAGGCTGATGGGGGTAAATTAACATCATCTGGTATTGGTTATGGGTACTTACAGAATTTTAGTCCTGATGGAAATCTCGGTTTGAAAATAAAGTTATTAGATGTGTTGTTTGTTCCAGAATTAAAAGGAAATTTGATATCTGTAAAGAAGCTAACTAGTTTTGGATTTGAAGTACATTTCAAAGGAAACACATGTCATGTAATAAGAGATGGTGAAATTATGTTACATGCTGTTGAAGAAAAAGGCCTCTATGAATTCATCACAACCCAAAAGACATTCAGAGTTACTTGCAATAACATGCCTACAGAATGCATACATCTCTGGCACAACAGGTTGGGTCATAGAGATACTAATGCCATCAAGACTCTTGCTCATGATTCTGCAGTGAATTTCCATATAAAACCTTGTGAAATTTCAGAAATTTGTGAAACTTGTATCAAAGCAAAAATGAGTAGAAAGCCTATTCCAAAGAAATCTGAATCCAAAACAGATGATGTGCTTGACTTGATACACACTGATGTCTGTGGACCAATGTCTACCTTAACACCCAGTGGCAACAGATACTTCATGACTATGATTGACAACTACAGTAGATACACAGAAGTTTATTTGTTGAAATACATATCTGAAGTGTCATCAAAAATTAAAGAATATGTCAAGTATGTTCAAACAAAATTCAGAAAAACTCCAAAGATAATCAGATCAGACAGAGGAGGTGAATACACAGGAGATGAACTAAAGATGTTTTTAAAGAATGAAGGCATTCAGACTCAACTGACAAATCCCTACACACCTCAACAGAATGGTTGTGCTGAAAGGAAAAATCGATACTTAGTCGAAATGGTGAGAAGCATGCTGATTGATTCTGGTTCACCTGACAGATATTGGGGAGAAGCAGTAACTACAGCCAACCACATGCAAAACAGGCTCCCAGTGACAGGACGTGAAGAAACACCCTACCAGATGTGGAATGAAAAGAAACCCGATTTGAGTTACATCAGAAAGTTTGGTTGCAAAGCTTATGTTTCAATTCCTGCAAATAAAAGACAAAAGTTAAGTGATAAAGCAAGAAAGTTAATTTTTGTTGGCTACGAGGAAGGGACAAAAGGTTACCGTTTGCTTGATTCAGAAACAGACAAAATCACCATCAGTAAAGATGTCATTTTCATTGAAGGAGAACCCCATTCAAATCAAACCAGAACTGAACAGAGACTTAATTCTGATCTTGCTAGTGAAGAAAATTTTGTTGAATTATCACTTGAAGATGATTTTGTGGATCATGATAAAGCAACGATTCAAAGTAATGAAATCGAATTGAATAAAGACAATACAGCTATTCAGTTAACACCAAAACAGCAAGTAGAACTCAGAAGATCTCAACGACCTAACAAAGGGAAACCACCAAAGAGGTTTGAGGTTATCAACAAAGTGACAGTTAACCCGATTGTACCCAGAACCTATGAAGAAGCTATATCATGTACAGAAGCTCAACAGTGGATTGCAGCAATGAAAGAAGAACTCAGATGTTTAGAATTGAATAAAACCTGGATTTTGACAGATTTACCCGAGAATAAAACAGCCATCGGAAGTAAATGGGTATACAAAATAAAAACTGATGAAGATGAAAATGTCGTCAAATATAAAGCTCGTTTAGTTGCTCAAGGTTATTCTCAGAAATATGGTGATAGTTTCGATGAAGTTTTTGCACCGGTTGCTAGGACAACTACACTTCGAGCATTATTAACTATAGCTGGTCAGAAGAAAATGATTGTTAAGCATTATGATGTACAATCAGCTTACCTTAATGCCAATCTGTCTCATGAAGTTTACATGAAGCAACCTGCACCTTTCGGTAACAACGATCTGGTATGCAAACTTTCAAAGAATTTGTACGGACTGAAACAAGGAGCCAATGAATGGAACAAGAAACTTCATGAAATTCTCAGTAATCAGAGTTACAACAAAAGCGAGAATGATCCATGTCTATATTTTAAAAGAGATAACAAAAAGTTAATATACTTATCCATTCACGTTGATGATCTTATTGTGGCGACAACTGATTTATCAATGATTGAAGAATTTGAACACCAAATGAATAAAGTTCTTGTTTTAAAAGATCTTGGAAATCTAAAGTATTATCTTGGAATTCAATTTCAAAGAGACCAAGATGGCATATTTTTGTTAAACCAGCAAAAATATATTGATAGTAAATTACAAGAATTCAATTTGACCGATAGCCGACCATCAAGCATACCGATTGATACTGGATATCAAAAGAGACAAGAACCACAAGAGTGTTTTGAGAATAAAGAAGTTTATAGAAGTGCCATATGATCTCTACTGTATTTGTCGACAAACACCAGACCAGATATTGCAGTAGGAACTTCAATTCTTGCAAGACATGTTAGTGATCCAAAGAAATCTGATTGGACTGAAGTTAAAAGAATCTTTAGATATCTGAATGACACCAAACAGAAACAATTGAAATTAGGTTCTTTGAGTGAACAACATGCCACACAACTAATAGGTTATGCAGATGCTGACTGGGGAGGTGATCTGAATGACAGAAAATCTAACACAGGATTTTGTTTCAAGTACTTAGGTTCACCAATTTCATGGGTGAGTAGAAAACAGACTATGGTTACTCTCTCATCTACTGAAGCTGAATACATAGCCCTAGTTGAAGCAGTTCAGGAAGCTCTATGGATACTGAGAATACTTAAAGATCTTGACCAAGAACTAAAGAAGCCTGTTATTATATATGAAGACAACCAGAGTTGTATTAGAATACTGCAGAATTACAGGTGTTCTCAGAGGACGAAGCACATTGACACCAAGTATCACTTCATCCGTAACTTATACAGATCTGGTGAAATTGATGTTAGATACTGTCCGAGCGAGAAGATGATAGCTGACTTGTTAACTAAACCATTAGGACCAATCAAGATTAAACAGTTAGCTCAAGACATTGGACTGTTTTAACATTGACAACGAATAAATCGTTGAGGGGGGGTGTTGGATTACAACGATTTATTGTCTTTTATGTTAATTAGTTCTTTGCTCCTTCTTCCGATGTTTGATTGTTCGACGCCATTGCCTGCTCTGTGCTCGTAACATTTTATTCGATTAAGTTTGATAATAATAAACTTCGCAATTTGTTTTTCATAATCTAACAAAAACAGCCTACGAAAAAAACAACAATTATTGGGTGATAGTGAAAAAACCGCCTACGAAATGAACAATATATTTTGGGTGATGGTGAAAAAAAGCTATTAAAAAAAAGCCTAAGAAACAACCCAACTTTTAATAGCTGATAATGAAAAAAAACGCCTACAAAAAAACCCAATCTTCAATGGCCGATATTGGGAAAACCCGCCGATGTACTACTTCGGCGATTTATTTATTTTCAACTTGTTTATAATGAGTTATGACGTATGCTCAAATTATATTTTCAAAGCGTTAAACTTTCGCGGCTAATAACTTTTTATTTAATATATTAATATATTATATATAATGTATTAAAATATATAATGTCGTTAATAATATTTTCCTTAAATATATCCACAAAGCGTCGAACTTTCCAATAATCGGAATAATATTAGCAAAATAGTTAATCTTCGTTAATAATAATAATTAAAATAAGAGGAATAATAACTGCAAAATAGTAAATTGTCGTTAATAATAATTTACAACTTGTTTAAAATTGGGAAAAACCCGCCGACTACTACTTCGGTGATTTATTTATTTTCAACTTGTTTATATTCAGCGATGACGTACGATGCATTATATATATCCGCAAAGCGTTAAACTTTCGCGGCTAATAACTTTTTATTTAAACATTTTAACAAAAAAGTGCCCTAACAAACCGTGTTCAGCGTCTCATAATCTATCAACGTGAGTTTTTTCAGACCTGCAGATGGTAATCGGGTGACATACATAATACATACATACATATTACATCATTGCGCTTTTATAGTAGGGAACCAGCACATGACGCACGCTTCGCGCGCGAAGCGTGTGAGTTTTGACATAATAATAGTAAAGGTGGTCGCACTCAAATTGCACTCTAAGATCAAAAACAACACC
Source organism: Erpobdella octoculata (assembly GCA_963978895.1). Taxonomy (NCBI): domain Eukaryota; kingdom Metazoa; phylum Annelida; class Clitellata; order Hirudinida; family Erpobdellidae; genus Erpobdella; species Erpobdella octoculata. The sequence goes on along the minus strand of OZ022238.1, from coordinate 24,438,308 downwards.
AATGCGCTATTATAGTAATAACTTTACGCACGCTTCGCCAGTAGCAGATGATTTTTCACTTAAACACGATTTGGAATGGTATTCTCTTAGATTGTATGATTTTGGAAAAACTGCTTACGAAAAAAAACTTTAACGGGAGATATTGGAAAAAACAGCCTACGATAAACACATTATTTAATGGCTGATAATGAAAAAACCGTCTACGAAAAAACCCAAACTTCAATGGCTGATATTGGGAAAACCCGCCGATGTACTACTTCGGCGATTTATTTTTTATTTTTTTTTTTTATTATAGTTTATAGTCTTTTACATGAAAAAACCCAACCTTTAATGTCTGATAAAGAAAAAACTGCCTACAAAAAAACCAACATTCAATGGCTGATTTTGGGAATAACCGCCGTTGATTTATTTATTTTCAACTTGTTTATATTGAGTTATGACGTATGCTCAAAATATATCTGCAAAGCGTCGAACTTTCCAATAATAGAAATAATAATAAAAAAATTATAGTTAATTTTCGCAAATAATATTATTATTAATAATTAAAATAAGAAGAATAATAATTACAAATTAGAAAAATGTCGTTAATAATTTCATTGAATATATCCGCAAAGAGTCGAACTTTCCAATATTAATATCATTAATAATTAAAATAAGAGGAATAATAATTGCAAAATAGTAAAATGTCGTTAATAATAATTTCATTAAATGTATCCGCAAAGCGTAGAAGTTTCCAATAATAATATTATTATTAATTAAAATAAGAGGAATAATAATTACAAATTAGAAAAATGTCGTTAATAATTTCATTGAATATATCCGGAAAGCGTCGAATTTTCCAATAATAATATCATTAATAATTAAAATAAGAGGAATAATAATTGCCAAATAGTAAAATGTCGTTAATAATAATTTACAACTTGTTTAAAATTGGGGAAAACCCGCCGACTACTACTTCGGTGAATTGTTTATATTCAGCGATGACGTACGATGCATTATATATATCCGCATAGCTTAAACTTTCGCGGCTAATAACTTTTTATTTAAACATTTTAGCAAAGAAGTGCCATAACAAACCTAATCTATCAACGTGAGTTTTTTCAGACCTGCAGATGCTAATCGGGTGACATAATACATAAGAAATACATCATTGCGCTTTTCTAGTAGGGATCGTAGATGCTTTTTCAATTGGAAACGTTGCGGAATGGTCTTCTCTTTGAATGGCTAAATTTGAAAAAACCGCCTACGAAAAAAACAACCTTTATTGGCTGATATTGGAAAAACCGCCTACAAATAAAACCACCTTTATTTATTTTTAACTTGTTTATAATGTGTGATGACGTAATCTCAAAATTATAAGAAAAACACGCCTTCGGTGATTTGTTTATTTTCGTCTTCTTTATATTGTTTGATGACGTAATCTCAAAATTTTTGGGAAAACCCGCCTTCGGTGATTAGATTATTTTCAACTCGTTTATATTCAGCGATGACGTACGATGCATTATATATATCCGCATAGCGTTGAACTTTCGCGGCTAATAACTTTTTATTTAAACATTTTAGCAAAAAAGTGCCCTAACAAACCGTGTTCAGCGTCTCATAATCTATCAACGTGAGTTTTTTCAGACCTGCAGATGCTAATCGGGTGACATAATACATACATATTACATCATTGCGCTTTTATAGTAGGGAAATTGCATGATTATGATTGTTGCATAATTATATTTTTTTCATGATTTTGATTGTTGCATGATTATTATTGGAGTTATTATTTGTAAATTACTTTATAGTTTTGTTTATAAAAATTTGAAAAAAAGTAGAGATAAATTTGTGAACCGGTTAAACATAGTCAAGTATTTGTTAACTATGTTATGATGTTTACAAAGAGTTTACGCTCACTTTGATAGTCGTAAAAATTTCAAAAATTTGTTTTTAAATTTTCATTTTAGAAATAATTTTTTATTTTAGAAATAATTTTTTATTTTAGAAATAATTTTTCTTTACTTGTATGGCTCAAAATATTCATACATAATTCAGCAAGCAACATACAACTTTCACATAAAATAAAACATTCATACAAAAAGCAGAACACTCAATCCGGTAAGGGATGGGCCGGGTCAAGATTATGTGTGTCTAGTATAGAGATTTTAGGCCTGTATAAATGAGCCGGGTCAGGAAATTATCCTACGAGACAAGCCGGAACGCAAAAAATCAACCAATGCAGTACTCTAATATACAACACACACAACTGTCACATTAAATATACACAACTGTCACATGAAATACACACAGCACTTGCATAAAATACACACAATACACAGCACTTATACACGACACACAACTTTCACATTAAATACACACAATTCTTATATGAAACACACAATTCTCATATGAAACACACAACATTCATATACAACACACAACTCTCACATGAAACACACAACACACAATTTTCACATAAAATGGACACGTTAAATAAATAAAAAACAACAACAGTTACAAAACAACGAGCATTCAAATCACAAGTTGATCAAAGCTGGACTTCGAATCCGTGCAGACGAAATTCGCCATGATTTGCATAAGCACGAAGCAAACCGCGCATAGCAAACGTTTCATTGCGCATCATTTCTCCATCCATCCTCGACACACAGCGTTATCATTTGTTTTATCTTTTTAATCATCCGTTTGTCTGTTTTTGTTTCGATTTTTTCTTTCCAGAAATATTTTCTATAATAAAATAAAACTTGAAATCCGATAGGCATGTTTTGTGATATTCATTAAATTCTTTTTTACGACTCCATAATTGTCACTTTAAATGCCATGCCATACACGTTTTCTTAGTGCGCTGACGTTTTTAATGCATTTTGTCATTTTTAAGGTTCTTTCGAGTTGTAATGAGTCTATTTTAAAAATAAAATTAAAAAATAAATCTAACAAGCAATGAAAAAGATGGGTATAATAGGTTGAATTCTTTTTATGTGTCAGAAAAAACAATATTTTAGAAAACAAAATTAAAAGGGAGATAAAGAAGAGAAAAAGTGTAGCAACAAAAAAACCAAAAATTTGACTTTTATTAAGATTTAAGACTTTTCTGATTTTATTTTTCACACGTTCAATATTAGTTTCATTTGTGTCGGAATCTTGTAAACAGGAGTTCACGCTTTTCTTGTTCAGCTAAGTGCTTGAAACTTGGCACATATTAAATATAGATCATTCAGATAATACAACAGTTATAATTTTAAATTGTTTAATTGGGTTGAAATAATGAGATATATGCCTATTGAATACGAAGACAGCTTGAGTTTTTTTGTTCTAACAAACTTTCAAGCAAAAACATAGTGCTATTAATAAGAGGATAGGAGGAGAGACTACAACTTGACGGAAGTAATTCATCTACCGCTTCTTACTGGCAACTATTTTGGTCTAATGCAATTTAAGACGAAGAACATAACTTTTGTATTTATAGATAAAATGTTTGTGGTTTTGTGCAAGGCGACAGGTGTTTTACATGATGAACTCTTTTCTAAGCATCCAAATATTTAATTTTATAAAGACATAAAAAAAACAAAATAGTATTTTTAAATTTTTTTATATTTATTTTTAATAATATTAAAAAATTATTATTTTATATAAAATACACTAAAAATGATTAAATAGTTTTAACTAAAAATATGCGTGGGTGTTTTTTTTTAGATCAAGAATGTACTGATTCTATTATATCTAATTTTTTCGGAAGCATTCCAAATTTGTGCTAGAGACCGGGCCGTAGCCAGGGGGGCCAGGGTGGGTTTTGCCCACCTTGAGGCAGTCTGAGGTTTTTGAAAAAATATTACTGTATTTTCTATAAAAAAAAACTGTCGAAAATTATTTAAACTAATTATTTAAATTAAATAAGTGAAAAAAGCATAATTTTTTCCGAAAATTGAGCCCCGAAGTTCAAATTTTTATAACTATTTTTAATTTAAATAAATTAATTTTAAATAAATTTTTGTTTTTTATTAAACACCCATTGATATATACTATGGCAACACCATTACGCGATTACAATTTACTTTTAACCTGGCAAAATATCTCAACTTCATTTTTATGTCTTATTACTATTTTTAAATGCGCATTAATACTTTCTCATCGTGGTACATTAAATAATTTTTTGATTATTCAAAATGGATCGTTTTATTATAAGAGAAATTAAAGAAACAAACTCTATTTCCATTGACAAGCCTAACGATAGCCAACCACGCGACCATGGACGTGACAGAGAGGAAAATGTTTCTTCTACTTCTACCTCTACGTCTACATCTACCGACGATAAGCAAAGAATTAATTGTGTCTCTACTAATGATCTAGCAAAAAAGGATGAACCACTCAAACAAATTATTTTACCAGCATATCCGAAAAATGATCAAAATCGTTTTTTTCAGATCAGAGTGGTACCAACATTTTAAATGCCTGGAATATTCTCGTCCTTAGACGCGGCATTTTGTTATCCATGTCGCCAGTTTGCTTCATTCTGTAAAGAAGACACATATGCAAAGAAAGGGTTCAAAAATTAGAAGGCAGCATTGGATAAAACAAAAACTGGGTTTTACAAACATGGTTTGTCTACATTAAGAAAAGATCTCAAATTGATTCTAGGACTGTTCATCAAAGGACGATTCATCAAAGGACTGTTCATCAAGGACGATTCATCAAGGGACTATTCATCAAAGGACTATTTATCAAAGGACTATTCATCAAGAGGACGGTTCATCATAAGGACTGTTCATCTAATGTCTATTCATCCAGCGGACTATTCATCAAAAAAAGTTAATAAAATTGTTTAAGATGTTATTTTCAACCAAAATATGTTACCAAATCGTGGAGTAATTTATATCAAATTAACAGTGCTACTGTGCTTGTATCCAAATACTTTATACTTTATAAAAGAACTAGCGGGTTAACCGGCGTTGCCCGGGGTTTTTAGAGGTGTTTCGATCGTTTTTCTTGCTTGCTCTCACGCTCCCGGTCGCTCTCTTTTCCCGCTTGTCTCCTGCTCCCGGTTGCCTTACCGCTCCCGATTGCTTTCCCGCTCCCGGTCACAGCACCAGCAAAACTAAATTTGGCTGTTTTCGTAAACCGTATATGTACTGTACACATTCACCAAAGGCAACAAACACATCAAAGCATCACGCATGCCCGCCATGTCAAAAACGGCATCGTTCGTTTAACCCCAAGGGGCCACTCTTAAAAGACATTTATGCCTCGAGCAATCAACAAGTTTGTAGAAGACATGGTTGTAATATACAACAATTTTATTTGTCACATACAGTAAATAAAACAACTGGACAAGAAATAACGTCAAGATCTTAAGATCAAACGAGCAAAAAACAATTGAATAAAAAGTTTAAAAAAAACTGGCTTCAACTGTTTGTACAAACTGTAGGTATATACACACTTAAACAGCCAGATACCATACACCTCAAAACATCACTAACACCGGTATACCACTTCTGCCAAACTTCAAAGAGACGCACACGCTCGCTTTAGCGAGGTCAGGAAAGGTCATTTCAAAGAGACGCTTACGCTGGTCGATAAATCAACCAGACTCAGATTTCATGCATACTTCAAATAAAAACTAAATACATTGGAAATCATTTAATTGATATAAAAACCTATTTTGTTTTCGAATAAAAGTAGCGGTAGCGAATAGTGCCGAGAACAGCTAAAAAATGTAGCGGCGCTGCCATCAACGATCTTGTTAGCCAATAGTACCGCTCTTAACAACCCTGGTTGCCATTACACTTTTTTTTAAATTACTGATATGTTTAAAATTTATTTTATCAAAGATTAGGAACTGTCTTTTAAAAATACATCAAATTATTTTACGCTGAAAATATCTTGGGTATATATTGATAAAGGTTGTTGAAGAGTGGCTTCAAAATTTGATGAATAGTCCTCTTGATGAATAGACTTTAGATGAACAGTCCTTATGGTGAACCGTCCTCTTGATGAATAGTCCTTTGGTGAATAGTCTCTTGATGAATAGTCCCTTGATGAATAGTCCTTGATGAACAGTCCCTTGATGAATCGTCCTCTGATGAAAAGTCCGCATACCCTCAAATTATCAGATTCTTACAAAATTGTTCCCAAGAATGCTACTTATCAATCTCCTGAACTTCAAAATAAATTAATACAAATAATGACTGATCTAGTTAGAGAAGAAGTTTCTGAAGTTATAAATAATTCAGATATTCCATTTTTTTACTCTTTTGGAGGATGGAACAAAAGACAAACATCAAAAAAAAACATAGCAATTGCTGCCAGATATGTCAAAAATGGTGAAATTTGTGAATTTCTGCTGTCCATAGAAACAACGGTTTTTTTGGATGCCAAAACATTCACAAAGAAAACTTTAGATACTTTGGGTAAATATGATATTAACCCTAAAAACATGCTGAGTCAGTGTTATGATGGTGCATCGGTTATGAGTGGAAAGAAAGGTGGAGTTCAGGCACTAATTCAGGAAAAGCTGGAGAAAGAAATTCCTTATGTGCATTGTTATAACCACAGGTTCGATTTAGTTAAAACAAAAGCAATTTCGGTTGTGCCAATGGTAAATGAATTTTTCAGTCAATGTGGACAGTTGCATAATTTTTTGTCTCGTCGTATTGTGGCTCCTTTGCATAAAGGCAAAGCTTTATCGCGTTTATTGGAACAACGATGGTCAGGACATCTTCGTGTTTGCAAGATAATTTATGAGAATATATATCAAAAACCTTTGAAGCAATATCAATAAATCAAAGTAAACAATTTGATGGAGACGATGTAGCTCTCAGTACTGGTCTTCATACTGTAATAAAGAAACATGAGTTTATATTTTGTCTTTTAATAATGAAAACAGTTTTAGAAATTTTATCACCTGTAGACAAGAGACTCCAAAGCCATGCTATTTCATTGTAGCAGGGCTATAATTTGATTCTTGCTGCAACATCTGCAATAGAAGAGCTAAGAAATGATGACTGTCTGAGATCTATACTGCAAGAAACCTCAAACCTAGCCAAAGTGGAAGAAGTTGAAACAAGACGGAAAAGGAAATTAAACTCTTTACTTGATGATTACATAGTAACTGAAACAACAGGCAATAGAGCCTCATTCAACAGTGACTGTAATAAAAACAGTGAGTTTGGCAGTGTCTTTTATGAAATTTTGGATGTCATATTAGGTGAAATAAAAAAAAAGATATTCAGGATAATGATAATATTTATTTAGCAATATGTGCACCAGAAGTCTTAGATTATGAAAATCAGAAATTAAATTATCTCAAAAAATACAATATTACTATTCTAAGCAAAAAAGAAATGAAAGTAGCCAAACACTTCCTTGAGAAAAACAACATTAAAAACATAATTTTTTTTATTGAAATTTACAAACATAGGATTGCTTTTGAAGATTGTTATAGCTTGCTAGCAGCAGCAAAAACCTTCGCATGTAGTTCAGCAATGTGTGAGTCAACATTCTCAGTTCTTACACGAATTAACAGGCATCAAAGACTTTCAATGTCCCATCAAAAAATGGCTAACTTAATGTATATGGCATTCGAACAAAAAAGAACCAAAAACTTAGAAGTGGAGAAAGTTCTAAGAAGATTCAACTTGCTGAAGAATAGGAAAATACAACTCTATTAAATATGGAGAACTTCATGTCATTTATATATATATTTTTCATTTTATACGTGATTGCGGCAAAAGTGCTATTTTATAATGATAGTTAAATTCCATACAAATAGAAAATCATTGGGGAAAATGTTGTGTATATAAAATCAGAATTATAATATCTGTATATAAACTTATATATTATATTGTTTTTAAATTGTTTCAATTATATTTACTCAAATTCTTTTTTTTATTTTCTAAAAAAAGTATTAAATTTGTAAAACTGATGAAAAATTGAAAAGAACAACAAGTGAAGCAAAAAAAAAGTTTTTGGAAACACACTTTTATATATATATATATATATATATATATATATATATATATATATATATATATATATATATATATATATATATATATATATATATATATATATATATATATATATATATATATATATATATATATATATATATTTTACATAAACAACGAGCATATTAGCATAGACAATAAATAGTTCGACGAAAATATCACAAATAATTTATTAATTAAATTTTGTCCAATCGATCCGAAAATTTAATAGAATGCATTGTTAATCAGTTCAGAGTTAAGTAAAAGTGTGTAAAAATACAATTTCAGTAATGAACATGAAAACATAAGTAAAATAAATATAAATTTAACACACAGATATATATATATATATATATATATATATATATATATATATATATATATATATATATATATATTAATATATATATATATATATATATATATATATATATATATATAATTCTTGCCCGCCCACTTTAACAGTCCTGGCTACGGGCCTGGCTAGAGATTAATTTGTTTTATTATTTTTAGTTCATTCAACATTTTTGCAGAAACTTCTTGGACAAACAATTTGTTTTTTCAAATAGTAAAATTTCAACATGAATAACATAAAATCAAAAGAATATCTGTGATGTTTGCTATAAGATATTTTTATTAATTTATAAGCACATTGTTTTTATTAATAAAAAAATCTTAAGAAAATCTTTAAAAACTTATAGCAATTTTTAAACAGAAGTTATTTTAGCCTTGGTTTTAAAGTGCAGTCTTTTACTTTCAGCATAAGTGTAACACCTTCAATAAATTTTGTAAAAAAAATTTGTAAACATTTAATAAACTGTGCATTCGTGACTGAGAAGAAACTGGAACTGAAAACACAAAACCTGAGTAATAAAATGACTAAAGCCTGAATTTGTTTACCGCTTCCGAACGGTATTGAAAAATGATGGTTTTGACCAAGAAGAAATCTTGATGAACTGTTTCAAAAAAATGCAAACAGCACTACAAGAACAAATAAACGTTAATTTTAAAAATTAAAAAGATGCTTTAAAAAAGTAATAAAATTTTGTGGTGACATCGTATTGTAAAAAAATTACCCCGGCGAAAAGAAGATAAAAACGACAGATTTTTAAAGTCACTAAGACGAGTAAATTTTTTGTAGTAATTATCAATATGTTTCTTCAATTTATTTTTAATCACTTTTTTCTTTAATTTTTTTGTTCAATTAAACTACAAATTTTTTTAAAGTGGGCAACTTTTATAATAATTTTCTAAACTTTAAAACGCCCGCGGACATCTCATGGACATCCAGAGTCTAGATTCAGACCTGTGAAAATTAATAAAAGCATGTAAGAAGGCAGCGCAAGGAAATAACCAGATGGCGCAACGGACAATCAAATAAGCACGCTCTTCAAAAATACCAGCAGAAATATCAAGATTAAAATTTTGAGAAAATGCGTTGGCTTATAAAAATAATGACAGATGGTATGGATTGTAAACAACCAGGAAAAAAGCGAGGTATCTTCTTCTAGTTTGCCTAGAGAGCATAACAAAGAGGTTTAACTCAGATGCAAATAAGGCAGTATTAAAAACGATTCTGTATCTTTAAATTGTTTTAAATGCAACTTTACGCATTGTTCTAAGCTAAACCTAAATTTAAAAATTTTTATTTTTAAGGTTTTAAAATAATTGAAACTGCTTTCGCCAGCGTCGAAGAAGCAAAAATATTAGATTATAATAAGTTTTTGTCAAGTAAGCCACAAACAACTTTCTTCCTGGCACATTCAAAATAATCCACTATCATCTTACACTGCTGCTACTACTTAAATTCAAGGCTGAAGATGCAAAAACGCCGGCAAAAATGTTGTAGTAGGCTCTGCTTCAACTCTAGTTGCACTCTAGAAACGGCAAAGCATTCTCAAAAGTTTTCATTAGGCTTATTAGCCTAATTAGCCAAAAATCCAAACACAAAAAAGTATTTTTAAAATACGTATTGAGTCAATATTAATAATTTAAAAATGCTGAAAATTTTACACAAAAAATTAATGAACGTGTCACAATGTAGTGTACAAAAAAAACGTTTTTTTTTCAAAGTTCTATAATTTTAAAAACCACATCATGACTCTGAAAACAATTTGAATGAAAAAATTATAGAAATAATAATTATGTCAAATTTCAGGCTATTTTAATGAAGAAATTAATCAGAAAATTGTTTTTTAAATTGTGTATATGTCCCGATACCAAAACCCGGAATACTGGGATTGACAGATTTCAATCTGGGATCTCGGAATTAAAAAAAGTTAAAGTTCAGAATTTTTAACAACACGCTTATTAAAATTAATAATGTCATGCATCATCTAGCCAAGCTTGAAGAAAAAATATCGTGCGTTTTGAGTCATTTAGTATATTCTGTTTACGAAAGTGACCATACCTGCATTGTTAAACATTTCAAGTGAAGTTTATTATTGCTACACGTTTCGATTATTATAAGTGTTTAAAAATTTGGTTTCTATTTTGAAATAAAACTTTTTTTTAAACTTTTTTTAAATTTGTCAGCAAAGTTCTATAAAAATTTTAGAGAATAGATCGTAAAACAGAAACAGTTACTGCTTACAACCTTACATCTAAGAATCTATTGTTATAAAATTGTTTCAAAACTCACTAATAATATAAAGTTAAGGAGTTTAATAAAAACAGAATCTTAAATGCCAGGGACCAATAAAAAAATCTGAGAGTTAACAGGATGAAAAAAAATGAAATAAATCTTTTCTACAAAAAAACCCGATGTCAGTTTTGTTAAAATTTAATTTCAATCATGATTTTTGACAGGTAAAAAAATAAAATTTAAATAGTGTCACGAGATCATCCTAAAAAATTATTGATGAAAAGTCACGTTGTGTGTGTGCAATGTTGAGTATTTCCAGATAAACGCGACAATAACCGTTGTAGAGGTTCTCAAACAGGCTTGAAGTTTTTTGAACCACTTTAAACCATGATATTTTAATTTAAAAAATTTAATTTAACATCCAACTTTTTCGATCCCAGAAATATTTAATTGAAAAAACTTTTAAAGCTTTAAAAAACATTTTTGAGTTTTTTGAGATTTCTGTGTTTGTTGTTGATGAAAAGATATTAATTGTTGAAAAAACGTTTTATGGATGGCAGATGTGCAGACGAGAAAGTTGCAGGTGCATTCGTGTGTAGAGAATAGATGAAAAAGCTTCTCAATTGCATGCTCATTTTCAACGTATACAGCATAGATTATGAACTTACAAAATGCATTTTAAAATTTATTTAAATCACGTTTGATATTAACTACAAATTTGAATAAAATCTAATTACCAGTTTTCAATCACTTTTTTTGTTCTGGAATTTTAATTAAAAGAGATACGAAGCAGGTCGCTTTTTATAAATTTCACTTTGTTGCAGTTACATCACTTTGTGGCAGATACGTCACATTGTTGCAGATACATCACATTGTTGCAGATACATCACTTTCTTGCAGATACAGCATATTGTTGCAGATACATCACATTGCTGCAGATACATCACTTTGTGGCAGATACGTCACATTGTTGCAGATACATCACATTGTTGCAGATACATCACTTTGTGGCAGATACGTCACATTGTTGCAGATACATCACATTGTTGCAGATACATCACTTTGTTGCAGATACAGCATATTGTTGCAGATACATCACATTGCTGCAGATACATCACTTTGTGGCAGATACGTCACATTGTTGCAGATACATCACATTGTTGCAGATACATCACATTGTTGCAGATACAGCATATTGTTGCAGATACATCACTTTGTTGCAGATACATCACTTTGTGGCAGATACGTCACATTGTTGCAGATACATCACATTGTTGCAGATACATCACATTGTTGCAGATACATCACATTGTTGCAGATACATCACATTGTTGCAGATACGTCACATTGTTGCAGATACATCACTTTGTGGCAAATACATCACATTGTTGCAGATACATCACATTGTTGCAGATACATCACATTGTTGCAGATACATCCCATTGTTGCAGATACATCACTTTATTGCAGTTACATCACTTTGTGGCAGATACATCACCTTGTTGCAGATGCATCACATTGTTGCAGATACATCACTTTGTTGCAGATACATCACTTTGTTGCAGATAGATTTTTGTTGTTGTTTAAAAACATCAATGACAACTTTGAAATAATGTTTATATTTTGTTTTTTTTTATTAGGAAAACATTTTTACTCAGGTTTCCTTTACCGCTATAATTTTATCAGATGCTTTAAATAAAATTTTCAAGTTGTGTTTTCAAAAGACTAAAAAATCGGTTTACTGTACATAACGAAAATATTTAAACCAAATCTATGATTTTTGTTTATTTATTATATAAAAATAATTGAAATCTGTTTTTTTTTTAATTTGTTCATCTAATTAGAGGTTATCGGTTGAGTTGAATTAAACATGTTTTTCGTTAAGTAAAATAAACTGCCTGCATAAAATTACTGAATAAAACAAACTAAAAAATATGAAGATTTTTATTTTCCCGAAACATTTTAAAGTGTAATTTCTCAACTCAAGGTTTTAACCATCATCAGATACATTTAGTGTTTTATCCAGACGCTTTAGGCAAAAAAGTTTCTTTTCAAAATGTTTCAAATTCTTCCCCAACAAATTTACAATTTTTCCGAAACCAATTGTGGAACAAAAAATATTGTTTCTGTGAAAAAATAAGAACTTTTTAGAACAATTTTGGAAAAAGTACCCACGAATCTTAAGTATTAACATAAGATTTTTAAATAGTTTGAATTATGTCTAAAAACAATTCAACGTTACGAGGTTGTAGAAAACTTTTAAGACATCCAACAAAACTATAAAACTTTAAACAACTAAAAAATTATAATAAAACAGCAGCTTTATTGATGAATAAGGTTTTATACTGTAAAATAAATAATTAAAAAACGTATATAACGTCAACAAAATAACATCACTTTTCCGTGTTATAACTAGCAAGTATCTCACTCACACTCACCTCACACTCACCTCACACTCACCTCACACTCACCTCACACTCACCTCACACTCACCTCACACTCACTTCACACTCACCTCACTCTCACCTCACTCTCACCTCACACTCACCTCACACTCACCTCACACTCACCTCACACTCACCTCACACTCACCTCACACTCACCTCACACTCACTTCACACTCACCTCACTCTCACCTCACACTCACCTCACTCTCACCTCACACTCACCTCACATTCACCTCACATTCACCTCACACTCACCTCACACTCACCTCACACTCACCTCACACCCACTTCAGACTTACACTAGCTTTCAACAAATGCAAGCACTTCGTTCAAGCCATCATCAAAAATATTTCCGCAAACTACTTCATTTAGACACTGGCAAGGTTTATGGACTCAGAAGTGCAGTTTGACAATTAGCGTGTAGGTGTCTAGAAGAACAGAACTGTTACAGGAAAAAAAGAAATGATAATATAGTAACATATTGACGGTTCCTTGCTTTCCTGGCCGCTTTTACCACATAAATCGACATTCCTTCTGCTACTCCACCCACCACGCCTCCAATGCCATCCCATGTTGATTATTATTTTGTTACAATAGCATTTAAATACTGTTTTCTAAAAATTAAATTTTTTTCTTACTGTTTAAAAACTTAGAATAACACCACTACACCATGTGCAACTGAACATAACCAAACATATACTAATCGATGAAATCCAATCAAAACAGTGTTATTGAAATTTATTTTGAGTTATAATAAATGCTAAAATATTGCCTGCATCCTATTTGATGCGTTGAAGTAGTGGTTTCCACATTGCATATTGAATGACGCTGGTTTTTGCCAAACAAATCAAAATTGATGGGAATGATGAAAATCTCAAAATTCAGAAAGAAGTATTATGTCAGTTAATAATAGTTTTGTTGAAATATTAAATTTTCTTGCCTAATTTCATGTTTCAAGTTACTTTCGAGTGAGTCTTATCTACAATATCTGGAGCTGGAAGTTGAAGTATCTAGTTTTAGGTGTAGTCCTACAACAACTAACAAAAAGTTTTGATGAGACAAATTTTACATTTCTTGAAGAATTCAAAGGTTATACAACAAATATTTTCTGCTGTCTACCAAAATAAATTGTAGAGCAGCAGTTGAAACATGATGCAAATTCTATCAGAACACAATGCATTTCTTTCATTTTTAAAAATAATGGCAGAAACTAATTACATAAATATTGATGATATGATATCAGCAGAAGTGGGAGTCTCGAGACTTATTTTCCAGAGTTTCGTTCTTGGTAAAAATAATTGTACTGCCTTGTCTCATTTTGATCTAAATGTCAATGTAACGGCCTTTGCATGAAATTGGTGAAGCAACTCCAGCTAACTCCAATGATGAGAAAAATGAAGATGCAGACACAAAAAGCCCTTGTCCGATGAAGTGCAAACTACGATCGTTTTTGGAAACAAACTGGTATTTCAAGGGACGTTCTTTGGCAAGGAGGTAAAGGGCAATTGCTTTTACTGACTTTTGAGTTAACCCCCTGACGTAGCTTGGACCCCTAAAGGTAGAAGTAAATCCCAAAAAATTGAAATTTTTTGAAAAAATTACTTGCGACTAACCTCCCCACCCCTATCAAAAACTTTTTGTGGAGGAGAAATAAAAAGTGGGTTTCAAAACAATCTTGAAATTATGGACATCTCCTTCAAACAAGTTGCCTCCTCCGACGTTTTAATGGAATGACGTTCTTGTGTATCCCAAAAGCCAAAGTACCTCCTGCTAATTAAATTGAAATGCAATTATAAAATACATTGGTACCATTAGATGCTTGTTTTGATGGCAATAATATATATATATATATATATATATATATATATATATATATATATATATATATATATATATATATATATATTGCATAGCCATCAAAACGAAGACCTAATGGTACCAATGTATTTTGATAATTGCATTTCAAATTAACTATCAGGAGGTACTTTTGACGTGGAATTTGCAATTCGAAATGAATACGTTGACAGATCCGTACAGAAAGGAGGAGTCCCGGAGTATCGAGCACTCATACATGATTTGGGAGACTATAAAAAAAACAAAATCAACTCACCTGCATGTGGTCTGACTTGATTTAGCCAACGCTTATGGGGCTAATTGTCATCAGTTGCTATGGAAGACACTTCAAATGCACAACGTTCCAGAGTTCGTCAAATATATTCTACGACAGTATTTTTGTCATTTTAAGCTGCATCTGTCCATATCGACTTGCTCCACAGAGTGGTTTAACTTGCGGTCAGAATTGCTATGGGATTTCAATTTCTTCCATTCTATATATATATATATATATATATATATATATATATATATATATATATATATATATATATATATATATATATATATATATATATATATATATATATATATATATATATATATATATAATGCGGGATAAGTTTTTCTCGTAGACACACTCCGTTAAATATAAAACACCATTGTTTTATAATTTTACAATATATATATATATATATATATATATATATATTGTAGAATTGTCGGCATATCTTATGATCCCCACCCCTATCAAAAACTTTTTGTGGAGGAGAAATGAAAAGTGGGTTTCAAAACAATTTTGAAATTATGGACATCTCCTTCAAACAAGTTGCCTCCTCCGACGTTTTAATGGAATGACGTTCTTGTGTATCCCAAACGCCAAAGTACCTCCTGCTAATTAAATTGAAATGCAATTATCAAAATACATTGGTACCATTAGATGCTTGTTTTGATGGCAATAATATATATATATATATATATATATATATATATATATATATATATATATATATATATATATATATATATATATATATATATATATATATATATATATATATATATATATATATATATATATATATATATATATATATATATATTGCATTGCCATCAAAACGAAGACCTAATGGTACCAATGTATTTTGATAATTGCATTTCAAATTAACTATCAGGAGGTACTTTTGACGTTTGAGATACCCGGGATTGTCATTTCATTGATAAATATGTATATATATATATATATATATATATATATATATATATATATATATATATATATATATATATATATATATATATATGTGTGTGTGTGTGTGTGTGTGTGTCTGTGTGTGTGTGTGTGTGAAAAACAACGCTAGCTTCATATATATCCTTAAACAAATTGTTGTATATAAAGCAATTAATAAACATTTAATGTATTGAATAGCTATTGTAGAAAAACTAATTAATTGTATGAAAATAAATAAATATAAGCAGCTGGTCTGAAACAAGTTTTAAAAAACAAATGGAATTAATACGTAAATGCTCATGTCGTCAACACGTCGAAAACATTGACATGTGTACAATTTCATTGTCATAATAATTATACTATAATAATCATCATCTTCATAAATTTTTCAGTTTTACCAACATAAGCATAATATAGAAAAAAAACATGACCAATTATATTGAGGAAAAAAATCTTTTTTTAAATTCTTGTTTTAAAACACTGAAAAAAATAAGATAATTATTTGTTTCTAGCCATATAAAAGTTGATATTAGACAAATAAAAATAACAGTTTTGTTAGTGTATTTTTATTAACAGACAGTACTCCATCAATGAGTAGGCCATGTAATACTCAAGTTACCCATTAAATCCTCCCATATCGAAATTTGTTTTGCAACTTTTACGATAAATCTTGAAAAATGTGAAAGCAATTGAAACGCCCTCTCTACCCTGTGACACTCACACACAGAAATAGATACAGCATTACACTCACACAAAAATACACACACAAAAATAAACACACACACACAAATAAACATACATACATACATACATACATACATACATACTAACATACTAACATACATACATACATACATACATACATACATACATACATACATACATACATACATACATACATACATACATACATACATACATACATACATACATACATACATACATACATACATACATACATACATACATACATACATACATACATACATACATACATACATACATACATACATACATACATACATACATACATACATACATACATACATACATACATACATACATACATACATACATACATACATACATACATACATACATACATACATACATTTTGTTTGGTGTGAAACAAAAACGTCAGGTTCGAAACAATGAAGGCATGATTTCTAGACGACAAAGAGAAATCAATCAGCTGAAGAGAGAAAAGAAATTGTTACGAAAGCGGTGGAAAAGAGCCCAGGAAAATGAAAAAGCTAGTCTTGCAGAGCTGCGGCAGAGTTTGGGGCGTCGTTTGTCCGCCCCAAGGATGTCTTGATATAACTACTGGATCCACAACCCATTTTGTGTCGCGGTTTAATTTGGATATAGTAGGCCTATAGCTTTCGCGCACGCAGGCTGTGCGCACGCACCAGTGCTTATAAACTCAACAGCATAAACATTCTTTAATCTTTACAGTTCGTTGTCGCTTTATTCAAGTTGTATTATCGTTTTCGTCGGTTTATTCTTTATTCAAGTTATATTAACGTGTTCGTTGGTTTATTCTTTATTCAAGTTGTATTAACGAGTTCGTCGGATCATTTTATTCAAGTTGTATTATCGTGTTCGTCGGTTTATTCAAGTTATATTAACGTATTAACGTAACGACGTAACATCGTAACGGACGTAACGTGTTCGTATTTTGGATTACATTTGGATTTACTTAAACTAAGCTAGTTTTAGTTACTTCTAGTAAAATTTGTTATATCAAATATGGTTAATAAGTGTTCAGCATACGGATGCAGAAGTGGATATGCCTCGAATGCTGCAAATGATGAGAAAAACAATGTTTCATTTCACGCCTTTCCGTTGAAAAATCCAGATTTATGTGCTCAATGGAATCGAGCCAACCCTCGAAAAGATTTTGTACCAAATAAAAACTCAAAAATATGCTCATTACATTTTGATCATTCAGATTTTGTGATTGGTTTTAGTGATCAGTATATGTACAAGCTGAACAGACACCAGGGTGATAATAGTGCAGAAAGACAAAGAAGAAAGTTGAAAGATGATGCAGTGCCTTCAAGATTTGAAAATGCCCCATCATATTTATCGACTCCAGCACAACAACAGCGACCAGCAACAAAGTCATCAGCTGCTAGTCGTCGTCAATTGGATATTGAGAAATGTGAAAAAGCAGAACAAGAATTTGTACAGAATGATACTATAGTTGGTTGTGAACTAAACGATATACTACAACGTTTACTAAAAGAAAGTACACTTCCTTCTGGATTTGAATTTAAACTGATAGACGACTCTATGTTGATTTATACAGTAGCTATTGAGAAAGATTTTCCAATTATTGTTTCTTCAATATTAATTAATGAAAATTTGAAAGTGACAGTTCATCATAAAACAATGCAACTTCCAAAATCATTCATGGAGGGCATTATTGACAAAGAATTGACACGAATGAGTCAATTGTTGAATTTGCTTGTTCGTCTAAAAATCTATTCAGATGATATTCCACAAAGTAACAATTTTGAAGAACAAAAACTCATTGCCACAAAACAATTGAAAAGTTGTTTACATTTGTTTGATGAAGATCAAGATGAATTTCTTCAACTTAACTTTCTCATTGGTCAATTGAAATTAATCGGTATTAGCAAACATGCACGAATTTATTCACCTGAAACTATTGTTTGGTCTTATATACTCCATTCAACAAGCCATGCAGCATACATGAAAATATTAGACAGTAAAAATTTGTGCCTGCCCTCAGTAAATACTTTGAGAAAATTAACCAGAAGAGTTAAGAGTAGTAGTGATGGACTTGATAATGCCGGCTATCTAACACTTCGATCGTCCAACGATTGGAAACTTGATTTTTTATTGGAATTTCATGATTTTTTATGTTTGTGGGAGAAATCCAATCAAGGAAAACTGAGTAGAGAAACTTTCATTGCTATGAAACAAACTTGTTCAGCTCTTGTTGGTTGCAGCAAGTATCTTTTAAATGCAACCGAATTTAAATTTCTATTGTTGGGTCATTTTCAATCTGATCCAATTGAAGCTAGATTCGGTTGGCTTCGACAGATGTCTGGAGGCAACTATTTCCTCTCTGTCCGACAGATAGTTGAAAGTGAAACGAAAATCAAAATGATTTCTTTGCTGGGAAATTCTAAATTGACAGTCCAGAGTATTGATGATTTTATTGACGATATACACCTGGAAGTTGACGGCAATAACAATGAATTTTCAGATACCATAATTCCGAAGTTGGACAAACTGAGCTGGCCTAGTCAAAATGAAGCCAGCACAATTTATTATATAGCAGGAGCAGTAGCAAGAAGCATCTTGAATTCTACAAAATGTCTCCACTGTAGAGAAATACTGTTAGACGATGAATCTTTTCATTCAGATATTAACAACTTAAGTATTTTCCAATACTTTGATGACATTAATAGAGGAGGACTATTAAAACCAGCAGAATATGTTTTTTTGGTATGTTTAAACTGCTGGAAGGTTTTTGATTCCATGAAAAAATCAGAAGAAGTGATGAAAATGTTTTTATCATCAGCCAACCAAAAGAAATTCTTTGTAAAAATTTTAGACGAATTTGTAGAAGATGAGGAATTATTAGTAGAAAACAACTACTGTTCATCAAATCATAATGTTAAGGAAATGATCAGTGGAAGATTTTTTAATTGTTTATCAAGAAATTTTGTTAGAAATATTAATGATGACGTTTCGAATAAAACAAATTTAAATAAAAAACGTAAATTAAATAAAATTAAAAACGCTCCTTAATATTATTTTTAATTTGTCATGTTTTTTCAATAAATTCTGCTTCATTGAAATGGTGTTTGTTTTTCATTTAGATTAGAGCAAATTAAAATATCGTGTAGTCCCATATCAGGTGCACTGTGACAGCATTCGACTGAGCGCACGTAGGCCTACTAAGTAAAATTCGCTAGTATAGGTTGTGGATCCAGTAGTTATATCAAGACATCCTTGGTCCGCCCTAATGAAGGCCGAGCGTTTTCGGATAAAGAAAAGAGATCAGAGAAATGCCAGGTTTCAGTTCATCAAAGACCCATTCAAATATGGAAGAAATTTACTGGACCCACCCAAGTCAGGAACGCTTCAAGCAGACAAAGCAACGCTCGATGAATATTTTCGGTCCGCATTCCGTGACCCGCGTGGAGATCAGCAGTTAGAAGAAAGAACCGATCTTCCAGAAATCCCACTTCCAAACTTTTCTTTCAGAGAAGGCATGATTTCGTTACTTGAGGTTACTCAATTTCTCTACAGAACAAGAAACAGATCTGCTCCTGGACCAAATGGGGTGCCATATCTCGTCTGCAAAAAATGTCCAGAAGTATTGAAATTATTGCATTCTCTACTCGTGGGCTCTTGGGAAAGAAAAAGAATTGAAAGCGAATGGCAAAGAGCAGAAGGTATCTTTATTCCGAAAGAAAATGACTCGAAGGCAATACATCAGTTTCGCCCAATTTCATGATTAAACGTCGAGGGAAATATATTTTTTGCTGTCCTTGCTCGGAGACTGACAAGCTATGTAATTCAAAACAATTACATCGACAGGTCTGTTCAGAAGGGAGGAGTGCCAGGAGTACCAGGATGCATCGACATTCGTCAGTGATCTGGGAAGCATTGAAAAAAGCTAAAGATAATCGTCTCAGCTTGCACATTGTCTGGTTAGACTTTGCCAATGCTTATGGAGCTCTTCGTCACCAGATGTTGTGGAAAACTCTCAGATCGCATCATGTTCCAAATTTTGTGATAGAAATGTTGCAACAGTATTTCGGACATTTCAAATTGAGGTTGTCAACGTCTTCATGTTCAACAGAATGGTTCCAGTTAGAAGTTGGTATAGCAATGGGTTGCTCAATTTCACCCATTATCTTCGTATTAGCGATGCAGCTGCTTCTGAATGCAGTGGGTTCTCGCGTGGAGGAAGCTTACGTTGGAAAAGGTATCATGATGCCATCGGTGAAGGCCTTCATGGATGATACAACTTTGGTTCTAAACAAATGTATCTCAATGCGACGAGCTCTTGATGCATTCAGCGGGCTGCTATCATGGTGCGGCATGAGTTTCAAGGCAACCAAGTCAAGAAGCTTATCTCTGCGACGAGGCAAGATCGACGACAACGTGACGTTTTCAGTTGCTGGCAACAGGATCCCAACATTGAGAGAAGAACCGGTTAAGAGCCTGGGAAGGTGGTACGACGATTCGCTTAACGACACTGGACGGTGTTCCGAAGTTCTCCGATCGGCATTTGAAGATATGAAGAAAATTGATGCGGCCCCACTCCAGAGCAGGTTCAAATTGTGGTTGCTTCAGTTTGTTCTGTTGCCGAGATTGCTGTGGCCTCTATCAATGTATGAGATGAGCTTACCATTGGTGGAAAAGCTAGAAAGGAGGATGAATAAATTTACAAGGAAATGGTTGGGTCTGCTTCCGGGATTTACTTCGGTAGCTTTGTACAGCAAGACTGCCAAACTGAGGTTGCCACTGAAGTCTTTGGTTGAGGAGTTTAAGATAAACAAGATCCGTACGCAACTAATGCTGGATAACTCTTCGGATCATAGAATTGTGGAGATGGGACCTCTTGTAAAGTCCGGAAAGAAATGGGTAGCCAGAAAGGAGATCGCAGAAGCTGAAGCCTCTTTACGTTGGACAGAAAGATTTGGGGCAGTTCAACAGGACAAACGGGGTCTCGGGTCAACCCATCGAATTTGGTGGTCAAAAGCCAGCACCAGTGAACGAACAAGTCTGGTCATTCAGGAAAGAAAGAAAGCTATTGAGTCCCAGAGAATGATTAAGTTTGTTCAGTTATCTCAACAAGGAGATTGGACGACATGGGAAAATGCTGTTCAGCGTTCGCTTTCTTGGAAAGACATTTGGCAATACACACCACTACGTTTGTCTTTTTTGATTAGATCTGTTTATGATCAACTGCCGTCATCCAGCAATCTTCGAAGATGGAAGTTGAAAGACGAGGATTCGTGCATGTTATGTGGGCAATCGGAGACTCTCATTCACATTCTTTCCTGTTGTTCGTTTTCACTTTCACACGGGAGGTACACTTGGCGCCATAACCAAGTACTCCGAAAATTGCTTGACTTCGTCAAAGAAGCGTGTAAGAAAGCAAAAACAAGAGGAATACAGCAGAAAAGGAAAATCTACTTTTTGAGAGAAGGCAATCTGAAGTTCCACAGGTTCAGATCTACTAGAGACTTTGAATGTGTGATGGGTGCTGCCGACGATTGGTCGGTTTCGGCTGATTTGGATGGCGAAAGAAAATTTCCAGAAGCTGTGAGATCTAGCGGTTTAAAGCCGGATATAATTATATATTCTGACTTGGCCAAGACAATGTCCCTGATCGAACTCTCTGTGCCATGGGAAAGTAACATGGAATCTAGCAATATTTCAAAGAGGAGAGATATAGGGATTTAGCATGTGATTTGAATGCTAAAGGGTTCAGGACTGAAATTTTTGCAGTCGAGGTTGGCGTTCGAGGGTTGGTTAGCAGCTCAATGTTAAAACTGCTGAAAGCTCTTGGTTTTTCAAACCGAGAAAAAACTCGAGCCATCAAGGAGATCTCCCAGACAGCTGAAGCTGCATCTTTTTGGATTTTCGCTAATAGGAAAAAGAAAGCGCTACAAGATGCACACGAACTGGTTTAGCCTTGTTTACATTGAGCGATAATCGTTCCGGCGATTTCAAGTTTTGTTTCGAACAGTTTTCTGCTGAACTTTGAATTTTCGTGTTTCAAGTTAGGAATTTGGAAATTTTTCTCGCCGAAGGGCGTCCGCCTGATCAACGGACGTGGGCCCACCTCTCTTAAAAGCGTCAAGAAGTTAAAGGGCCGAAACGCTAAAAATGAGAGGTTCTTCTTCTGAAGACCTTCGGCGACGAAAGCTCGCAAAGAGTTATAACACATACATACATACATACATACATACATACATACATACATACATACATACATACATACATACATACATACATACATACATACAGACAACTCTTTTGATTCTATTAGAAAACTTTTGCCAACTTGTCTAACTACAGAGTCTAATCTCTAAGACTCTAAATCTAGATCTCACGAACCGACTAACTCTACTTGACTAACTCAGCTTCACTAACTCCACAAAAGGAAAAGTCTTCCTATATTTTTTTTGTAATAGTTTATAGTCCTTTACACCAGGTGTTTTAAGACTGTAATGGCTGTATGTAAGAAGCACATAAGTACAACTGGTCGTGGATCATAATTTGATCTTTTTAACTTTTCCCCTCCTCCTTTCTCCAAGTTGGGACTGGCTTGTAAAAGCAAGGCGGAGTTTTTCCTATATATACATATATACATACATACATAGAGCTGAGGGAATTTTTATCCTTAAAAAAGGATTCGGTCAATATCAACCAATTACAAACAATCTCACTATTAAACGCAGAGGAAAAAATATTTTTTGCGGTTTTTGCTAGAAGGCTCGTGGAATTTGCAATTCGAAATGAATACGTTAACAGATCCGTACAGAAAGGAGGAGTCCCGGAGTATCGAGCACTCATACATGATTTGGGAGACTATAAAAAAAAAAAAATCAACTCACCTGCATGTGGTCTGACTTGATTTAGCCAACGCTTATGGGGCTAATTGTCATCAATTGCTATGGAAGACACTTCAAATGCACAACGTTCCAGAGTTCGTCAAATATATTCTACGACAGTATTTTTGTCATTTTAAGCTGCATCTGTCCATATCGACTTGCTCCACAGAGTGGTTTAACTTGCGGTCGGAATTGCTATGGGATTTCAATTTCTTCCATTCTATATATCTATATATATAAAAATGAATGTTTGTATATATGTATGTTAATGTCCTTTATGCATTGCTACACCATTCATCCGATCGTAATGAAATTTTCACACAACCTTGAGAGTCAAGGGGAGTCAAATAAAAAAAAAATTTGAAATCCGTCACAAAATGAGCGGAGCGGAGCGGGTGAGCGAGCGGGAACTATATATATATGTATGTGCGTATGTATGTGTGTATGTATGTATGTGTATGTGCATGTATGTGTGTCTGTGTCTGTGTTTATGTATACATATATATATATATATATATATATATATATATATATATATATATATATATATATATATATATATATATATATATATATATATGTATACATATATATATATATATATATATATGTTTATATATATATATATATATATACATATCTACACATATATCTATATATATATATATATATATACATATACATATCTATATATATAAAAATGAATGTTTGTATATATGTATATATGTATGTTAATGTCCTTTATGCATTGCTACACCATTCATCCGATCGTAATGAAATTTTCACACAACCTTGAGAGTCAAGGGGAGTCAAATAAAAAAAAAATTTTGAAATCCGTCACAAAATGAGCGGAGCGGAGCGGGTGAGCGAGCGGGAACTATATATATATGTATGTGCGTATGTATGTGTGTATGTATGTATGTGTATGTGCATGTATGTGTGTCTCTGTGTGTGTTTATGTATGTACTAGCGGAGATACCCGGCGTTGCCCGGGTTTTTTAGAGGTTTTTCTAATGTTTGTCTCTTTCTCTCCCGTTTCCTTCCCACCTGCTTTCCCACTCCCGTTCGCTTTCCAGTTTTCGGTCGTTTTCCCGCTCCCGGTCGCTTTCCCGCTCCCGGTCGCTTTACCACTCCCGGTCGCTTTCCCGCTCACGTTTGCTCTCCCATTCCCGCTCACGCTTGCTTTTCCGTTCCCGCTCGCTGTCCGTTCCGGGTCGCTTTCCCGTTTCTATAATAGACAAACTAACCCACAAACATTCATATATATATATATATATATACTAGCGGGGTTACCCGGCGTTGCCCGGGGTTTTTAGAGGTTTTTCTAATGTTTGTCTCTCTCGCTCCCGTTCCCTTCTCCACTTTCCCGTTTTCGTAGCGTTCCCGGTCGCATTTCCGCTCTCGGTCGTTTTCCAGCTCCCGGTCGCTTTCCCGCTCAGAAGTTCTGTTATCGATTTTCTCTCTTGCTCGCGTTTCCTTCCAAGCTTGCTCTCCCGATTCCAGTCGCTTTCCGCGTTCCCGGTCGCTTTCCGCGTTCCCGGTCGCTTTCCGCGTTCCCGGTCGCTTTCCGCGTTCCCGGTCGCTTTCCCGTTCCCGGTCGCTTTCCCGTTCCCGGTCGCTTTCCCGTTCTCGGTCGCTTTCCCGTTCCCGGTCGCTTTCCCGTTCCCGGTCGCTTTCCCGTTTCCGGTCGCTTTCCCGTTCCCGCTCACGCTTGCTCTCCCGTTCCCGGTCATGCTTGCTCTCCCATTCCCGGTCACGGTAGCTCTCCCGTTCCCGTTTCCGTTCCCGCTCATTTTCTCTTTTACATTCTTTCATAACTTCTGTTAGCCTATAAAACGCAAAATAGATTTGCTAAGACTATATATATATATATATATGAATGTTTGTGGGTTAGTTTGTCTATTATAGAAACGGGAAAGCACCCGGAACGGACAGCGAGCGGGAACAGAAAAGCAAGCGTGAGCGGGAATGGGAGAGCAAACGTGAGCGGGAACGGGGCAGCGACCGGGACGGGAAAACGAACGGGAGCGGGAAAGCGACCGGGAGCGGGAAAGCGACCGGGAGCGGGAAAGCGACCGGCAGTGGGAAAACGACCGAAAACGGAAAAGCTAACAGGAGTGGGAAAGCAGGTGGGAAAGGAAACGGGAGAGAAAGAGACAAACATTAGAAAAACCTCAAAAAACCTGGGCAACGCCGGGTATCTCCGCTAGTACATACATAAACACACACACAGACACACATACATGCACATACACATACATACATACACACATACATACGCACATACATATATATATATATATATAGTTCCCGCTCGCTCACCCGCTCCGCTCCGCTCATTTTGTGACGGATTTCAAAAATTTTTTTTTTAGTTTTGATTTTCATTGACTCTCAAGGTTGTGTGAAAATTTCATTACGATCGGATGAATGGTGTAGCAATGCATAAAGGACATTAACATAAATACAAACATTCATTTTTATATATATAGATAGTCTTAGCAAATCTATTTTACGTTTTATAGGCTAACAGAAGTTATGAAAGAATGGAAAAGAAAAAATGAGCGTGAACGGGAGAGCAACCGTGACCGGGAATGGGAGAGCAAGCATGACCGGCAACGGGAGAGCAAGCGTGAGCGGGAACGGGAAAGCGACCGGGAACGGGAAAGCAACCGGGAACGGGAAAGCGACTGGGAACGGAAAAGCCACCGGGAACGGGAAAGCGACCGGGAACGGGAAAGCGACCGGGAACTGGAAAGCGACCGGGAACGCGGAAAGCGACCGGGAACGCGGAAAGCGACTGGAATCGGGAGAGCAAGCTTGGAAGGAAACGCGAGCAAAAGAGAAAATCGATAACAAAACTTCTGAGCGGGAAAGCGAACGGGAGCTGGAAAACGACCGAGAGCGGAAAAGCGACCGGGAACGCGACGAAAACGGGAAAGTGGAGAAGGAAACGGGAGCGAGAGAGACAAACATTAGAAAAACCTCTAAAAACCCCGGGCAACGCCGGGTAACCCCGCTAGTATATATATATATATATATATATATATATATATATATATATATATATATATATATATATATATATATATATATATATATATATATATATATATATATATATATATATATATATATATATATATATATATATATATATATATATATATATATATATATATATATATATATATATATATATATATTCTTGTACACAAACTCCATTGAATATAATTGCCCATTTTGTATTTGTTAATTTTTTTTTTTTTGCCAAAGACTCAAAACGTCGAAGGGAAGCCCGTTGTTGGGAAGATAAACTATTAACGAATTCCTTGTTTGCAGCCGTATTTACGTTTATTTGTAAAAAATTTGAAAAATTTAAAAAGACAGTTATGTTATAAAATAAATAAAATAAACTAAAAAGAGTAACTTATAAGTTTAAAGTAATAAACAGGGCTAACGCGTTTCGACAGTTAGTTTGTCATCATCAGAGCCCGAAAAGAAAAACAAAACATGGATAGAATAATGAAAAGTGAAATTAGTTAAAACCGATAATGGAACAACATAATAATTTTTAATTTTTGCGGGGAGCAGTGTGGTGATCCTGTTGAAGATAACTTAGATATCGGCCCTCGTCCATGTCGACATCTGCTATGGATCATATCGTGGACCCTGAAAGTGGCGGCGGGGAGAGCAGTGACGGCTCTCGACACGAAAGCGTTGGCCAGCCGGTCCGCGACAACTCGTCATCTACGTGCGATCGGGTTTCGGTAGATGCGACATTGTGTGACGACCGTGCTGATGAGATTGTTTCGATAAATGAAGCAGTTAATGATGAAAATGTTCTTTTGGCAAGAATGGCGGCAGTTCTGCATTGTGACAATATAACTATGCGACGTCGACGATAACGTTTTGTGTAAAATTACGTGGCATTTTAATTAATTAATTTAATTTTGGCAATTCTTCAGAGATGGTTTCCGTTTTAACAATGTCATGGTTGCGCGGGATTTGATGTAGATCTGTCGTTTGACAGTTGGTGGATTTTGCTTTTCGACCGTATTTTTTTTTTTTTTTTTTTTTTTAAATGTATAACAGTTTTATTATATAATTTATTTTTAATATCTCCCTATAGTAAAATAAATTAACATGTCATTCTCGAAAAATTAAAAATTATTATGTTGTTCCATTATCGGTTTTAACTAATTTCACTTTTCATTATTCTATCCATGTTTTGTTTTTCTTTTCGGGCTCTGATGATGACAAACTAACTGTCGAAACGCGTTAGCCCTGTTTATTACTTTAAACTTATAAGTTACTCTTTTTAGTTTATTTTATTTATTTTATAACATAACTGTCTTTTTAAATTTTTCAAATTTTTTACAAATAAACGTAAATACGGCTGCAAACAAGGAATTCGTTAATAGTTTATCTTCCCAACAACGGGCTTCCCTTCGACGTTTTGAGTCTTTGGCAAAAAAATTAACAAATACAAAATGGGCAATTATATTCAATGGAGTTTGTGTACAAGAAAATATCGTACCGCTATATGCAAGAAACAAATATATATATATATATATATATATATAATGCGGGATAAGTTTTTCTTGTAGACACACTCCGTTAAATATAAAACACCATTGTTTTATAATTTTACAATATATATATTGTAGAATTGTCGGCATATCTTATGATCGCATGATGTAAAAAAGTGTGATAAAACATGCGACCATAAACTGTTACAATAATATGAGAGCTCAGTATGTCATCACAAAGTCAATGTGTGACTTTAAAATTTCATCTACAAAATTTATCTTTCCTTACTTTTTTCATCGTCGTCTTTTTCATTCCATTCGTTTTCATTATATAATTTACCTTTTGCTTCATTGTTAATCCCGTCTCCATAGGGACCGTTAATAACAATCGTGTTAATGCCATACCGTCAAATCAATTGAAAAGCAAAAAATTGTAACTCTAAAAATACTTATTTCTTAAAAAATTAATTGTTTGTTTCTTTAACAAAATATTCGGTAATCATGTACAATAGGTCCAGTAGTTATTTTCGGTGTTTTTAATTATTTTTTTAATATAAAATTAATATAATTAGAAACAGAATAAAATTACCAATCGGATGATCCAAATAATGTCTTGAAAATATAATTAAAGAAGAAGTTAATGACAGAAAACCGCCAGGTAGTAGGAAAAACTAGGTTCATAAACAGTAAAACTAACTAAAGGCGAAGCGAAATGAAATGTCAAATAAATTAGTTGTCAAATAAATTTATTGTGCGAGTTTTTATAAAACAATTTAAAAACAAATTACTTATTTTTAAAAAAAAGTATGAATTAATTTGTATGCCTTAATTGAAAACTATCGCGTTTAACATTCTATGAAGAACAGTTCGGACTTGAATAAACTTAAATTTTTTTTGTAAATAATGTTATTTTGACTGCGTGATTACTATTTCTTGTGTTACTTTTGCTAATAATATTTTTTTAAGCGCTGTAAGTATTTCTTGTCTGCGCTATAGATAGTAATTTCTGTTTGACTTCGCTATTCATAGTTTTTGTTGCTGTTCTCTTGCGCGTTTCGTGAGTTTTCCGAGAAAATTTTATTATCAAAAATTAATAAACTGCTTGGATCATTAAATTGGAGTTATTATTGTGATTACAAATATATAATTATTATTGCGGGAAAATAATTAAAAACACCGAAAATAACTACTGGACCTATTGTACATGATTACCAAATATTCATTAAAAGATATTAAAGATCTTTTAATAAATCTTTAAAAGATTTATTAAAGATACGTGTACGTATGCATGGTATACGTACGTGATGCTTGTATGCATGGTATGTTTGTACGTACTTTTTTGTGTGTGTGCATGTTTGTATGTATTTATGTATGTAAGTATGTTTTATTAGTCAGGTTTTTATATAGCGCTTTTTAAAATGTCACAAAAGCGCACTGCACAGTTAAATAGACAAGAACAATTCAATCTTAAGCCGTTCTCGAAAGACGTTCAAAGACATTGTGGAATCCTTCAGAGCAGTGGTAAGGCCATTCCAGGCCACAGGACCAGCCACAGAAAATCCTCGCTTGCTAATCGTCACATTCTCCGTGTGAGGCACATGTAGATCACCGCCTGCCGCCGATCAAAGATGAGACCGACCCGAGAGCAGAGAGGCCGGGACACACAATTCCTTAAAATAGATAGGAGCCATGCCATGAAAACATTTGAAAACCATAGAGCAAAGTTAAAAACGGATTCTCTGCGGAACGGAAAGCTAATGAAACCGCGTCCGCATCAGACTCAACACGCTGGCCCAACCAGGTAATCGCAGCACGAAACGGGCAGCTGCCCGGAGCACAGATTGAAGCCTGTTGATCTGAAACGGTGGTAGACCGGCCAAAACCCCGTTGCAATAGTCAACCCAGCTGTGCACCAGTGCTCTAACAAGGAATTTGGCAGAGTCTGTAGTGAGGCTCCTGCGGATGACACGGAGCTGACGAAGATGGTAGAAACAGGCACGGGTGAAATGAGAAATGTGTATCTTCATGGACAAATCACGGTCAACCAACACCACAAGATCCCGAACAAATGCGGAGAGCCAAACCAAAACACCAGCAATGTCCACATCCTCCATCAGACAATGGCTCAGTCGCCAAGATGAACCCAGCCATATCAGCTCGCCTTTGATGGGTTGAATTTCAAGCAATGACTGGCCATCCATAAGCTGATCTTGCTAATACAAGCAGATATTCTTGGCACAAGATTAGAGCATGACATCTGATAAGAGTCACAGTAAATTTGCAGCCTGGCAGCATAGGAATGGGCCGAAAACCCATGTCTGGTGGCGACATCGATGACACCAGCAGTGTAAAGAAGAAACAGCACCGGACCAAGAACAAACCCCTGCGGGACACCGTAGAGGAGAAAAGCCGACTCAGATGTGACATTGTTGCAGCGGATGCAGTGAGACCGGTCCGTCAGCTAGGAACCGAACCATTTTAAGACAGCACCCCCAAAACCAAACGAGTTATATAGTCTATCACACAGGATCTGATGATCGATGGTGTCGAACGCAGCACTAAGGTCCAAAAAGCCCAGAAGTGTGATCTGTCCCAGGTCAGCCGCTGAGTAGATATCCGAGAGCACCTTTAAGACAGCAGTCTCAGTAGAGTGATGTTTTCTGTAGGCTGACTGGTACCGTGGCGGGAGGTTATTTTCATTGAGATATATGTTTATCTGGTCACCAACACATCGCTCCAACAGTTTAGAAAAATATGACAAATTGGAGATCGGACGATAGTTGGCAGGGTTATGCGGATCCAAGTTCGGCTTCTTAAGGACTGGCGTGATAATGGCATTTTCTGAGTTGAGGGAAAAAATTTTCTTAGCGAAGAGTTGACCAGAAATGAAACGAACTGTGCCAGTTCATTAGAATATTAGTTTATTATCCATGTTGGAACTGGGTCCAAGGAACAGTTCTTGTTATGTGAAGCCCATAAGCCAAATGATGTAGTCAGCATCCACAGGCCTGAATTTCAGCAGCGAGCTGGGACAGCCTCCAGTACAGTAGTCTAAACAAAAAGCAGATGATATAGACTGGGAATACTCACGGTCTTCTCCAAAAACGAGTTCAAGAAATCACGGGTCGCAAGACCATTGGGTGGGACTGAATTGCCAGAGTCCTCGCCAAACACTCCAGACAATGTTATACAGAGCTTTGCAGGATTACCATGACTATCATCAATTTTTCCTTTTCAGAAAAAATTTTGTTTCTGCCCAAAAAGGCCGTGAGATGACTGTACCTGGCACATCCACAGAGTGCGATCAACCGGGCCTCTAATCAGCTTGTAGCGTCGCTCCAACAGTTTTGATTTCCGTTTCAAGGCAGTGCAATCACGATCAAACCACGGCGTGAGGGGCTAAAAACGACGGCTGGCACCACGGGAAGGAGCATGTCGATCGAGAAGTAACGATAAGGTAAAGTCATAGAGGTCCTGGGCCTGATCAATAGACATATCCTCATTGACCACCGGATTGCACAGTATGTATGCATGTATGTATGTATGTATGTATGTATGTGTGTGTGTGTGTGTGTGTGTGTGTGTGTATGTATGTATGTATGTATGTATGTATGTATGTATGTATGTATGTATGTATGTATGTATGTATGTATGTATGTATGTATGTATGTATGTATGTATGTATGTGTGTGTGTGCACTCCTGAAGAGCTTTTCTGTAAAGGTCATCAGAAGAAAACCATCCCTCGAGCAAACGTTTCGGCTCTTTAATTTCTTGACGTTCTAAGGAGGGCGAGCCACGTTCGACGGACGAACGTCCTCCGGCAGAAAATGTCTTTGTTCTTTTCCGACATCGAATTTTTATCATTCCTTGCATCGTGGCAGATATTTATCATGCAAACAAACTCTCGACGTTAAAGAAATTCAGACCATTCAAGTGAGAAAACCTTCGACGACATAACGGCTTCGCTTTCGTAGCGGTACTTAATATCGCCACGTAAACAAATACGAAGCAATTCTATTCTTGCGGAGCGGAGAGAGCGGCTTCTAAATTTGGAAAATCTTCTTTTTTCTCTCTTTGAGACCAAATCCAGAATGAAGCCGATTCTGCTGCCTCAGAAATCTGTTTAATTGCACGGGTCCGCTCTCTGTTAGACATTCCCAAGGCCCGCAGCAACTTTAGCAAAGATTTACCAACCAAACCGCGTGCTCCGACTTCAACAGCAAAAAGCTCAGCTCTTGAGCCATTTGCTTCCAAATCCAACACCAATTCTCTGTATTTTTCTAATTTCATGACGTTACTGGCCTCCATGTTGCTTTCCCAAGGCACTGTCAACTCGATGAGAAGAAATGTCTTGGCCAGACTCGAAAAAACAACTATGTCTGGCCTTTTTCCACTTTCCTTTATTGAAACTGGGAAGCACTTTTCCGTTTTCAGATCGGCAGAGACCCTCCAGTCGTTCGCCGCATGGAAAACATTCTCTCCTTCCGTGAGGGTTTTTTTTGGGCGATTTAGCTGCGGCAATCCCTCTCTCAAAAAATAAATCCTCCTCCTAGGTTTCACCTCCATTGAGTTGGCTTTTCGGCAGGCCTCTTTTACAAATCCCAGCAGCTTTTGGAGAACAAGGTTGTGGCGCCACGTGTATCTACCATGAGAGAGGGAATAGGAGCAGGAGGAAAGAATATGAATCAATGACTGCGACTGACCGCAGAGCTGACACTCATCGTTCTCAATTAATTTCCATTTCTTTAAATTGCTGGCTGTTGGCAGCTGATCATACATCGATCTAATGAGGAACGATAGCCGCACTGGAGCATAGCGTCATATATCTTCCCATGACAGAGACCGCTGAACTGTCTCCTCCCATCTGGTCCAGTCGCCTTGCTGTGACAATTGTGCGCTCTTCACAACTCTCTCGCTTTCTATCGCTTGCTTTCTGTCCTAAACAATCAAGTCTGATCTTTCCTGAGCGTTTGCCTTGGACCACCAGAGATGGTGGTTCCATCCAACACCATGCCGCCCCAACTGAACTGCTCCGGTCTTTTCAGTCCACTGGAGAGAAACCGTGGCATTCTCTATTTCAACTCTAGCATTCCATTTGGTTCCTGAGATTAGAGTTGGTTTTACCTCAGCGACTCTCTGATCCGTTGAATTATCGAGCATCATCTGAGTTCTCAGTTTGCTGATCTTGAAATCTTCAACAAAAGACCACAATGGAAGTCTCAGCTTGGCTGTTTTGCCGTGGAGAGCCAGGGACGTCAATCCCGGAGGCAGACCCAACCATTGACGTGTAAAACGAGCTATCTTTCTTTCTAGTTTCTCCACAACTTGCAGACCAATTTCATAGACTGTCAGAAGCCAAAGCAGTCTTGGCACTAAAACAAATTGCAAAATCCACATTTTGAACCTGCTCTGAAGCGGAGCAGCATTAATGCTTTCCATGGAGACAGTTGCCATACGGAGAATAGAAGCACCCTGATCAACATCATTCAGGGATTTACAATACCATCTCCCGAGACTTTTCACTGGTTCGTCGCTTACTGTTGGAATCTTGTTACCATCAACAGACAAAACGGTGTATTCGTCAATTTTACCGCGACGCAGGGAGAGACTTCTCGATTTAGATGCTTTAAAATTCATTCCGCACCATTTGAGTAGATCGCTGAAGACATCGAGTGTCCGTCTCGTTGAAATACACTTATTCAAAATAATTATCGTGTCGTCCATGAAAACTCTCAGAGGTGGCATGAAAATACTTCGGCCGACATAAACATCTTCTACCCTTGCACCAACTGAATTCAGAAGTAGTTGCATTGCTAGCACGAATAGAGCACCCCATGGCGATACCGACCTGAAGACGAAACCAATCGGTTGAACACGTCTTTGTCGATAATCTCAGGTGAAAATCTTGAAAATACTGTCGTAGAATATCCATAACGAACTTTGGAACATGGTGCATCGTCAAAGCTCTCCAAATCAGCTGGTGACGAACCGCTCCATAAGCATTTGCAAGATCAAGCCAAACGACGTGCAAACTGAGTCGATTCTGTTTTGCTCTTTTTATAGACTCCCAGATCATGGTAGAATGTTCGATGCAACCAGGAACACCAGGGATTCCTCCTTTCTGAATTGACTTGTCTATGTAGTCGTTTTGTGTTAGATAGCTCGTCAACCTTTTGGCAAGCACAGCAAAAAATATTTATTTTTCCTTCAACATTGAGAAGAGAAATTGGTCTGAACTGATTGATGTCGACTGAAACTTTCTCCTTTGGTATAAAAATGCCTTCAGCTTTTTGCCACTCTTTATCAACAGACCCGGATGTCCAAGCAGACTTGAGCAATGAGTGTAAAACTTTCAACACACCCGGACATTTTTTATACACCAGGTATGGTACACCATTTGGACCTGGAGCAGATCTATTTCTTGTTTTTCGGAGGAATTGGGATATGTCAAAAATTGAAATTACTCCCTCGTTGAAAGCAACCTTTGGAAGAGGAATCTCGGGAAGATCTGATCTTTCAGCTAGTTCTTTGTCGCCCAAAGGGTCAATGAAAGCAGCTCGGAAGTGATGATCAAGCTGCTCTTTACTGACTTGCAGAGTACCTGACTTTGGTGGATCGAGCAAGCTTTTACCATAACGGAATGGATCTCTGACAAACTGGAATCTTGCCTTCCTTTGTTCTTTTTTCTTTACCCGCTAACGTTCTGCTCGCAAGAGTGCACTCAATGTATGTATGTATGTATGTATGTATGTATGTATGTATGTATGTATGTATGTATGTATGTATGTATGTATGTATGTATGTATGTATGTATGTATGTATGTATGTATGTATGTATGTATGTATGTATGTATGTATGTATGTATGTATGTATGTATGTATGTATGTATGTATGTATGTATGTATGTATGTATGTATGTATGTATGTATGTATGTATGTATGTATGTATGTATGTATGTATGTAGGTATGTATGTATGTATGTATGTATGTATGTATGTATGTATGTATGTATGTATGTATGTATGTATGTATGTATGTATGTATGTATGTATGTATGTATGTAACTCCGCCTCGCTAATTACGAGCCAGTCCCAAGCCTGGAGAAAGGAGGAGGGAAAAGTTAAAAGGATCAAATTATGATCCACAACAGGAAGTACTTAGCTGCTTCCTACATACAGACATTTCAGTCTTAAAACACATGGTGTAAAGGACTATAAACTATTATAAAAAAAAAATATGTATGTATGTATGTATGTATGTATGTATGTATGTATGTATGTATGTATGTATGTATGTATGTATGTATGTATGTATGTATGTATGTATGTATGTATGTATGTATGTATGTATGTATGTATGTATGTATGTATGTAAAAACTCCGCCTTGCATTTGCAAGCCAGTCTTAAGCCTGGAGAAAGGAGGAGGGAAAAGTTAAAAAGAACAAATTATGATCCACGACAGGTAGTACTTATGTGCTTCCTACATACAGCCATTTCAGTCTTAAAACACCTGGTGTAAAGGACTATAAACTATTATAAAAAAAAAAATGTATGTATGTATGTATGTATGTATGTATGTATGTATGTATGTATGTATGTATGTATGTATGTATGTATGTATGTATGCATGTATGTATCTATTAGGGAGTAACCGATTTAGTTCTAGTATTCTCGACGTTTGACTGTGCAACGTTTCATTGTCATCAATAGAATATTCAAATTTAGAAAGCACAAGATAAAACATGAAAGACATGTATGTATAATAAAAACATGACAAAATCGGAATCGGTTAACATAATGTTGCCGATTCCGATTAATCGGAATTTTGCACTAATCGGCAATATCCGACTTCCGGCAGAGGCGTGGATTCAGCAAAATGTTGAGGGGGGCGAAGATTTTTTAACTTAAACCCAGAGAATCTTCAAACAAAAATGACCATCCCAATATACATTTGTATGTTGTATTTTCATGTAAATCAGCCTATTAGTTTAAAAAAACAGTTCAACAAAGTTAAATTTTATTTAATATTGAATGCAGACAAAAAACGTAATTATGAATGTAACAAAATATATCGACGTTCTTTCATTTTTACAAAATTGTCCACTGAATCATCAAGATATAATAGACTAAGGGTACTAAAAGATTGAAAAATACTAGCAGAGATTTAAGTAACTGGATATTAATCAACAAGTATGATAAATACTGTTTTCATCAACTAATCTAAATTCTCAATCGTGTGTGAGCTAATAAAAATAATTTAAAATGAATTAGAAAAATCTTGGTGAGAGAGCTCAAGCAACCGGGTAGGATAAAAATATGTTAATTGTTCCTCAAGCTAGGACAGATACAAGGTTCTAAATTTCATACGAGTTTGATCGGATGGGCCGAAAGCAAGCAATCAATCAATCAATCCATTAAATTTCTATAGCGCTATTTCCTTGGCGTTCAATAGCGCTCGGACACGAACTTATTAAACAGGTAGGTTTTAAGCCCCGACGGAAAACAGTGAGAGAAATAGATTTAGTAATAGAAGTAGGAAGAGAGTTCCAGAGAAAGGAACCAGAGTAGGAAAAAGAGCTTTCAGCAAAAGAATGCTTAACAGAAAAAAAGAGTGAAGAGCAATTTTCAATTTTAAACATTAGTAAGCTAATTTTAAAAATCACCCTATATCTAAGAGGAAGCCAGAGAAGAAGAAAAAGATATGGAGAGATATGAGAAAAGTAAAAGGCGCGAGAAACTAAGCACTAAAAGATAGAAAAATATTAGCTGTAGATTATAAGTAATATAATTCAAAAAGTTTGATAAATACTGTTTTTATCAACTAATCTAAATACTCGTTCATGGGTTAGCTAGATGTTATGACCCGATAAACAACGACGTTAGTTATATTTCGAATATAGTTTATTTAACCATAAAAACGATACAGCGCTCAGCCATCAACAACGAGAGAGAAACTCAAAAAAGGACGTTAATGGAAGGAAAACAAAGATATTAATATCCACAACCGTAGATATTAATATTAACTGTCAATTATAAAAATATATAATTAATACAATTAAATGTCTCCATAACACCTCCCCCTCCTAAACAAGATAAGTTTTCTTGGAAGCATTCATTTCCAATCTTCGAGGAGGTCGACGTGTTCTTTTAGGCCTCACATTTGGAACCTGGTCTGTCGAGATGATTTGACGATTGTCCTCGTTAACTGAAACGTCAACCGATATGGCACTGTTAGAAGAATCGGTCGTCTTCAGGGATGACTTGATTGGTGGGAGAAGAGGGATGTCGAAAACATCAGATATAACCACTAGAGCTTCTTCTGATACCCGTTTTCGCAACTGATTGCAGTGTCGCCGCATCACTCTTCTTCCAACTTCAACGTCATAAACAGATTTTCCCAAACGTCGGACGATTCTACCGGGAGTCCATTCTGGCTGATTCGGATTGTCGTATGTCCGCACATAGACAGCATCTTGTTCTGTAAACTCTCTTTTACAAGAACCGGGTTTCTCGATCTTTTCATCTTGATGATGGAATTTATTCAGTTGGAGGTCTGTCAAAGGAATTCGTAATTGTCTGCCTAGGAGTAGCTCTGCAGGTGATTTCAGTTCTTCTGATGATGGTAGAGGTGTTGTCCTATACGTCAGCAAGAACTTTTGCAGCACGTCAGCCGTCGCACCCTCTCCCTGCAATTTTCTCAGAGCCCGCTTGAACGTATCAACGAAACGTTCGGCTTGTCCGTTGCAGTGAGGCTGATATGGCGGTGATCTTACATGGTTGATGCCATGACTTTGGCAGTACTCCTCAAACTCCTTTGAAACAAATTGTGTTCCATTGTCCGACACTAACATCTTTGGGTACCCATGCTGTGAAAAAATTTTACCCAACTCTTTGATTGTAGCTGTTGTCGTCGTTGTCCTCATTTGGACAATTTCAGGCCACTTGGAGAAGGCATCCACAACCACAAGGAACATCATTCCTTCCATTGGACCGGCATAGTCTATATGGATCCTCTCCCATGCGCAATCTGGTGTCGGCCATGGTGACAATTCATTTTTGACAGGCATCTTTGCAGCCATCTGACAGGAGCTGCAAAGCCTTACTCTGTCTTCAATATCCCTGTCGATACCTTGCCAATAAACATACCTCCGAGCGAGCATCTTCATCCTGGTGGCTCCTGGGTGTCCTTCGTGCAGCATTTTCAGAACTTGGTTCTTCAATATTGCTGGTATCACTGCGCGAGATCCCATGAAGAGTACACCATTACAAACAGACATGTTTGTAGCACGGCTGTGGTAGGCGTGTAGGAGCGATCCTGACTGAAATCTCGGCCATCGTCCTGTTCTGACGGCTTCCACAACCAACTTTAGCTCGGAGTCTTCTTCGGTCATCCTACGAATTTCCTCCTTAGTGACAGGCAAGTGTCGGATAACATCACTCTGAACTGCGTTGACATCCATTTCAATCTTTGCGATAACGATGTCATCATCTTCCTGCAGTTTTCTTGAAGTGATAAGACGGGATAGTGCATCGGCTTGTCCAAAGTGGGTAGATCGTCTGTACTCGATGTTGAAGTCGTAAGCAAGCAAGACGAGTTCCCATCGTTGTAGTCGATTTGCTGAGTGAGCAGATACACCAACCTTTGATCCAAAAATAGATAGTAAGGGCTTGTGATCTGTCAGCAGCATGAAGCGTCTGCCATAAACATAGCGGTGGAATTTTCTCACTGCGAATACCAAGGCAAGAGCTTCCTTCTCTATCTGTCCGTAGTTCTTCTCAGCCTTTGTGAGAGCTCTACTGGCGTGTGCAATTGCTTTTTCCATGCCGTTTGGAAAACGATGGGAGATCACAGCTCCGATTCCATATTCACACGCGTCCGCAGCAACGACAATGTCCAGTTCAGGGTCGTAGTGCGTCAACAACAGATCTGACTGCAGCACTTTCTTTAGCTTTCTTAAAACTTCCTGGTGCTCTGCAGTCCATTCAAATGTGTCCTTCCTTTCGAGATCGTCCAAAGGGCCCCTCATTGATCGCATCTCTGGTACAAAGGACGAATAATAGCTTATCATGCCTAAGAATGATTTTAACTGCTTTGCATCCTTAGGCTCTGGCATTTCAACAATCGCTTGAATTTTCTCGGGGTCTGGTCGACGGCCATCTCTTGAAACAATGTGCCCCAAAAACTTGATTTCTTCTTTAGCAAATGAACACTTTTCCATTCGTACACGAAATCCACTCTCAGCGATTTTCTTGAACAAAGCTTTAACATTTCGATTGTGTTCATCCAGCGTAGATCCGGTCACTATGACATCATCTAGATATGCTGCACAACCTTCCAGTCCTGTGATCATTCGATCCATAGCTTCTTGAAAAATGCCAGGTGCGCATTTGACTCCAAAAGGCAATCGCTGGTACTGGAACAAACCTTTGTGTGTATTAATTGTGACCAGTTCCTTCGAGTCGTCTTCAACTTCCATCTGCAAGTATGCGTCAGCGAAGTCAATCTGAGTGAACCATGCGCCTTGGTTCAGACGAGCAAAGATTTCATCGGGCACAGGTAGCGGGTGTCGGTGCATTTCCAGTGCATCGTTGAGTCCTGTTTTGAAGTCTGCACATATCCTGACTGCTCCATTTTTCTTGGCAACCACAACAATCGGGGCGGCCCAGTTGCTGTAGTCAACCTTCTTCAGAACTCCCTGCTGCACCAAACGCTCCAGCTCCTCGTTAACTGCTTCTTCCCGAGCAAACGGAATCTTTCTCTGTCGGCAGAAGATTGGACGTGTTCCCTGCTTGA
The DNA here is from genome assembly GCA_963978895.1 of Erpobdella octoculata. Classification (NCBI taxonomy): domain Eukaryota; kingdom Metazoa; phylum Annelida; class Clitellata; order Hirudinida; family Erpobdellidae; genus Erpobdella; species Erpobdella octoculata. Next base: position 24,398,291 of record OZ022238.1, on the reverse strand, counting down.
CGAACAATTGAGCTTTTGTTTGACATTTTCCCAATTCTTCCTTGAAAACATCTGGAAAACATTCACTCAAACTGCTGGCAAGATGTTCCCCTTCCTCCTTTGGCTTCTGCTCAATTTTGCAGCAGATGGCCTTGAATGCTTTTTGAAGAGGAGGAAGTTGGTTCATCCATTCGATGCCTAACAATTGCTCGACTTTGTCAGCCACGTAGCAGCGACCGTGACCTGAATGTCCTCCACAGGTGAACTTTACATCAAATTGTCCCAGGACCTCAATCGGACTTCCATTTGCAGCTCCCAGTGTCGTCGTTGACCTCTCCAAGGCAGGTGAACCGATTTGTTCCCATGTTTCCTTGTTGATGAGTGTGACGTCGGCACCAGAATCTAACTGCATTCTAACCTGAGTGTCACCAAAATTAACCTCAGTGTACCTCCGATTGGCAACCACATTACCAACAATCTTCTTAATTGCTTTATTTTTTCTCTGTTGAGCTTTTGGCTGATTTTTCGGACAATCTTTTCTAAAATGTTCTGGCGAACCACAGATGAAACAATTACCTTTGGTAGAAGATCGGGGGATATCCTTGCTAGGGAACCCAGGTCGAGGCTTCTTCCTGTTCATTTGTTTTACTGCATTAACATTTTGTACATTGTCGATGACGTCCGAATCTATTTTCAAACTCGTTACGAATTCGCATTCTTTAACAAGGTCAGCTAACGTGCACTCCTCTTGAGTCTCCAGTTTCCTCAACAACCTTGTTCGGATGTCAGCATGTCGAGCTCCTTGCAGTGCCGAAACAAAAACAAGACATTTAAAATGTTCTTTTGACATTTGTTCGACTTGAGCCAGTGCCGTCATTCTATTTATTGTTGAACCTAGCTTGCTGTACCCAAGATCACCAATTACCAACCTGAACATGTCGAACCTTCTCCTGAAAACCGAGACCTTGTCCCCAAACAGCGACTCCAAAATTTTCTTGGTTTCGTCGTAGGTCAGATCTTTTGTTGTTTTCGGCAAGATGTGGTCGGTGAAACTCCCGTACGATTGCAAGTCCAACTTCGACACGAGTGCTTGCGTTTTATCTGGGTCGGATAACTCGGTACCATGGCTGATCATAACTGCTTCGAAACGATCAATCCACTTTGAGAATGTCCTACCGGACTCGGGGTCATGGCTGAATTCCGAAATTTGTCTCATCAACTCTGGTACCAAATCTGGTTTGTTTCTAACCATTGAAACTGGACCACTTGATTGAAACTTCATCGACCGAATGAGTTCTGCAAAAACCTCTTCGCGTTTGCGATTGTCTTCGAGAATTTGCGTACGCATCTCCTCCTCACGTTTGCGGTTTTCTTCATCTCGGCGTCGGTTTTCTTCGTCTCGGCGTCGGTTTTCCTCCAAAAACGTAGCCATGAGTGAATAAAACTTTTCTTCAGCCATTTCAAATCCTCGTCGCCAAAATGTTATGACCCGATAAACAACGACGTTAGTTATATTTCGAATATAGTTTATTTAACCATAAAAACGATACAGCGCTCAGCCATCAACAACGAGAGAGAAACTCAAAAAAGGACGTTAATGGAAGGAAAACAAAGATATTAATATCCACAACCGTAGATATTAATATTAACTGTCAATTATAAAAATATATAATTAATACAATTAAATGTCTCCATAACACTAGAAAAGATATTTTTTCTATTTGGTGGAAAAATCTTGAGGGGGGCCATGGCCCCCCTCAGCCCCCCCCCCAATCCACGCCTCTGACTTCCGGACCAAAAGTCGGTTACTCCTTAGTATCTATGTATAGATGGCATGTGTGCTACATTGTTTTACAACTTTCTCTGTAGTAAGATGCGAAAATTGTCATAGTGATGTAGTACAACACAATATAATATAATACAACCCCGTCATCATCGCTGTTAATATCACCTTCCATATCGTCACCATCATTAACCTCATATTCTCTTAAGCATTCATCTTTTAAGCATTCCGCATTAATTCATTAACCTTTTTCTAATATCTCTACAAACATTCTACAAATACCCACATACACGTCGCACACAGGCATGCTCACAAACACGTACATAAACACAAGCACGCATACTCACTAAACTTACGTCCTTCCGTCGCCCAGTCTTACTAACCGCGAAGAGTATCGCATGAGATTTATGCCTGTTATTAAGCCACCCGTTCGAGCTCAACGTATAAAAAAAACCGACTGAAAAACAAATTATACGCATCATTAGGTGCTTGTTATATTCAAATACATTCTACAACGCTGCAAATCATCAACGTTAGAAGATAAAATTTAGATAGAAAATGAGTCGAACGATTTAAATGAAAAAATTCTCAAAAGAAAATTTGTGAATTTGTAAAATTCCGCATTAACAAGCTTCCTACACAAATTTTGAAAAGTAAAGATTTCTTTTTTATTAGGATTGTTCTTAATAATTCTTTGCTTAAAGTGACTGATATATATATATATATATATATATATATATATATATATATATATATATATATATATATATATATATATATATATATATATATATATATATATATATATATATATATATATATATATATATATAAATCAGCCACGTTAGGCAAGTCAATTTGGCAAAAATTACGTATTGCGAAATTGTAAATTTTTCGTCCATCTATCTCTTAATAATTGGTAATAACACGCAATTTGTCAAATTATGCAAGACTGTCAAGCAAATAATGCCTGTTACGTAATTTCAAACAGTGCTTCGAAAACTTATGCAACGATCATGTGTAGGAAATTTTACCCCGGAAGGTTTTTTAGCTCCCCCTGAGCCGGGGACCAGAGTAGGGAGTCCAGACCATGGGCGCTAAGTTCAAATAAAAGATCCGACCCAACTAGTTAAGGGTAATTGACTTGAAACTATGCGTACTAGAAAACAAACGAGCGTGAAGTAATATAGGTTTTTCTGACTTTCGGTCGATCAGTCAACCTTCATCAGAGAATTTTTCTTTAATTTCCTTTTCCACATTCTTCAAATCATTTTAATTAACGGCACTAACAGCTTCTTCAAAAACACTGCTCACAAGTTTATTACAATAATCTTATAGTTTCTTTTGGTTAATCAAAGGCTCAATCATTTCACTATCAGCATCCTCTTTTGCTTTTTTCTCTACTTCGGAACTGTGGTATAAAAAACCATATTTCTTCAGTGCATCACCAACATCTTTCTCACTAAGATCTTTGAATGATTCTTTTTCAGTTGCTTTTAGAGGAAAAAGACCGAATTTCTTCATGGCGTCATCAGTATCAGCTTTTCTTTTTAAAGCAGATCTTTCGTCTTTTCCAATTCTTCCAAAATTATTATCATTGCTATCAAGAAAAGTTTGTGTTTCATTCACCACTTGAACATTCATCTTTGTATCCAAGTCAGTGTTCAAATCAGAAACAAGTGGTTTGCTGACTTCCTGCAAATTCTGTTTGAGAAGTTTATTACTGACACTTTCTACAAGCATTGGAGCTTTCTCTTCTGAAGATGTCACGTCACAACTGAATTCCCGACAAATTTCTTCAATTGACTTCTTCTGCTCATCCGTCAAATTTTTATCACCGTTTTCTTTAGAATTCAAAGAAGTTGGTGAGCTGCCACTAACAGTACTGATTAATACGGCATTCTGAACCTCATCAACGTTTACATCACTGCCACCATCATCTTTTATTTTCTCCCACAGCAACAACATCTTGTTGTGGAAATCTTATCCTTGTTGTATTGATGCTGTCACCTCTGTACTCAAGAACTTAAATTCATTGAAAAGAGCTTCGTCGAGGAGTTCAAACTCGAAGTCATCCGGGTCACTGCTTTCTTCCACCAACGCTTCACCGAGACGTTCAAGCAACTCCGATTTTTTCCCCTCTGTGTTGAGGTCCCTTTTTTTAATTCTCTTTGCAGCTCAGGCACCAACAACTGTTTTTACCAACCATATTGAATTACAATTGAATAACGGATAACGAAACATGGCACGAGATCCCACTTCTGACACCAAATGCTGTAATCCTTGGTTCAGGTTTAAAATTTCATTAATTAAAATCACAAATAGAAAATAGATTATGTACAAGTTCAGATTCAAAATCAAATAACTCGAGTCACGGCCGTCATTCAACTATCATTCATCATTCCCAATAGCTCGACTCCATTACCACAACATGCCACGTAGACTAGGGACGTCCCAGATTACAGCACTATATATGTAAGAGGCCATGTTTTTGTCCAAGTTTGTGTGTTTATTTGCTTATCTCACACAAACCGCTGGAGCAATTTAAACAAAATTTAGCATGAAGGTAGTCTTCATTAGGAAAAAAATTTTAAAACTGTTAAAAATAGAAATCGGTTTATTATCTCACGTTTTATTGTAAAAAAGCAAAAAAAATTTCAAAAAAACTGAGGAACGCATGGTAACCTTGTTAGTTAAGTATAATGCAAAGCTCTATAACTACTTTTTACATGTATTTATGTTTATGGAACTTTTATAACACACCATTCTGTCTACATAATTTATGAATATGTTGCTCTATACTTTTTGACAAGCTTCTCAAAATGCATTTTATCAGTAGTCAGCTATTTGCAACAAACAATTTACCACTATAATATTTGAAAAAAAAAACAGTTGGAATCGGTGATGCAAATGAATGAAATGCAGGCTTAAAAATGTAGAAAACATAAAAACAGAATTCAAACCAACAGTTTAATTAGCAATACACTGAGATAAGAATTTATTGGAAGATATCAGTACCATAAAATGTAGAACTGGCTTCTAGTCCTTGTGTCTAGACTAGGAGTTAACCAGCTTTTCTACGTACATAAGCTTACATCTGTAACTGGAGAAGCTGCAGCAACAGCACCTGCAGGATGCAACTGCAGCTTGGAGCATATCTGATCATTTCAAATGCTTTGGCTCTACTTCCGTTAATTGCGGTCCAAGAAATGATCCAAGACAAACATTGTGCTTGCTGTCATCACATTTAATAAATTATTTTAGAAGCAACTGTTACTCTTTATCTTTTTGCCTTTTTAAAAAGGTTTTAATGCAGCTGTGAATAGATCGACTAGTTAAAATTTCAGACATTGAGTTCAAATAAAATAGAACACAGTGTCGTTTCCAATGTTTTAAATAAAATTACTGCATTTGCTAAACCTTATCTAAAGCAATTCCAGTTTTGTGATGATTATTGTGAACTGCTAACACTGGCAATAATATTTCTAGAAGGCGTTCCATCTTGAAGTTACTCGCGCATAGCTAATACAAGACTGCATGGAGACACAGGATTGATCAAAACTGTTGATTCATTAAAGATGTGGACGCTGAAAAACAAGTTCAAAAATGGTAAAGCAAAAAGACAAAGAACGCAACTTTGTTAGAAAGCTCAGACATAATAAAAAAACATTGTTGTTTAAATTTAAAGTTTGAGCATTTAAGATTTATTTTACAGCAAGAAAAAATAGAATACATTTACTTAGATGTGTTTGGTGATGAACACCGTATCTTACAACAACATAGATCAATAAAATACAAGACACAAAATCAAGAACTTTAACTCCGCCTCGCTAATTGAACTTTCTGAGATAGCAATAAAAATCCAAGATAGTTGTGGTGCTTTTCAGTAAAACTGATGGCTTTGGCTTTTTCAACCGCTTAGTTTCCCAATGGCACAAAACAGTTGAACACCGGTTGCAAAAGATTTTTTGAGGAGGATAACTGTTAATCTTACGCTATGGATTTTTCATAATTTGGAATACTTTTTTGTCAAAAGCAGTTGCAGATTTTTACTATCACTGGCCTACCATCAACTTCATCATCAACATCATATAATCATATAATAACATCATCAACTTCGATCTGCAGATGCTGATTAACATTCGGCGACGAACATTATCTATATTATGAAAGTGTTGTAAGACATTACAGAACATGATGTAGTCTAGATGGATAGGCACAAGCTGCACACTAACAAAAAACCGAAAGAATGCCTGAACTTAATTGTAAAGATGTACACCCAGAGATTTCCTGATAGAGCGAATTAGACTAACACTGGTCTAACTAGATGATGTTTGTCACTTTGATAGCTTCAAAGCAAAATGAGAACAAATAATACAATATGTTACAGTTGTTTAAATGTGTTACAATAAATCAATATTATCATTGTAGTTAATTGTTTCTTAATTATTCAAATTTTAGAAAACTGAGCGTATATGCTTTTGGAAGGTACATCTTAAAATGGAAATTCTTTGGTAGGGAACTCTTAAACATTTGAGAGGGTGTCACGTCAGAAAACTCAAAAAATAACTTGTTTGCCTTATAAGGACCACCCTAATATATATATATATATATATATATATATATATATATATATATATATATATATATATATATATATATATATATATATATATATATATATATATATATATATATATATATATATATATATATATATATATATATATATATATATATATATATGTCTCAACTTCAGACTCGAACCCACGACTGTCGGATCGGCAAGGCTCCTACACATTTGCCCGAATGGCTCAAGCCATTCGCGCAAATAGCGTACGAAGTCGGGCAAATGGCGTACGAAGTCGGGCAAATGGCGTACGAAGTCGGGCAAATGGCGTACGAACTCGGGCAAATGGCGTACGAACTCGGGCAAATGGCGTACAAACTCGGGCAAATGCCGTACGAAGTCGGGCAAACGCCGTACGAAGTCTGGCAATTGACGCCCGAAGTACGTACAAGCTTCTTTTTTTTTTTTTTATAATAGTTTATAGTCCTTTACACCAGGTGTTTTAAGACTCTAATGGCTGTATGTGGGAAGCACTTAAGTACTTCCTGTCGTGGATCAGAATTTGATCCTTTTTACCTTTCCATCCTCCTTTCTCCAGGCTTGGGACTGGCTTGCAATTAGCAAGGCGGAGTTTACGTACAAGCTTTTTTTTTCTTTTTTTTTTATAATAGTTTATAGTCTTATTGTTTATTGTAATAGTTTATAGTCCTTTTAAGACTAAAATGGCTGTATGTTGGAAACACCTAAGTACTTCCTGTCGTGGATCTTTATTTGATCTTTAGTTTATAGTCCTTTACACCAAGTGTTTTAAGACTGAAACGGCTGTGTCAGAAGCACCTAAGTACTACCAGTCGTGGATCATAATTTGATCCTTTTAACTTTTCCCTCCTCCTTTCTCCAGGCTTGGGACTGGCTTGCAAAAGCAAGGCGGAGTTTACGTACAAGCTAAAAATCAGTTCATTATAAGCAGAGGATGTGAACCACACAATGGTGTCTCAGTTTTGGCCCTATTAGAAACCGCTAAATGTTTCGTATCAAAATTCTTATTATTTGAATAAAAAAAATATACAACAGCTTCTAAGTTACTGTTTAGTATTTTTTTCCTTCGTTGTTGAATTATTGTTTTAGTTTAGTCTCCGATGTTATTTTTAATTTGGTTTCTGTCGCTAGAGTAATTATAATTATTCATTTGAATATTTGATATAATTTATTCAAATATATCTATGGAATCTTTAAAGGTGAATTTTTTTAATCAAACATTATATTATTAGTATTTATTAATTCTTCCACATTTTTAGAAGCTGGCAAACTACATAAAAAATACTTGGATAAAAGGAAAATATAAACTGCAAGAATGGAGCGTTTTTAAACGTGAAATTAAAACTAACAATGACGTAGAAGCCTGGCACAGTTCTCTGAACAGCAACTCCGAAGTGCCAAAATCCTTTTACGAAATTGTTAGTCTTCTTCACCAGAAGGCTCAATATATCCCAATAGAAGCCGATTGCCTAGAAACTGGTCAGCTGCTGAGGCAACAAAAAACAATTTTTTTTTAGAAAAAGACGAAAAAGTGTGGAATTTATGGATGGCCTATGAACTCAACCTGATTAATGTCGATACTCTACACACCGACATTGTTAATGTTTTAACCTAAAAAATTGTTAGCAATAAATATTAAAAAAAAAAAAATTGATTCAATGTTCATATATTTAGTCGCTAGATTCTAGCGAAAAAAACACGAAAAGGTGTGGGAGCTATGGATAGCCTATGAACTAAATGAGATTAATGTCCATACTCTACACACTGATATTATTATTTTGACTTGAAGGGTTTTTTTTAATTTTTTACCAATAAATATTGAAAACTTTATTCAATGTTTATTTTTGGTTACTCTAGCGACAAAACCAAATGCCATTTTAATTAGAGGGTCAAATCTGAGACACCATTGTGTGGTTCGCCAGCTCTGCTTATAGTGGACTGATGTATTGTTGCTTGACCTTTGGTCCTAAACGCTGAAAAAGTGACAAGGACTTAAATAAACAACAACAACAAGTTGCTTGACCTTTGAAAGACATTTGCCCGACTTCGTGCGCCATTTGCCCGACTTCGTTCGCCATTTGCCCGACTTTGTACGCCATTTGCCCGACTTCGTACGCCATTTGCCCGACTTCGTACGCCATTTGCCCGACTTCGTACGCTATTTTCCCGACTTCGTACGCTATTTGCCCGATTGGCTAGACCGATTCGGGAAAATGTCAAAATTCGGGCTTTTGGCATTTCCCCGATCGGCAACACCACCTCGCATCATGCCAACTACCTTACCATCTGCGCCACTTCCACCGCCAAAAAACAGTGGTTGTTAAGCGCTTTTGTTGGGGTTCGAGTCTGAAGTTGAGACATTTATATTTGCGTTATTTCGTGATGGCAGCTTCCACTGTTGCTTCCACTTCACCTATGTTTATAAGTTTAGTTTTACGTTTAAGATCACTTGAATTAATACATTTTCTAAATTAATTAAAATCAAAGGTAAGAGCAGCTGTTGCTCCCCGAGCTCGCGTTTTAATAAAGACTAAATATTTTTATTCCATGTTGAAACTATAAAACCGTTTTAAAAAACCTTGTTTTACTACAAAATTGTCGTAAAAGAAATGTTTTTGATAGATAAAACTTTTTTTTTTAAAGTCATAGCAAAAGTTTGTGTTTTTTGAATACTGAAATAATTTATACATTTAATTGCTTTAAGTTTCAAAATAACAAATAATATTTAATTAAGAATTCTTTTAATTAAAGTTTTTTTATTAGGCAATTCTTTCGCAGCAAGCACCAGTTAGCATGCCATCGGGTCATTTGCTATTGCTGTCCCTGGGAGTTTTTTTTTATTTCTTTCTTTTTATTGTTTGTCAACTTGTTTTTTAATTTTTATTGCTTATTTTTTTACCATTTTATTCAGCAACTTTTATCGGGATCCTGTTTTTATTTAAATTAGTCACATTCCACGACGTCTTAACATTTTAACACTTTTTTTTTAAATTCATCATTTCAGAACAAAAATTCATTTGGATAATAAATTGCCAATAAATGAAAGAAAAATAAAAAATATGGAAGAATTAAAGAATTAAAAAAATTAAAGTAAGTTTTTAATGATTTTGTTTTTTTATTAGACAAGATTCTATAAAAAATATAGAAAAGTTTTAATCAAATTATTTGTAACTTTCAAATTTTTAAAATTTTATCTTAAGAAAAATTAATCTGCTGATTTTATTTTTTTTAAATTAAATTAATTTTCATTCGAACACAGAAAAACAAAAATAAATATAGATGGGAATCTTCGTTCCTGTTTCATTAAGAAGAGTGGAATTAACGTTGTGTTTGTTGGTCATGAATGAAAAAATAATAACACACCAAGGGCATCGTGAGTCTATATATACTTATATATATATATATATATATATATATATATATATATATATATATATATATATATATATATATATATATATATATATATATATATATATATATATATATATATATATATATATATATATATATATATATATATATATATATTCAATTTCTAGTTAGTCCGTAAAAAGCTGTGCTGTGTGTACCTGAAAGTAACTAAATAACTGTTTCAACTAAACAATTTAATCATCTCGAAAGAGCCATCAACTCCTTCCTGTGTGGGATTTGTCAAAAGAAAATGAAAACCGCCAACAGTGGAATGAATTGACGACTCGCAAAGTGCATTTTGGGACACATTTGTATAAAAGCAGACATAATTAAATTGTGTTTGGTTGAATTTTTCCCTCACTCTCGATTCACTGAAAGGTTCACTGTTTTACACATAGTTTGTGGGAACGAGATATAAAGGTAAAGTTGTTTTTTTTAATGTACTCTTCTACAGAAAAAAGTATTAAATTAACCTATAATACAAATGTTTTTTGTTAAGAAATCATGCCAGCAGCTGTACGAATTAGTATACCATTAACAAACCACCTAGAGTTATTTATGCCCTAAATATTAGAAAAAACTTTTGTAGACCATAGTACCAGCTGGCACTCAGAATATATATAGATTAGTATGTCACCACTGGCTGATCCAAGGAGGCCATCCGGGTCTGTCTCTCTCTTGTCAAATTGCAGGTGGCCAATTTGGACAATCTAATTCAGCAATTTGAGAGAAAGCGATGCAAAATAAGTTAGGACGCTAAAAACTAGGCTGACACATTAAGAAAAAGAATGAAAAGAAGTTTCAAAAAAGACTGCATGATCAAATGGAACTTAAACAAGCTCAAGATGATGCTCTAATGTGCATTAACATAATTTTTAAGCTAAGCCGGATAGCAAGTTTTATTTTGAACATTTTTTGACCCAAACACGTGGCACGTTTAGATTTTATTGATGGCGGATCCAGGGGAATGAAAAAAGGTGATAGTTTAACTTTGCCCCAAATGACAATAAAAATTTAAAGAGCTGATTTGGTCAATATAATCAAGCAGGCTTGAAGAGAAAGAAAAAAGTGATATCAGATTTTAAAGTACCTTTTTTCGCATATTACGCGCACCACTGAAGCCTGGAGAGGAGTTTAAAAAGATGTGGCTTTATAAATAAACATATTTTTATTAGTTAAATTTATAACATATATTATCAAAATAACATACATTTTCTGATTAATAAAGCAACATTTTTTAAAGTGAGCATTATATGTGTAAAAATATAGTAGTTATGAGTTGTCCACTTAAAAAGATAGATGCTAAGAAAGTTAAGAGGCTAGCAAATAGGCTGTTCATTTAGAAAAAAAATTGCTAATAATTAGACTGTCCACCTTCAGAAAAAATAGAAAAGGCTAGCAAAAGAGATTGATCACTTGGAGCTTAAGAAAGCTTGCGTTGAAGCTCTACCATGCATTGACATAATTTTTCAGGCCGGGCGAATATTTTATTTTTATTTTGAACATTTGTTTCTTGTAAGCACAAGATGTCATCAATTTTTATAAATAGAGCTATGCAACTTTTCTTACGCCGTGGAGGTTAGCATTTCATGAAATAAAACTTTAAATGGAGTGGCATAGATTATATTTATATTAGTTGGTTTCTGCAAGTTTACTAGTTTTCTTCATTTGTCGTGAAAGTTGTGTCGTGAACATTTTGTCTGTGAACGTTAAAAAACGCTCATTCTGCTACAAAAACAAGAAAAAACTCCTTGACACAGAACTAATTAATCAAAATTTCTGGGAAACTGCGAATCATCCAATAGATTTATGATTTTTATGAAAAATTGAATCATCCGCAACAATGTTTTCATTTCAAATTTCATATATACATGAGCTATATTACAATTTATTAGGGATGTCGCGGATACCCGACTCGAACCTGAAGTTTGGTACAACCCGGTGTTTTTCGGAAACCCGAACCCAAACCCGAACTTTTAAAACGTGAAACCCAAACTTTTGAAAATTAAAACCCGGATTTTTGAAAAGCAAAACTCAAACCCGAACCAGAACTTTTGAAAATTGAAAACCCCGAAACCGGTGTTTTGAGAAATTAATACCCAATGCCAGAGCTTTGAAAAACTTTAAAAAACACAAACCTAAAGTTTTCAAAACTTAACTAACTCCTTTCATTAACCTTTAAAAAAGAGTTTTCAAAGCTTCATTTATTGAAATCTAGTATTAAAAATCATTTTCAAACATGTTTCCATTGACAACATTTTTTCTGCAGTCTGGTTCAATATATAAGTACCGCCTTTAAACAGTTTAGTTATGATCACCAAGTTTGGAAAGTTATCTAATTTTTACTGCCGCTGGAGCGGATCTTCATTTACGGAAAATTATTTTGCACAGAAATGCATGAAATACCAATCTTTAAAAAACAACTTAAGTTATATTACAAACAGCAACTACAACAATATTTTAACACATTTTTATAAATTTTAATGACTGGGTCTAATTATTGAAAAAAGGCAAGTCAGGAACGCTTCAAGCTGCCAAAGCAAGTCTCGATGAACATCTTTGAAAGATAATTTCAATACTCAAGCTCCTCAATTGTCCCATTTGGATTTGTACAAATTTATTAACTAAACAAATAGAGGCTGCATTTCCTAATACCGAGATAGTTCTGAGAATTTTCATATGTTTCATGATACCCAACTGCTCTGAAATTAACGAAAAATGATTTGCGATCAATTTTGTCACAAAAAGCGTTAAATAATTTTGCATTATTATCAAGTAATGCTGAAAAAATGAAGTCGATTGATTTTGATTTATTGGTTAACGATTTTGCTGATGAAAATACAGAAAAAAATTATGTAGATTGCAAACAATATTTTTACAAATTGAAATAAAATCTTGAATGATATTAAAGTTGTAATATATTTTTTGAATTTAAAAGCTTAGCAATATTTTTTATTCTTCAAAATGGGGCCTCAAATTTTTGTTGGCCTAGGACCCCCAAAATTGTAAATCCGGCCCTGAAATCTGGTCTATAAAAATGCCCAGAAGTGTTGAGATTATTGCATTTTTTACTCATGGATTCTTTGGATAGAAGAAAAATTGAAAAAGCATACGGTGTTTTTATTTTAAAAAAAACTCAATGACAATAAATCAGTTTTGCTCAATTTCATTGTTAAACGTCGATGGAAAGATATTTTTGCTGTCTTTGCGAGGAGACTGACAAGCTATGTAATTCAAAACAATTACATCAACAGGTCTGATCAGAAGGGAGGAGTGCCAGGAGTATCAGGATGCATCGAACATTCGTCAGTGATTTGGTAAGCATTAAAAAAAGCTATATATATATATATATATATATATATATATATATATATATATATATATATATATATATATATATATATATATATATATATATATATATATATATATATATATTAGTGTTTTAGTGTTTCCTTTTGAGGTGAGTTCAGAATTTATAAGAGTTGAAATAAAGTGTGTTTTGAGACATTTTGACAAAAGTAATTTTAATTACCAAAAAATTTGATAGAACTGTGTTAATTCTACAAAGTGAGATATTTTAAGATTTGAGTCAAGTAAAATTGATAATCTAAAGAAATATTAAAGCCAAAGATAATTCGAGAAATATTGTTTTTAAGTTTTTACAAATAACTTCAAAAAAAACTTTAACGATACAAATGGCTAAAGCGAGCTAATTCAGCATTGTCTACAATTACTGACCAAAATCATAGAATTAGTCCAGCTGTTCGAGTTTGGCTTGAACTTGAACCATTCCAGTTTGGAGGTTAACAAATATAAAAGCCTTGTTTAGTTACTTCCATGAAAACGTCTACTCAAAAAAATGAAAAAAAAAGAAAAAGAAAAAAGAGGGAGAAAAATAGAAAAAGAGTAAAAAATTGTATTTCAATTGTTTTTGTTTGGTTTTACTGAATAGAAAATTCAAAATATTTTAAAACGGGCTGCATAAAGACAATCAAAATTTTGAAAAACTAAAAAAAATTCCGGTTTTCCCCCTTACAAAATTCCTGGATCCGCCACTGAGGTCGCTCATTGTACTTTAGTCTCCAAGTGTTATTTTGTAAAAGCATGTTTTCAACTTTGTAAATTGTTATATTTTACATCAACTTCTGACATTACACGTACACCGAGAAAAATAAAGTTTGTAATTGTTTAAGTTGTTACGGCATTAATTTAAATCTCTCAACAGCTCTATAAACTTCTAACGCGCGTGACTTCAAACAGATCAAAAAATTCATCTGAACCTTTATATATGTCTCAATGGACAAAAGCAACATGGTATTTTTTAATTATTTTTAGAAAAATTTTTTTTAAATCAGGGATTCTAATGACTTAAAACACACGCTCTGCACTGCTTTACTAATTCTTCTCAATAAATTTTAATTGCAGTTTATTTTCTGACCAATAAATCTTCTTTAAGAAAACAAAGTGAACGAAAACGAAAGGTTCAAGGCAGGTAATGAGAACATTATTGTACTCGTTTTCATTAGGAAGAAAACAATCTCTAACAGGTAAATACTGTAGAGACGGTAAGTTCTCATTCTAAAAGCTATTAAATGGTAAAATGATGATGATGACGGTGCTCACTAAAGTAGACGGTGATGACTATTATGTTGGTGGTAGTGATGATGATCAAGATAACTAAAACGCAGGCCCTAGTGATGATAACTGAAAACATCAATATCATATTTTTTCTATACAGTAACAAGGGCAAAAAATTTAAAAATATAAAAAAGATTAAGAATAGCAAAAACAAACAATTAAGCGCTATTGATTAAAAACGCGCATTCGCTTTCTTGATTAAACAATTTTTTCCTTCCTGCTAGTAAAGTTATGTCTTTTTCATTTACCTGCTTCAATAATTGCGTTTTGTGCTATTGATATTTTTATATTTTATAGTTATTGTTTCAAAAATTAATTTTTAAGAACATACGAAATATTTTTTATACAATAACTGTTTTATTTCAAAAATGTTTTTTCAAGCAAATTAAACAATAGAGGATTACAACTTTTATTATATTATTTTAATGTTCAGACACTTTAAAATCAGCAATTTTGAGAACTGAAATTTTAAATAGATAGAATTATGGTATATTTATTGAAATACTAAAAAACAATCACGAAAATATTGATGTTGTTTGCACACCACATGTGTATTTGCAGTCATAATTACCGACGAAAAAATGTGGAGAAGTGCATACGTCGGTTTCATAAAGTGCATGTGTTCATATCATTATAATAAATTACAATTTTAAATTTTATTGTCTTCATTTTATAAATAAAATAGAAATAATGTTTTAAATTATGAATAAATTTGTAGCTTGATTTGAAAAACATTCTGTTAGAATAAAAAACATTTTTAAATAATTTAATTCTATTTTGTTATGGTATATTTAAGTTATTCACTGGGGCATTGAAATATAAAAACAGCTATTTTTACCAATGCTTTTATTAACTCGTCGTCTCTGTTTCTCTGTCTGTCTGTTTGTTTCTCTGTCTGTTTCAAATCTTGCAATCAATTTTTGAGTCACTTCCTGATGATAGATTTTTTTCAAATTTTGCATACATGCTCAAAATAGAAGACAATGTAATATTCAATTATTAGTTTTACAATAAGTCAATTAATTTAGTTAATTTTAATTAATTTCGCACATATATATATATATATGTGTGTGTGTGTTTATATATATGTATGTATATGTGTACGTGTGTGTGTTTATTATATTTTTTTATCTAAAAAAAAATTGATTGCAAAATTTGTGTTTTAATTACATATAAAAGCATTGGGTTTTAAAAATTCGTTTTTAATTTACTTGTTAGTTATTGGTTCAAATTTTTCTTAAATTTTAATTCGACAAATCCGTTTACGTCTTGTTTGAAATATTTGACTTGTTTTAGTTTAAGTTACACTTTTAACTTAGTTTTAAAAACTTTTATACATTTTTATCGTGCAGACCAGTAATGGATTCGCTTGCCAGGCCCAGATAACCGTATAAGCTGCAGCACAGGATTTTTTAGTCTGCGGAGCTTCCACCAGCAAAGTCAAGTATAGAAATGTGGATTTTAGTATTTACCAAAATTGCATGAGAATTTCTATTTGAATGATCGTTCAATAAACTCTACAAAAAGGCCATAAGTTTCGTGTTTACGTCTGTTCAGCAACGTACCTCCTGAAAATTCAGGGTTTTTTTCATAGATAGATTGAAACTTTTAAGAGAATGTGATGTCGCCACTTAACTTCCACAGAAATTAGCTGTTACTTTTACAAATAATAAAAACTCTAAAATTTAAACAATACTTTTAAAAAAGAAAACATTGCTAATTAGGTGTATGTTATGAATGACATTAAAATTGTGCAAAGTTCGCATTCGTAACAAATAGTTCTGCCAACTTCAATACAAAATATGAGATTGCGCTGACCAGCATCAAAGCAATTGTAAAATCTATAAAACAAGCCGTGCAGTCTGGTTATGGAAATCTATGAAACAAGTTACTCTAAGCGTGTGCACGCAAAAGTGGCTCAAAAAATTTAGTTGTTGCTTAATTTTGTTGTTCGTGAGAGACCGCCTTTAAACTTTTTTTTATAAAAATAATAACCAAGATCAATTAGAGTATGAATTTTATCAGATACAATATAGTATCACCACGGTTTCGTCATTCCTAACGATAATAATTTATCTCCGCTAACAAACATTTACATTTCTGGTTTTTTTAGCTGGAGAACACTGTCTGGAAAACAACCGTTTTGATTTGTAGTTGTCGTGTATGTATTTACAAACTCAATTGTCTTAAAGCAGTGCGAAAATGGCTATTGGCGCCATATAATTCTCGCCCGTATTAACGCGTTTATAAGAAACATATTAATGTTTTATTGTTATATTTCTATGATGATGAGTCGAACTAAGCAGAACTTTCCTTTCTGTAGATCCTTCCTCCGACTAATTACATGCCATCCATCTTACACGCTTGTTTGGTCCTATCATCTAGGGATTCAATGTAATCTCATTCTATTCAATATAAAATCTTTTTCTACAAAAACCACATTTATACAAACTACTACTAACAAAAATTAAAACATTTAAAACTCTAGGTCAACATCGAAAACAATTATCAAAAAAAAAACAAAACTTGCATGCACAACGATAAAAGTCCAAAAAATAATATTTTGTGCGACCGAATAAACTGAACGGTGGTAAATTGTTTTCTGACAAAAAAAAACGTTTTCGCAATTAAACAATGTTGATCAACAAAACTGAAATATGAGAAAAATAAATAAAAACGAGTGAGATAAAAAAAAAATCAACTTCTCCATTGATGACCTTCAAGCAGCACTCAATCGCTTCTTATCCCTTGAAAGCACCACTAAAGAATTTCTTTCTGCTCATGACCCGTAACACGGGCATGGTTGAAAGGTCAAAGCTATTATTGCACTGTCTGTCATTATTTTTTTCCACCATTTTCATTTATTGATCAAAGTTAAAAACTTATATTTTTGAGTTATTTTTTTCTAGTCTGTTCAGTTGATTTTTAAATAAACTATAAATAAAATTGCATAATTACAATGTTAGCGCAACAAATTATTTAAAATGTTAAATTTTTAATAAACACAACAGAACTGTTATATTGCTCAGCTACATTAACGGTATATTTTGTATATTGCTTTTTGGTACATTTGGATTATTTTTTATAGTTTATTTGGTATAATACTTTTTTGTGGTATCAATAAGATTATCTATTTTTGACTTGGTAAAGAAGTCAAGAAGAAAAAAACCGAAAAACAAGAAAAGTGGAGTGGGGCGGATCTGAATAGAGGAAAGAGAAGAAACGAGAAAGTTTTGAAGAGAAAATGAAAGATTAAAAAAAAAAGAAATGGAAAGAAAAATCAAAAGAAAAAACTTTGTCATGGCGTCTCTGAAGTGATTGAGCAAACAAATTTAATGGCGCCACTTTTCAGTGCAAGCTGCTGTATTTTTTTTTTTAAAGTTTGTGTAGTTTTTAATATAAAAAAATTAACTTTAAACTAATTTTTAGTAACTGTTACTAGAAATAAGTCTATTTCCTCCACGTTTATAACAACTTTTTTTTTAACTTGTGACTATTAGCGTATTTACATACATCATCATTAACTACAGAAACACAAACGTCTGATACCAAACATTAATTTAAGCAAAAACAACACTCAAAAAAACTTCGTAATTAGTAACATGCATAATTTTTAAGAAAGTTGAAGATGAGTTACAGCCCATACTAGTACATGAACATGTACATATACATATACATATGCATGTATACTGGTATCCTGACAATGAGAACCGAAATGCTCAAGTTGTGGATCACCCGTTTTAGCGGTATTGAGGGCAATAACATATATGCGCTTGCAACTGCTCTGGATCCAACCTACAAACTCAACTTCTTCTCAACAGGCCCGTAGCTAGCGGGGGGCTGGGGGGGGCTGCAGCCCACCCACTAAAAATGTAAGCCCCCCCACTAAAATTTTAAATAAAATTAAATAAAAATAAATAAATAAAGGTAAATTTAAATATAAAATTAATAATAATAATTTGCATGCCTGTAGAATGAATAATTGGTAAAACCCATACCAAAAAAGAGCAAAAGTACAAATTAGCAAGCTACGTGATTCTGTAATGAGCAATATAGTGTTCACCAGAGTGGAATCAGCTTTGTGCTGTTTATTTGAGCATGTTGGATGGTATATTAGGAGAGTTGATGGAGAGCTTTGTTGATAGTTATTTAAGTTATTCTAAAGGTTTGACTTGTGCAGTGTCTGCCCTTTTACCAGCATCAGACAAGTTTTTAGATGTCAACGACCTTAAACCGTTGACGCAACTGCTAAAACAAGATAGGCATGACGATGTTGAAAAATATATTGCAGACGATGCTCTCATTACAAGTAGGTTTCTAAAAAACAAATTTCAACCAGGCTGCAGTCTCCAGGAAATGATGGATTTTATGCTGGACTATAAAGATGCATTTCCTACTCTAAATTGGCACTATTCAGCTGCAATGACTCGGCATCTCGATTGCCACTTGTAAAAATTCATTTTATTGTCTAACACGAGTACTACAACCACAGAAAAGATCAATGTCCCATGAGAGAAAAAGCAAACTTGTACTTCTGGCATTTGAAAAATCGCTTTGTAAAGCAATTGATATGGATACCTATCAAATACCAAGAATGAAATAAAATAAAATCGAATTCAAATAATTGTCTTGACAATGATCAAACCATATTATAATGAAATGCACTTTTTAGTTTAGTTTCCCATTTCAAGCAACTACACGTCCATTCATGTTTTACACAAGAAAATTGTCATGATTTTCATAATCAGTGCTTGGACGTAGTCTTACAATATTATAATAACTTTAATCTTACAGTTTTAGAACAGAGAAAGAAACTAATTCAGCTTAGCTGACAAACTTTGGCTTTTGATTTTTGAATGACTCTCAATAATTCAAACTATTTTTATAATTTAGTATTTTTTAGTGCTAGTCTGAAACTGCAATACTATTAACCCCAATATTCTGAACTGATTAATTCAAAGAAACAATTTAAAGCTTACTGTCAAACCACACAATTTTTCAACAATATAAGTTTAATAATAGACTTGATATATAATCTAATCTATTTAGATTGTTTAGAAACTGATGACAAGTTTTATTGGTAACACATGAATGGATGTTTAGTAAGTATTGGTAACTTAAAATGAGAAAGTAAACTAAATAGTACATTTTATTATAATGTGGTTTGATCTTTGTCAAAATAAATATTTAAATCCAATTTTATTTTATTGATTTCTTGGCATTTGATACAGATGTACAAGTTTTTATCAAAAATAAAATAAGTAAGTTATTGTATTGTGGACTATAATAATTAAATTTGGACAATTTGATTCAGTGCTGTCATCCCAGTGGTGTGCCATGCACGCATCAAAAATCAAGATTGTGGATAACAACAAGCATACTGTTATTTGACAAAATTGCCTGTGGAAATTGTTAATTTTTGTTATTACGATCAACATATTGCAACTCTTAGAAAATCTAAAATTAAATAATAGGATATCCAAAATTGGATGCCATTTTTTGTCAAATGCTACAAAATGCTTTGGCGAATCTCCTTATCGCGAGGGGCTTCGCACCTGCGGCGCTCGCGGTCAGGCTTCTTCGGTGCCTTCGTTCGTCAGTAGCCCCCCTACTAATTTTCAAACCCCCCCCCCCACTCACTAAATCCTGCCTACGGGCCTGATTAAATTTAAATTAAAAACAATCTAATATCAAAGTGGCTTTCATTAATATTTTATTGATAATTTAGACGATATCAATTATCGTCCAAATAAATAATATCTTTATGTACAATCTCTACTCAACGTTTTCTTGAGCTTACCGAACCCGAAAAATTCCCAATTTTTAGCCCGATTTTAAGAGCGGCTTTTATAGGTACACTTTTGCGGATAGCTTAATGCTTTATATACAAACGGGCTTATACGAAAGTATGGTAGCGATGATTAATATACATGTTCATTAGATATTAATTCAACATAATTTGAGCCCTCTTGAAGCCTGGGGCCCCGACCGAGGGGTTCGAGGTGTGGTAACACGGCACTGCGTATATGCTGGCTTTGCCTCCTTTCCTGAGAAAATGGCAAGTGCACGCCCTTGATATATGGTAGGGGTGGCACACTCCCTCTCAACACCTATGCGGTTGGTTACGTTATGATTACGGAAACACCTGTCAGTTCTGAAGCGTGCACAACTTCGTCTTCATTCCATCACGCTGCATACTCGACTCGAGGGCTTGCTGATTACTTCTCTAGCAGTGTCAAGATCATCAATGACTGATAGATCCAACCTTGAACTCAAACTTACTACAACACACACTAGCATACACATTACACACTTTAATTTAAGCCATTTGATTTACACTGGTTAAAGTTTTTTCCTTTAATCCTTGGAGGGCCATGCGGGGTGCTGGTGCATCCCACATATCAAAAAATAGATGAGACAATGAAACTAACAGCCGCAAAAGCCACTAATTTCCTGTAATTTATCACAAGAAAATTTCAGACGCCGACTTGTAATGGTAAACGTAATTTGACTGATTGGTGATAAAATGGAAAGCAAATAATGTCAATGGGGTGTACTGGCCAAATATGTTTCACAAACCAAAATTCTTATCAACTGCTATAAAGCAATATTCTCACATAAAATCATAGCATACCACAACAAATGTTTCTGGAATCAATGTTTTCTTATGTTTTAACTCTGGGGTGCACACGGCCCTCCAAGGGTTAAGTGAGTCTGACGTTTTTTTACAGAGAGAAAACTAAATTTTTGTTGTCAGTTCTTTTAAACGTCAGAAAGTTTTCTTTGGTAGCAGATTGTCAATGATTTAGAACAACATGCCACAAACGGCTGTTGGGCCATCAAATATCTGTTAAATTATATTAGAATTTCCAACCATTGCATGTATTTTATTTTGGGGCCGAGTGCTTCTGGTTTTTTCTTCCATAATTTTCTCCTTCACTCATTCAAAAGAAATTGAGGAAACTGCAAAGTATGACAAATATATTTTCTCAAATTAAAAAAAAACTTGAAAACATTTTAACATCCTTAATAAAATCGCATTCATCTAAATTTAAAAAAAAAGAAACATAACTTTCGATAAACGCTCCTATCAACTTAATAAGCAACGGGCTTTTTACAGTGGGGTGGGGAGTATATGTACCAATGTACATACATATTTATATATATTTTCTTTTATTCCTCATTAGAATATGATGAAATAATAAATCCAGTGCCAAATTGTGTTCACTAGGAAAAGACATATCTCAAGAATGGACATTCCAATATAATATAAAATACCATAACAAAGATATAAACGACAGCCAGGGTCAGAGTAACATTCCTTTCCCAAATAACACCTAAAAAGAAACCAGGATGCAAGAAATGAAAAAATCATCGACAACACTTGCCATCGTGGTTAACAACCAATGACAAACAAACAAACTGTCTCTCAAAGGCATGTACATATGTATGTATATATATATATATATATATATATATATATATATATATATATATATATATATATATATATATATATATATATATATATATATATATATATATATATATATATATATATATATATCAATTTACCATAAGTTTCAATTTAAGTAACCTGCCATTTTTATTTTCAGACTGATAAGAATAACTATTTATTTATTGACAGCTATTTGTTTTTGACCTTTGCAAAAACAAATCAATATGAAAAAAATTATTTCAAATAACATTGATCATCACACAATCACTGTCAAGTTTCATCACATGGATACGGACATCTGTTCATCTTTTGGAACGAGTAATAACCTCTGCTGCTCATCCAGTTGTGACTGGTCAAGTTCTGCAAGCTGTTGTTGCTGCTGCTGTAGAAGCAACTGCTGCTGAAGCAACTGCTGCTGCTCAGGATCAAGCTGTGATTGATCGATTACTGCTAGCTGTGACTGATCGATAACTGCCAGCTGTGATTGATCGATTACTGCTAGCTGTGACTGGTCCAAGCCCGCAAGCTGCGACTGATCTAGGCCAACGAGTTGTTGCTGCTGCTGGAGCAACAGTTGTTGCTGTTCAGGGTCAAGTTGAGACTGGTCAATTTCAGCTAGTTGCTGTTGTTGAAGAAGGGTGACCATGGCTTGGTCATAGATGGCATGAACGACACTTCCATCTTCCAGCTGTACTAATCCAAATGTCTGTCCATGACCTGCATCCAGAGCTGTTGTACCATCAGCATTCATCTAAAATATTAAAATAAATGCTTTGTGTTATAAAATATAAAGTTTATCTATGCATAATCAATTATTTCTCAGCAATGTTATTTTTGTAGATTTAGAGCTTATGTGCCATCCAGATATTACATATGCAATAAATACAGATTCTGACACTTTCTTTCATTGCACCTTGTACATATTTAAACCCTATCTTTCCCTATTAATAAACATGCAGGGCAGCCCTAAACCTTCACCGTATAAAAATGCATAAAGCCACCCTAGCGTAGAGTTTCCCTCTCAGTGTGTAGTAATATATTGATTGCCCCTGAGTATTTTTTTGACAAAACCATTTTAAAGCAAAATTATAAACTCAAATATACCTGCATAACAGTTATTCCACTGCCTGCTTGCTGTGTTTGAAAAGACTGTCCCATCTTAAGGGAAGCAAGCTGTTCTTCATTCAAGCCATCCATCGATACCATTACTCCTTCCATTTCTTCTTCTCCCCCATGTACCTGATGAGGCTGTTGTAACTGATGGCACAAGACAAAATTATTCAAATAAAAATAAAATTTTTAAAAATCATCAGAACAAGTTGACTCAAATATGGAAACACTTGTCTACAACAAAAGCAGCTAACACATTTGACTCATTTAATTCCAAAAGTATGAAACCCGATAAGTGACATTAATGAATAAGTAGACTGCAAATCTACAATCTTTTTAACTTAGTTACATACTAAGTTAAATGTAGTTGCTTTTAAATACTTTCTTTCAATGAACTAAAATACATAAATAATTAACCAAAAATATGTTATGTCTTTCTCAATGCAACTTTTTGTCGCTTGTTTGTCTACTGAATCAAGTCACGTTAAATATCATGCACATTAAATGAACTTACTTGCTCTTGTTGCTGGAGAAGCTGCTGGTGTTGCAGATGATCTGAAGATTCAACAGCAGATACGGAAACCGGGACTCCTGCAACATTCATCGTTGCAGATGATGACTGAGCAGCATTATCCGTAATCATCGCTTCACCACCTTCTTGCTGATCTTCATCTGATTTAGAGACCACAGTAATAACGATAGAACATTTTTGTAGCAGATCTTTTAACCTTCTCAAGTGCTTTATAAAAATAAAAAAATTAAATTTATACAAGCTTTAAAGATAATACATCCATTATTCACTTATATATACATAAAACAAGCACCAAAAACTTGAAGTATTCCAATTTTGCCATGCTTAACTTTTAGGTCAGAATATCAAAGTATGTGAAACCATAACTAAGCTTTGGAGAGGTAACATAAAAAAAAAACTAACCTGTTGGACCCAGACTCTATTTTGAAGACAATCACTCAATATAACTTCATCAGTTTTTTCTTTTGATTGCATTCGCTTGTAGCTAACCTGTATGATGCATAAAATGGGTTTAAAGCAATCACATGAGATTTTAGGATAAAATAAATAAATAAACATAAAAAACATTGTACCTCATCTGTAGAGTTTTTATAGAGAAGAAACTTGAAATGATGCAAGGCATGATAGGTTGTCATTTGCTCCAGTGTTGGCTGCCCAATCAAGAAACTCTGAAGAAGAAATAAAACAATGCCAATTTAATTAACATTTTGATTTTAAGAAATAATTTAAATACTCATATCTATGTTGTGGTCAACATTACAACACAGCAATACAATGAGGACATTCAAAGAAAATCTTCAATGCTATTTTAGTTGCACTAAATAATGATTTGAATCTTGCTAGCACTAGCAATGCTTGCCAGCAGGCCACATTAGAAGAGGACGAAGAGGTCTATCTTTTTTGCTATACTCAAGCCTGTCAACCACACCGACATGTGAAATGCCCCACGTTATGCATTAAAAATAACAAGTGTCTATGCAGGACTGATTAGAAAGCTTGGTTTGAGGTGCAGTAACATAATTGAAAATAATATGAATGCATGCAAGCCACATTCAAACTAAGTTGAAAGATCAGAAGTAATAAGAACAAAATGTCAAATATAACTGACCTCCCCAGTTCCATATTCTATGTCTTTCAGTACTTCAAGAGTTTCAGAGTTGTACACTGGACCGTAGAAATTGACTACTTTTGTTGCCAACGTTGATCCATCTTCTGTGGCCTTGTTGTTTAAAAGATATAAAAAAAATTAATTGATATTCAAACAAAACAGATAAACAAAATAATACCGTTAAATACCAGTTAGATTCCAAATGAATAACATTAAAAGGCTGTACTCACTTGGCACACATATCTACCAGGCGCAGCTAGTTCTGATACTCTGTAATATGGAAACTGGTCAAGGGCTTCCTGTGAATTACAAATGATTTTAATATGTAAATTATAATATATAATTAATTTGTTACTGAAAGTAGTTCTGGGATGGATTTGTTTTCAACTCTGATAAGATTTATTATTTAATCAAAATACAATTTTAATAGCACTTCTAAACTTTATGTTACTAACAAATGTAAACAAAAACATTTAAAAAAATCATTTGCAGATGAATCATGTGATTGGCTATAAATATTTATTTTATTTATTTATTAATCATCAGACTGAAGGGTCTTTGATACCACTGACACAAGTCTGTATAGTGTAAGTGTACATACAATAGGCAACACAAGGTCCAAATCGAAAGAATAATCAATGAATATCAAGTAGCTATTAAAGTCAAAGTCGCGTTTTAACTCGTTAAAGCGAGAGATTGTATTTGAGTTCACGATTTCATTTGGTAGTGCATTCCATGGTTTTACGATCCTATTGTAAAAAGAATATTTTGTGACGTCTGCTGAGAATCTATTGAATTAACGTTTGAAATTATGTCCTCTTGTGCTCGGGTAATCCTGAACAAGTAGTAGATGCTTAAAGGGTGAGTCCACAAATCCATTTAGTAATTTGTAGCAGAATGTTAAGTCCACCAGGAAGCGGGGTCTCACCAGGGTCATAAGTTTAAGATGTCTCAGTCTTTCCATGTAGGGGTATTTAGCAAATGAGGGTATCGATTGAACTATGTTGAGTCATTAGCTGACTATGACTGAAAATTTTGCTAATCAAAATCTTTTTTAAATAAGCTTGTTTTAAATTTCACCATTTTTATCTTAAATATGTTACTACATCATAATATTTTTAATTTTTTAAAACTGGAAATAAAATTGTAAGATCGCAAAATTAATCGTCTATCTTTTGTATGATTTCTGATCATTTTGTGCATGGGCATCCCAAAACCAATTTAAAATCTGATTTATCTTAAAATACGAACTTTTATTAAAATCGCACCACCACTACATTAAATTATTTGCCAACACATCTCTGAGTGGTCTATATTGGTTAAACTCGCACCAACTGATCTTGAGCACCGATTATATTATAAATTTAATTTCTAACCTTGAACTTGGCAGTCCAAGTTATTAGAGAGGATATCATTTGTTCGGCCTCAGAAAGAAGGTGGTCAATTTGTTTCAGAGGACCCAGATAGTACTCCTCTGTTGGTGA
Source organism: Erpobdella octoculata (assembly GCA_963978895.1). Classification (NCBI taxonomy): domain Eukaryota; kingdom Metazoa; phylum Annelida; class Clitellata; order Hirudinida; family Erpobdellidae; genus Erpobdella; species Erpobdella octoculata. The sequence continues at coordinate 24,372,172 of OZ022238.1, read as the reverse complement.
GGTAAAATTTAAAAATTAATTCAAAAGCGAATATAATTTACAGATAATTTAATGAAGACAATATTTAAGTAATTCGACTAGAATATAAATATCTCAAACACTAAATAAGACTTTAACTAACCATCTTGCGTTATTATGGCCGTCATAAAAGTTTCGTCTAAACTTTGACTGACGAGATTCTGAAGATAAATGTTGAAAAGTTCGATCAGAGCATCTTGTTCTAAGCTGAAATATTTAAAATTATTATTAAATTAATTTTATAATTACTAAAATTATATAACAAACCTTGACAAAAAGATGCTTTAAATTTTAAACATTCTATATTAAACTCATGCTGATTTTTAGATCAACACAATAGAACAGAGTTTCTATATAATGCATGTTCTTATGCATATATTGCATATCTTAACTGAGCAAAAATATGTTTGAAAACCAATATTCAAGTCAAGATTTTGTGTTCTTGCAAAAGATTGTGAATAATTTACTTTTCGTCGTAAGGATGGGGAAGAAATTCATCGAGTATTCTGACAACCTCTTGTCGTTTACCGTTCGTGTTGAGTACTTCAACTGTGATTGCTTTGAAGCTTGTTTTTATATCACCTGACCAACTAGAGTACTGTAAAGAATTGTTAATTTTCTGTTAAAGTCATGTCATATTGCTAAATATTATTTTACATATGTACAATGTACAGTATATTATGTACGGTGGATATGTGTGAAAAAATATATAGATGCCCTCAGCCTAAAGGGCAGTCTGCCCTGGATCGGGACTTGTGGAGGGACCCGATATGGAAAAAACATACAACCCTAGCCTAGCGTGGAATGTGTGTATATATATATATGTATATATATATATATATATATATATGTGTGTGTATATATATATATATATATATTAGAGCTAGACCGAAACCAGCTTTTTGAGTTTCACTGCGACCGAAACTATGTAAAAGGTTTACACCAAAATCAGAACCGAACCTCTTAGTTTCAGCACAAACCGAAACCGGACCGAAACATCATTTAAGGACTTTTGCAATTACAAAAATGAAACAAGACGCTAATTTGCAAATGTAATTTTTTTCAACCTAATAACACAAAAATATAATTATTTTATTCAAAATAAGTATAAAAGTAATGAAATAAATAAATTTCAATCAATAATTACATCCAAACAATCGAAGATTGTATGCAAGAAATAATAATTTTTCACAGTTTTCACCTAGAAGTGAATTTCTACGGTCCGGATAAATTTGACCGGCCGATCTAAACATTTGCTGACTTGCTACAATAGTAGGTGGTGCAGACAAGAACTTCTCCGCAGCAATTTCAAATAGCGGGTATTGGCTGTGATGCCAATAAGCAAAAATGTTGGTTGAACGAGGTAGATGTGGTGCATGGAAGTACGATTTTAATTACACCTCAAATGTATATACATACAGTCACACATACAAACACAATCAAAACACAGCTAAACTACTCAAATAAACACGTTGAACAAATTTTAATTTTTTTGTAGTTTCTGTTTCGGTTTATGCCGAAACCTTGCAGAAAATACACTGAAACTTTACTGAAACCAGATCAACCGAAAGCAATTTTAAGCCTGGTTTCGGTGCCGAACCTGAAGCAGAGTTTCGGTCTAGCTCTAATATATATATATATATGTGTATGTACTTACAATGGATGCCGATTGGTGAAGAACTTTCCCATCAAACTGAAAAGAATCAAACTTCTGCAACAGTCTGCCAGCTTCGATTCTCCATATTGGAAATTCATCCCTTTTATAGAAATCCTTTCTCTCTAGAACAAAGTCTCCTTTCTAAATAAAATTATATAATAAAAAATTAATATTGAATTATGATAAGCAGCAGGAAAAATTCAATTCTAAGTAATAAACATCGAGTGTAAATTATTATAATAAACTAAAATAGATTCTGTAAAGAAAGCTTTCATAATTAATGTAATTCTACAATGACTAAATTCACCCTTTCAGATCTCAGAAGCAAACCAACAACAACAACAACAAAAACAACATCAGCAAGTCATTTCACACCTTAAATTCATCAAAAACCTGATAAAAGTGTGGATCGCTCGGAGTGGCAACAATGGTCTGTCCTGCCTCGGCAAGTGAGCTACTTGAGCTGTTGAGAGGAATCAGCCTGTCTTCTCTGGACATGTTTTTGTTGACTCCTGCTATTCTACTGCAAAAATATTATTAAAGAAAATTTTTAATAATACTAATCATTTATATTATTAGCTGATGTATCATGAGTACAGATTGCAGAAATGATTAAATTAGCCAAGATAAAAAAAATTGCTAAAATTAATTGTCATGGTATGCAATTAACTGCAAGTTGGTTCAAGGGGATAAAATAAAAGTAAAAGTTTGGTAGAAGGCAAGGATATGTAATACGATTGAAGAATATTTGTGTCTCTTTTGCTCTTAATAACAATGTAAGACAATTGATATATAATGCAATTATATATAATCATATAAATTATGAGAAAAACAATTTAAGAGCCAGTAAAAAAAGTAATTAAGACACAAAAAGATAACACACCCTCTTGGCCTTCCTCTACCTCTATAATCGTTATAAAACGTAGAGCTACCAAAAAAAAGAAAAAAAAACTTCAGTTAAGCTGGACAGTACATTCACTACCTAATAACTACTAATAAAAAAATTCTTATATAAAATAACAAATTCAAGAATTAATATAAAGAGAAAAAATTGAATTTTAAACAGAACAGAAATTTGATCAAGATTAACAAGAAGTGAAGAACAAAATAAAATAAAAAAAAAAGAAACTTAATCTGTAATCGAGAAAAATAATGAACAACCAACCCCCTTGGTCTTCCTCTTCCTCTCCCCCTGGAACGAGGGTTTGACATTGACAGCATCTGCTGCTGAATTTTACGAGCTGATGACTGTGAGATTGAATAATTAAAGTTATATTATAATGCTGGTTTAAACGAATACAAGAATCAACACTATGTCATTCTGTTTTTGATATTTGAATACATTAAAACAATAACTATCCCTCAAATGGAAAGACTGCCTCAGATAAATATATAATGTTATAAGAATAATACTTAGCTAATTTTATACGCAGATATATATATATATATGAGCATGCATATATCTTTGAAAACGCCATGGCAGAATAACTAAACATGACTAAGAACCAACTAAAGCAAAACACTAATCTACAGCTTACATCTATATATGGCTTCCATCCTGGGTCAGACTGGTCCGAGTCAGATAACATCTGATCTATTTCGTCCATATCATCATAACTATCATCATCACTGCCTCTTGGTCTTCCTATTTTGTGAAGAGAAAAAATTGTAAAGCCTTTCTAATTGTATTATTTTGGGCACAAGTTATTTATGATGTCATTATATATCTAATTTAATAAAAAACAGACTAACTAACTAACTAAAGCCATCAAAAATCAAAACTAACTTCCAACAATTCTTCCTGTCAAATCTCTTCCTCTTCCTCCACGACCTCGAGAATACCCCCTACCTCGACTGACACCCGACATTCCATATAAGGATTCGCCATATGAATCTCGTTTCATTTTTAGCTGTCTACCCACACTTCCTCCGGCAGCTGACGGTCCAGTGCCATTTTGAGCCCTCCTGATGGGACAGAATTCAGGAATGTAAGGAGGTAATTGAGGCTTTTTGGTGACTGTGCTGCTTGCAACACTGGCTAGTGTCTCAGGTTTAACTCCTTGGACAAAAGCAGAGAAGGCCTCTGCATAACCATCATGTCTTGCAATTTTAGCACCAGGGATTGTGCAGATTTTGGATTCGTTTTCATCTTCAGTTGACGTTTTGACGAATGAAAATTCGCCATCGTCTTCATCCTCTGGTGCCATCAGTGAAACACCTCCCAACTGCTTTGTGAGGCTACCAAGTATACTGAAATATATTTATTTAGTAGATTCAAGCAAACAACAAAATCTAAATCAAGTGAATAACAAGTAAATTAAAAACGAATTTTTAAAACCAATCCTCTTATATGTAATTAAAACACAAATTTTGCAATCAATTTTTTCTTATATTACTCTTTTATTTTATATTAAAGTCGAAATATCTTAATTATATCGAAATATCGAAATATCGAAATTAATTAAAATTAACTAAATTAATTGACTTATTGTAAAACTAATAATTGAATATTGCATTGTCTTCTATTTTGAGCATGTATGCAAAATTTGAAAAAAATCTATCATCAGGAAGTGACTCAAAAATTGATTGCAAGATTTGAAACAGACAGAGAAACAGACAGACAGAGAAACAGACAGACAGAGAAACAGAGACGACGAGTTAATAAAAGCATTGGTAAAAATGGCTTTGATGAAATCTTGGAGTGGAAATTTCAACAAATTCCCGACAATCCAGAGATTTGATACTTCAAATATATGGAAGATAATGCATGTTATGAATATTTCCAAAATTATTTAAGCCTTTAATTGATAGTAATTAATGTATTTACTATTCATATGGAGCCCATTTAGATGCATAATAATAATTTAAAATTTAAAGTTTTAATTTGTATGGCTACTTGTTACTATTTTTTTCTTATTTCAGTTGGCGAGCCCTAGTTCAGTAGTCTAGGCCTTACTGCCAACATTAAAGACTTGGTCAATATCTAATCAATGCAAAACAAAACAGGTTTACAAACCTGCCAGAAGACTCATTTTGAGCCACAGCACTGGACGCTTCAGCCAAGAGTGCAAGAACATCACTAGTATGGACAAGGGAACCATCAGCAGTGCTGGTCAGGTATGATCTCTGGGAATTCTGAAGCATCTCTTGCAGTGCTGAGGCATCATAGGTAGTTGCTCCGCCAGCACCAGTCGTCACAAAGACCTACACACAAAAAAACAGACAGTAAATAGTGAACGAGGCATATATATAAAAATATCTTACCAGATAAATAACACACAACATGGCAACATAATAATACTAATAACTTAATCTGTGTATCAGAAACAAATTGTAGAATGTCACAAATAAACAACAAATTATAATTATTTAACATTCAAACCATATTACAATGTCAAGTCTTAAATAATTAAAGTAAAAAAAAAGTGAAAAACCTGCTGTCCTCCACCCTGGGCTGCATCTGAAGTATCATCTTGAATTACAAACTCGCAGGTCGATAAATCCAACCCTTTAGCAATTAACTCCTGAAGTTCGGGAGGCAGTTGCTGCCCAGTTTGAAGCATAAAATCCTGAATGGTTGTTCCAGTGCTTCCATCAACGACTTTGGTTTGCTGATGGCCTGCATCGTTTGGCATGACAATTATCTGCATTGTTTCATCACCCACTGCAGTTGACACCACCTGGAAAGAATAAAATAAATTTTCTTTAAATAATGTAAAGGTACTTTACGAACATTGCTTACATAAATTCTTATGGGGTCCAATGGGAAACCACAAACTGCTTTTCTGCTAAACAGCCTAATGGACCATATTTGCACTGCACTGGTCGGCTTATTATGAAAATTAGTATCCTTTTGTTGTAATTTATAATTTTAATGAACCAAATCAGATGGCATCATTTATTACTGTTTTCAAATTCACTTTTAACAACGGTTTTATAAAATTAAACTGTTTAGCTTGAAATAATCTACAAATTCATCAAGAAAACTTAACATATAACTAAATAACATTCTATATTTTTTAATACTATACATACATAAATAAATGGTGCAAATATAAATTGATTTACATAACAATTGGTCTATTGTAGTTAGATTCAATCAAATTTAATTTAAATTATTTTAAATAATTGCATTATGAATACTACCTGATGATGATTACCCAGCTGATGTTGAGTCTGATCTCCTGATCCTCCCATCATGGACATGCCAACAGAATTTCCTTCAACAAGCTTTAATGTTTCTTGTTCGGCACTTATGGTAGCCAACTCTTCAAGAGATATGTTACTGTTGCCAGCCTGAAAAGCTTCAACCACTGGCCTGGCAACCAGCTCCTGATTTTCACTAGAAGTTATCTCATATGTGACTCCTTCAATCACAGCATATATTTTCTCTCCTGGAGCTAGGTCGGCTGGAATGTCAGCTAACAGAACATTCTGACAATAAAAAACAAACTTTTTGTACAATTTATTTTAATAACATTTAAGTTAACACTGCATAAGTCACACATTCCATAGATATATTACATATAGACGAGCAACATTTTTGCACTTTAAGCGTACCAAATAGGTTACTTTTGGACCTCCATTACTTTGCAATAACTAATTTACATATGCTGTTGAATCCCCTTTTTGGAGCGTAATGAGGGAGTTCTAGTAAAATTTGTATTTTTGAAACAATTGTCTAAGATAATAATCAGTACTCCCTAAAGAGCAAAGGTCCCACTATACTTATATCTAAGACATCTATACGACCAAGATTTCAACATTATTCCATAGGATTCTAAACTGATTAAATCTGCAACAAGGTATTTTTTCAATAATAAATTCCATTTAAAAAACAATAGTTATAAAAAAGATATTCATTTATTCATGAGTTTGTTATTGTATTTCAGCAGCTGTTATCCTTATTTGAGCTTATACTTCCTATAGTAAACAACAACCGTTATAATAAAAATTTAAGAATTATCATATAGCCAAATAAATAATTTATTTATTTATATTATAAATTTAGCATAGGAAATGTACCTTCTCCATTGTGAATTTTACAACTGGTTTTGGTTTATTATATTATAGGCAAATAGTTATAGATATCACTATATCTCAACAATATAATAAATATAAATGCTAATCAATGTATAAACATTTATAAAATAACATGATATTCATCTATATCTATGCCATGTTTTTGCATAAACATTAATAAAATAACATGATATTCATCTATATCTATGCCATGTTTTTGCATAAACATTAATAAAATAACTTGATATTCATATATATATATATATATATATATATATATATATATATATATATATATATATATATATATATATATATATATATATATATGAATATCATGTTATTTTATTAATGTTTATGCATATATATATATATATATATATATATATATATATATATATATATATATATATATACATATATATATATATATATATTCATGTAATATCGCTGATTTTACTATCAGTTTCCGACTGATAGACGTTAGAGAATTTAGAACAATTATTATTGACATTATTAATAAATTATTAGAAGGTATAAAATAAACTTATTCAAGCAACAATATATATATATATATATATATACTAGCGGGGTTACCCGGCGTTGCCCGGGGTTTTTAGAGGTTTTTCTAATGTTTGTCTCTCTCGCTCCCGTTCCCTTCTCCACTTTCCCGTTTTCGTAGCGTTCCCGGTCGCTTTTCCGCTCTCGGTCGTTTTCCAGCTCCCGGTCGCTTTCCCGCTCAGAAGTTTTGTTATCGATTTTCTCTCTTGCTTGCGTTTCCTTCCAAGCTTGCTCTCCCGATTCCAGTCGCTTTCCGCGTTCCCGGTCGCTTTCCCGTTCCCGGTCGCTTTCCCGTTCCCGGTCGCTTTCCCGTTCCCGGTCGCTTTCCCGTTCTCGGTCGCTTTCCCGTTCCCGGTCGCTTTCCCGTTCCCGGTCGCTTTCCCATTCCCGGTCGCTTTCCCGTTCCCGCTTGCTCTCCCGTTCCGGTCATGCTTGCTCTCCCATTCCCGGTCACGGTTGCTCTCCCGTTCCCGTTCCCGCTCATTTTCCCTTTTACATTCTTTCATAACTTCTGTTAGCCTATAAAACGTAAAATAGATTTGCTAAGACTATATATATATATGAATGTTTGTGGGTTAGTTTGTCTATTATAGAAACGGGAAAGAGACCCGGAACGGACAGCGAGCGGGAACGGAAAAGCAAGCGTGAGCGGGAATGGGAGAGCAAACTTGAGCGGGAACGGGACAGCGACCGGGAACGGGAAATCGACCGGGAGCGGGAAAGCGACCGGCAGCGGGAAAACGACCAAAAACGGGAAAGCGAACAGGAGTGGGAAAGCAGGTGGGAAAGGAAACGGGAGAGAAAGAGACAAACATTAGAAAAACCTCTAAAAAACCTGGGCAACGCCGGGTATCTCCGCTAGTACATACATAAACACACACACAGACACACATACATGCACATACACATACATACATACACACATACATACGCACATACATATATATATAGTTCCCGCTCGCTCACCCGCTCTGCTCCGCTCATTTTGTGACGGATTTCAAAATTTTTTTTTATTTTTGATTTCCATTGACTCTCAAGGTTGTGTGAAAATTTCATTACGATCGGATGAATGGTGTAGCAATGCATAAAGGACATTAACATATAAACATATAAACATATATACATATATACATATATACATATATACAAACATTCATTTTTATATATATAGATATATATATATATATATATATATATATTTGTTTCTTGCATATAGCGGTACGATATTTTCTTGTACGCAAACTCCATTGAATATAATTGCCCATTTTGTATTTGTTAATTTTTTTGCCAAAGACTCAAAACGTCGAAGGGAAGCCCGTTGTTGGGAAGATAGACTATTAACGAATTCCTTGTTTGCAGCCGCATATATATATATATATATATATATATATATATATATATATATATGCTAATCAATGCATAAACATTAATAAAATAACATGATATTCATATATGAATATCATGTTATTTTATTAATGTTTATGCATTGATTAGCATTTATATTTATTATTTTGTTGCATGGAATCCTGCATAGCAACTACTGGAAGCCAAACCAAATATCTGCTGCTTCATGGGGAGGCCATTGATATCACGCACTGTGATTAGTAATGCATATATATTCTCATGTGTTATGTGTACATACATATATTATATTATGTGTTATGAATAACATTATGTATGTATATTCATAACACATAAAATATATGTATATATATATATATATATATATATATATATATATATATATATATATATATATATATATATATATATATATATATATATATATATATATATATATATATATATATATATATATATATATATATTAGTTTTACAAACATATTTACAACAATTTATTAACTTTATCAATTTTACGCTTTTTCAGCACACTAGGATTGGTTTTAAAATGACCAATTATGAGGGAAAGAATAAATTTCCTCCATCGTATATCACACATGTACATTTACCACACAAAACAATCCTGAAACAACTTTCCGGTCAATATAAAGGGCATGATCAGAAAATATTTTCTACTTTTTGGCAGGTTTTTGTCAATACGATACGATACGAGACGCCTCAAACAATAACGATATCGATACAATACGATATCGGGATCTCGACTGAAGTGGAAATTTTGTCTCGAATGAAACGAGATAACATAGAATGATGAACTATACGCGACAGACAATATTAATAACTTAACTACATTAAAGGAATTCATTAAAAAAAATATATAAATATTAAAAAATTTATAAATTTATAAAAATTTACCAAATTTAATTTTTTTTTACAACTTGAAATAAGTTTCGTTTGTTTAGTTTCGGTACATCTATTTTTCTAAATTTAGATTCTAAATAAAACGCTACCGCCGATAGTAAGTATTTATTTACTTTATTTAGTACGCATTATGCGGTAGTTTATCAATTTAATTAAATGATTTTACTTGCCGATGAAAAAAAAAATTAAAATTATTTTTTCAAGTAATTGAAAAGTAGAAAACCTTCTAGCACACCAAAAGAAGGACATTTTTAGGCAATTCAATAGTGAAAGTGGAAAAACCAATGGAGACAGAAATAGATTGCAGATTACTGAGATTGAGATTACTAGATGACTAAGATTAAATTAAAATGATACTGTTTCCCGCAGTCTTTGCATCTGGCAAGATTTACTTCTACATCCTTGTCATTGACTTTCTGCATGACCGTCTCTTCCTCAAAGTACTCCCAGATTTGACCCCGGTGACGCGGCATGATAATGATGACAAACACGAGAAAGTGCCTCTATGCAAGAATTAAAAAAGTGAAAAAAAAACCCAGCGTGTTTATTTATAGGCGATGGCGAATGCGGTTAGCAATAGCAAGAAAGAAGCTGAGAAAGTTTCTAATTCCAGCTGCAGACGATACGGGCTACGGCACTGTCGTGCACACTACAGATGGCACACACATACTCACACACAACCAAGAATATCATCGAGATTATAAAGATATATCTTAGATGAGCTACTATTACGGTCAATTACGGATATCGAAACACTAAAATAATCCTTCCAATTCTATGTAACAAATTTGAAAAAAATAAATTTATGAAACAGACTAAACCAAAACATAAACATAGAATGATCATTACTATTACATTACTCATTATTCTCATTAATAATAATAGTCATCGATGTCAGCGAGTACGATTGCCTTGTAGGGCTTGTAGTATCAGTAGTATGCAGAGCTCGACTAGCAGCCTAAGAGGAGCGTGGCTTTTTTGCTGCCGGTTCCCAGACTAAAAATAGTAAATAATGGGGCTACAGGCTGTCTGGAAAACCGAATTTAAAGTGGGGATGATAATAGTTATAAACTTCTGTCAATAGGTAGATTAATTAATCAAGGTTGATGAATCAATTGCAAATATTCACAGTTGTGACAATCGTTAATTAAATATGTATGACATTCGTTATTTATTGGAAAATATTTTTAAAAAATCTCGATATTTTTTCGGGATTTTCATCGGGAATGAAATTTTAAGTATCGCTAATTATATCGATACGAGACTTCTTCCGCAGGCTGTATCGTTTCAATGGCGATACGGGATCTCCCGTATCGAGACGCAGATGCTTAATAATTTATTGCATCTGTTTTCATGTTTGCTAGGAATGACTTTATTTACTTTATTCAGTATCAACAAACAGATTTCCAGTTTACAGTTAATTATCATGATCATTATCTGCTGTCACTGTTATATTTCAGATATACTCAATACTTATTCATCCTTCTACAGCCAGTTATCAGGCACTTTATATGAGAAAAGTAAATTATAGCCATAACATGTTTATGTTTTTTCCCTTGTTTCTGATTAACTGCACTCATCTGTTGGTCACTTCAAACACCTTTGTGCTATACATCTACCTTAAGGTCTCTATGTCTTTCATCTGCTAGAAAGCTATAAAAAAACTATATTGCTGAATGAGGCAATAAAGTCATTTTCTTGGCGATTTAGCAAGCTTATTCGAAAAAAGAGCTCAGATGTGAAAATGGGGGCTCAAAAAAATTCCAAAAGCGAGGTATGGAAATTTTTCTACTGAATAAATAGTCTGTAAGTTAGAAAGCTATAAAAAAAACCTATATTGCTGAATGAGGCAATAAGGTCATTTTCTTGGCGATTTAGCAAGCTTATTCGAGAAAAGAGCTCAGATGTGAAAATGGGGGCTCAAAAAAATTCCAAAAGCGAGGTATGGAAATTTGTCTACTGAATAGTCTATACAGATGTAACTACCTCCTAATCCAGGACCTATCCTACAGACCCGCATACACTTTTTAAAGGACAGAGTTTGAATGGTTTTTCGAGTAGCAGACTCATATGGCTTTAAAACGGCACTAGGGGGAATTACCAAAAATGTGACATAAGTCCGCCATCTTGAATTTTTAAAATGGCAACCGATAATTATAAAAAAAAAATTTTAAATCAGACAACATTAATATATTTATTACAAATTCGAGAAAATATGCTGATTTTGGGCAAATGTGGTGGTAAATGTGACACCAACCGGTGTTTGTGTGCAAAAGGAGAACTTCTATGTGTTATATATTGTCACACATTACATTCAGTCTCAGATTGTCACAACAAATAATTTATAAGAATTATATCTGCAAATGAAGTGCTTCTGGTGAAGTCATACCAGTTTATTAATAACACTATTAAATATGTTTTATTATTATTACCTTCACTGGTGACTTATAACAAACAATTTATCTTGTCAATGTTGTTCTCATTCTTAAAGAATAAATCATACTTTATTAACAACATTTTCGTAAAAGGCGACTAATGGGAGGTTCGCAAGAAGGGCATCCGGGTAAAACTTTGCTCCAAATTCCATATGGGTAACAAAACAAAGAATTTCATGCCGGCTCGGACGTTGCCCGGTCAAACAAGGTCCGCGCTTCCTTTTCTGGGCCTCTTTAGCTCGGCCTGAAGTGGCAGTCTGCCCTGGATCGTGACTTGTGGAGGGGCCTGATATGGAAAAAACGTCCAACCCTAGCATAGCGTGGAATAGGGACGTTTCAAAAATAAATGATGATGATGATGATGATGATGATTCTCTGTTTTCGGCGGCCATTTTTGACTTTGTCGGCCATAATAAATTTTACGTGTCTCATAATTATCATAAACGAAATGATATCTCTAAAAAATTTTGAACACCAATTAAGTATATTAATGTTGTCTGATTTTTTTTTTTTATAATTATCGGTCGCCATTTTGAAAATTCAAGATGGCGGACTTATGCCACATTTTTGGTAATTCCCCCTAGTGCCGTTTTAAAGCCATATGAGTCTGCTACTCGAAAAACCATTCAAACTCTGTCCACCTAGTGCCGTTTTACTACTATATGAGTCTGCTACTTGAAAAAACATTCAAACTCCGTCCTTTCCAAAGTGTATGCGGGTCTGTATGGCAGGGCCAGGACTATCCTTTGTTTGCTGCAAAAAATGCTTGACGAAAGGCATTTTCAAGCAGGACAGGATTAAGGGAACGTCCAGTCTAAAAAACCACAAATGGGCATCTAGGAATGAGGAAAGCCAGAAATCGATAACAAGTTTTATGTCCAAAGAAAATCTTCCAACAAAGGTGAAAATCAAGATGGCTGAAGATGTGGCTGAGTGGTGCTCGTTAAATTTTAGACCATTCAGTATCGTAGAAAATGAAGGCCTCAAAGGTTCTTGCGTAACCAAATTCAAAATTAGTTTACATAACAAAGTTTAATGACGGCACCTTGGGAACACTGAACTTGCAGAAGAATATATTGAAGATATCATCACCAATTCAGACGTACTGCGATCGACCATGCAGATATAACCCAATCCAGAGAATAGTGGAACCGGTAACACCAAAAGTGAACTCCAACCCACGTAGGAGAGCGTTGATATCGATGGTGTCGAAAGCAGCAGACAAATCCATCGCATCGTATGTCATTGAGCTGAGCATATGGAGGACAGCAGTAGGGTTGTTACAGTTTTGAAAAAAGATTCAGTTTCAGTTAAAGTAACTGAAACTCTACAAAGATTCAGTTTTAGTTTCAGTAAACTGAATTTTTAAAGATTCAGTTTCAGTTTCAGTTACAGTTAGATTCAGTTTTTTTTTTCAATTTTTTAGGTAAACTACCAAGAAGAAATTTACAATAAAAAAACACTTTGCAACACAAACATGTTTACAAAATTTATTTAGCTTAAAACTTCCTTCTTGAATTTATAAAAGACTTCAGCTTCCAGCTTGTCGTCACCCAAATTATGCCGACATCTGCTAAGAGCAAAGCCTGTATGGGGTTGCGTAATTGTTCTAAAAGTCAGAAAAGCTCTTCTTATTTTATTGATGTTTCAATCAAAATAATGGCAAGTTATTCCCATCATTGCCGATTTATAACTTGGCCGAGACCACAAATCTATTGTGATTGACACATACTTAGTTGAATTCAATGATAATTCAACAGATCGTTTTAATTCTTTTACTAATTCGGACACTTTTGTGGATATATCGTGTCGGTTAGTAAGGCTGTTCCGATATGACTTTTTGCCGATTATGCCGATACCGAGTATAGCAGATTATTAAAATTGCCGATACCGATTATGACGCTGATTATTTTATAATTACTATTTCTTAAGTGAAAATGCTTGTTCCAAAACATACCGCCATAATGCAAGCGCGCCATAATACAAGCGCGTGTTTTGTTGCTTGCATGCGCTCGCTCCCCGTGATAATGGTTAGTGGTTGTCCCGCCAACAGTAAAATATCGGCAAGATCAAAGATAATTAAAAATTTAAATTCTTTTTGATAATTTAATTTTTAAACCAGTTAATTTTCAAAACATGCTGCCCAACTCTTTGATGTAATTTTTATATTATTTTATCAGTTTAATTTTCTTTCAATCAATACTTTACTTTCATTCGCGAATGACTGAAGAACGCAGACGTTTCCTTTGATGTCATTTTTATTTCTATTATTTCAACTTTCATTCACTGCATATGTGAAAGATTTTTTTATTAGTTATCACTAGATAATATACGAACAAACTGTAAGTGGGTAGTTTTTCAGAAAAAGTTTAATCGGCACCGATTATTTTTTCCCTTGCCGATTATGTCGATTAAGGCAATAATCGGCCCGATTATGCGTGCGCCGATTAATTGGGCCCAGCCTTATCGGTTCGTCAAGGTTAGTAAAAAACCTTCCGACACAGCTGCAAACATATTTTTAATAGAAGGTTCTTCGATCAAAAGAAATGGCAAACTGTTTGCAGCAAATGATGAGGCGATAACATGGACAGCCTTATTATAGGCATTGGAGCCTTTTTTAATGTCATTTTTGCGTTCTTTAACAACAAAACAGTTTTCAATTGTTGCCTGGTTTTTCAAATCTGAAAAGGGTCGTTTAATAGACTTACTCTGTTTTCGATTTCATAGCTTCTGCGTATTCTATTTCATGCTTCCCTCAAGTGAGATTCTAAATTTGTCCCATTCTTACCCTTCAAAATTACAGAACAAATATTGCACTTACTATCTGCTCCAACTCCTGTAAACTTTTTATGTACCGGATTAGTATAGGTCTTGTTTTGTTGAATCTAGCTCTTTTCGTTGGAGGAGGTCTTAAACCAGATTCCTACTCATTTTGTTGAATAAAGTATATTTCTTCCTCGGTAGATTCGTCTATGACAATGTTATTACTAACACAAGTATCTTCCATTTGGGTAATTCTAAAAACTTGAAAATCTTCGAAAAACAACGCAAGCAACAGAACACTAACACGAAACAAAAAGAAAGAACTGTTCGTAACTTCGACCGAAGTTATCGTCCGTGCCATAGAATCAAAACATTTAACCGCAAACATAAAAACAATATAAAAAAATTCATTTTAAAAGATTCAGTTTTCTTAATAGATTCAGTTTTAGTTACAGTTTTTAAAAAAGATTCAGTTTCAGTTGAAGTTACTGAATCTAAAAAGATTCCGTTAACTGAATGTTTCAGTTTTAGATTCAGTAACTGTAACAACCCTAGACAGCAGTCTCCGTCAAAAATCCATGCACACAGGTCGATTAGAAATGGCTATAATTTGGAGATATCTCTAAATGTGGTATGATTCTAGATAAGAAAAGTCCTTCCAGGATCTTTGAAATCGTGTGCAGATTGAAATTGGTCGAAAACTTGTAGAATCGTCACAATCTAGGTCCTTTATTCAGGAGAGGTGTAACCGATGCCGTTTTGTAGCTACTTGGAAATGATCCCTCAATGAAAGAGAGAGTTGCAGGATGGGCTATGGGGACCTAGAACACATCATGGGCAAGATTTAATGAGAGTCGGAATGTGATCTACAGGATATGACTTTGCCCGCCTTTAGTTTATGAGTCTTCGGACCTCATCCTAGGACAGAGGACCCAGGTTGCACAGCTGCTGTCCAGTGAAAAAGCTGTTGGCATAAAAAGCATCAAATTCCCCATCAGGCAGCCTGGATGAAATAGCAGTTTTATCTGATTGAATCTTGTTGGTGAAGAAGGAAGACACTGTCGCACATTGTCCATGCTCCGCATTGAAATTGGCCACGGGTGTAAAGTAAATAACGCATAGTGGACCATCTAGCTCTCTGGCATGACAGCTAGGCTCGAATCTTGTCAGTGAAGTGCTGGCCCAGGGAAGCAATGACAGGCCCGTTCGCAGCGTGACACGTGTTGCAATAGGCAAGGCGGTCTTCTTCACCACCATGAGACTTCCATCTCCTCTCTAAGTGGCAACACTCCTGTTTTGCAAGAACAACATCATGTGAGAGACAACTGCTGTGACAATAAAATGACGAAAGAACTAGCTTGGTACGCATCTGGGTAGGAGAGTGGACATCAAGAACGTCCATCACAACTCTGACGATCTGATCAGCTAACTCACTGGACGTCGCCGCTGGATTAGTGAACAGATCTGAGTTGTTTATATCCTCCTGAAACTTGCGTAGATCCATGGACTTGATGTTGCGTTAACTGTATGTGATGGTCGCGGTGGTCCGACGAGATGAGATTGTGGTATGAGATGTTGTGAGATGAATGGACCCAGACAGCCACAATTCGAGTCATGTTAATGGGGCCGGCGACACGGCCTGGTTTACTCTCTTTCGTTGCCATATGGTGTGTCAGAGCGAGGACGTGTTGTAATGATCGAATAGAAAAGTTAATCAGACGTCGATAGTGGAACCGGGATCAGGGCTACTAAATTGCTGTACACATTTAAAATAAAACAAACCAATAGATAAAAGTAAATGCAATTAAGTTGAATGACTTTTAGTTCAAAGATTAATCATTAAGAACCATTAAAGTCAGAATGCTGCCATGTTAGTGCATTAGATTATCATCTTTTTGTCCCGCCGACTAAAACTGCAATAACACATTTATAAGTCCAGTGACACGGGAAGAGACGCTTATATGGTTCTCTAGTTGGTGGCAGATTTGCAACAAGCAACTTCAATTATACCATTGCCAATGTAATTCAAACTGCTTTTCGGTTATTAAGTGTCAATTGAGACAAATTTCTGACTTCTCGATTAGGCAGAGGCTAAGCTCTTCATCTTCGACCTCACTCCATTTACCAAAGACTAGATTGAAAACGCTGGTGACCGCATGTTTGCCGTTGCCGGCCCCAGACTTTGGAATGAGCTACCAACCACCATCACCTTGAAGTCTAAATGACATTATGACATGTACAAAATTATCAAATAAATAAGAAAAAATAAATTCCAAACAAAATTTTTATTCAAGCTTCCACTCATAATCGTAGAGAGACGTAAAGGAGACTATAACATGGAGTAGGTGTAAGTGTAAACATTAGCGCAATCGTTCCTTGTCTGGTTATTAATGTGAATTCAATAAAAACTAGACCACACAGGCATTGATTGGTATTATTGAAGTTTACCCCTTGGGAATAACACAAAATGAGCAGTTAGGAACAAGTAAATAAAATGTGATTGATCTTTGGTTGACTCATTATAGGAGGAATTGTTTGAGTAGAGATGGAAATTAATCAAGACTTTTATTTTTATATGGATATGAAATGTGGTAGGGAATCGGTCCGTAGAAACAGGCTTGCGGAGCCGAGCCACTAATTTTTGTGGGAGCCGGACCCTAAAATATCTGGCGGCTCCGGCTCTTAAAATTTTTTTATAAGAGCAGAATTTTTTCAAGACAAAAAGCATTGAAATTCTAAAATTATTTGATTGTTTATCTCCCTCAAATTTGAAATGTTTTAATATTTTACGAACGTCACAACAGCAACAGCCTTCAATCAAATGATAGCGCGCGCACATCACCACAAGAAATCTTTAATGAATTGTTTTCGATTCGTTTTAAATTTTGTTCACCCGCCAAACTCTGTTTTTGGTTACATTGTTATTTTTGGTCTTATTTACAAACTTTTATTTAGGTTACAATCTCCGTTGGTGTGTGTGTGTGTGGCTTTCTCTGTACGCAAATCTTGCAAGTAAAATTTAACCAGCTTTTTGACTAGTTAGGAAGCTGAAATTTTCAGCATATCTTTAAATTGGATGACAATACATGATTCAATTTAAAAAAAAAACAAAAAAAAACGTAATTTGAACATTTTTCGTATACAAACACACACACAAACACACATCGAGTCTATTTGAAATCAAAGTTTGTGTTAAAAAACTCGTTTTTTCCTTTACTTGTTTTTATTTTATTTTACTAAAAATTTTTAAAATTTCATTAAAAAATAATACAATTATGTTCCAAATACACACTCGAGATGAAAGATTTGCTTTCGTTTGATGAGTTTTTAAATTCTTATAAAATAATTACAATTTTTTAAATTGCATATTATTTTGTTAACTTTATAGTAAAAACATTTTAACTCCGTGAAATAATTTTATCAAGCATTTAAAATTAAATTTTTGCTGTGCCAAAAAACAAAATGTACCCTTTCGTATACTTTTAAAATCGAATAAAAACAAAATGGTCGGTTTTAATATTTAACAATTGTCATATAAGTAGAGTAGATAAACTAATAAAGTATAAGTATAAACAGTTAAAAATGTTTCAGTCAAAAGTATGCGCAAGTTTGACTCGTGTGACACCCCCTTTATAAGGAGCCGGGAGCCAAGCCGGAGCCGTCAAATTTTCAGGAGCCGAGCCACAAAAAAATGGCGGCTCCGCATGCCTGCGTAGAAATGGGACATATCCTGCAATAATCTGATGAGATAGAAACAAATTCTGACACTATTTTTGGTAACTGATGATGCATTTATGTGCATTTCCTTAAGTTTAACTACTAAGTGCCAGCCAGTGGACACTTGAGCAGGAATGATGTTATATTTTTCATTTGACAGTATTTTAAACTTATTGATAAAGAGAAAGCTTTAAAAAAGTCTATTGTCGGTAATCAGACTGGGCCAATGCAATATCCGTGCATCTCTAAACATAACAACTATTTTATTTGATATATTTTAAAACTAAGTAGATAAGTTTAATTTATTTCACTAATAGCTTATCTTCACTTTTCATTGCACTTATGTTTATAACTGGATCGCTACGCATATCGGCACCCAGCTGCTAAGTATTTTTGCTCATGGTGGCATTATAAAGTTTTTCTGTCAAAATACTTTCTAATGCATTTTATTTATAATCTTTTGTTGATTTTATGAATGCGGCAATGACCTGGTTTCAGTATCAAAATCGTCTCAGGACGCTATACTTAGAGATTACCCAACTCTGTAGCACAACAAACTAATTCCAATGATGTGAAAGATTGGCTGTTTTTAAAGCAAAAAAAGTTCATTTAAAAGTGCACAATTTCTTTTAGAAAAATTTAAACCTGCTGGCTAGCATCAGCTATTTCTTCTTGCTTAGTTGGTTTTTGTCGATTTGAAGACTGAGTAAAATATTTATTCCCTGTTAAAAGGCTTTTCACAACATTTGATTCGTTGGGACCACCATTTTGTTTTGATGCCGTTTTTGTAGATGATTTGAGACCTGATGACTGCTGTTGACCTATCAAGACATCAGTTCCCAGCTGGTGTGGCATTAGGACTGAAGAAGAGCCTTGTCTTGATCTCTGTCTACCAACTTGATCCATCATCGGAATAGAATGGTTTCTTTATTAAAATTTCAATTGATGTTTATATAACCATTGTCTTGAAATAGAAAAAAGGATATAAATGAAAAATATTCTGCATTGTAAATTTAATCAATTTTTAGTTTTTTAGTTCTTGTCTAAGCTAAGGGTAGACCTTGATCATAAACACCTTTGCAAGTGTGCATCAATATTTTCAACAAAAATAAATAACATAAAGCACTCTGAAGAACATTAATTTAATTAATCAGTATCTTGATAGTTCAAGTCTTCATTTATTCAAGTTCCAAGTTCCAATTTAATAAATCATTTATCGGTCCTTCGAGTGTTATTTTTGTAAAGGGCGGGCGAAAATATCGGCAATAGTCGGACGTTTAAATTAATAAAATAGTTAGACCTAAAATAAATATAACAAATTTCAAACACGAGCTGTCCAACACTTATTTACAAAAAGAACTTACATTAACAGAGCTAAGCGGGAATCTTGCGAATATCTATCCGATCAGTGATGGAACAATGCGAGCTAATTGTCACGAAATAGCAATATTTTTTAGCGATATGGAAGAAACAATTGTATATAATTTCTGCCTATTTAGATTCAATTCGAAAAAGAGAGATAGACGTTCGTCGATAATATTAATTCGAAATTACATCCTATGCTCTTTTGGACGCCACCATTTTGAAGCGAGCTTTAGCTATAGCCCGCATAGCTCGGCCAATCATATGTCGTTTTGAGTCGGCCATCTTTTTATGTTGTTAGTGTTTCAGAAAAGGTGTGGAAACTCGATATAAAGGACTTTTATCCGCATTTATCAGATGTCTAGTGAATTGATACTATCTAAAGAATAACTGTTTTTAGAAGGCTGTATGGTTGGGCGCGTGGGAGTTCGTCGTTCGCACCACACAGAATACGTCTGAAGCTGTTGTATTAGTTATATATATTATTCTATGTTAGCCAGCAATAGTACGATGTGAAGTATTGAGAGTGGGACTGGTTCCGCTTACCGCGTTGTTGATGAAATACTTCGAACAATGTGCAGTGGTATAGGCTGTGTATCATGAAATTCAACCGTCTATGTTTCGGCCCGAGTTCAAGATTCCACATCTTATACGGCTCAGGTCAACTCAGCATTTCATCCTCTTTAGTTATTCAGATGAGTACCAGTTTTTTTTAAGTGAGAGGAACTAAACTAGGTTCGACGTGCTGGGCAGGTTAAACTGATGACGTAGGTTATGTTGGCTAAACTGATGCTCACTGTATATCGAGCTGATTTTGGCGCTACCAGGGACGGATACAGAATTATGAGAACAAGAGGGCGTGAGGCGTTTGCATAAAGAAAGTATGTGCCATTTGGAACACCAAGAGCCCTTTGGACTTTGGAGGGAGCGCAAATTTTTTTATATAAAAGTACCTACGACTACCCCACAATTATCAGCTATTGTCTAAAACAAAAGTTCCTGTTTTGGAAAATTTTGGGAAAGGTACCTGCGCAGCTGTAAGACCATGTCCCCAGGTGCTAAAAACAACTGATTAGGCCTTTAGACGAACTTCTGACCTTCCCGCTTATCAGCGACTATGGATCTAGGATTTTCCGGTGGGGGTGATCTAACCAAAACTTGACAGATTTTTTTACAAGTTACAAAAAAACAGTATGCACAAAGACAACATTCAAAACAGAAGTCAAGTTAAGAGAATAAAAAATCTACAGTGCAAAATCAAGACTCCTTTCTTTTTGGCTGCAAATCTATCAATAACATCTTTCTAAAGGCAATGCGTTATGGATATATAATAATGACGGGCCAGTTAAACGCCCATCTGCAGTTCTGATGCGCAATGAGCTTTTCAATATCTTCATGGCACTGAAGCTCCGTTCAGCTGTACATGTAGTAATGGGAATGGCGGAAAAAATCCAAAGCTTAATGATCTTTCGAAACTGACAATAGAAACTTCCGGAACAGGCGCCTGGCGTGCGGTTGCCTTTCAACTCGTCCCGTCTAATCTAATCGTATATTTACAAACAGTTTTATTTCATTATTACTTTCAAATTCGAAAATCTTTTTTAATAATGGATTAATATCAATTTGAAACATTTTCGTTGCTCTTCCGGACTGTTTCTGCGTCCTATGAGTTCGTTAGAAAAACAAATATGGCGGGATTGGCGCCTCGCGTGTGGCTGCCTTTCAATACGTCCCGTCTCCTCGTATATATTTATACTTAAAAACAGTTTTATTTAATAATTATTACATTAAAAACTCAAAATTTTTCTCTTAAGCAGTGGATTATTATCAATTTGAAACATTTTGCGATGCTTTTTCGGACGGCTTTTGTGCCGTTTACTGCTTTCTTATCTCTTGATAAACATGTCTGCAATGTGTACGCCTGCTCAGAGCCGGCCTTAGCCACTATAGGGCCGCCAAATTTAGGGACCGCCATTTGCTCCATGCAACAATTTTTTTTTTAATTTGTCTAACAAGCGCAAAGTTACAAACTCACTCGACGTGACTTGAGTCACTTGCCAACATTCAATATTCTTATATTTTATTTTATATCATCTATGATCTACATTTCTATGGTTGCTCTTGCTCAGCTTGCAAAATTTGTCGTCATAACTGCGTCAGCGTCATTTTTATTTTTTACGTTGTCGAACTTGTTGTAATTATACAAACTTTTACTTAACTTGACTTCTCTGTCTGTCTGTCTGTCGTAATATTTTTCAATCGATTTAAACTAACTTCTCGATGAGCTAGAAACTTAAAAATTTAAACATACCTTCGAACTGATTAACAATGCATTCTACCAAATTTTCGGATCGATTGGACAAAATTTAGTTAAATAATTATCTATATATATAAAAGAACATGTCCTGACTGACTGACTGATAATCAACGCCGAGCCCAAACGTCTCATCCTAGGAACGTGAAATTTGGAACTTATATTACTTTTATAATAATAATAATAATGAATTTATATAGCGCCAGATAAGTCAGAGGCGCTTACGAAGGTTCCTTTGGATCGGAAACTTCGAAGAACACGCTATTTTCATAGACATGAGAAAGCAATGCGAGTGAACTCCTTGCCTAAGGGAGTTACGCTGGTGACGCAGGTGAGGCTTGAACTGCCGACCTAACGATCGACAGGCGAGCGCTCTACCGCTCTGCCACCAGCGCCTCACCAGTGGATGCTTATTGCGTATAAGCATCCACTAAGAAAGGATTTTTGAAAATTTTGCTCCTGAGGGGAAGAAACTGGAAAACAAACTTTTTTCTAAAACAATATCTCGAAAACCAAAAATGAGGAGATTTTGAAATTTGGTATATGGATTCTTCTTGAAAAATAAAAAAATACGTGTTTCACCATTTTTTGAAAATTTGGTTTCCCGGACCTCAAATGTGGGTTGGAAAATTGGGTTATTTGGTTTTTAAAGTAGCTGCTACTCAGGCCCGTAGCTAGCGGAAAGGCTGGGGGGGCTGCAGCCCCCCCACTAAAAATTCAAGCCCCCCCACTAGAATTTTAAATTTCCTATGCAAAAGGATCAGAAAATGAAGTTAATAGCAGAAAATATGCCTAAAAATGCTAAGTACACGTCTCCAGATATCCAAAACCAGGTCTAGTGTACTGGCTGAGATTGTGCAAGAGAAAATTAGTGAAATTTTAAAAAAAGTGACATTCAATATATCTGTTTAAAATGTGACGATACAAGAGCTGTATGCAATGTTGTAGACATGACTCTGGTTTTGAGGTATGTTGTGCATGGTAAACCTGTCGAACATATATTTTCGATCGTTGAGATGAAACAAAACGATCACCAAAGCCATCCTTGATGAACTTTCTAAGCATGATATTAAAACAACTTCTACATTTTGCCAATGTTATGACGGGGCCAGTCTGGTTGTAAGGGTGGTGTACAGAAAAACTTGCAGGATGAGACCAAAAGAGAAATTCCATATGTGCACTGTTATAACCACCAACTTCATTTGAGGATCGTGCACTCAATTCAGCATATCACAAGAATAAAAATAATTTTGATTTGTTCGAAAAACTGAATGTATTTTTCCGTAGACAGTTGCCATCATAGATATATCTATGGTTGCCATAAAATATCTATGAAGGGCATAAACTGAAAAGATTGTCAGAACAGCGTTAGACAGGCCATTTAGAATCAGCAAAAATTATTCATGAAAATAAGGCAGACATAGCAGTTGAATCATCAGGATTGTTGATAAAAATGGACTGTGCTTCTGTAGTTATGTCTACTCTTGAAAGAGTGATGAGCGAGAGTGTTCACCAGAGTGGAATCAGCTTCGTGCTGTTTATTTTAGCATGTTGGACAGTATATTAGGAGAGTTGATGGAGAGATTTGTTGATGGTTCTTCTAAAGGTTTGGCATGTGCAGTTCTGCCTTCTACCAACATCAGGCAAGTTTTTAGATGTCAACGACCTTAAACCGTTGACGCAACTGCTGAAACAAGACAGGCATGACAATGTTAAAAAATTTATTGCAGATGTGGCTCTAATTGCAAGTAGGTTTCTAAAAAACAAATTTCAACCAGGCTGCAGTCTCCAGGAAGTGATGGATTTTATGCTGGACTATAAAGAGGCATTTCCTACTTTACTTTGGCACTATTCAGCTGCAATGACTCTCGGCATCTCGACTGCCACTTGTGAGAATTCATTTTCTTGTCTAACACGAGTACTACGACCACAGAGAAGGTCAATGTCTCATGAGAGAAAGAGCCAACTTATACTTCTGGCATTTGAAAAATCGCCCTGTAAAGCAATTGATATTGATACCTTCTTGCAGAAAGTTTCTATTTAATCACGTCGCATTTTGTTGTAATTGTAATTTATCAAAATTTTTGATAAAAATGTGTACACCTGTATCAATTACCAAGAATACAATAAGATAAAATCGGATTCAAATAATTGTCTTGACAATGATCAAACCACATTATAATGAAATGCACTTTTTAGTTTAGTTTCTCATTTCAAGCTACTACACATTCATTCATGTTTTACACATGAAAATTGTCATCAGTTTCATAATCAGTGCTTGGACTAAGTCTTACAATACTATAATAACTTCAATCTTACAGTTTTAGAACAGAGAAAGAAGCTAATTCAGATTAGCTGACAAACTTTGGCTTTTGATTTTTGAATGACTCTCAATAATTCAACTATTTTCATAATTTAGTATTTTTTAGTGCTAGTCTGACAATGCAATTAATGCAATTCTGTTAACCCCAATATTGCTGAGCTGATTAATTTGAAGAAACAATTTAAAGCTTACTGTATAACCACACAATTTTTTAACAATATAAGTATAATGATATAGCCCCCCTACTAATTTTCATAGCCCCCCCCACTCACTAAATCCTGCCTACGGGCCTGCTGCTACTCACAAACTGTGAATGCTACAGGAGTAAAAATTAGTATTTAGTTTCTACTACAAAAATAATGAAATACGTGTCTTAGCATTTTTTGAAAATTTGGTTTCCAGGATTTCATATGTGGGATGGAAAATAAGGTTATTTGTTTTTTAAAGTAACTGCTACTCAAAAACTGTAAATACCACAGATGTAAAAGTTAGTATTTAGTTTCTATTCTAAAAATAAAGATATACGTGTTTCACCATTTTTTACAAATTTGGTTTCCAGGACCTTAAATGTGGGGTGGACAATATAGGATTACTTGGTTTTTAAAGTAGCTGCTACTCAAAAACTGTGATTGCTACAAAAGTAAAAATTAGTATTTAGTTTCTACTCTAAAAATAATGATATACGTTTTTCACCATTTTTGAAAATTTGGTTTCCAGGACTTCAAATGTGGGGCGGAAAATAGGGTTATTTGGTTTTTAAAGTAACTGCTACTCAACAACTGTAAATGCTACAAAAGTAAAAATTAGTATTTAGTTTTTACTCTAAAAATTAGGATATATGTGTTTCACCATTTTTTGAAATTTTGGTTTTCAGGACCTCAAATGTGGGGTGGAAAAAAGGTTTCTTTGGTTTTTAAAGTAACTGCTAATCAAAAACTGTGAATTCTACAGATGTTAAAATTAGTATTTAGTATTTACTCAAAAAATAATGATATAAGTGTTTCAACATTTTTTAAAAATTTGGTTTCCAGGACCTCAAATGTGGGGTGGAAATAATAGTTATTTGATTTCAAAATAACTGCTACTCAAAAACTGTAAGTGCTACAAATGTAAAAATTAGTATTTTGAAGTTTTGTGCCGGTTAAAAGTAGCTTTTTTATCACCGGCTGGGCCAAGCCGTTATTTTAGAGTCTTCACACGGGCCAGGCCAAACCTTAAATCAAAGTGGGACGGGCCGAGGTTTTTCACCAAGTATATATAGATATTTTAGTAAATTTAGAGTCTTCAGTTAGGCCGGGCCAAACCTGAAGTCAAGGTGGGACGGGCCGAAATTTTTCATCAAGTGTATAGAACTTCTAGGCCTGTAAGAATGGGCCGGGCCTAATTCAGACAGGCTATGCCGGGCTAGGAGTTTGGGTTTTTAAAACGGACTGGGCAAAGTTGACGACGGGCCGAGCCGAGACCTAAAAAATTGATCTCTTCTATGGATGCACGGTTCAAACTCTACGCTACGGGCACTGCTAGTTAGTGATATTTTCGCCGAACTATTTATTGTCTATGCTAATATGCTCGTTGTTTATGTAACAGAATGTGGCCTACACAATCGATTATATAAAAGTGTGCTTTTAAAAAACTTTGTTTTTTGATTCACTTGTTTCTTTATTACTTATCACCTGGAAATATAGTCTGTGCGGTCTGAGTGTTTATTTCATCAAGTTTTCATTCACAGCCAGTGATTTGGTCATCACAAATGTCCGGAATTAAGGGAACAAAATCCGTTTCAGGCGCTGCAAAACGCACGCGTAAAAAACTCGCTGAAGTTTTTGCCAAGTCACAGGAGGGATCATTGTTTAAACACTTTGCACGGCCAGGCTGTGGTGTTACTTTTAACAATGAAGTTAAAAGTTAATCAAACTTCTGAATGTGAAAGTAGTCAAACTTTTCAAAGTTCATGTTTATCGTCAATGTCGTCAGCATCATGTAGCCATATCAATGTCAACATTCTGACAGATCATGATGAAACCGTAATGCAGACAGTTCTATCTTCAAAATCACAGTCACAAAACCAAAGTAATACACACTGTGTTCGGATATTGATGGCATATCATTGTTTGATGAGCTGAGAGCCTTGCATAACATCATGCCCAGGGACGTCAATTAGGGGGGAGATCGCCCCCCCCCCTGACTTTTCAGTGGGCCTCCGGCACTAAAGTGGGCCCCAGTCACTAAAATGGGCCCCCGCCCTTAAGTGGCCTCCGCACTTAAGTAGGCCCCCGGCACCTAAATGGGTTTTTCCTGGTTTTTAAGTGGCATTTTCTGGACTTTTCAGTGGGCCCCCGGCACTAAAGTGGGCCTCGCGCACTTAAGGGGGTCCCCGGCACTAAATTAGGTCATACGCACTTAAGGGAGCCCCCGGCACCTAAATGGGTTTTTCCTGGTTTTTAAGTGGGCTTTTCCGGACTTTTCAGTGGGCCCCCGGCACTAAAGTGGGCCCCACGCAATTAAGGGGGCCCCCGGCACTAAAATGGGCCCTACGCACTTAAGGGAGCCCCCGGCAATAAAGTGGGCCCCACGCATTTAAGGGAGCCCCCGGCACTAAACTGGGCCCCACGCACTCAAGTGGGCCCCGCTCTTACGTGAGCCTCTGCACCAAATTGGGCCCCCCTCTTAAGTGGGCCCCGGCACTTAAGTGGGTCCCCGGCATTTAAGTGGGCCCCTCCTGATCTTTAAGTAGCCCTTCCCGGACTTTCCAGTGGGTTTCCCGGCAATAAAATGGCCTCCCGCACTTAAGTGGGCTTCCGCTCTTGTGTGGTTCACCGCACATAAGTGGGTTCCCCGCACTTGGGTGGTTCCCCACACTTAAGTAGCTCCCACCCCCGTTTTCACGTGAGCCACCACACTTTATTGGGTCTCCCGCTCTTTAGTAGCCCCCCCGCGCTTAAGTGGGCCCCGGCACTCAAATGGGTTCCTCTTGACTTGTAACTGGCCTTTTCCCTGATTTTTTACTGGTTCTTCCTTGACAGTTAGTAGCCCTCCCTGACTTTTAAGTAGGCCCTTGGTTAATATATGGACATCTTTCAACCCGTTATCTTCAAAACTCAGGGACATCATTTAAGGGAGACGGGGCTCCCTGTTAGATGTTTTTTTCTTTTTGGGTTTTTAGTGAGATTTGAGGAAAGAAAAGCAGAAGCTTTTGTAATTATAGGATGAGGCCGTATGTAGAAAAAATGCCGTCCCAGTTATAAGTATGGTTAGCGTTATTCATAGCCTGGCCGAGTAGGCTATCCGTAAAGAATAAAAGAGAGAAGAGAAGAGATGGAGATGCTAAAGAAACTAGGGAGCTAGATCGTCCACATCGAGATGGAAAGGTGTTAAAAAGGTTATGAACAGTCCAAAGTGGAACGAGATAGGTCACAAATTTGGTATGCATGCATCGATCGTATTTTGTCGTGATTTGGAAGACTTGCGTTTTCGCTTAGCAAAAATGCCAAATGCATTTTGCCAGAGATGGGCACTTTAACTACTGTAGTTGCAACTACTGTAGTTATAACTACATTGTTAGTAGTTATACAGTAGTTATAACTACTTTTGTTTTTAGGTAGTTGCCATGTAGTTATAACTACTTTTATGATCTAGTTAAGTAGTTATAACTATTTACGATTATTTAACTACTTTTAGTTAGGACTGAAGCAAAACTAAACTAGGTATGCAAAAGCGCATTAAACCAAGTTATGAAACCAATAGTAATTGCCATCAATGTACGGCAAGAGGAGAGGACAACATACCTGGGTCATCTCATTCCGACTATAATTGAATTGCGATCAAAACTTGAAAGATCAACAGACAAATTGGTAACTCCTCTTGTGGAGGCCTTGACCTCTGGCATCAAGAAGCGCTTTCAATCTATCTTAACAAACGATGAACACTTGATTGCGTCTGTGCTTCTACCACAGTTCAAGTTAAATTTCCTATTGGGAGCCAAAAGATTGGATGTCAAACGGAAAGTGCTAACATATATTCAACAACTTGCAGATTAGACTACTGAAATTTGTGGAAACTGCCGACAAGACACAGCTGCAACTGAATTTAGTAGACATGAAGACAATGATGATTTGTATGAGTTTTCCTAGCAAAGAACTGGAAGATTATCTGAGATCTAAAGCATCGAATGTTCAGTCACTAAAGGATTATTCATCTATTACAGAGCGCGTTCATAAAATCATATTCTACGCTTCCCAGCAGCTCAGCTGTTGAACGATTATTTAGTATTGCTAGATCATTCCATTGTTACCGCTACAGAGATGCAAAATGACTGACACTTTGTTTGATCGTATGTTATTTTTGAAGAGTCGTTCCAGTTTGAACAATTTTTCTACTTCTTTGTGATTCAAATTTTATGTATGAATTAAATAACACTTTGTTTTCATTATTAAATAATATTTTATATCCATTAAAGGCAAATTTGTTTTGTTTTTATTTTTTATTTGCATAAGTAAATATACATTAACTACCTCTCTTCTAAAGTAGTTAACATGTAGTTATAACTACTTCTGTCATGAGGTAGTTTGTAGGTAGTTATAACTACAATTGAGGTAGTTAGTGCCCATCACTGCATTTTGCAATATTATTCGCCTTGCAGATCTTGTTTTGACTTTGCCAGTCATTTCGGTAGAAAACGAACGAACGTTTAGCTGCATGAAAAGAGTTAAAACGTTTGAGCGATTTGCTTGTATTGGCTATTCTACAAGAAGAGGTTCAGCGAATTGACTTCAAAATTGTTATCGACATTTTTTCTAATATGCGTCAAAGACGTTATCCGTTGTTTTAACATTTAAACACTAAATTTTACATTTGGTATTAGTTAGACTCATTCTATTTCTAGATTCAAAACTTCCGTTTTTTTCGGTGGCTGGTAATCAGATTATTTTTGTAATAAGAATTTTTGGGAGGAAAAATAAAACGAGTTTTTTTACGTTATTGAAAAACTTCAAAATCTGTGACAACTTCATTTGATGAAGTTGCTACACTTTCAAAGGAAAAATATCATTACATTCTAGCATGACTAAGATGTGCTACTTTAGTTACACTGGCAAGCGCGGCGCAGCCAGGGGGAACAGCCCCGAAAACTTATCGAAATTGATTTTGAAGTGACGCGCGTGCCCGTGTATTGGGCTGTTTTTCAATTCTTCAACTAGTTCAGGCTAGTTATATATAAAGTCGCGCGCGTGAACTTTGAATAACATCGGTCTAGATAGCTCAGTTGGGAGAGCGTTAGACTGAAGATCTAAAAGCTCCCGGTTCAGTCCCGGGTCTCGGCATAAAACTTGCCGACATTGATTTTGAAGTACCCGTGTTTTGGGTT
Organism: Erpobdella octoculata; assembly: GCA_963978895.1. Lineage (NCBI taxonomy): Eukaryota > Metazoa > Annelida > Clitellata > Hirudinida > Erpobdellidae > Erpobdella > Erpobdella octoculata. The sequence continues at coordinate 24,342,358 of OZ022238.1, read as the reverse complement.
GTTTTTAATTCTTTCCTCAATGTATATTCTGGATTATTTTTCTAATATTTTGTGTGCTCTGCACATTTCCATGGTTACGTAATTTCCTTTGTGTCTGCGCCACACTTTCGGTAATCATGTACAATAGGTCCAGTAGTTATTTTCGGTGTATTTAATCATTTTCCCGCAATAATAATTATATATTTGTAATCACAATAATAACTCCAATTTAATGATCCAAGCAGTTTATTAATTTTTGATAATAAAATTTTCTCGGAAAACTCACGAAACGCGCAAGAGAACAGCAACAAAAACTATGAATAGCGAAGTCAAACAGAAATTACTATTTATAGCGCAGACAAGAAATACTTACAGCGCTTAAAAAAATATTATTAGCAAAAGTAACACAAGAAATAGTAATCACGCAGTCAAAATAACATTATTTGCAAAAAAAATTTAAGTTTATTCAAGTCCGAACTGTTCTTCATAGAATGTTAAACGCGATAGTTTTCAATTAAGGCATACAAATTAATTCATACTTTTTTTTAAAAATAAGTAATTTTTTTTTAAATTGTTTTATAAAAACTCGCACAATAAATTTATTTGACAACTAATTTATTTGACATTTCATTTCGCTTCGCCTTTAGTTAGTTTTACTGTTTATGAACCTAGTTTTTCCTACTACCTGGCGGTTTTCTGTCATTAACTTCTTCTTTAATTATATTTTCAAGACATTATTTGGATCATCCGATTGGTAATTTTATTCTGTTTCTAATTATATTAATTTTATATTAAAAAAATAATTAAAAACACCGAAAATAACTACTGGACCTATTGTACATGATTACCACACTTTCTTATAGTCTGACCCCGTTCAGGCTAGTCATATAAAAATTGCGCGCGTGAACCATGAACAGTCCTAGTCTAAATACTACTAAATAGCTCAGTTGAGAGAGCGTTAGACTTAAGATCTAAAAGTTCGCGGTTCAATCCCGGATATGTGATTTTTATTTTTTCTCATAAAAAATGCCGGCTGAATTTGATATTGTAATAAACTGTTTCAGTTTAAATGTCTTATGGTTTTTTTGTTACTAATTATTACTGAAACTGTCGTTAACCCTTGACTTTTGTGGGTGGTAAATTTTTCAGAAAACTTCTTACTAAACAGTTTCTCCCCCGTGCCCCCTCGAAAAATATTTCTGGCTGCGCCACTGCTTGCAAGTTCTTGTTTAGTTATCACCAGGAAAAACTTTTTATTCTTTCCAGACTGTCCGCTGGGACCCATCTTAATTTAAAAGAAGGATGAGAAACAGCTGTCCAGATGTAGTCGCTAACAACAATGTCAAGATTCAAATAAGACCTGAATAGCTTAGCCATTATGGCTTCTTTTAGTCCCTTGCACAATGGTGCACAATATGCCATATTTTTATTGCATAACCATATAACTTTGTCTTGAATGTAAACACTTGATTCGTATTCTTTAAAAACTGTCACATTGAGAGCAACAAACACATTTTTAAGCTTTTCACTGGCTTTTAACAAGTTACAGACACTGTCGTACAATGAATTCCATCTTGTTGGGCATGGACACATTGGTTGAGAGTTCATGATAGCAAAATAATCTTTGCAAAATTTTGGTGACCGCGAACATTTGTTCCAAACGGATGTACATTTACCAAAATTACTAATGACCATGGGAAACTTACCCTACTGGTTTTGCTTGATCTGTCGGCAGCGTTTGACACAGTTGACCACGACATTCTTCTAACAAGACTGGAATCATCGTTTGGATTTGGCGGGCCCGTATTAAGATGGTTTCAATCTTATTTAAAAAAACGCGAGTGCCAAGTCAGGATTAACGGCACCTCTTCTTCCACACTTCCAATGGAGTGCGGTGTACTTGGCCCAACTCTTTTTTCTATCTACTCATCTTAGCTCGAAAAAATTGTTACAGAACATGGGCTGAAAACGCACTTCTACGCTGACGACAGCCAAATCTATGGCCACTGCAATCCCACTGAGGTGGCCGCCCTCTCGTCTTAGATAGCGGCCTGTGTCGGCGACATAGGAGACTGGATGCACTCAAGCCGTCTTCAGCTCAACACAAGTAAATCGGAAGCCATCTGGTTCTCAACAATTCGCCGCTGTCATCAACGTCCTACAGCTCCGATTCGCTTGGGAGCGGTCTCGATCTAACCGTCTGATTCCGTACGCAACCTCGGGGTTTTTCTTGACTCCGACTTGTCAATGCGCACCCACGTCAACCACGTCACGAGTGCGTGTTTCATTTCATTTCATTTCATTTCATTTCATTTCATTTCATTTCATTTCATTTCATTTCATTTCATTTCATTTCATTTCATTTCATTTCATTTCATTTCATTTCATTTCATTTCATTTCATTTCATTTCATTTCATTTCATTTCATTTCATTTCATTTCATTTCATTTCATTTCATTTCATTTCATTTCATTTCATTTCATTTCATTTCATTTCATTTCATTTCATTTCATTTCATTTCATTTCATTTCATTTCATTTCATTTCATTTCATTTCATTTCATTTCATTTCATTTCATTTCATTTCATTTCATTTCATTTCATTTCATTTCATTTCATTTCATTTCATTTCATTTCATTTCATTTCATTTCATTTCATTTCATTTCATTTCATTTCATTTCATTTCATTTCATTTCATTTCATTTCATTTCATTTCATTTCATTTCATTTCATTTCATTTCATTTCATTTCATTTCATTTCATTTCATTTCATTTCATTTCATTTCATTTCATTTCATTTCATTTCATTTCATTTCATTTCATTTCATTTCATTTCATTTCATTTCATTTCATTTCATTTCATTTCATTTCATTTCATTTCATTTCATTTCATTTCATTTCATTTCATTTCATTTCATTTCATTTCATTTCATTTCATTTCATTTCATTTCATTTCATTTCATTTCATTTCATTTCATTTCATTTCATTTCATTTCATTTCATTTCATTTCATTTCATTTCATTTCATTTCATTTCATTTCATTTCATTTCATTTCATTTCATTTCATTTCATTTCATTTCATTTCATTTCATTTCATTTCATTTCATTTCATTTCATTTCATTTCATTTCATTTCATTTCATTTCATTTCATTTCATTTCATTTCATTTCATTTCATTTCATTTCATTTCATTTCATTTCATTTCATTTCATTTCATTTCATTTCATTTCATTTCATTTCATTTCATTTCATTTCATTTCATTTCATTTCATTTCATTTCATTTCATTTCATTTCATTTCATTTCATTTCATTTCATTTCATTTCATTTCATTTCATTTCATTTCATTTCATTTCATTTCATTTCATTTCATTTCATTTCATTTCATTTCATTTCATTTCATTTCATTTCATTTCATTTCATTTCATTTCATTTCATTTCATTTCATTTCATTTCATTTCATTTCATTTCATTTCATTTCATTTCATTTCATTTCATTTCATTTCATTTCATTTCATTTCATTTCATTTCATTTCATTTCATTTCATTTCATTTCATTTCATTTCATTTCATTTCATTTCATTTCATTTCATTTCATTTCATTTCATTTCATTTCATTTCATTTCATTTCATTTCATTTCATTTCATTTCATTTCATTTCATTTCATTTCATTTCATTTCATTTCATTTCATTTCATTTCATTTCATTTCATTTCATTTCATTTCATTTCATTTCATTTCATTTCATTTCATTTCATTTCATTTCATTTCATTTCATTTCATTTCATTTCATTTCATTTCATTTCATTTCATTTCATTTCATTTCATTTCATTTCATTTCATTTCATTTCATTTCATTTCATTTCATTTCATTTCATTTCATTTCATTTCATTTCATTTCATTTCATTTCATTTCATTTCATTTCATTTCATTTCATTTCATTTCATTTCATTTCATTTCATTTCATTTCATTTCATTTCATTTCATACATAATGTAATCAAATGAAAATTTAAATGGCGTTAAATATTGTCAAATTTTCATTTCATTTCATTTCAATTATTTCATACACATCACTTGCAGCTAATTGTTTGAGAGTATGACTGCTACATCTGTGATGCAGAGGAAGTGTTTTCAAACTCGTCATCTTCATCAATAGTCAAGATTCTATGCAAAGAGTATTCTTTTACAAAATTGAAACATAAAAGTATTTTTTAAAGTATTTTGTTATGTGTTTTTTAAATACAAATCCTCTTAAAATATTTAAAATACCAAATACTTCACCACGTGTATTTAAATACCAAGTAAAATACGTATTTTCATTTGAAAATACATATTTTAGATACTAGTAATTGAAATAGTGCCCACCTCTGCTCGTATAGAGACTAAAATTTTATGGAGATTGAGTCACACATAGACTGACATAGACTTAAGTATAATTATATATGTATGGCCTTAGACGCAAACCTCATAAGTTCAATAACTTAAAAAATTTATCTGAAAGGTCAGAATGAAGGCTATATTTGAATTCAGGAGACTGATTTCTAGTAGGGATGATGTTTATTTTTTAGACAACAGAATCCTTGTTGACCAGTGTAATGGGTGTAGGGCCTACTTATTCTATATATATGGGCAAAAGTCTCACATGGTTTTAACTTCGCTTTGCTATTGCAAGCCAGTCCCAAGCCTGGAGAAAGGAGGAGGGAAAAGTTAACAGGATCAAGTAATGATCCACGACAGGAAATCCTTCGGTATTTCCAACACACTGCTTTAACAGTTTTAAAACACCTGGTGTAAAGTATACTATATAAAAAAAAACTTCGTTCTTTCATTTCCCGAGTAGTAGTTTAGTTATACTCTTGGCTTTTTTTCTTTTCATATCACGTTCACTGTCGTCATGAGACACCTTTATTCTAATTAAAGTAAAAAAACTAAATTTAAATTTAAAATAATAAACCAAAACACGCTGTATCTATTTTTTAAAGCAAATTACAGAACCAGTTAGATTTAAAAATTTTTTTTTAAAGATGTCCATCGCCATAATTTAATCAGGTTGCCGTGACCTGAAATTGTTATAATGGCTTGGGAACATCTCAATAACTTTTAAAATTGTGCTGACGAGCTCGTTGTTGCGATGTTTGCACGAACAAGTCACGCGTTTTTTAATTTATAAATTGTTTTTATTTAGAACATTACAATTTTAGAAAATCGTCTTGTAACCCTCACCTTGTGGCAAGAAATCTCGATCAGCTGCACGCATGTACCTGACTTATAACTTGTACATATAAATGTAAAAGTTGTAAAAGGTAAGGATGTGAATAGTGCTAGTGATATAAGTTCTGCACGTTGACATTATTAAATAAATTTAAATATAATGGTCTTTAATATGTGATATGCTAAATTTTGTATTTTTTGTTGTGGCTGCATTTTTATTTTGTATCTCGTGTATAAGCTGAGCTAATAAAAGCCAAAGTGGTATGATCAAATTATTATGGTTATATTTTTTTTCAATATTGTGTCAAAACGTATTTATGGTGCAGGAAGTTAGCATTAATAATGGCCATGAAAATAAACAACAAAAGTTGCTTTTAATATTTTAATGCATTGGGACTGCTCGGTCTATACATCAGTGGAAAAGTATTTAAAAATCAAATCGAGTTCTATTGTTGGTTTTTCTCTGGTTCAATAAAACAAAACATTTAAGAGCAAAGGAAAATTAAGGTTTTCAAAAACAAATTTAATGGATGTAAATGTATGCACTAGTTTGAAAGACGGACGTCTTTTACTTTTTGCAAACCATACATTAGAAATTGATGAAATGCTTGCTTTTAGGTGTTAAAAGTTATTTTTATAAACATTAAACTCAAATTCAGATTGATGGGTACCTGCTGCAATGAATAAGTGTTATTATTTAAAGTGTTCACATCATAATCGAAGGTTGATGCTTCTTCAATAAAAGTAAAAATAGCATTTCTTTATGAGCCCTTTGTTCATTCAAAAGTTGGTGTTAGACCAGGTTCTGGCTTTTTTTTGGTCACTGCCATGGTTGTTTATATCAGTTTTGTAAGCAATTTGGTTATCGTATAGAAATGCAATTTTAAACAATTTCAAGTGTTTTTAGCGGGATTTCCCAGAAACAACCACAGATCAACCGTTTATCATTTATCCACTTTTGTACCAGAAATCGCTATTCAGTTACTAAGCCATAAACAAATCTTGGTGTTTTTAAGACTCTAAAAACTTAAATTAAAAGTTAACTTGAAAACATAAATATGTTTTTAATTTTTCTCCTCAACTATAACGTTTGTCTTCCAGGTCATAATAATATTTTTAAATTTAAGGTTAAAACCAGAATCAGATACTTAATTACTTCTTTAGAGACATTGAATTATAAAGATTTCACTTGAAGACATGAATATGAATAATGAATCTGCAAGAGATAAAATTAAATAGAAAATTAGATTTTTGAATGGTTAATTTGGGCTTATTAAAGTAATGTGGTGAACTGTCGTGTTTTCTAATACATATCTTTAAATCATCCACATGTACCATTGGGCCATCCGCACCTGTGTAGAGGCGCTTCAGTTCTTTACAGTGTTGATTGGTCTTCTTGTCACAATCTTGTTTCCCACAATTCTTAGATTTAATTCTCCCTGCTGCCAAACTCTCATTTCTTTGACAATGAGTTTTCATGCCTCCCACTCCTTCTCTGTCATGTCCTGGTGTATGAGAACAACTGATCATCCTCTTTCTTTTATCGTCCTTAGATTTTATTGCCTGCTTCAAAAGTTGCTCTTGTTGTTCCTTTTTTCCAGCACTAACTTCGGAGGTCTTGGCCTTGCAGGTTCACTTCCCCCTTCAGTCTTTTTTCCAAGTCTAATTACTTTCACAATCCCAACATCACTGCATGAGATCTTGTTCAGCATGTCATCGATCACTGCTTTATCCTCCAGTATGAGAGTAACTGATTCAGTAGACCCAGATTCCTTTAGTCCATGGATCATTACACTAGTTTTTTTTCAAGATTTTGGCTTTTTTCTCTCTATCCTCCTGCTTTTGAAAGTCTAAAGCTTTCTCGAGACAAGTTTTGAAGTAAGTAATTTGTTCATCTCCCCTGACCAAAACAGTGCCTTCCTTACGTCATCTACCAACACATCTACCCTTTCTTTGAACAAATCAGATTATTTTCTGTTAGCGGTGTCGACCCCTTTCAGCTTGTTCGAAAGTGGTTTTATGTCAAGATCTGCCGTTTTCTTGCCTATCGACTTTATCTCATCTTTTATTTCATCTAGTTTTGCTTTGTTTTGCGAGACTTCTATCTTCTCCTCGTTGAACTTTGTATTTTTTTTTAGATTCTTTTCAATTAGCCATCTCGACTCCATCATCTCCCTAGACATCACCTCCAGTTTACCGACAACCTCCTTCATCTGTATGCAGTTTACCAAGTAGTCCATTCATAACTTCTACATTTCCTCTTCCACACTTCTCACACAAATATAACCCCAATTTGTGCGCTACCTCACTGACCTCCTGTTTTGAGTTTTTGGTGCCTTGGCCATGATGATCAATATAACAGCCTCCAACGAAACTCACACAATAAACTATCGAAAATACAAACAAAACGACAGAATTGAAAACTCAAACTGTTTGAATCGATTATTTAACGAAGACACTCCTGCAAAGCGAAGTAAATTGCCAAAACTATCTAGCACCAATTTTTTGTTCCCATGGGAAGACTTCATAACCATGGCTGGATTTTGCTGGATGTATCAAAGTGTCGATTCCGTAACGGTGGTGTTTTTTTTAGACTGGTTGAGGTTTTCCTTACATTCGTTAGATGACAGTTTATAAAAAAAAACTAAAAAGTAGAAAATAATAAAATAATATTTTAAATTTAACGGGCTAATAAGGTTTGCGTTCTAGTGAAAAAAAACAAAAAAGTAGAAAATAATTTATTTAATTTTAATTTAATGTGTGCCTTATTTGCCTTACAACCACATTTGCATACAATGCATTAATCTAAAAAGCAGAAAATAATATTTAAATATTAATTTAAATTTAACCAGCGCCTTAGTCGCTTTACAACTACCTAGTCCTGTGCATTCTGTGCAGATACACACATGATTGAAGTAAAATATGGGCGAAGCAACTGCAAGGGACAGCATAGAGCATACAAATCATAACAAAAACAACTCTCCAGTCTCAGACAGTTCTGGGTGTTGTAAAACTATATTTATTTTTCACATTGACTTTTTTTTCTTTCTGCAATATTTAGATGAATGTATCTTTCAGACTTTTCTAACTTTAAAGGAATGCTGAAATCTTCGCAAGATTGAAAATTGCAGCACCAATTAGACTCACTTTTTGTTGTCACAGAGACTTAAAATTGAATATGTTTGTATTTTCCATAACCGTACAATATTCTAAGAAATTTAAAAAAGTTTTTTTTTAAACATATTTTTGCTTGTTTTTGTTAAATTATTTGTTTAATTATCATCTTAAAATAATAAAACTTGTAAATTGAATAATTACCAGGGCTATCGAGATAACAGTCATACTAAGAACATGCTCAACATCTGATTGGATAATAACACTTGGAAAAACATCTGGAAACTGAAATTAATTTACAAGAAAATTATAAAACAAGATATTATTACTTTGCCGAACATAAATCATCATGGAGGTAGTGACAGATGCCTCTCAGGTCATGAGGTCGGAAGGTAGTATCAGTCCATGTAGGAGTTTTCGATCAGTCATTGATGCAAAACAGTTTCAGTCTGATCAGGATCAACTGACATTTTTTAATGATTACGACTTCTCAGATCATATGTCTCATCATCATCAGGAACATCGAATGCAGGACGATGACCTCTGTGGACGTCTTCTCTCTACCCCGCCGCCCGCCACTTTGAACCTTACAGACCAGGGGTCGTCGGCTCCTTCTTCTATAGCTGTTGAAAGTGGTGGCTTCAACTCAACCTTGCAACAACATCAGTTGATGCTAAATGGAAATTCCATCAGTAGCAGCAGCTTGACCTGCAACGACATCATAGTCAACAACAGCATCTGCAATACAAACGTTACAAGTTCTGCCTCGAGTTTGGCTGTAGCCCGAGTGGCTCCTATGGCCAAGCTCCCAAATCAATTTTCTTGTGGAGATTCTTCCTTGGACCCCAATCAGTTGTCATCTAGTATATGTGGAGAGAAGGGAAGTGTAAACGGGGGTACGGCAACAGCTGGAATGTTTGAGGGCGTTTGTGCTTCCACGGCTGGAAAGATGGCAGCTCTATGTAATTCACCTGAGGAACTTTTGAAGATTGGCCCTCCCAAAAAACCTCTCACTCCATACATGAGGTTTAGCAAAATGGTAGGTGCTGTTATATATATATATATATATATATATATATATATATATATATATATATATATATATATATATATATATATATATATATATATATATATATATATATATATATATATATATATATATATATATATATATATATATATATTAGGGATTTCATGGGTACGACTTTTTTCACTTTTCGGGTTCGGGTTTTTAAGTTTTAAAAAATCGGGTTCAGGTTTTCGATTTTCAAAATTTCGGGTTCTGCTCTGGGCTTCAAAATTAAATCAGTTCGGGTCGAGTTTGGGCCGAGTTTAGGCAGTACCATTTTCATAATTTTGGAAATGCATCTGGGAGTGATCTTAGCGCTCGTATATATTTTATGATTGGCTAAACTGATTAAGTGAAATAGAATAAATATATACAACTCAGCACTTATTTATCGACCAGGCTAAGTGGACTTGAGCAAATATGAGTATATTACTCGCCCAAACCTGGAATACTTATATATTGATTGAATCATACTGCAGAAAGAAAGTTGTTCATAAAACAAAAAGTCTGAAAATGAATTTTAATTATAGATTTTATTAGAGTTTTGAAAACTCCGTGATTGTGTTTAAATTTTTTAAAGCTCGGGGTTCGGGTTTTAATTTTTTCAAACATCGGGTTTGGGTCGGGTTAGGGTTTATCATTTTAAAAATTTTGGGTTCGGGTTTCTCTTCTTCAAAAATTTGGGTTCGGGTTTCACGTTTTCAAAATTTCGGGTATCCAAAAAAGACCGGGTAGTACTGAACTTTGGGTTCGTGTCAGGAGCCCGTGACATCCCTGTATTTGAAGCAGTAGTATCACAACAGAAAATCTGCACTCTGTCCTTAAGATTCCAGTCAATAATGGCATTCCAAACTGTCTGTGCCTGTTCGCTTCCTGACGAACTGTCCAATTTTGGCACAGCGATAAGTTGTTTGTTATTTTTATGTAAAATAACTATCGGGAGGCATTTTTCTTTAGATTTACATGAAGCTAAGGCCAGCAATAGTTTGCCATCCCAGTGGACAGTTACCGTATCCGGGATATTGTTTTGAAAATTAACTTTTATAGTTTCAGCCCGCTCTCTTCGCATTTCTGTACGAATTCTATGGATTGAGAACTTGCTTATACAAACGTCATCCGTGTTATGCCCTAGTGCCTCAATAGTAGCTTTAATTATAAATACAAAATCTCTCACACTTAACTGACATCTATCTAATGCGGCAACCAGCTTGGGAGTTATTAAGTTTTTCGGCAAACAAGTTTTATCGCGCTGAGAGGAAGCACCACTTAGACTGGGTCTATTTTCTTGTAAATCTATAATTTCAGAATCAGAAGATGAGTTTTCTTGTGGTGGTTCATAAGATGATGTCGATGGAGCTAACGATGAAAAATATTTAGCTCGTCGCTTTTCCTTCTCAATGTTTCTAAGGCGTGCCTTTTCTTATTTTTCTGTAAGTTTTTTGTCCACTCCGGCTAAGTAACCAGGCCGACCTGGTTCTCTTTAGAACTTCGTAAATCCACTGACATGTTGACTACTCGAAATTAATGCGTTTACTGTTGAGTTTTCAGCGTTACTGTTGAGTTTTCAGTAAAACTCGAATGTATTACGTACATCTAAAAAGCACCACAGCAACCTTAGGTTTAAAAAAGACGGAAATACCATAGAATAGAAAACAAGGATTAACCTATAAAAGATAAATAAACTTCGATTTATAAACAAAACCATATTCAACAATTACTAATAAAATAAACATGTAATAACAGGCAAGTAATGCGAAATTTCCGGCTACAATGTCCCTATAGCTCCATACAAACTTTTCAACCTTTCAACTTAAACTTTGACGTCAAGTTATCGTTATTCAATCTCAATAATATTTAATATTTAGGTTTTGAAGTCAAATGTAAAAAAATAGAGGGTAGCCGTTTTTAAATTCCAAAAAAATTTGTCTGGGACACCCCAATATATATATATATATATATATATATATATGTGCATACATACATGCATACAATGACATACATACATACCGTATTTTAGCGCATATAGGCCACTTTCGTGTAAAGGCCGCACGTGTGTATAAGCCTTGGGTTGCGCCTTTTGTGTAAAAAAGTTTTTCTATAAGCCGCGTACGAATATAAGCCCCTGTCATCCATTGTATAGACTACTTGTTCAGTTGTATACATTGTAACTGTATACATTGAACACTTATAATTTTGGTAAATATCACATTATTTTATATTTATTCTATGGTCTGTTTTTAAGTTGTATTCTATGTAAACTTGAAGAAAATGAACCTCATATGATAGACAGTGTGAACATTACACAGCGAAAGTGAATGAAATAGATCTTATCTTGTTTATCCCCCCCCCCTATGTTTGACTTGTTATTTATTTTATTTTATTATTTACTAGCGGGGGTACCCGGCGTTGCCCGGGGTTTTTAGAGGTTTTTCTAATGTTTGTCTCTCTCGCTCCCGTTTCCTTCTCCGCTTTCTCGTTCCCGTCGCGTTCCCGGTCGCTTTTCCGCTCCCGATCGCTTTCCCGCTCTCGGTCGTTTTCCAACTCCAGGTCGCTTTCCCGCTCCCGGTTGCTCTCCTGTTCTCGGTCGCTTTCCCTTTCCCGCTCTATCTTTCGCTCTCAGTTGGCCTCCCGTTCACGTTTCCGCTCATTTATGTATGTATATGTATGTGTATATATATGTATATAGTTCCCGCTCAGCCACCCGCTCCGCTCATTTTGTGACGGAATTCAAGTTTTTTTTCACTATATTTGATTCCCCTTGACTCTCCAGGTTGTGTGAAAATTTCATTACGATCGGGTGAATGGTGTAGCAATGCATAAAGGACATACATACATACATACATACATACAAACATTAATTTTTATATATATAGACTAGCGGGGGCACCCGACGTTGCCCGGGGTTTTTAGAGGTTTACCTAATGTGTTTCTTTTTCGCTACCGTTTCCTTCCCGCTTGCACTCCCGCTCCCGGTCGTTATCCGTTCCCTGTCGCTTTCCCGCTCATTCTTTCGCTCTCAGTTGACCCCCCCTAGATCCGATTCTACATACATACATACATACATACATACATACATACATACATACATACATACATACGTACACACACATACATATATACATACATACATACATATATACATACATACACACACATACATACTTTGAATGAACATTTAGTGCCGAAATATTGTAAAAAACACATACATACATATATACATACATACATACATAAACACACACACAGACACACATACATGCACATACACATGCACACATACATACGCACATACATACATAAACACACACACAGACACACATACATGCACATACACATGCACACATACATACGCACATACATACATACATGCATGCATACATACATACATACATATATATATACATACATAATCCAGTTCCCGCTCACGCTCATTTTCTCCTTTCCATTCTTTCCTAACTTTTTTTAGCCCATAAAACCTAAAATAGATTTTTTCTGTATTTGATTCCCTTGACTCTCAAGGTTGTGTGAAAATTTCATTACGATCGGATGAATGGTGTAGCAATGCATAAATAACATACATATATACATACATACATACATACAAACATTCATTTGTATAGATATCTATATATATAAAAGAACATGTCCTGACTGACTGACTGACTGACTGACTGACTGATAATCAACGCCGAGCTCAAACGCCTCATCCTAGGAACGTGAAATTTGGAACTTATATTACATTTATAGCGTAAACATCCGCTAAGAAAGGATTTTTGAAAATTTTGCTCCTGAGGAGAAAAAACTAGAAAACAAATTTTTTTCTAAAACAATGTATATCTCGAAAACCAAAAATGAGGAGATTTTGAAATTTGGTATATAGATTCGTTCTGAAAAATAAAAAAATACCTGTTTCACCATTTTTTGAAAATTCGGTTTCCCGGACCTCAAATGTGGGGTGGAAAATTGGGTTATTTGGTTTTTAAAGTAGCTTCTACTCAAAAACTGTTAATACTACAGGAGTAAAAATTAGTATTTAGTTTCTACTCCAAAAATAATGAAATACGTGTTTTAGCATTTTTTGAAAATTTGGTTTCCAGGACTTCAAATGTGGGGTGGAAAATAGGGCTAATTGTCTTTTATAGTAACTGCTACTCAAAAACAGTAAATACCACAGATGTAAAAATTATTATTTAGTTTCTTTTCTAAAAATAAAGATATACGTGTTTCACCATTTTTTACAAATTTGGTTTCCCGGACCTCAAATGTGGGTTGGAAAATTGGGTTATTTGGTTTTTAAAGTAGCTTCTACTCAAAAACTGTTAATGCTACAAAAGTAAAAATTAGTATTTAGTTTCTACTCTAAAAATAATGATATACGGGTTTCACAATTTTTTGAAAATTTGGTTTCCAGGACTTCAAATGTGGGGTGGAAAAGAGGGTTATTTGGTTTTTAAAGTAACTGCTACTCAAGAACTGTAATTGCCACAGATGTAAAAATTAATACTTAGTATTTACTCAAAAAAAAAAGATATACGTGTTTCATCATTTTTTGGGTTATTTGGTTTTTAAAGTAGCTGCTACTCAAAAACTGTTAATGCTACAGAAGTAAAAATTAGTATTTAGTTTCTACTCCAAAAATAAAGAAATACGTGTTTTAGCATTTTTTGAAAATTTGGTTTCCAGGACTTCAAATGTGGGGTGGAAAATAGGGCTAATTGTCTTTTATAGTAACTGCTACTCAAAAACAGTAAATACCACAGATGTAAAAATTATTATTTAGTTTCTTTTCTAAAAATAAAGATATACGTGTTTCACCATTTTTTACAAATTTGGTTTCCCGGACCTCAAATGTGGGTTGGAAAATTGGGTTATTTGGTTTTTAAAGTAGCTTCTACTCAAAAACTGTTAATGCTACAAAAGTAAAAATTAGTATTTAGTTTCTACTCTAAAAATAATGATATACGGGTTTCACAATTTTTTGAAAATTTGGTTTCCAGGACTTCAAATGTGGGGTGGAAAAGAGGGTTATTTGGTTTTTAAAGTAACTGCTACTCAAGAACTGTAATTGCCACAGATGTAAAAATTAATACTTAGTATCTACTCAAAAAAAAAAGATATACGTGTTTCATCATTTTTTGGGTTATTTGGTTTTTAAAGTAGCTGCTACTCAAAAACTGTTAATGCTACAGAAGTAAAAATTAGTATTTAGTTTCTACTCCAAAAATAAAGAAATACGTGTTTTAGCATTTTTTGAAAATTTGGTATCCAGGATTTCAAATGTGGGGTGGAAAATTGGGTTATTTGTTTTTTAAAGTAACTGCTACTCAAAAACTGTAAATACCACAGATGTAAAAATTAGTATTTAGTTTCTATTCTAAAAATAAAGATATACATGTTTTACCATTTTTTTAAAATTTGGTTTCCGGGACCTCAAATGTGAAATGGAAAAAGGGTTGTTTGATTTTAAAATAACTGCTACGCAAAAACTGTAAGTGCTACAGATGTGAAAATTAGTATTTTGAGGTCTTGTGCCGGTTAAAAGTAGATGAGTTCAGTTTATCACCAGACGGACGGGCCAAGCCGTTATTTTAGGGTCTTCATACGGCCCTGCCCAAACCTTAAATCAAGGTGGGACGGGTCGAGATTTTTAACCAAGTATATAGACATTTTAGTGATTTTAGGGTGTTCAGACGAGCCGGGCTAAACCTGAAGTCAAGGTGGGACGGGCCGAAGTTTTTCATCAAGTATATAGAACTTCTAGGCCTGTAAAAACGGGCCGGGCCCATATTAGACGGGCCGTGCCGGGCCAGGAATTTCGGTTTTTGAAACGGGCTGGGCCAAGTTGTCGACGGGCCGAGCCGAGACCTAAAAAATTGATCCGTGCAGTACTCTACTATGTATGCACGGTTCAAATTCTCTAATTTCATGCGAGCGAAGCCGCTACGGGCACTGCTAGTATGTATATATATGTATATATGTATATATGTATATATATATATATATATATATATATATATATATATATATATGTGTGTATATATATATATATATATATATATATATATATATATATATATATATATATATACATATATATATAGTTCCCGCTCGCTCATCTGCTCCGCTCATTTTGTGACTGATTTCTAATTTTTTTTCTCTATATTTGATTCCCCTTGACTCTCAAGGTTGTGTGAAAATTTCATTACGATCGGATGAATGGTGTAGCAATGCATAAAGGATATACATATATACATACAAACATTCATTTTTATATATATAGATTTATCTGTTATTATATTTTATTTATTTGTATTATTTATTTTTCTCCTTTCGCTTTTCGAATATTTGAGCAACATTTTCGTTTCTTTTAGTTTCCGTGCTTTTGGTCCTCCGTTGTGTTTATTTGCCTTGAAAATGGAGAGTCTCTCCGAAACGCGTCGGCATTAATTAAAATAAAAATACTTCTTATTATGAATTATAATAGTTTGTTTGAGGCTGGTCTCATTCCACAATTTAGAAAAGTGGAACGCATTATGAGGAAAGTTGTCTCCTTTAAGTTTAAAAGAGTTTTTCTTCGAGCCTGTTTGCAAGAATATATATATACATATATATATATATATATATATATATATATATATATGATCTGTTATGAAATAAATGTTAAAGAGATTCTTCTTTAATAGATTTCTATAAAAATAAACTAGCGGGATACCCGGCGTTGCTTTTTAGTGGTTTTTCTAATGTTTGTCTCTCTCGCTCCCATTTCCTTCCATGCTTGCTCTCTTGCTCTCTGTCGCTTTCTTTATCCCGGTCGCTTTCTCGATCCCGGACGCTTTCCCACTCTTGGTCGCTTTACCGAGAGTGACACGGTTATACCGCGGTAACAGGAACAAATTTCAATAATTTCACCATTACCGCACGGTAACGGGGAAAAAATGGGGAAAATGTTGACGGTAATTCTGCGGGAACGGTAATGAAGTTTTAAACTAATTTTTAAAAATTCAAAAAATTTTTTGAAATTTCTTTTTGTACTTTGTTTTATCGTCTTTGTACTTTGTTTAGCTAATTTTACCGGACTATCTTTCTTTTTGTATTTCATTTTGGTTGAATGTCTTGGTCTTGAATCGGTTTAATTTCAATAGTACATTTTCGCTTGTAGTTTTAAATAACATGGAAATGGGAAAATGCGACATCGAAAAATTAATTTCAATTAAAAGTGAACGCTTGCGATTCGACAAATGTCAAGGCACTCATGGATTGAAGAACTAATATTTTTTACTTTCTTATTTCATTTAAAACATAACTATCTTTTTGCAAATTTTTTTAATAATTAACTTCAAAATAAACTTGCATAAAAATTTAAAATGCGGGGACAATGAGGGTTTGGGAATGATAGCTGCGGGGATGGGTACAGATATTGAGGGGATGGGGTGGGGATGGGGCGAGGCGACAGTGAGGGGACGGGAAGAGAGTTTTCTTTGTGGGGTGGGGATGGGGAAGAAATGTTGTCCCCGTGTCACTCTCTAATCTAGATATCTACTTTGGCCTACTATTTATACCAACTTAATAAATTATGCAAACTGATGATTCAATTCGATTTCTTGGCATACAATGCTTGCTACCAGCTTTTTTTCAGAAACACAAAGAGCAAGTTGATAACTGAAATGACTGATGGTCACATAAAAACTATTTTGCTTCTAAGCTCATTAAATCTTCCACTTTACATTGAATTCTAGTGCTACAAAACATCTAAATACCATAGCAACTGTAACTGAAATTCATATAATTCATAATACTGCTACTTTTTACCACATTTTTTTTAACTTGCTTTCTCTGTTTTTACGGTTGGGAGAATGTGATCAAATTTTGTAGCACTTTCCTTCATCCAATCTTGCTGAAATTTGGCATATATAATTGTCATTGTTAACATTTTATTCTATTAAATTTTTAGATGTCTTGGACAAAATTTAAATGACATCTATATATATAAAAATTAGATTATGTAAGTAAGTATCTTAGTCCTTTGTGCATTGCTACACCATTCGTCTGATCGTAATGCAATTTTTACACAAGCTTGAGAGGCAATGGGAGACAATTATAGTGAAAAAATAATTGAAATCGGTCACAAAATGAGCGGAGAGCGAGCGGAAACGGGAATTAGAAAATGGGCGACACGGGAAGGGAAAAGCAAGAGGGAACGAAAAAGCAACTGAGAGCAAAAAAGCGAGCGGGAAAGGTAAAGCGACCAAGAGCGGGAAAGCGTCCGGGATCGAGAAAGCGAACGGGAGCGGAAAACGGCCGGGAGCGGGAAAGCGAACGAGATCAGGAAAACAGCCGGGAGCGAGAAAGGGAGCGGGAGAGCAAACGGGGAAGAAAACGGAAGCGAGAGACAAACATTAGAAAAACCTCTAAAAATCCCGGGCAATGCCGAGCATCCGCTAGTTTAAAATATAATGAATTAAGATCTTAAATAACATTTTAAATATAATTAATTAAAATCTTAAATAACATTTTAAATATAACTAATTAAAATCTTAAATAACATTGAAACTAAAATTAGTTAAATAATAATATTTTTTAAAAACCACATTTCTCTTCTGCAATAAAAAGACAAAAAATAATTCTCTGGCTATTTAATATTTATTAACATATATACTAAGAGCTAACAGTAAAATTTTATAACTAACTAGCCGGGTACCTGTTGTTGCCCGGGGTTTTTAGAGGCTTTTCTAATGTTTTTCTCGCTCGTGTTTCTTTCCCCTTGCTCTCCCGCTGCCGATCGCTTTCCCCACTTGCTCTCCCGCTGCTGGTCGCTTTCCCCACTTGCTCTCCTGGTCAGTTTCCCGTTCCCGGTCGCTTTCTCGCTCCCGGTCGCTTTCCTGCACACTCTTTCGCTCTCAGTTGCTTTTCCATTCCTGCTTGCTTTCCCATCCCGTTTAGCTCGCTCTCCCGCTCCGCTCATTTTGTGACCAATATCAATTTTTTGTCACTATAATTTTCTCCCATTGACTCTCAAGGTTATGTGAAAATTTTATTACAATCAAATGAATGGTGTAGCAATGCATAAAGGACTTACATACATACAGACAGTCATTTATATATATATACTAGCGGGGGCACCCGGCGTTGCCCGGGGTTTTTAGAGGTTTACCTAATGCGTTTCTTTTTCGCTCCCGTTTCCTTCCCGCTTGCGCTCCCGCTCCAGGTCGTTATCCGTTCCCTGTCGCTTTCTCGCTCATTTTTTCGCTCTCAGTCCCCCCCCGTAGATCCGATTCTACATACATACATACATACATACATACATACATACATACATACATACATACATACATACATACATACATACATACCTACATAGATACATACACACACATACATACTTTGAATGAGCATTTAGTGCCGAAATATTGTAAAAAACACATACATACATCCATACATACATACATACATACATACATACATACATACATACATACATACATACATAAACACAGACACACATACATGCACATACACATACATACATACATACACACATACATACGCACATACATATATATATAGTTCCCGCTCACTCACCCGCTCGCTCCGCTCATTTTGTGACGGATTTCAAAATTTTTTTTTCTATATTTGATTCCCCTTGACTCTCAAGGTTGTGTGAAAATTTCATTACGATCGGATGAATGGTGTAGCAATGCATAAAGGACATATATATATACAAACATTCATTTTTATATATATATATATATATATACTAGCTGACCCAGCAAACGTTGTTTTGCCTTATAAATTATCTTGGTTTTTTTTATTAAATGTTTAATGTTGCTTTCCCGCTCTCGGTCGTTTCCCCGCTCCCAGTCGCCTTCCCACTCCCGCTTGCCCTCACGTTCCCGGTCGCTTTTCCTTTCCCAGTCAGTCTTTCGCTTTCGTTTGCTTTTCCGTTCCCGCTCATTCTGCTGTTACCGTTTGCTCTCTCGCTCTGCTCATTTTGTGACCAATTTAAAAAATTTTCCAAAAACCTTCTCCGATTGCCTCGCAAGCTTGTGTGAAAATTACATTACGATCAGATGAATGGTGAAGCAATGCATAAAGGACTTAGATACTTACATACATACATATTTATATATTCATTCAAGTTTATTTATTATTATTATTATTTATTGTATCTAAAACAAAACAAGAGTCTTGCACTAAGAATGCCATTAACAATATGTCACATTAAAAAAGTGTTTTTTTAACAATGCTCTGAAGTCCTCATTTAGAACAGCACTTCGGATAGATTTAGGTAGTTTGGTTCCATGCACCGGGCCCGGAAACAGCGAATGCTCGTTTACCGAAACTTCGACGAGTTATTGGGATGACAGCGTCACCATGGGAGGACGAACGTATATGTTGACGACCAGAATGAGAGGAGCACAGGCTTATCATCCGTGTCATGTAGGCAGGGGCACGATTTGTTAAGATATTGTAAACCAGTAAGCAGAGTTTTAAGGTCACTCTTTCCGGTAGGGGGAGCCAGTGTAGTTGGCGGAGAAGAGGCGTGATGTGGTCCCGTCGAGAGATGCCACCGACAAGACATGCAGCAGAATTTAGAACCGCAGTGAGCGGGCGAAGAGCAGTCATCGGCAGGCCTGCAAGGACCACGTTACAATAATTTAATCTAGAAACAACGAGAGCCTGGACCAAAATCCGCACGCAGTGTTTGTTTAGGGCACCCTTGATCTGTCGGATGCGGCGTAGTTGGAAGAAACAAGATCGTGCCACGGCCGATATATGTAAATTCATAAGCAAGGAGCTATCCAGTATCACCCCAAGATTTCTAATAGACTTCACGGGGGTGATGACGCAGTCAGTACTGAATTGAAGACTACAGTCATCCAGGTGTCGCGTTGAGGCATTCCCTCGATGGAACCAGATAAGTTCTGTTTTAGAGGGGTTTAGGCTCAATCTCATAGACGAGGACCAAACGCGAATCTCGCTGACACAGGCGACAAGACGCTCTCTAACGGACTGCAGGTCGGTTACGTCAAAATGAATGTACAGCTGAGTATCATCAGCGTAAAGATGAGTCTGCACGTCATGAGAAGAAGCAATCCGAGTAATATGGCTTGTGTAAAGGATGAAGAGAAGTGGGCCTAAGATTGAACCCTGAGGCACACCACAGTCAACGGCCGATACTCTCGACGTCGCCCGGCCCAATCGGACAAGATGTGTTCGATTTGATAAAAAGGACCCAATCCAGTCAAGTGCGGCCGAAGTCACGCCAAAGCTAGTGTGGATGAGATCAGTAAGGAGAACATGATCGACACAGTCGAAAGCCGCACGGAAGTCAAGGAGCACGAGCGCAGTCGGTTGGCCCCTGTCAAGTGAAAGAATAATGTCGTTGTAAACTTTCCCGACTGCTGTCTCTGTACTGTGGTACTTGCGAAAACCAGACTGAACCTGCGGAAGCAGATTCATCGATTCGATATGTGAAGAAAGCTGACGGTGGAGGACACGTTCAATAAATTTTGAGATGAACGATAGGTTTGATATGGGGCGGTAGCTTTTGGGATCACCGGGATCCATCCCCGTCTTCTTGAGTCGAGGTCGGACGATAGCCTTTTTGTGACTGGCTGGTAGTGACGCATCTTGAAATGAAGTGTTTACGAGGTGGGAGATAATAGGAGCAAACACGCTTTTGAGTTTTTTTATGAGCCAGACAGGTGCAGTGTTAAGCTCACACTGTCTAGTCCCAAGGCGATTGAGTAGGCACTCGACCTCCTCGGAAGTGATATCGTTGAAAGCAGCCAGAACCGGAACATCGGCCGGCAAGAACTGAAAAGCGGAGGTAGGGCGTCTTTTGTGGTTCGACAAATATCCTCAATCCTCAGCGTGAAGTAGTCAAGCAATGCATCAGGAGCAAGACCACTAGCAGAAATGTCAGTGACTGGATTAAGAAGAGAGTTTAAAGATCTCCAAGTCGCCCGGCCATCACCAGTCACTTCTTCAATTTTATGTCGAAAGTAGCTTGAGCACTTTTTCTGGAACAGTGGACGTTTGAGTATGGACTGGGAGTGCCAAGCTATTTTATCCGACGACAGTTTAGTGCGCAAATAACGCCGTTCGAGTCGACGATTTAGTCTTTTGGACCGACTACAATCGGCATCAAACCAGGGGCTTTCTGGCTTTATCCTTAAGGTAATCAACTTCCGTGGAGCATGACGATCAAGGAGCTCGTTCATTGTTGCATCGTAGAGATCGAACAGCTGTTCAGCAGATTGGTCCGATTTCATGGCCGAGACTTCAAAGAGCCTGGTATTTTGAAGATCGATACTGAATGATGCTAACTAGCAAAGATATATATATATATATTTATTATATACATATTATACATATATACATATATATATAAATATATATGTGTGTGTGTGTGTGTGTGTGTGTGTGTGGCGCTGTAGCGCAGTGGTGAAAGCAGTTATGCTATCATCCTGCCGTCGTGGGTTCAAATCTCAGTCACGGCGAGGCGTAATTGAGCAAAGAATTAACTCACATTGCTCAGGCCAACTCAGCCTTTCATCCTTCACTGGTCGATGAATGAGTACCAGTTTCACGACTGGGATGTAATAGGGTTCGGGACATTCCGATTTTGGAGACACGTGCGGGCGGCAGGTAAAACTGTGATCCCATATGCACTAGCAGTTCCCGGCGCTGCTGGGGTTATTTATTGATATACGAAGTAGCGCTCTAATGTTATACATTTACATTTACATTTATATATAATCTATATATATAAAAATGAATGTTTGTATGTATGTATGTATATATGTATGTTATTTATGCATTGCTACACCATTCATCCGATCGTAATGAAATTTTCACACAACTTTGAGAGTCAAGGGGAATCAAATATAGAAAAAAAATTTTTGAAATCCATCACAAAATGAGCGGAGCGGGTGAGCAAGCGGGAACTATATATATATATATATATAAATATATATATATATAATATATATATATATATATATATATATAATATATATATATATATATATATATATATATAATATATATATATATATATATATATTCGGGGCTGAGTAATAAAATTCAAAATCGGTAATTGCGTAATAAAATTCAAATTTAGGTTACGTAACAACGTTTGAAAGCTTCAAGCAAGATTTAGCCAAATCTATTTTATGTTTTATGGGCTAAAAGATGTTAGGAAAGAATGAAAAAAAGAAAATGAGCGCGTGCGAGAACGGGAATGAGAGAGCAAGCATGAGCGAGAATGGGAGAGCAAGCGGGAACGGGAGAGCAAACGGGAGCGGGGAAGCAACCGGTGAAGGAAACCTGAGCGAGAGAGACAAACACTAGAAGAACCTATAAAAACCCCGGGCAACGCCGGGCACTCCGCTAGTATATATATATATATATATATATATATATGTATAATATATGTATATGTAGTATATATATATGTATATATATATATATATATATATATATATATATATATATATATATATATATATATATATATATATATATATATATATATATATATATATATATATATATATATATATGCCTGTTTATCTGTTGCATTTTCCTATAAAAAGGATATAATTGCACCTCGTTGTTTTTCCAAAATAACTTTTTAAAATAATTTTTAAAAGATATTTTAAATAGCCTAGGACCTGTCCTCAGACCTACCAAATGTACACAAAAAATTTCATAAAATCGGTTCAGTTCAATTTCAAACACTATGACACGAGATTTTTATATAAATAGATATATATAGACAGCGACAGATCTAGGATTTTCAACCAAAAGTTGACTAAGAGATTTTTTACAAGCTATGAAACAAACAGAATGAAGTATGCACAAAGACAAAAAAGACAGCATTCAAAGCAGAAGTCAAATTTCTAGAATAAAAAAATCTAAAGTTCAAAATCAAGACGCCTATTCTTGTTGGCTGCACATCTATCAATAACATCATCTGTTTCTAAAGGCAATGCATTTGGGATATATAATAATGTTAGGTTAGTTAAACGCTCATCTGTGGCTCTGTTCAGAGGTGCAAACAGAAAAAATGCTGAAGTTCGAAAAAAGAAGAAAGGAAAAAAATTTTTGACTCTTCAGTCTGCAATCTTTTTTTGTATCTTTAATAATTATTAAATTATAATTTATTAATGATAGAAAAAGGAACAAAAGCCCGCCCAGTTGCGCCCCTGGTTCTGTTGCGCAATGAGCTTTTCAATATCTTCATGGCACTGAAGCTCGTTCAGCTGTATATGTAGTAATGGGATTCCCATGCCGGTGTGCACTCTCGTTTCACAGTAATCTAGCGAGATGTTCATACCCAGCATTCCTACTGGATTCATTGCTAAATCTGGTGGGGCTTAAAAAAAAAAAAAAACATTTTTTTAGCATATAAATTTTTTTTAGTAATCTGGTGGGGGGATGCATCCCCCCATCCCCGCTGTATATATATATATATATATATACTAGCGGGATGCCCGGCGTTGCCCGGGCTTTTTAGTGTTTTTCTATCGTTTTTCTCTCACGCTCCCGTTTCCTTCCCCACTTGCTCTCACGCTCCCGGTCGTATATATATATATGAATATATATATATGCTTTTATATATTTATATCTATATGTATATATAGGTATATATATATGCTTTTATATATTTATATCTATATGTATATATAGGTATATATATAAATACATATATATATATATATATATATATATGTATATATATATATGTATATATATATATATATGTATATATATATAAATATATACATATACATATATATATATATATATGTGTATGTATATATATATATATATATATATATATATATATATTTATATGTAGATATATGTATATATATATATATATATATATATTATTGAGAAAAATATGGCGTGCCCAAATCTAAGCCACAAACAGACATTGTTTGGCCTTGTGACTTATTAATTTTCATTGCGAATGCCAATCTAATTGTAAATTGAATTCATTTGAATTCAATATGCACTTCTGTAGAAATTATTGGGATCCGTGGCTGCAAAACACTTTCGCCTCAGAACTTGCCATTCAAAATGCAGGCTTCGACAATGATTTTTATCAATTTTTTAATTACTAATCGCGTGCCATTGCACAGCCGCGATGGGTTCAAATTCCAAAGTAGAATAACCGGAGATCCAACTTTAAGTTGTAGATGATGCGGTGACATGCTTGGCAAATCCAATGAGTTCAAAAACTCTGTTGGATAATTTATGGCTTCGCTGATTAGTATGACACCAATTCGCCTGGCAACAACTGCTGTATCTTGAAATTTAAATCATTGACATCCACATTTTTTGCTGCAAAATGACTTTTTCTGCCAGCCACTCATGATTCAGTACTGTGGGCATGGATGATTGCTTTTTTATGTTGCACATTGCTTACGTGCTGAATGAGCTGTTCTGACTCCATCCAATAAAGCTGCTGCAATGCCAGATGATGCAACGGCCAAAGCTATGCTATTATTTGATCGTATTTCGGCGAGAATTAAAGAAATGAAAAATGTTTTCCCAGTTCCACCTGGTGCATCCAAAAAAAAGAATCCACCTTGTCCTTCCAATACTGCCAGTATAATGCGGTCGTAAATCATTCTTTGTTCATCAGTCATTAGTGGAACATAGCGAGTAACAATCGCTGCCATTTCTACAGTATTGTACCGCAGTTTACCTGAAAGGAATCTGCCATGTTTTTGACCTCAAAATGCAAGAAGATAAATATTTTCAATCTCAGAAAGTTAAAGATACTTTTTTTTAGGAAATAGTATAAATGTAAATCATTGATCAAAGTTTATATATATATATATATATATATATATATATATATATATATATATATATATATATAAAAAACGTTTTTTTTATATTCTGAAATGTGGCCCAGGTTATGAGTTATAGAATTTTACTGTTAGCTCTTAGTATATATGTTAACAAATTTTATATAGCCAGAAAATATTTTTTGTCTTTTTAGTGCAGAAGATAAACATGGTTTTTAAAAAGTTTTTTTAGTATTATTGTTATTATTTATTACCTTCATTCATACACTTTGAATGTGGGACGCAAAAGTTTATCGAATTATTCATTAACCCCCAGCCTAAAAAAGGTTCTCGACCCCTGTTTAGCTCCATCATCAACACTATCAGCATCACTTTCATCTGTTGTTTTTTTGTTGTTGGAGTCACGTCAAACAAGTAAATAATTATGAGCTTTTTTATGGTGGAATCATAATGTAATATATATAATATATAATAAAACTTTTAATAACGTTTAATCATGTTTGAAGATATATTTTAAAAATATAATTTATACAACGCTCCCAAACATAAAACGATAACATAACGATTTGCGGCAACAAAGTATTTATTTATTTATTCGAGAACCGGGAAATCACTTGAACAATGAGCAGAGGCAATAAATTCCATTATATATTTTTGATGTTTTAGTAAATAATACCATAGAATAAAACTTTGCGTGTTAAAACTTTTAATCACATTAAATTTTTTAATCTGCGATTTTAGCGCGTTAACTTGCAAGCCCTAGTAGTTAGTTATAATAGTATAATGTTAGTATTCTGACTTCTAAGCTATTTTCTAAGGCAGTCATTTTTCAGGTTATTTTCTGTGGTTATTTATTTATATTGCTGTTCTATATCTTGTTTGTTTGCATATCTTGAGCAATAGGTCAATCATCTAAGCAATAAATCTTTAAAATATCAGCTGTCTGATTGTGCTCAAATATAACCATGGTGATGTTGTAAGTATTCATTCCACTTGCATAAAGAGGTACTTGTATCAGTTGTGATGTTGGCTTCTTCTACTTTTATTTTTTTGCATAACTATTTATCACTAGTTTATAATTCTCCAGTTTCCACATGTTTTTATTTATTAGTTTGTTCTTTATTTTCCTGTTGTGCGCTAACTCACTCAACTCTTCTCCTAGATATGGCACGAAGTGAGACAGATGAACCCAGGCATGAGTGTATGCGAAATGGGGGCAGCCATCGGACAGATGTGGAGAGGCATGTCAGAGACAGACAAGGAGAGCTACAATGCTGACTTTGCCTTTGATAAGGTTTCTATGAATAATAATTTGTTTTGTAAATATTTAATAATTGATCCATTGATTTTTGATTTTTTTCATTGATATTGTAATAGTTCAATAAACTCAAATTATATGTTTTTTTAGTTTATAAAATTGAATTAATTCACTGTACATTTGTTGTTATTATCTTGTTTAAGAAGAAAATTGTTTTCTAGGATATGTTTATGTTATCTAACTTGGTGTGGGTGAATATGAGAGATTGCATGCATGGATTTCAATCTGACTGGACTTCACAGCAATAAACAAAGCAAACGATTTTGCTTGGTGTAATCTTTTTTCACAGATTGCTGTATTATTAGTTTCATTTCTGATGGTAGCATAAAGGGAAAGTGTGTCAACATCTTAGGCCATTCAGAAAGTTGTACTGCAAAGCTCTCTTGTAGCTCTCCTTTTTATGATTTTATCTATATTTGTTGTATTCATTTTTAACTAAATTATGTAACATTTCAGTTCCTTTTTTTGCATTTTGCCTGCTGTCTATTCATACTTTTTGTATCATTGGTTCCCCATCACTTATGTTATCGAACAAATAACCAGCATTGATTCTTTTATATATCATAAAATATTATATATTGGTAAAGTTATACAACTGACTTTTTATTTACAATATTTCTATTTAAAGGTTTATTGTGTAATAGCATATTTGTAGAGAGAATAACACCTTTAGCATTCACTCAGGAACCATCACCATCCACTTATCTTTTATTTATTATAATTGTATCTCTTCTCTTGATGAAACAATAATTTTTTTCGATCTATTTATTGGCCATATTTATTTAGTTCTCAAGCAGTTTTGCTTCATAATGAGTATTTTCTCTTGATTGTTTTTGACTATTGTTAAATGATTAATAATGATTAAAATACCTTTTATTTTTGACATGGTTGCAAAAATTTGTAATATGATATAGATTAGTTATTGTAATTTGTGTTTCAATTGATTTTGTTTTATTCTTCTCTTTTTAATTTATAAGATGGTTCAACCGAGGCATTTCCCAGATCTCAGTGAGCGCCAGGCAAATTTTGGACTTGTAACACAATTTTTAAATTTCTAAGCTTGTCTATTTTTTTTAGTAAATTTTTTTAACACATTTATCACACATTTGTCTGGTGCATCAGATAAATTTACCAGATAAGTCTGTTGGGTAATACTGCTTCATCTCTGTGATTGGCCTACTACATGGAAAAGCAGTTAGGTTATGCTCGCCTTGTGTTTGAAACATTCCTATTACATGTTGTGGCTAATGAAAAAAATTAATTAAAAAATAATTTGCTTAAAATATAACAATATCATGAATTTTTAGTTCCTGTTTGAGAAAGTTTTGAGAAACATTCATACCCATGCAACTGTTATTAATTCCATTTCAAGAGTTTACTCATCATGCTGCCATCATCATCAACATGGGGATTCCCAGAAATGCTAATTGCAAATGCATGTTTTTTTAATTCCCGAGTCTATTTTGGTTCATAAGTTTTTGTGTTCTTTGTCTGAAGATGTCTGTCTGCACTATTTAAGAAGAAATACTACTCCTTGTATTTATATTTTCAGCCTTTCTTTTTCTTTATGTATCTGTTTATGTGTTGTAAATGTTGACTAAATATTTTGTATTTTAGAATTATGGATTTCTCTCTGTCACAATCTTAACTTCAATTCCGCTCAGTAGTAGTTAATGAAAGCTGTGCCCGCCTATATAGTAGCGTGTAGAAGATGACATAATATGTGTAGGATCAGTTTCAGCAATTTTTGACATCATACAGATTGTTTTTATTGCTCTTTAGGATACCTTCTGTCTCTTCTCTCTTCTCTCTCTCTCTCTCTCTCTCTCTCTCTCTCTCTCTCTCTCTCTCTCTCTCTCTATCTCTCTCTATCTCTCTTTTTCTCTTTCTCTATCTCTTTCTCACAAGCACTCACACACCTAGCCACCTACAATATTTGTAAAGTCTTCACAAGCTACAAATTCCTGAGTTATCTTTAATGTTTCATCTTTCATCAATGATTAATGAGTGATGTTGATAAACAACATTCATTGAATAATACTGACTGTATAACATCTACAGATTTATTGATAAACCACAAGAAGATTCTTCTTCTAACTTTAATCTTTTTTATCTTTTGATTTTTAGTTTGGTTTTTTTAGGAGGCAAGTTTTTGTATTCTAAAATTTAACAAGAGAATGCTATTACTATTTATCAGGCTCGCTATGATGATGAACTTCAAAGTTACCTGATGATGACAGGTCTTCAACCTTCTGATCTTGTAAAACAAAAGGTCAAAAGGTCGGGCAAGGAAAGAGGTCAAGGTCGGGGCTCCAAATGTAACAATGCAGCTGCTAAATCTAACAATGCTAACAACATTTCTTGTGGGCACGTTGAATTTTCTTCAAGCAATGTCACTTCAGTAGCACTGACCAGTGCCAATGATATTGCCAGCAGCCACGAGAGCAGTGCATCAAATTGTGTTGCTGGCACTGGCAACACGGTTGTCAGTGCCAGCAACACTGTGGCCAGTGCTGGAAATAGAGTTGCCGATGTTGTAAACCTGGCGAGCCAGATGCTGGCTCTCAAGAACTTGAATGACGATGACCTTCGACACCAGCTTTTTCCAAACATTTCCTGGAGTTCTGGAGTTGAAGATCCTTTCACAAGTGGTGTTATTGAGAGTTGCAGCAGCAGCATCATCAGTGCAAATGGTAGTAGCAGTAACAATACTACTAACAGTACTTGTAACATGAATGGAAATGCAGCTAGCAATACAGGTGATATTTTTATGTCATTCCTCGTTAACTTGAATTTTGGTAACATTTTTTTTTATAGAATATGCTATTTGACTGTTTATTCTTCAATTTTTGCTGTTTATTATATTTTCGACATGTTTGCTAAGAGAAGACTATTTAATGCAAATGGTGGAAGTTTTGTTCTTAGATTAAATTTTTAAAAATTGTTGCTTTACCTGGAAATTATCTGCAAATAAATATTGGGTTGCTAATTATATTATCTAAGCATTTTGAGATGAAAATTCTTCTAATACTAATTATAATTAGTTTTAAACTGAACACAAAATATTCATCTTCACCAGTGCTTTATGTCACCATTAAATTTTTTCTTGTCACTTATTGTTCTTCAGTGCAAGTTCACCATCATCTGTTGAACTAAAACATTGCTGATGTGGTTGTGGTGGTTATTTAATCACTCAAGGTTCTTTCTTCATTCCTGGTCTTGTTCAACATTTACATTCATGTTGTTTAACAGTTTGTTGTTTGTGCATGTGTGTTTTTGTGCGTGTGTTTGTGTGTGTGTGTGTGTGTGTGTGTGTGTGTGTGTGTGTGTGTGTGTGTGTGTGTGTGTGTGTGTGTGTGTGTGTGTGTGTGTGTGTGTGTGTGTGTGTGTGTGTGAGTGTTCATTTGCTTTAATTATGTGTAAAAGGCACTATTTTGTCAGTTTTGATGTAGGTTATTTTTTAATCTTTTATATTAACTTCACCTTTCTGTCTGTCTGAGTACAAACCCTTTTCCCATTATTAAATCAATGGGAAACTTGGTCCGTAGACTCGTGAGGATCAAACATTAATTTTGAGATGGTCAATCACAAAAATAATTTTTTTTAACTTTTAAAAAAAGAAAAAAAAGAAAAACTTAATTTGAACATCTTTCGTATTTCTAAATCGAGTGTATTTGAAATCAAAGTTTGTGTTGAAAAACTTGTTTTTCCTTTACTTGTTTAACTTATATTTGTACTCTCCTTTTAATTATACTGCCATGATCAGTTACAGATTTCTTTCATCCATACTGTAATAATCATCACATTTTTATTCAACACCATCTTTTGATTACACCATCATGATTATATGCAATTTTAAGAGAAGTAAGAAGTAGGAATGTTTACTTCCCTGGGAATAAAAAATAAGCAGGTTGAAGGTCAAGTTTGTTTATATACCACTAATTTTGTACAACAAAGTTTTTTTGTACCACTAATTTGTTACAATTAAGTTTTTTTTATATACCACTAATTTGGTACAATTAAGTTTTTTTGTACCACTAATTTGGTACAATGAAGTTTTTTTTATATACCACTAATTTGGTACAATAAAGTTTTTTGTACCGCTAATTTGGTACAATGAAGTTTTTTTATAGTTTCCAAATAATTGAGTGTGTGCAGACTCATATCTCTGTTTAATATATTTTTTTCTGATAACTTTGTGTGGTCTAAATTAATGTTTACATTCTTAAAAGTCTACATAAAAAATTATGTAGATAAAAATGTGTTTATGCACAATGATCAACTTTTACGATATCCAGTTGAATACAACTTAATTATCCAACAAGTTATTTTTCTAAATATTTTGTTAGTTGCATTAAGCTACCAAAATCTATATATATATATATATATATATATAAATGAATGTTTGTGAGTCTGTTTGTCTTTTATAGAAATCTAAACCCCTGGAGCGATCTTGATGAAATTTGGCAAGGAGGTAGTTTTCATACAGGGGATGAATGTTAAGAATGTTTGGACTCCCAACTCCGATCCCTCGGCTCAGGGGGGCCAAAAAACTTTCCAGGCCAAAAATGCCTATGTACGACCATCAAAGGAAATTGCGTAACAAAATTCAAATCTAGTTTACGTGACAACGTTTGTAGGCTTCAAGCAACTTTTAGCAAATCTATTTTACGTTTTATGGGCTAAAAGAAGTTAGGAAAGAGTGGAAAAGAGAAAATGAGCAGGAACGGGAGAGCAAGCGTGAATGGAAAGGGAACGGGAACAACAGGAAGTGGTAGAGCAAGCGGGGAAGGAACGGGAGCAAGAGAGAAAAACGATAAAAAAGCCTCTGAAAACCCTGAGCAATGCTGGGTAACCCCACTAGTATTTAATAAATGGGCTTGTCTTGTCATCCTTCATTTATTTATTTTAGGATTGCTAATTTTATTCGTTATTACTGTTTACAGGACTGAATGCCACCACCAACAAGACACAATTGCTGTTTTCAGCAGCATCTTCCATCAATATGGGTAGTTCTCCTACTTCTGCCCAGGGATCCATCAAATTGGAACCACTTGAATCCATCGCTTGGGACGACCCGTCCAGCATTGAAGCCCTCCTGTCGGTTAAACCTGAAACTGACTCAAAGATTATCGCAAAAAATGTAGAAAGGTATCGGAAATTCTGCAATCTAGTTAATTTTTTTTTATAAAAATAAGAATTGCCTTCTGTTGTAATTTGTCAATAATAAGTTATAGATATTATAACCTTGTAATGTGGTTTCATTTTTTGTCATTATTCACATTTATAGAAGTTTTTTTTATTTTAATATAATTCTTTTCAATCACATTTCACCTGTTTTTGCAGCTCGAACATCATCAATCACAACAACCAGATCATAAAACAAACCAATATAAAGACTGAAATGTCCGCTCCAGTCGCAGATAATTCTACTAGCTTCAATCAGCAGCAGCAACAACAACTTGAGTGGCTTCTTAATCAGCAACAGTTGCAGCTACAGCAACAGTTGCAACAACTTCAACAGCAGCAGGCAACAACATCAACAGTAACTAATATGTCAATTGCCACTGCCTTGGCTTTGGCCCAGAGAGCAAGGGACATCAACAACAACAAGAACAACAATATTAATTGCAACAACAGCAGTACCAACAATGCAAATAAAGTTAATGCTTTTTTTAGAAGCAACTCCATGCCTCTTGGACAACAAGGTCTTGAACCTGGAGAAGTTGTTCTTCCTACGACTGGAGAAACTGCCGCTACAGCTTTCAGATCTAATTCTCTGTCAAGTGTTAGTAGTTATTGCTTACTTTATGTACTATGCTGTTAATTAGTTTGGCTGTTGTGGAGGTTGTGACTGATGAGGTGGTTGTGTCTGGTGTGGAGGTTGTGGCTGGTGTTGAGGTTGTGGCTATGTTTTTTTAGACCAGGTCAGTGTAGAACAAGTGCCATCATTTTGAACTTTCATCAGTTTGGTAATTTGGTAATTTTTGTGCTTTAAAGGGCATCACAACGGCAAGCCTCGATCCAGAGAAGCAGCTGCTGAGGTCTGCACTTGCTGAAAAAGTTGCTGAAATGGAAAGATTGAAAAGAGAGCTCGATCAGGCCTACTCAATCATACATCAACTGAAACAACAAAACGATTTTTTTCTGCAGCATTGGAGCCAACAGCAACAGCAGCAACAACAACAGCAGCATTTTCAACAGCAGCAACAACAACTTCAGTTGCAGCAGCTGCTACAGCAGAGGCAGCTCCAGCAACTTCCTCAACAGCAACAGCAACAACTTCAGCAATTACACATAAGACAGCAACAACAACTTCAACAGCAACAACAACTTCAGCAACAGCAACAACAGTTGCAACAACAAGAGCAATTGCAAATTCAACAACAGCAACAACTTGGCCTCCAGCAAGCTCAGCAAGAAATTCAGCAATTCCAACAAACTCAGAGTTTTCAGCCTGTGCAACAATTTCAGCAACTCCAACAGCAACAGCAATTACAACTCCAGCAGTTGCAGCAGCAACAACAACAACAGCTGCAACAACATCAACAGCAGCAGCAACAACAACATCAGCAGCAGCAACAACATCAGCAGCAGCAACATCAGCAACAGCAACAACAAATTCTACAGCAAAAACAACAACATAAGCAAATAAACAACCTGCAGCAAGTTCAAACAAATCCAAAAACTTCATCAAATGACAGTCCACCTTGAGACCAACCACTTTTGCTGCCCCACCTACTAATGTTTGCGAAAGGGTTTCCAGGCTTGTTCTAGTTTTTTTAATGGTCCCTCCTGTTTTTAGCCACTTGAAAAGTATATCATTTATTGTTTCGCTTTTTTGTATTAAATTTTGGTGCCTTTCTTCTTTCCTTTACCACTCCATCCATTTTTCCCCTCCAGAAATTTATACCACAGGTGCCTTGGTGTTTGTCTGTTTCTCTTTTTCTTTCCTCTTTAACTAAATACAATTTTTTCTGTGCCTTGAAACAAATCATCACTGATTCGGTCTATAAATTTTTATCATGAAAAATTGTATTTTCTAGCATTAGGCTCAAGTATTATAATATTTATATGGATAGGTCGGCATTTCCAACTTGACTTTCAGCAGAAGTCATTTTTCCAATTTGACCAATCTAATTGGCTAGGTGTTGTTATTTTGGAGTATTTATTTTACTTATGTATTCATAATGAGTGTATAATTAGAAACTAGTTTTACAGATTAATAATTAATTTATGAATGAATTGATGCATATATTGGTTGTCAATTGTTTAATCATATCTTTATTGTTACAGTTGATCGGATATCTGCTTATACTAAATCAAAGATGATTTGAAAGACAAATTTTATTTTAGAAAATATTGGTATTTAATGTCGGCAATTGTGTGGTGTTTGCAAAAATTGGATTTAGTATGACCACATGAGAGAAAGTGATGATGATGATACTGTTTATGATCTTAGTGGCGATTATAGTGCCAGAGATGGTGGTGATGATAATAGTGCCAGAGATGGTGGTGATGATAATGATGCTGATGAGGAAAGCTTCTCGGCAGCAATCAACGAGGATGAAGATTCGGATTATACAAAAAAGACATGCTCAATTTTTATTTCTATGTTGTGTGTTTTTCTGTTTGCTGTGGTTCTCTTGATTTGTGGTTGTTGTTGTTAGTAGATTATTCCATGTCTTCTTGCAGGTTTCATTAATCAATTTTTAGTCATTGTTTGTTGTTGCTGCTACTGAGGCTACAAATTCCACTGTAGCTTTTATGCCTTCAATTGGTATATATATATATATATATATATATATATACCAATTGAAAGCATAAAAGCATTTATGCAATTGAAGGTGTATATATATATATATATATATATATATATATATATATATATATATATATATATATATATATATATATATATATATATATATATATATATATATATATATATATATATATATATATATATATATATTTCTCCCCTTTGTCCTTATATTGGCTCTGCTACCTGTTTATGGATTGTTCACGCCACTATTGCAAGTTGTTTTTCTTGCAAAACCTCTGACTTTTGAAATACATTTTAGCATGTTTATTCTTTTTCATTACCTTTAACTTTCTATTTTTCTTTCCATCTCTGTATAGCATAACAGGTGTAGTTGTTGTGTTACAGCATTCATATTGAATACTTGGAAATAACAACAACAGAAACATGGACAAATATGATTCCATAATGTTAGAAATTTACTCTCAACAAATATGTATAAAAACATCAGAATTAAAACAATTCCAATTCCTCCAGCTACCAGGTGAAACTTTAAAATGGACAAAAACTATGCGGTGGTTCAAGTTTCAAGTGCCTAGAACTTCTTTTATATCAGATTTTTTTAAATGTTTATTATCATTATGACATGAAATGGTTTTGTGTGTTTTTTATATATCCACCACGTTACTTGGATTGAAAATAAAAACTTTTAATGTTATTTTATTTTTTGGTTATCTTGCAGCAATAAACATATTTTAGAAAGATGCGAGATTAGATGTACCTATTTATCTTTGTATATGTGA
The DNA here is from genome assembly GCA_963978895.1 of Erpobdella octoculata. Classification (NCBI taxonomy): domain Eukaryota; kingdom Metazoa; phylum Annelida; class Clitellata; order Hirudinida; family Erpobdellidae; genus Erpobdella; species Erpobdella octoculata. The sequence continues at coordinate 24,307,267 of OZ022238.1, read as the reverse complement.
GTATTGGCATACTTATGGACTTACATATGTTCACATACATGCACACACTCATATGCATCAACACGTCATATATGTGTGTTTGTTGTATAAATATGGATTTGTCGGTTTTTTGTTGTTGATTGAGTTGAGTAGCATAAACTTTTATAATTAAATGCCTTCACAAAATATTAGTGCCTTTCTCTTCTCTTCTCTTAGAATTTTTTTGTAATATTTAATTTTTTGCTTTCAATCTGACCAATTGTTTAAGTTGTATTTACATAACAAATAAAGCTTATATAGTCTGATGTGTTAGAATAAATAAATGAATGTAATATTTTATGCTTTTAAGGTCTGTCTTTCTTATGTGTGGATCGGCACGTTTCTTAAATCTTTTGCTATTCTGTGTCAGACAGTCAATATCCTGAGTTTCTATGGATACACATGCTATAATGTTGTTTTTGCAGTTATTATGAGTTTAAATTCTCTAAAGTGCATATAACTTTTTATTTCTCACGCTCTGTTTGGTTTTTGTTATGTTTTAGCTTGTTTGTCTATTTGGGGATTAAAAAGATTTGAATTAAATTTAAAATGAGCAATTAATATTATTTATTAGATTTAATTTCAATTTCCAGCAGCACTCCTACAGATAGTTCTTCATTCTTGCACTAAAAATCACTTCTTTTTAATATCTTTTTGTAATTATACCTACTCCTGCATGCAAATGAATAATTAGAAAATTCTATAATACATTATTATGCATTAAAAGTAGCTTTGCCACCATGCTTTACCTCAATTAACCCCAGAAAGCAAATTTGTATTAAAAACAATACAATTAATAAGCCTTTATTAAGCTAGTCTTTTCTTTTTCTAAAGTGGCTTTTTTCATGTTGTTTTCCCATTCATTTTTTTTTATCAGTTAATCAGCAATTTAAGTGTTTGGATTTGTAATGGCACATCATTCGTTGAAATCTTTAGTTTGATGTAATTATACCGTTGTTCATTTTTTTCCTGAGTTCGCTTTTTCCTATCTCATGTGTTTTTTGAGCGAGTGTGCATTTAATGCTTCATTGCAAGTCCGGCCAGGCTGCAATATAAGTTGTTATTATAAATAGCCCTCATTGTAATGATTATTATTATTATTTGGTGAAAAATGAATATGAAATTATATGAATATATATGTTAGCTCAGTAAGTTTTATTTAATGGTATTATTTAAAAAATAAAACTTTGTTTTAAATAATTTGACTGTTTCAATCAGCATAAAAAATTTAAATATTGTATTATTTTCTTGCCATTGCGTTTCTTTCTCTCCGAATGAGCCTGCGCTTTTTTTGCTTCACTTGATATGATTAAGTTAATTGGATGACTCCTGTGCATTTTGTATTCATGTATGTGTGTGTTTTATTTCAACCAAGGATCAACTACGGCTTTGTATGAAGAATTTTTTATTGCTTTTGTTTGGCGTTTTTCTAATGAGTGCATTTTTGTAATTATATATATATATATATATATATATATATACAGATAAAGTTTCAATAATGTTGCTTGTGTGGACCTGTGTGCATCCATGCGTGGAGTTAAACTCTACATATTTAATTGCGTAATTATTTTTCATTTTCTTCGCGTTCACTAGATGGCATTTTTTATTCAGTTTTTAAGATCTCTCGGTCATTCTCGCTCTGTTGTTGTTTCTTATTAAAAGTTCTTTTTTTCTGTTTGTCATATTCTAATCTTTCTTGTTTTTTTCTATTTGTATTGATTACGCATGCTGCAAGAATATAATCACAACGAATTTAGCATTTTTGCATAAATGTTAGCAATAAACGTGCTACTAATAATTTTTTTTAAATATTTAACTCATGCGATTTTGATATTTTGTTCTTCAATAAAATTAATAATATTTGTGAAGTTATCAATTGTCGGCCTGTGGCTCGTTCATTCCCGATTGTTCATCCACACTGAATATTTATTATCTTTTTGTATTTTTTCTTCATTTGAAGTGCTCTGTGGTTAAATAAATGAAAAGGAATATTCTTGTATTACAGTTATGATGTATTTAATTCTGAGGATTGATCAACAAATCAATCAAAAAGATGTTTGTATGCCACCTCCCAATGCTGCATACCATATTTGTTTATAAGTAAATAAATAATGAAAGCAAAATATAAAATTTTTATCACTAATTATCACCTACTTATTTACACTCTTGATTTCTTTGTATCCCTTTTATCGTTTTGCATCGAGAAACGTTGCAGGCTTCTTTCTATTTTTGACTGGTTTTGCTTTGAATTGAAAGTGTAACTTATAATTATAATTTGTATATTCATTGTTCAACCGAATTTTCGTTTCGTTTTAGTCTTTGAATACAATCAGCTCAATCTAATCTACCTTTGTCTTGCGGTTTTAGTTTTTTTCCACTCATTCAATCAAAAGTACCTCCAACTACCCCTTCCCCGGTCATCAGCTTTTCTGGGAGGAAAAATAAATAGAATGTTTTAAAAATGTCTGTGAAAAGTGCCTCTGGCTAGCCCCGTCTGCCATCAGTTTTTTATTTGGAGAAAAATGGAAAGGGGTTTCGAAAATTTTTGAGAAAATTGGTGGGCCTTTAGAACACGTTCTCTTTTCCCAAGGTTTTGCTGAAATGACGTCCCTAGCCACACAAAAAACGGGCCCCGGAGAAATAACTAGCCCCTAGGGCGTCATTTGAGGGGGCAGGTAGGAAATTTCCCCCAAGGATTTTTCAAAAAAGCGTTGATTTAAAAAAACTAGCTGTGACATTTTTCGAGAAGTTTTCAGAAAAGTAGCTACGACTAACCCCTTCTCATCTGGTTATCAGCTGTTTAGTGAGAAAAGGTGTATAAGGATTCTTGAAGCCGAAGGGCAGCAGTCCTTAATGTAAATAGGAAGCATGCTTTGTAAAATTTTATTTTACTGACTTTTATTTAAAAATATTATAATACTTGTAAAAAATTATTTGCGTTATGCATATTCGTATCCACAAAATAATGATCAGAGTTGGTACCAGCCTGGAGCAATGTACGGGCCTGGCCGGGCTCGGGACAGGACTTCATATTAGGGTTACCGGAACAAGTCGGCACTAGTGGAGGCTATTGTACAGTGCCCTGTAAAAAGCTACAAGACTGGGCCTGGAATTTTGTGCTGTATAAACGGGCTGGACCGAGTTGCTGATGGGCCGGGTCGGGCTTCAAAAAATAAACTCAACTGGTAAGGCTGCTTAAATCAATAATAATGAGATTAGTGGAATAGGGTAGAGACACCAAAGAGTACGCACTACCAAAGAGTACGCAATTTGTTTATCTATATATATATAAAAGAACATGTCCTGACTGACTGACTGACTGACTGACTGACTGACTGACTGACTGACTGACTGACTGACTGACTGACTGACTGACTGACTGACTGACTGACTGACTGACTGACTGACTGACTGACTGACTGACTGACTGACTGACTGACTGACTGACTGACTGACTGACTGACTGACTGACTGACTGACTGACTGACTGACTGACTGACTGACTGACTGACTGACTGACTGACTGACTGACTGATAATCAACGCCGAGCTCAAACGCCTCATCCAAGGAACGTGAAATTTGGAACTTATATTACTTTTATTGCGAAAGCATCCACTAAGAAAGGATTTTTGAAAATTTTGCTCCTGAGGGGAAAAAACTGGAAAACAAACTTTTTTATAAAACAATGTATATCTCGAAAACCAAAAATGAGGAGATTTTGAAATTAAGTATATGGATTCTTCTTGAAAAATAAAAAGATATGTGTTTCACCATTTTTTGAAAATTCGGTTTCCCGGACCTCAAATGTGGGTTGGAAAATTGGGTAATTTGGTTTTTAAAGTAGCTGCTACTCAAAAACTGTGAATGCTACAGGAGTAAAAATTAGTATTTAGTTTCTACTCCAAAAATAATGAAATACGTGTTTTAGCATTTTTTGAAAATTTGGTTTCCAGGACTTCAAATGTGGGGTGGAAAATAGGGTTATTTGTTTTTTAAAGTAACTGCTACTCAAAAACTGTAAATACCACAGATGTAAAAATTAGTATTTAGTTTCTATTCTAAAAATAAAGATATACGTTTCACAATTTTTTACAAATTTGGTTTCCAGGACCTTAAATGTGGGGCGGAAAATAAGGTTATTTGGTTTTTAAAGTAACTGCTGCTCAAAAACTGTAAATGCAACAAAAGTAAAAATCATTATTTAGTTTCTAATCTAAAAATAATGATATACGCGTTTCACCATTTTTTACAAATTTGGTTTCCAGGACTTTAAATGTTGGGTGGAAAATAGGATTACTTGGTTTTTAAAGTAACTGCTACTCAAAAACTGTGAATGCTACAGATGTAAAAATTTAGTATTTTTTTATTGAGATTTAGCATACGCCGTATCAAGACAAGTCTTGCTCAAGGCGAGAGAGCGAGGGTATTTGCAAAGGCAGCCATTTATATCGCCTACCCCTTTAGCAAATGCGAGTGAACTCCTTGCTTAATGGAGTTACGCTGGTGACGCCGGCGAGGTTTGAACTGCCGACCTAACGATCGACAGGCTAACGCTCTACCGTTCTGCCACCAGCGCCTCAAAAAATAACGATATAAGTGTTTCACCATTTTTTAAAACATTGGTTTCCATGACTTCAAATGTGGGGTCAAAATAAGGGTTATTTGATTTTAAAATAACTGCTAGTCAACAACTGCAAGCATTACAGATGTAAAACTTAGTTTTTTGGGGTTTTGTGCCGGTTAAAACTAGCTGAGTCCAGTTTATCACCGGTCGGGCCAAGCCGTTATATTAGGGTCTTCTTACGGGCCAGGCTAAACCTTAAATCAAGGTGGTACGGGCTGAGGTTTTTTAATAAGCATATAGACATTTTAGTAATTTTAGGGTCTTCAGACGGGCCGGGCCAAACCTGAACTCAAGGTGGGACGGGCCGAAGTTTTTCATCAAGTATATAGAATTTCTAGACCTGTAAAAACGGGCCGGGCCGAGCCGGGCCAGGAATTTTGGTTTTGAAACGGGCTGGGCCAAGTTGTCGAAGGGCCGAGCCGACACCTATGGATGCACGGTTCAAATTCTCTAATTTCATGCGAGCGAAACCGCTACGGGCACTGCTATAGTATATATATATATATATATATATATATATATATATATATATATATATATATATATATATATATATATATATATATATATATATATATATATATATATATATATATATATATATATATATATATATATATATATATATATATATATATATATATATATATATATATATATATATATATATGTATATAGTTCCCGCTCACTTACCCGCACCGCTCATTTTTTGACGGATTTCAATTTTTCTCACTATATTTGATTCCCCTTGACTCTCAAGGTTGTGTGAGAATTTCATTACGATCGGATGAATGGTGTAGTAATGCATAAAGGACATACATACATACATACATACATACATACATACATACATACATACATACATACATACATACTTACATACATACATACAAACATTCATTTATATATATATACTAGCGGGGGCACCCGGCGTTGCCCGGGGATTTTAGAGGTTTTTCTAATGTTTGTCTCTCTCGCTCCCGTTTCCTTCTCCGCTTTCCCGCTCCCGTCGCGTTCCCGGTCGCTTTTCCGCGTATATATCAGTGATGGGTAGTTACTAACTATAAATAGTTAACTACTAGTTATTAACTACTCTACAGTAGTTAAGAAATAGTTAATAACTACTTTTTGTTAAACTAGTTAACAACTAGTAGTTAACTACTTTTTAAATAGTTATTAACTACAGTAGTTAACTATTTTTTTAACTACTTTACTTTTTTGGTGGCTGAAAAAACTCTATAGATCATGAAACTGAAGTGGATGAGCCAGTATATGACATGTATGTAAATAATGAAGATCCAGTGGTGAAAGTATATCAGATTTGATAGAAATTGAGCAAGATAATATTGATAATTCTGACGATGTGCTTCTTTTACCTCCTCATAAGCACTGTGGTAATCTACATACATAATTTCCATAACGCAGAGGCCGCGGTGGTCAGCAGTCAGCAATTGGTAAAATTAGTGCGCGCAGGCGTGTAATTAAAGTTATTACGAAATTGTACACTATCAGTTCCAAATATCCAAAACATTTTTCCTAAGCTTTTATGCAAGAGGTTATCCGATTGCATGTAATAAAAGTTGTACACTGTCAGTAGGTAAAGATCAAAAACGTTTTTCTTAGGCTTATTATGCAAGAGTTTTATCCGATTGCATCAAACATAATGCTGGATTTAAAGTTTAAAATAAAATATCGCTAGATGTTGAAACTGTCTTACGAAGGTACGCATGAAATTCGGTGTTTTTAATCTGCTTAAACCTGGTTCGATCCAAAGCATTGATCATTTTTTTGAAATTGCTGAGCATCCACTTTTACTAATGGTAGAGAAGAAAACCATCTTTATTTAATATCTGATAGTTCGATAAAAATCACAAAAACAGTCATTTTTGACGAGCTACTTCTAGTTATATCTTAAATTTCGTGGCAAGTGTTGGTGCATTGAAAGTAAGGGATAATTCAAAATACAAACAACTTTATGATAGATCAATGGCAAAAGTTGTATCGTTATCAAAATTCATTCATCGCAATGTAAAAAATGCTGAGGATGTACAGGACATTAGTGGTTCAACATTTATAAAGCCAAATGTTACACGGTGGTGCTCAAAATTCTATTCGGTTGAAAGGATTGTTGATATAGCTTTCAATAATGTTTGTGATTGTCAGAAGACGTTAGGGCAAGCTGCATTTAAAGAGATTGAGTTTGCTTTTTTGAAATCGTTCATTCAGACTATAAAACCAGTAGTCACCGCAATGAATATTTTCTAAAGTGAAAAGTCATACATTGGTCACATTATTCAAACCATTATAGGATTAAAAAAATAACATCATATTCAGATAAAACCATCAATGCTCTTTTACAAGCACTATCTCAAGGTATAGAAAAACGATTTGGTCCTGTTTTGGAAAATGAAGAATATCTTTTAGCAACAGCGATAATTCCCTAATTTAAATTAATTTTTTTGAATAATGAACAAAAATCATTTGATCAAAGAAAATTTGCTGGCATACATAAATGAAATGAACCAAAAGTTTGAAAAATAAGATGTATTTAACTTGTATTTAATTGCAAATGTTTAAAGGTTTTTTGGTTAATGTTAAAAAGTAGTTAACTACTAGACAGTAGTTAAGAGGTAGTTAATAACTACTGCTGTTAAAAGTAGTTAGGAAATAGTTACTAACTACTTTTTTATGAGTAGTTAAATAAAGTAGTTAACTACTTTTAAAGTAGTTAAAACCCATCACTGGTATATATATATATGTATATATATATATATATATATATATATATATATATATATATATATATATATATATATATATATATATATATATATATATATATATATATAGTTCCCGCTCGCTCACCCGCTCCGCTCCGCTCATTTTGTGTCGGATTTCAAATTTTTTTTCTCTATATTTGATTCCCCTTGACTCTCAAGGTTGTGTGAAAATTTCATTACGATCGGATGAATGGTGTAGCAATGCATGAATAACATATATATACATACATACCAACATTCATTTATATATATATATACTAGCGGGGTTACCCGGCGTTGCCCGGGGTTTTTAGAGGTTTTTCTAATGTTTGTCTCTCTCGCTCCCGTTCCCTTCTCCACTTTCCCGTTTTCGTAGCGTTCCCGGTCGCTTTTCCGCTCTCGGTCGTTTTCCAGCTCCCGGTCGCTTTCCCGCTCAGAAGTTCTGTTATCGATTTTCTCTCTTGCTCGCGTTTCCTTCCAAGCTTGCTCTCCCGATTCCAGTCGCTTTCCGCGTTCCCGGTCGCTTTCCCGTTCTCGGTCGCTTTCCCGTTCCCGGTCGCTTTCCCGTTCCCGGTCGCTTTCCCGTTTCCGGTCGCTTTCCCGTTCCCGCTCACGCTTGCTCTCCCGTTCCCGGTCATGCTTGCTCTCCCATTCCCGGTCACGGTAGCTCTCCCGTTCCCGTTTCCGTTCCCGCTCATTTTCTCTTTTACATTCTTTCATAACTTCTGTTAGCCTATAAAACGCAAAATAGATTTGCTAAGACTATATATATATATATATGAATGTTTGTGGGTTAGTTTGTCTATTATAGAAACGGGAAAGCACCCGGAACGGACAGCGAGCGGGAACAGAAAAGCAAGCGTGAGCGGGAATGAAAGAGCAAACGTGAGCGGGAACAGGGCAGCGACCGGGACGGGAAAACGACCGGGAGCGGGAAAGCGACCGGGAGCGGGAAAGCGACCGGCAGTGGGAAAACGACCGAAAACGGAAAAGCTAACAGGAGTGGGAAAGCAGGTGGGAAAGGAAACGGGAGAGAAAGAGACAAACATTAGAAAAACCTCAAAAAACCTGGGCAACGCCGGGTATCTCCGCTAGTACATACATAAACACACACACAGACACACATACATGCACATACACATACATACATACACACATACATACGCACATACATATATATATAGTTCCCGCTCGCTCACCCGCTCCGCTCCGCTCATTTTGTGACGGATTTCAAAAAATTTTTTTTTATTTTTGATTTTCATTGACTCTCAAGGTTGTGTGAAAATTTCATTACGATCGGATGAATGGTGTAGCAATGCATAAAGGACATTAACATACATAAATACATATATACAAACATTCATTTTTATATATATAGATATACATATACATATACATATTCATACATAAATGAGCGGTAACAAGAACGGAAAGCCAACTGAGAGCAAACGATCGAGCGGGAAAGCGACCGAGAAAGGGAAAGCTACCGGGAGCGGGAAAGCAACCGAGAGCGGAGAAGGAAACGGGAGCGATAGAGACAAGCATTAGAAAAACCTTTAAAAACCCGGGCAACGCCGGGTACCCCCGCTAGTCAATCAATACATCAATTAAATTTTTTTAGCGCTATTTACTTGGCGTTCAATAGCGCTCGGAAATAAACTGATTAAACAGATAAGTTTTAAGTCCACGACGGAAAACATGAAGAGTAGTAAGAAGAGAGTTTCAAAGAAAAGGACCAGAGTAGGAAAAAGGGCGTTTACAAAGTTATCTTGGAAAAACAAAGAAGTGCAATTATGTTCTTTTTTATAGGAAAATGCAACAGATAGACATATATATATATATAATATATAATATATATATATATATATATATATATATATATATATATATATATATATATATATATATATATATATATATATATATATATATATATATATATCCAAAGTAACATTTAAAATATTTAAAAAATATTCTAAATAGCCTACGACCTATCATCAGACCATGGACTCCTAAATAAAAGCTATCTTGATGGAATAGAAAACGAAAGGTCATTCTAAGTTCTTGGCCGATGATGCTAAAATTTCTGTCGTCAAGTGCTGAGCGTTACAAAACCAGCACAAACAGTTGTTGTCGATGATGATCTGAGTCTCTGGCAGTCATGAAGAAAACTGATAGGTAAATGATAAAAAAACATGTGTGTCGAATAGCTAGAAAAATCGAGTCTGAACTTTTTTTGCATCTTGCTTTACAATTTTTGGCCCGATGATCTCGATGGAACAGAATACGAAAGGTCATCCTAAGCTCTGGGCCAGATGATGCTAAAATTTTTGTCGTTGTTTATTATTTTTGTCGTCAAGTACTGAGCGTCACAAAACCAGCACAAACAGTTGTTCTTGTCGATGATGATCTGAGTCTCGGGCGGTCATGAAGAGAACTGATAGGTAAACGATAAATAAACATGTGTTGAATAGCAAAAAAATCGATGCTAGAATTTCTGTCACCAAGTGCTTCATGGTTGAACTGCACTAAAGTCTGCTCTGGAACCATGATGCAGGCTTCTTTAAAATTCTGGATACAATTTTTGACTGAAAATTGTTGTAGAAAATGAGAAAGATGGTTTTTGCTCACAGGATCAATTATATTAATCTTCAGTTTGTCCCCATGAGTTGATTGACAGAACATTGCCAGGTGAATGTTGTGTTTTCAACTGAAATGGTTAAATATATCTCTTCTTTAGCTGAGTTGAAATATACTTTCTTTGCCGATAAAAATTCATGTTGGAGTGTCTTCATGAATTCATATCTTGGTAAAGGTTCCCTTTGACGGCCCGTGCCGAAAAATAATCGTATTATTTTTATTTTGTCACAATAACATAAAAAAACAAATTTAATACCAATTTTAATTTAAAAAAAAAACAGTTATCGTAATTTGAGAGACTTTGAAAACGTAAGTAGTACCCTTTCAAGCCCTATTTACATCGTAGTTGTGAGTGGTGAGGTACGATGATCGTATGAATGAAATGAATAAAAAATAAATAAAATTAGTTTATAATAAAATTTTATTTAAAAAACAAACTATCAGTTGTAAATAAAAATTCCATTAAAATTTTAAAACTCACCGCCCGGTAACTCGGGACGGTTTGCAAGAAGTAAGAAAATTGGAAATTATTAAACTAAGTTAACTTCTTTAAATAAACAAAATTTCAAATTTTTAATGAAGAAAAACTAAAAAATAAATGTTAAAAAAAGTAGTTTATTCGAAGCAACGTCGAAATTTGAATATTTGTAAGCGAACATTGTGTATTTGCGTCGTTTAAACTTTTCCTTCGTTTAAACTTTTTCTTAAAACTCAAACGTACATAAATTATAATTACATTATTTATTTTTTTATATGACATTTTCTCATTTTAAATAAATTACTTATACTAATTATCATAATTTTTAAACTAGTGTTTACTTTTAATCGTGTTTATAGTTAATTATAGCCGATAATTATGTATTAATCCGCCACACGGGAACCTTTACCCATATCTTCAATGATATAGTGTATAACGAAATGAAGAAAACAACTTCTGAAATGAACTAACACTCTATATTATTCTTGGATTGGCACGGTTCCATTTCTCATAATGAACATCACGCAGAAAAGAGTGAAATGATGAAAAGTAATACGAGCGTTGACTTGTTAGTAACTAACTAACAGTTAGTTTTTACCGTGGCTAGTTTTGTATCCAAATGCTGAATATAATGTTAACAATGACAAAGTTTGTAGTAGTAAATAAACTGAATTGCTGAATAAATCCAAAAAATCTCAACTCTGGAATCAGAATATAATCTTTGTCAAAATAAAACCATTCGACGACCCGACGCGCTCGAGACAATGAAATAATAAACAACGAGCTGAAGCGGCTCACAGCTTATAAGCTAGTATACGTCGATGCATGCTAGTATGCTACATTCGCATGCTTGTACACCATCGCCTCATGTAGTCGACTCATTAGGTTCTCACCCATTCAGGTTTGTGTCCAGATAGCTTTTATTTAGGAGTCCATGATCAGACCTACCAAGTGAGATTAGGTCGAATTGCACAATTATCATCGATGATGAATGCACTATGGCACACAAACATTTGCTTGAGGCGTTGAACAGGACACTAAAAGATATAGAAAACAATGACAAACTATTTGGCGGCGCTCTGTTACTTCTTTCAGGAGATTTCAGACAAACGCTTCCTGTTATTCCCCGTTCAACTTACGCCGATGAAATCAATGCTTGCTTGAAATCATCGGCACTGTGGGGTTATGTTGAAAAAGTGCAGCTAAAAGTAAACATGCGTGTTCAAATGCTTCAAGATCTATCTGCCGACACATTCTCAAAACAACTGTTAGACATCGGTGATGGAAAAGTTGCTGTCCATAAAAAAACTGACTGCTTAAAATTTTCAACCGATTTCCCGATTTACACACACAATACATGGATCATAAGTGGCTGGCAGAAAGAGTCATTTTGGCAGCAAAAATGTGGATGTCAATGATTTAAATTTCAAGATGCAGCAGTTGTTGCCAGGCGAATTGGTGTCATACAAATCGATTAATACAGTTTGCAATACCAGCGAAGCGAAAATTATCCAACAGAGTTTTTGAACTCATAGGATTTGCCTTGCATGTCACCGCATCATCTACAACTTAAAGTTGGATCTCCGGTTATTCTACTTCGGAATTTGAACCCACCGAGGTTGTGCGATGGCACGAATTAGTAATTACATAATTGATGAGAAACATTGCCGAAGCCAGCATTTTGAATGGCAAGTTCTGAGGCGAAAGTGTTTTACTGCCACGGATCCCAATGATTTCCACATAAGTGCATATTGAATACAAATGAATTCAATTTCCAATTAGATTGGCATTCGCAATGACAATTAATAAGTCGCAAGGCCAAACAATGTCTGTTTGTGGCTTAGATTTGGGCACGCCATGTTTTTCTTACGGACAATTATACGTGGCATGTTCTCGCGTGGGCAAACCATCCAGTTTGTTTGTGTTGGCAAAAGGTGGATAGACAAAAAACATTGTACACTCGATTGCTCTTCGAAATTGATTTTTTTAAATTGACAATTTGTACATTAAACTTTTAATAAAAAACCAAAATAATTTATAAGGCAAAACAACGTTTGCTGGGTCAGCTTTAAAAACCCCGGACAACGCCGGGTACCTGAGCTAGTATATATATAAATGTGATTATGTAAGTATGTAAGGATGTCCTTTATGCATTGCTACACCATTCATTCGATCGTAATGAAATTTTCACACAGTCAATGGGAGAAGGTTTTTGTGAAAAAAATGAAATCGATCAAACAATGAGCCGAGCGGGAGAGCAAGCGAAACTATATATATATATATATATCTATATATATAAAAATGAATGTTTGTATGTTAATGGCCTTTATGCATTGCTACACCATTCATCCGATCGTAATGAAATTTTCACACAACCTTGAGAGTCAAGGGGAATCAAATATAAAAAAAAAAATTTGAAATCCGTCACAAAATGAGGGGAGCGGAGCGGGTGAGCGAGCGGGAACTACACACATATATATATATATATATATATATATATATATATATATATATATATATATATATATATATATATATATATATATATATATATATATATATATATATATATATATATATATATATATATATATATATATATATATATATATATATATATATATATATATATATATATATATATATATATATATATATATATATATATATATATATATATGAATGTTTGTGGGTTAGTTTGTCTATTATAGAAACGGGAAAACGACCCGGAACGGACAGCGAGCGGGAACGGAAAAGCAAGCGTGAGCGGGAATGGGAGAGCAAACGTGAGCGGGAACGGGACAGCGACCGGGAACGGGAAAACGACCGGGAGCGGGAAAGCGACCGAGAGTGGGAAAGTGACCGGGAGCGGGAAAGTGACCGGGAGCGGGAAAGCGACCGGGAGCGGGAGAACGACCGAAAACGGGAAAGCGAACAGGAGTAGGAAAGCAGGTTGGAAAGGAAACGGGAGAGAAAGAGACAAACATTAGAAAAACCTCTAAAAAACCCGGGCAACGCCGGGTATCTCCGCTAGTATATATATAAATCTCGTATCATAGTGTTTGAAATTGAACTCCTCCGAAACGGCCGAACCGATTTTTATGAAATTTGTGTGTACATTTGGAAGGTCTGAGGATAGGTCCTAGGCTATTTAGAATATTTTTCAAAAGTTATTTTAAAAGTTATTATGGAAAAACAAAGAGGTGCAATTATGTCATTTTTATAGGAAAATGCAACAGATAGACAGGCATATATATATAGTTATATATATATATATATATATATATATATATATATATATATATATATATATATATATATATATATATATATATATATATATATATATATATCTTTGTTAAATAAGTTCATTTTCCTTTCTAATGTATATAACATATGCAACTTGAATGAATAACAAAAAAATCGGTTCATCCGATTTGGAGGAGTTCATCAAACTGATATTTGATTTTACAATGACTCTTAGTCTATCTGATTTAGAATCCTCTGTGGATTCATCTGATATAGAACTCTCGGTACCGTTCTCTGTTCTTGGCTCATCTTTTTCAGAGTTTTTGCTTGCTGCATTGCTATTGTTGTTTTGGAGAAGTTCATCGCCGTCATGTTTGTTTTCTTCCAAGCTACAATCGAACGTTTTCTTTTCACATTCCAACTCGGCTCTTTCGTCGGTGTCAACTTTCGTATCGTCCAGCGGAACTTTCTTTAAATTATCGCCATCGTCTCTCAAATCAGTGTCTTCTTTTTTTGTCAAGTTAACTTTGATGTATTTCTCCATTGGAGTTTCGTCCGTTTCTAAATCCTCGGTTGCTTCATCCGAGTCAGATTCGTTACTAAAATCTGACCCTGAATATTCGGTGCCGTCGTCTATTATGGAGGCTTCCGTTTCAGAACCGTCGTTGTATGGGTAAAAGCCATAGTTGTTATTGCCATTATTATAATCATCATCGTCACTTTCATCCTCATCATTTTGCATTTCGTTTACAACATTCCTCTCATCTTCTTTAGTTTTCTTTTCGACGTCCAAACCGACTGTATCACTGACACCATCTTTGCCAGGCTCGTCATCACCATCTTTGCATGGTTCATCTTGAACATCTTTGAGAGGCTCATCATCATGACCATCTTTGCATGGTTCATCTTGAATATCTGCATGGTTCATCTGGAATATCTTTGCATGGTTCATCTTGCACATCTTTGCAAGGCTCATCACCATGACCATCCTTGCATGGTTCATCTTGTACATTCTTACATGGCTCATCTTGACAATATTTTTTGTTTCCGCAATTGTTTGTGTCGCCATTGAGGAGTTCAAGAAATGTCTTCCTTTCTTGCTGTGCTGCTCTGTGTGCTGATCTGTTTTCCTCCGCCATTTTATTCAGCGCCTTCAACAATTCATTTTCTGCTTCGAACTTATACTCTTCCGGATCAAACCCATTGTTCTCCAATGACGTCCGAAGGCGGTCCACGAGCTCAGACTTTCTTCCTTTATCACTGAGCTCTCGTTTTCTAAGTTCCCGCCTCAACTCGAGTATCACGAGCTCATCCAATGCTTTCAAAACCATTCTTGTATCCCACTTCTGACACCAATGTTACGATATCACCAAATCGTATACCGGGCTCAATAGAATGGTTTTGCAGTTTATTGGAAAATAATAAATGAAGGCTTTGTTAAGGCTATTTATACTTTCTGGTCTATTAATAAATAAATAATTAATGTCCCTAATAAATGTAAGGTTTATCAATAGGAAGTTCATCATCAAACCAGTGATTTTACATCAAGATATATATATATATATATATATATATATATATATATATATATATATATATATATATATATATATATATATATATATATATATATATATATATATATATATATATATATATATATATTAGAGTTGCACCGAAAACCGGCCCCGGCTCCGGCCGAAAACCGGCCATTTTTACCAATGCTTTTATTAACTCGTCGTCTCTGTTTCTCTGTCTGTCTGTTTCTCTGTCTGTTTCAAATCTTGCAATCAATTTTTGAGTCACTTCCTGATGATAGATTTTTTTCAAATTTTGCATACATGCTCAAGATAGAAGACAATGCAATATTCAATTATTAGTTTTACAATAAGTCAATTAATTTAGTTAATTTTCTTGAGGGTTTTATCGAGGGGTTTCTTGAGGGTTTTCTTGAGGGTTTTCTTGAGGGTTCTCTTGACCACAAAACGCTAACCGACTGGCAGACTATTTTACCAAGTTAACACGAACCACACTCACTGACCGCGATTCTCAAGCGTGTACGAAATTTTCATGAAAATAGTTGAGATATTTAAATTCGATGCTTTTTGATGATATTTTTATTATTATTACCAATGCTTTTATTACCTCGTCGTCTCTGTTTCTCTGTCTGTCTGTTTGTTTCTCTGTCTGTCTGTTTGTTTCTCTGTCTGTTTCAAATCTTGCAATCAATTTTTGAGTCACTTCCTGATGATAGATTTTTTTCAAATTTTGCATACATGCTCAAAATAGAAGACAATGCAATATTCAATTATTAGTTTTACAATAAGTCAATTAATTTAGATAATTTTAATTAATTTCGATATTTCGATATAATTAAGATATTTCGACTTTAATATAAAATAAAAGAGTAATATAAGAAAAAATTGATTGCAAAATTTGTGTTTTAATTACATATAAGAGCATTGGTTTTAAAAATTCGTTTTTAATTTACTTGTTCCGAATCCGGTTAAATCCGGCTCCGGCCGGATTTGGAGCCGGATTTAACATATTTATTTTTTTATTTCAGTGAAATAAATACAATTATATATATATATATATATACATATATATATATATATATACACATATATATATATATATATATATATATATATATATATATATATATATATATATATATATATATATATATATATATATATATATCTTCCAAATGGCTTATTTCTTATCAGTTTATTTCATATAGCTAGGTTGTATCATTAATAAAGTTAATCATCCGATTGCTGCAACAGATTAGCACGCTCGGAAGCTATATAAGGTCACGCTCGCGAACTTTGAACTATCTCTCTCTCTCTCTTTTGTTGAATTATTCTTGTTTTGTTTGAGTATTAAAAATTAACAGCATAAAATGGCTGAAAAAAATCGGGCTTTTGGGCGTATTTTGATGTCAAAATCACGGATAATTCGAAGGCTGTTTGCAAACACTGCTACACGTAGTTGTCACGCGGCAAGACTAATACTCCCAAAAGTTTATCGACGTCTTCTCTGCTTACTCATCTAAGATCTAAGCATCCAATCCTGTACAGTGAGATGAACAGTCTAAAGACTTCGATGGCGGCTGCTGTTGAAGTTGCCACTGCCTCGAATACTGTTCACTATTTTTTGTTTATTGTTTATTTGAAATAAAGCTGATATTGTCTGTTGGTTACTACGTTGGTTTTTAATGATAACATGCAATTAAACAAAAAGATGAATAATGAATAATAAAAAATTACAAGACCGGCTCCGGCCTCGGCCGGATTTTGAATTATGAATCCGGCCAGAACAGGCCCCGTCCGGATTTCAAAAACCCAAGTCCGGTGCAACCCTAATATATATATATATATATATATATATATATATATATATATATATATATATATATATATATATATATATATATATATATATATATATATATATATTATAGTAGCCCACGTCACTCACTCACTTAATGATTCTGTCACGCTTACGTAATTAGTCGTATAGCTACTATATTATCGAAGATATTTCTATTAGTATTCAGTAGTTATTAAATACAATTGAATACAATTACAAACTCACTCACTCACTCACTCACTCACTCACTCACTCACTCACTCACTCACTCACTCACTCACTCACTCACTCACTCACTCACTCACTCACTCACTCACTCACTCACTCACTCACTCACTCACTCACTCACTCACTCACTCACTCACTCACTCACTCACTCACTCACTCACTCACTCACTCACTCACTCACTCACTCACTCACTGATTCTGTCACGCTTACGTAATTAGTCGTATTGCTACTATATTATCGAAGTTATTTCTATTAGTATTCAGTAGTTATTAAATACAATTTTTTATTATTGATATATATATATATATATATATATATATTAGTTTTATGAATATATATATACTGAAATTCTTTAATAACTAATTTATATATATATAATTGTTTACGGTATCCCTGAGTCACCGAACTCAGCCCAGGCTACTAAAAAAACTGAGGATGAAGAATCCGTTAAACAAATCTTGAATGTAATCGGTAAGTCTGAGGTAAAACCTGTACATTTGAAACGACTAAGATCTAAAGACACAAGCAAACCAGGTCCAATTTTGGTAGAATTATCTGATGTTAGTCTTAGGAATCCGATTCTCATGGCTGCCAAAAGTCTGTGAAACTCTGACCATAAATCCGTCTATATCAGTCCGGATTTAACAGAAGCGGAAAGACAACTGGATTATCAGCTTAGACTTGAAAGAAACAAATTAAATGCAAATTTAGCTAAGGATTTGCCCTTTCGGTACTGCATCCGGGGTAATCAATTGCAAAAATTCAAGAAAAGTTTTTAATAAAGAAGTTTTTGCTGGCCTGTCTGTTGCTTTTCATAATGTGTGTTCGATCAAGGAGAAATCGTCTCGAATCTGTGATCTGATTGCGTCTCAGTCTATTGACATTTTTGTTGCTGCAGAGACTTGGCATGAATCTGGTGATAGCGTTTTGTTGGGCCGTGTTACTCCTGCTGGTTACAAGTGTCTTGATCGGGCACGTCCTGCTGACCATACAAGCAAATCTCGGGCTTTGATAAATCATGGTGGAATTGCAATTATTTATAAGGATGGCTTGTCTATGACTGAAATTGATCTTCGAACACCAGTTGCGTCATTCGAATTTTTATGTTGTAATATCTCTAGCAATCAGACTGGAGTTGTATTGTTATCAGTCTATCGTCCTGGATCAAAGCCTGCAACCAAGAAATTCTTTGATGAGTTCTGTTTCCTTTTGGAAATATTGTCAACATACCGTAGACCAATTGTTATTACTGGAGACCTGAACATTCACGTTGAAAGACAAAATGATATAATTGCAATGAAACTGCATGAATTGCTAACTTCTTTCAATTTGATTATTCATGAGACAATTCCAACGCATCGGCTAGGAGGGCAGCTTGATCTCGTGATTTCACGTGATGATATGGTAGATCTTCAAGTTTCTGTGCAAGAAACTGGCTTATCTGATCATCTAATGCTATTGTTCCGACTTCCACTCCAAAAACCAACTAAGCCTGTTGCCACTTTTTGGGGACGTTCATGGAAGAGATTTGATTATAATGCATTCCTGACTGATTTACGTTTGAGTGAACTTTGTCATAATCCAGAAAATTTCGATCATCATTCAACTGATGAACTTTTCCAGTGCTATTCATCTACTCTATCAAAGCTTCTCGATAATCACGCTCCGTTAACATTAATCAAAAGAAAACCTCGAAATCTACTAACGCCATGGTTTGATAGTGAATGCCGGGCATTTAAGCGGTCCACGAGACGACTTGAACGGATTTATCGTCGGCATCACACAACGGCGAGTAAATCTATATGGATTGACGGCCTGCGGACCATGCGATATTTGTTCCAGAAAAAAGAGCATGAATACTGGGAAGCCAGGATTGCTGCTAATCAGAAAGCTCCAAAAAAGCTCTGGAGTAACTTGTCAACACTTCTTGGTAAAGAAAAGTCCTCATCTAATGTGAGCTCTTCTATTACTCCAGACCAGTTTGTGAGGTTTTTTCAAGACAAGGTAGAGCAAGTTAGAACACATACAGCGCTTGCAAAGCCACCATCTATACTTTTGACCAGCACGTTGTTCATGGATGAATTCCAACCAGTCACGGCTGATGAGATAATAAAATTGATAATGGCTGCTCCGAACAAATATTGTTCACTGGATCCATCCCCTATTTGGATTATCAAAAAATGTTGTGTCCACATTGCATCTTTTGTCGCTTTGATGTGCACTCGATCTTTACAAGAAGGATATTTTCCTGCTAGTCAGAAGTCAGCACTTGTCACTCCGCTTATTAAAAAAGACGGACTTGACCCTGCTGACATGAAGAACTATCGACCAGTCTCTAACCTGACCTTTATGTCAAAACTGGTAGAGCGGATTGTTGCTAAACGATTGAATGTACATCTAGGTCTTTCTGGCAGTCTCCCATCGAACCAATCTGCGTATCGCCGGTTTTACTCTACAGAATCTGCACTACTCAAAGTAGTGAATGATCTGGCAGTTGCTACTGATAGTGGTAAGGTGTCGCTACTGAGTCTCTTAGATCTGAGTGCCGCATTTGATACTGTTGACCATGGAATCCTTATTGAGAGACTTGAAAAAACTCATGGCATCTGTGGAGTTGTCTTAAAATGGATTATTTCATATTTAACTAACCGCACGCAACGGGTTAGTGTGGGCGGGAACTTGTCATTGTCCGTGTCGCTTAGTAGTGAAGTACCCCAGGGATCAGTCTTGGGCACACTACTCTTTCTATTGTACACCACTGATTTACTTGAAATTATTAATCGTTCTGGACTCGAGGGACACTGCTATGCCGACGACACCCAAACATATGTTCACTGCTCTGTTGATGATGCGGAGAATGTTCACCTTCGCTTATTGCCCTGCATAGAGAACATTGAACAGTGGATGGCTTCTAATCGTCTAAAACTGAATGGCGATAAGACTGAATTAATCTGGATAGGTGCAAGATCAAATTTGCAACAGAGTAAAGCAAAAGCCTTGTTAGTTGCTGGGGCTTTGGTTGCTCCCACAGAAGTTGTTCGAAACCTAGGTGTTTATGTCGATTCTGAGCTTTCCATGAAAGATCATATATCTAAACTGTCAAAAACCTGTTTTTTCCAACTACGACAACTTAGAACCATACGAAGGTCTCTGACAAGTGAAGCAACACGTCTCCTGCTGCATTCGTTTGTTGTAAGTAGACTTGACTACTGCAACTCTCTATTTACAGGCTTACCTCTTAGTGCTGTTGGAAAGATTCAACGTATTCAAAATGCAGCTGCTCGTCTTTTTGGTGGACTAAAGAAACATGATCATGTGACTGCAATAATGAAAACTGAACTCCGGTGGCTGCGTATCTCTGAGCGAATTACTTTCAAAATTGGGACTTTAGTCTACAAGGCGCTCCATGGCGAAGCCCCCCTCATATTTGCAAGAGCTGTGTGTCACTGTGTCTGATAACAATTCTTACTTATCTCGTCACAGATCTGCTAGTCGTGGTGATCTAGTTGTTCCCATAACTCGAACAAAAACTTACGGCAGTCGAGCCTTCAGTATAGCAGGACCGGCAACATGGAACATGTTGCCTGCCAGCATCCGAGAAGCCACTACATTGAGTTTATTCAAGGCCGAGCTAAAGACATTTCGGTTTGCGAAATCCTATCCAAATTGATGATCAGAGAGAAATTATTTCATTTTTCCTGACATGCTGATTTTTGTGTTTTACATTATTTTTTGCTTTATTTTTATTGTTTTGTTTTGTTGTTTTAATTGTAAAAGGAGCCCTGAGGTGTTACACAAAAGGGCGCTTGAAATCCAAATAAACTTAAACTTAAACTTATATATATTTATTAGTTTTGTTTTTCTTATGAATTAAGTTCAGATGTCGTGTATACTGAAATTCTTTAATAACTAATTAATAGATATATATATATATATACAATATATATATATATATATATATATATATATATATATATATATATATATATATATATATATATATATATATATATATATATATATATATATATATATATATTAGTTTTGTTTTTCCTATGAATTAAGTTCAGATGTCGTGTATACTGAAATTCTTTAATAACTAATTATTGCACTCTTTAATTTTCACATCATTTGAATTTATATGAAATACGTTAGTAAATTGAAAATTTAAACACAATACAAAATTTCATCAAATTAATAAAAAAAATTTTTATGGTTATCAAATGTCATTTTGTTATTGTTGACTATTATTATAATAACGGGCGCCGTATTTTAAAACTTCCGTCATTTTTGACGGGCTATCTCTAGTATATATATATCAGGGTTGTCCAACGCGTGACCCTCGTTGTCTTTATTCATGGCCCGCGTTTTCACTATCTAACATTTAAAATCAAATGAATACTATGTTTTTAAAAATATTTTTTACTGTAGCTCATTACAGTTATTAATTTAATTTTTAAAATCAGATTTTTTTAAAATTTATTACAATACGGTTTAAACTACCGCCTCATTTTTAATAAAACCGGTAAAAACGGTATTGACTACTTGGTTAGCAGAACCCTAATTATATTTATATTTTTAAATATGGCTTCCGCTAGTGCTAATAAAAGACGTAGACTTGAAACTGAAAGTGAACCGTAGTGGACACGGAGGTCGTATATTTAATCCATCTTGGACCAATGAATATTTTGTAATTGAGCAAAATAATTCAATTATGTGTCTCATTTGTTCAGAAAAATTGCCGTGTGCACAGACCAGTGGCGGATCTAGGAATTTCATAAGGGGGATCCAGAAATTTTTTTTAGTTTTTTTTTCAAATTTTGATTGCTGTCGTTATAATGTCCGTTGTAAGATATCTTGAATTTTTTATTTAGTAAAACCAAACAAAAGGAATCGAATCGAAACTTTTAATCTACTCGCATTTTTACCTAAGTAAGTAAGTAACTAAATCTTTATTAACCAGCCTGACAATGACGCACAGCGGTTTACATTTAAATAATAAAATAATAAAAATAAGAATTAAATAAAAGGAATACTTGTTTTTTTCAGAGATTTAATATAGCTTTCGGCATTGTTTTGAGTTCAACAATCTGTGGATAAAGGTTTTTCTGAGTATGGAATCTGCAAGCGGAATAACTCTGTCGTGAGCTCGAGGACGAAGGTGATATCCTGATTTCTTGACGTCTGGGATAAGATGGTGAAGAACGTGAAGGCGGTTGGACAGAACCTGGTTGAACAGAGTTGAGTCCGCATTGGCGCAGCGGTGCACAAAACCAGGGTGGTCGGAAGCCAAGAAACCCTGGCGTGTCACCTTTCCAATGAAGGCGGTTGGACAGAACCTGGTTGAACAGAGTTGAGTCCGCATTGGCGCAGCGGTGCACAAAACCAGGGTGGTCGGAAGCCAAGAAACCCTGGCGTGTCACCTTTCCAATGACCGACTCGATGCGTTGAAGAACTCCCGAACCAAGGAAACCCCACCATGATTGAGAGGCGTAGGTGATCCTGGATATAAGTGTCGCTTCCGTGACCGTCCAGAGCTCCCGGCCACACAGCCCGTAAGTTTCGTAGTGCATATAAAGTCTGTGCACATTTTGTGATGATCCAGTCAACGTGTTCCCAGAATGAGAGTTGTCCGTCGATCAGGACTCCCAGTACATTCATTGTGTCTACACTTTCTATTTTGATTAAAAGGGTAGGAAATGTGTTTGTCTTTGTGCTGGGGCGACGTACTATCGATTTTTTTGTTTTTGAATGGTTTAATGTTAAGTTGTTTTTTTTGGCCCAGATCTGTATGCTCGCGAGCTCCTCAACGATTAAGTGAGAATTACCCGGTGGTACTATAAGGTATGTATCATCTGCATATTTCTCTAGACGGTTACCATCTATGCTGGGGGAGAGGTCCGATGCAGCAGCTGGGTCCAACAATCCCTGAACCTTGGACGATGCTTGCATTTATTTCTTTTAATGACGACACTTAGTTTTGGAATTTAGTGCAGTGCCTTCGCCCTCTAAAGAAGTCAACCAGCCAATTGGCAAACTTTCTCATAAGCTCTGAGTGGCTGACAGCGTCGAAGGCCTTAGAAGAAGTCCAGCGCTATAACGTGGACATACGGGTGGAGTTGTAGTTGTTCGGAAATATGTAGTGTCAGGCTGATTAGTACCGCCTTTGTGGATCCCGTTGGACGTAAAGCATATTGGTCATGGAAGTAGTGGTTGTACCCCGAACTTCCCAGGATTGGAAAAACGAATCGCTGTACCACCATCTTTTCCATAATCCTTGAGAGTATTGGTGTAATTAAAATGGGTCTGTACTTGTGGCTTCCCTGAGGGTTAACTACCTTTGCAACCGGAGTTATCTGACATCTCCTCTACCGGTCTGGTATCTGTGATTGGTTTAACAACAAGTTAAATAGATAGGCGAGCGGTTCAGCAAGTATGGGGGCCGAGACTCGGTAGAACCAGGAGGGAATTTCATCCATTCTAGGGGCGGAGGTTTTTAGTCTGTCCAAAGCACGGAAGACTTGCCAAGCAGAGAAAAATCTCGAATTTCGGCAGACGCTTTGTTTCTCTGCGGGAGCCTCGTAGTTGATTTCCGTCGAGATGGTTGCGTAATGGTCATTGAGTTTGTCTGCAGTGATTGCTTTGGTGGTAGGGTTGTTCTTTCGCCGTTTATCTTTACCAGTCACTTGCCTCACTTGCTCCCACAAGTACTTTGGACCTCTGATGGTTCCGGAACCCGTAAGTGTGGATGCAATGATTCCTTTTTTGATTTTTAGAGAAATTGCATCAGCAGCCTCTATTTTCCCTTTTCGCATCAGTCCTTCCTTTTTTCGCAACAGCAGCTTGATCTCTGGTGTGATATACGGAGGGTCGCGACCTGTTACTGTGATGTTACTGTGATGTTCCTAGTTGGGTAGAATCTATCCAACTATCTCTGCATCTGCAAGTAGAAACGGTCGAACGACTCTTGCAGCGACGGTGGAGTGGCTCCGCCATTGACGTCGAATACGAAGTCACTGTTTGTATCCTCCTCTTGCCGCGTTTTTGAGTAAGCTGCCAAGTACGCAGCGTGCTGGGCTGGCCTGTGCAGGCGGCACTTCAGTTTGGCCTTGTTCTTGGGCGGTCGATGAGTGTCGTAATCTATTGCCAAAGCGTAAATGGCCTTGTGGTCCGTTCTAACCGTAGAAACAATTACTGAGATGTTTCGGTATATTGGCTCCGATGTATAGACCCTGTCCAGATGGTGACCAGCTCTAGTAGCCTCTGTCTCTTCTTTAAACAGTCCTAGCAGTCGCAGGTCGCTATCCTTTAGTTGGTTGAAATCACCGGTTATGACTATCTTGGTATTTCCATGGTCATGGTGAACTGCGGCCATCACCTGTTCAAGTTTGAGGAGAAGATCTTGCTCAATGTAAATCGGCTTAGGAGGATGGTAAACCGCCCCAACAATTTGCCTGTGCCCACAATTTTCCAACATTATCCACAAGAGTTCTATTCGCGAATCCTCCATTTTTTGGTCGTATATGCTGGATTGGTACTTGACCGACCCGTAGGTCACCAGACCTCCACTACCTCTCGGCTTTCCATTTGATTTAAGTTGTGACCGGTCTCGTCTGTAACAAAGGTATCCCGGTATTCCAAACTTTTCGTCTGTGTGGTTTCTATTGAGCTTGCTTTCAGTTAATACAACAACGTCGGGGCCTATTAAAAGTACATCGGCACGCAGATGTTGAATTGCATGTGGTTGGCAAGGCTGTTGATATTCCCATGTTTCCCCATTATTTTTAGTTTTCAATACTAATTATAATAATGAATAGAAAATGCAGGTTGTTTATCACAATGCAATTTTTATTGGGATCAAATTGATTAAAACCAATATAAAAATCATTTTGTATATAAAATAGAATAGACAGAAAGAGTATGACACAAATTAAAATATAACAAGTAAAGGAAAAAACGAGTTTTTCAACACAAACTTTTTTTTCAAATACATTCGATTTAGAAATACGAAAGATGTTCAAATTAAATTTTTTGTTAATTGAATCATGTATTGTCATCCAATATAAAGCTATGCTGAAAGTTTCAGCTCCTAGCTAGTCAAAAAGTAGGTTAAATTTTACTTGCAAGATTTGCGTACAGAGAAAAACACACACACACATACACAAGCACACAAACAAAGATTGTAACTTGAATAAAAATTTGTAAAATTAAGATAAAGACTTAAAATAAACAAGTAAAGGAAAAACGAATTTTTCAACACAAACTTTGACTTTAAATACACTCGATTAAGAAATACGAAAGATATTTAAATTAATTTTTTTAATTGAATCATGTATTGTCATCTAATATGAAGCTATGCTGAAAGTTTCAGCATCCTAGCTAGTCAAAAAGCTGGTTAAATTTTACTTGCAAGATTTGCGTACAGAAAAAAACACACACACATACACATGCACACTAACAGAGATTGTAACCTAAATAAAAATTTGTAAAAATGAAGTGAAATAAATATATATATATATATATATACATATATATATACATATATATATATATATATATATATATATATATATATATATATATATATATATATATATATATATATATATATATATATATATATATATATATATATATATATATATATATATATATATATATATATATATATATATATATATATATATATATATATATATATATATACACATATATATATATAAATTAGCAAAACAACATTTACATTTACAAGCTGTGTAAGGTGCCAGTCGTTGAGGCACTCTTGAAATCTAATATCACTAGGATGTTTGTTACCTATATGGGCAACTGTTGCCACGCCACCACCCACGTCGATTGGAGCATATTTTGTATGAGAAAAATTAAAATCGCCATAGAGCAGCATAAATGAGCAGCTCAAGGCGAAAAGTGAGCTACGAACTGTTGTGACTGAAGCAATACATTGTGTGAGATAGTCGTCGTTCAAGTCATGAGGGCGATATAAACAACCAATGAGAAATATATATATACTAGCGGGGGCACCCGGCGTTGCCCGGGGATTTTAGAGGTTTTTCCAATGTTTGTCTCTCTCGCTCCCGTTTCCTTCTCCGCTTTCCCGTTCCCGTCGCGTTCCCGGTCGCTTTCCCGCGTATATATATACATATATACACATATATATATATATATATTTCCTGCTTGCTCTCCCGCTCCGCTTATTTTGTGTCGGATTTCAAATTTGTTTTCTCTATATTTGATTCCCCTTGACTCTCAAGTTTGTGTGAAAATTTCATTACGATCGGATGAATGGTGTAGCAATGCATGAATAACATATATATATACATACATACATACATACATACATACATACATACATACATACATACATACATACATACATACATACAAACATTCATTTATATATATATATATATATATATATATATATATATATATATATATATATATATATATATATATATATATATATATATATATATATATATATATATATATATACACATATATATATAAATTAGCAAAACAACATTTACATTTACAAGCTGTGTAAGGTGCCAGTCGTTGAGGCACTCTTGAAATCTAATATCACTAGGATGTTTGTTACCTATATGGGCAACTGTTGCCACGCCACCACCCACGTCGATTGGAGCATATTTTGTATGAGAAAAATTAAAATCGCCATAGAGCAGCATAAATGAGCAGCTCAAGGCGAAAAGTGAGCTACGAACTGTTGTGACTGAAGCAATACATTGTGTGAGATAGTCGTCGTTCAAGTCATGAGGGCGATATAAACAACCAATGAGAAATATATATATACTAGCGGGGCCAGTCAGTCCTAATTATTATTATTTGTATTATATAAATTTTTAAAATGGACTCTAGTTTACGTCGTAAAATTAAATATTTCGAACAGTTTATTAAAAAAGTCATTAATGCAAAGTGGTCGTTTGTTTTTAACGGAGTGTGTTTACGAGAGGGGATTTTGCCAAAGTATATTACTCATAATAAATTTCGCTCCAAAGTGGCATTACAAACAGACGAGTTATCTGGTACTTTTCCTTTTGTTGACGAATTTCTATTGAGAAATAATAAAATACCTACGAAGGAATATTCTATCTTATATCGTGAATGGAAATCGTCTGGAATTAAGTTTTCGCATGATGATGCAAAGTACAATGTTGAGTTTCAAGAATTTTGCTCCTCATTATCTAACGCTATGCGTCATCAAATTGAAACGACCATAATGCGATTTGCAGATAATTTTGATAAAAAGAAAAAGACTACTATAATTAAAAAGTTATCAGCCTTATATGGTTCTGAAATACTTTTAAAGAAAGATTTTCCACGTTATATTAACTTGTCGACTTATACTTTGAACAGTGATGAACATGATTTTTTACAACTGGGATACAGATGCCATGTTAAACCTACTTATAGCAAGTTGGTTAAACGAATTGAACTTGAAGTTTTATATCAAAATATTATTTCGCTAACCAGATTGGGTGAAATAAATTGCACTACAAAATTGAAGCCTTTACTACATCGCGAGGGATATGTACATAGAGGCGATCGTCAACAATATCTACCTAAGCGATTGATTATGGCTTCTCGATCATTAAAGAACAATGATCACATTATTGTACGTAGAGCAGATAAATGCAGCTCATACGTCATCCTAGATCGGGATGTTTATTTTAGAAAAATCGATAACATCTTATCAGACGAAATGAAGTTCAAGCACATAAGTTGTAATCCTATTGATGACATAAAAAAGAAAGCCAATTCCTTGATAATTCTTGCTAATCCCTACCTTCTTCCAGACAGTGATATTCAAGTTAACTGTAACACTAACTGAAATCGGAAAATAATAGAAAAATAATGGTCAGTTATCTAAATATTTCTGACTCCGATTAATCAGAATTTTGCACTATTCCGTGAAATCAGATTTCCGATTCAAAATCTGTTAAGTCGAAGATTCAAATAAATAATCTGACAAATGTATAGAATGAATTTTTTATCAATACCTTTTTACAGTTCTTAGTGCCGGCCAGTTCGCAACCAAGCTTGCCAAGTTTTATCCAAGGAGAGAACAAAAAAAAGCAAAAATGGGATAAAGATGCACCCCAGACCAAACTACGAGATGAACTTTGGACAAAAATATTTATAAGCACTGGTCTGCCAACTACATTTTTAAATAATCAGGATGTTCAGGAATACCATACAGTTACTGATCCGAAATATTCATTGCCAAGTGTGTGTTTAAATGTATTTTTTAATTTAAATTAATTTTTATAAATTAGATAAAAATTCTTGTGCAGGTTCATCTGGAATGATAAAACTCCTAAATGGAGCACACCGTGGCATGAGTTTGAGTATCCAGGAAGATCTTAATCTTGCCCGATATATTGTCATAAGCATGGACTGCTGGTCTAAAAAAAAGCCTGACAGCATCATATCTGGCTGTGTCAGCTTCATTTTACAGTCCATCCCAAAATCAACCAGTGCATGTTGTTTTGAATTTACATCAGATTGCTCATCCACATACAGGGGATATGTTGGCTGATAAACTTCTTACTACTCTAACAGCTTGGAACATCAGCAGGTCAAAAGTCTTGTTTGTTGTTACAGATAATGGATCAAACATGATCAAAGCTGTAAAAGTAGCTAACATAGAAAAGGAAAATTTCAATGAGCCAGATAGTGATTATTCAGATGATGAAGCACTTGATTCAGTGACAGAAGACAGTGTTATGGAAGACTCATCCCTAGAAGAAATTGTTCAACTGCATAGACTACCGTGTGTTGCACACACTTTACAACTGGTTGTCAAGGAACTTGAAAAGAATAACACTTATCGAACCTTGTTATGTAAAGTAAAAGGATTGGTGAAATTTATCAAAATCTCATCAGTGGCACAAGAAAAATTAATAAATTTGTGTGGAAAAGTGGTTGTAAAGAATTGTATAACAAGGTGGAACTCAATACTGTTTGTTGTTGATAGATTGTTGACGATTCGGGCTCCCTTAGAGCAAATCTTAAAAGAATTGAGACACGATTCTCTAACTAACACAGAATGGGAATCTGTTGCAGATTTACATAAACTCTTACAGCTTTTTGCAGAGATGACAGATAATCTGCAAACTGACACACTTTCTCTGTCATCACTCATTCCTGCTGTAGCTGAGTTAACTCTTCACCTCCAAGATACAACATTACCAAAATTGCAGGCTCAGATGTTGCTTCAGTCTCTGCGAAAAAGGTTTGCTAAATTTTTAGACGCTTCATCGCCAGAATTTGATGCCTTACCTGCAGCTGCTTGCTTACTGGATCCAAGTGTTTCAGCATGCCTTATGCGTGATGATATGTTGAAGCTTGTTGATGCTGCAAAAACATATATCAAAGAAAAGGTAAAGTATGGTTTATGATTAAAATGTAGATTAAAGTAAAAATTCTAGATTGCCTTGGGATTTGTCTTATAGTTTATTCATTTATTTAACAGGTGTTAAATTCTACTTTTATGCCAGCAAGTGTTGCATCTTCATCTTCTGATGAATTGTACCAACCTCCTTTAAAAAGATTTAAGAGGCTTGCCCAAGAAATTCAAGCTTCCAGTTCTCCGAGCAAGCAATCTAGGCACGGACGTTCTGTTGAGGAAGAACTTAATGCCTATCTTGGGGCTTCAAAAAGATTAGCTGCTAATGAAACTGGATTAAGTTTCTGGACAGCCTCAGAGACAGTGTATCCTCTAATAGCGCCTTCGCTAAAGACCTAATCTCTGCACCTGCTTCAGAAGCATATGTGGAGCGCATCTTCTCGGTTTGCAGTGATATGACTGCAGGAAAAAGAAACAGGCTCTCCAAAAATCTAGAAACTCGTGTTTTTTTTAAAAAGAACTCGAAGTTTTACCATTTTGTAAATAAATAAAAAAATAATTTTTTTTGGCTGTGTATAAAATCTACAGTTAACTGTAACTTTAACTTAAAAATAAATAAGTGTAATAGTAACTGAAAAATGTTTGTGGAAAAATAACTTTAACTGAAACTGAAAAATGTTGTAACTTTAACTGTAACTGTAACTGAAAAGTTGTAACTGAAATATCACTGCTTCCAGATAACCAGTTAACACATATAGTTGGTGAATATGCTCCGGGGTATATATATGGAAATGTCAAAATACATAAAGAAGACCAACCACTGAGACCAATCATCTCACAGTGCCCCACACCCATATATCAACTTGCGAAGTCTATTAATAATATGATTAGACAATATTGCCCAAATAAATACTCTTTATCATCGACATCTGATTTTGTTGATTTGATACGGGGTTCATCGTCGTATAAAGGTGTTATTGCTTCTATTGACGTCGTGAGCCTCTTCACTAATGTTCCGGTTGGTGAAACTATTCAATTTATACTGGAATGCTTGTATCATCACGCTACTCTACCTCCCTTTCCGGTTCCTGAGAAAATAATGTTAGATCTTCTCAGAATCTGCACAACTGACGTACCATTTACAGATTATAAGGGAAAATTATACTTACAGGTCGATGGCGTGGCCATGGGCTCATCCTTAGGCCCCACCTTTGCGGAATTTTATATGGCTCTTGTTGAGAGCCGAGTGTTTGTTGATGACTCTGTTCGACCATTGATATATGGACGTTACGTTGATGATATCTTCGTTTTATGTGAGGATATTACTCAGATGCACAGGTTACGGAATTGTCTTCAAAAGAATTCCGTTTTACAATTTACATATGAGTTGAGCAACTTGGATAAACAACTACCATTTCTTGACACATTAATTGAACAATTTGAAGATCGTGTTGCATTATCTGTTTATTCCAAGCCTTCTTCTACTGGAGAAACTCTAAGCGGTGCAAGTTACTGTCCAGATCGTTACAGAAGAAGTGTAATTTATGGATATTTACATCGAGCTTATCGAGTGGCCGAGGACTGGTGTGGATTCGATGTTGAAGTAAATAAAATTCGGACAACACTTATCAATAATAATTTTGCCAACTCTGAAATTGATGATGCCATTAATAAATTTGTCAAGGCTAAATTTGATAACTGTAAACGACCATTACCTGTCTTAAAAAATGAAAAAGAAAGCAAGGTCATTCGGTTATATTACAGATCTCAGATGCACAGTGCTTATAGAGTTGAAGAGAAAATAATTCGTGACATTATTAACACTAATGTTAGAGTTGTTTCGCCAAATACTCAACGACTTCTATTTACAATTTATTATAAATCAAAAACAGCCCACCAAATGATAATGCGAAATAATCTCTTTAAATCAGGTAGGACATTGAAAGAGACTAATGTTGTTTACGAATTCAAATGCAATAAACATGACGGTCTACATCAGTCGTATATCGGGCATACTCGTACGACATTGGCTCGACGGTTGACGATGCACGTGCAAGGTGGCAACATTAAATCTCATTTTCGATCTCTTCATCAAACGTCTCTTACTCGCGAGATTCTTGATAATGATACAACCATTCTCTACCGTGTTTCAGATCCACGTCGATTAAAAATAGCAGAGGCTTTACTTATACAAGAATATCGACCAGCAATAAATACTCAGGATACACACTTTGATAGAACTTTACGACTGTT
Source organism: Erpobdella octoculata (assembly GCA_963978895.1). NCBI lineage: Eukaryota > Metazoa > Annelida > Clitellata > Hirudinida > Erpobdellidae > Erpobdella > Erpobdella octoculata. The sequence goes on along the minus strand of OZ022238.1, from coordinate 24,275,251 downwards.
CAATCTTGACTTTAATGATTTTGCTGATGATAATGTGCTTCGGTCTCAGACGGTAGGCGCTATGCTGGGTGGTAACAAAGCTACGAGCTCTAGTCCTTTATTAATCTGTGGTCACGGTACTAGTCGACCCCCTTATTCGGCCGTTGCTTCTGGTTTGGTACAGCCTGACAAAACTAACGAGGTAAACACTTCCTGTGGATCGGTTTATTTGACTCCTGTCATAGATGTTGGCGATCGTCTCGGTATATCTCCCCGTGGTCTACTAAGTGATGAGGTTAACTACCTTTCCAACTCATCTCTTCAACCAGCTCCCATCGTGCAACTACCCACGCCTATCCTACATGAGCCTCCACCTGAGCCTCCATCTGAGCCTCCACCTGAACCTCCACCTGAACCTCCACCTGAGCCTCCACCTGAACCTCCACCTGAGCCTCCACCTGAGGCTCAGGCTCCAGCGGTGTCATTTCAACATTTGTTTGAGTCTTCAAATATAACTACAAGACGTCGGCGTTAATTGAATCATCTATATGTATCCCATTTGCACAGTCATGCGTTTATTTTAATTTTTCATATAAGTTTACTTTTATTTTAATTCATCACATGGTTTTATTTAAATTTTTCACCTTTTATTATTCTATTTCATACTTTTTTATTTCAATATACTGTCACTAGATACCTATAGTTTAATTTCATTAATCTTCTAATAATTTTAAGTGTTTTAATTTCTATTATTAGTATTATAGACTTCATTCAATTCGTCCTATCTATTTATATTTATTTATTTTATTTTATTAATAATAATTATTATTTAATTTATCTTTATACTTCTTTTCATTTATCAATTTTATAAGCTCTCGTAATTTACTTATATCGTCATACTCTGGTTTTAAATACTTTAATTTAAATATTTATTTAATATAGGCACAACACTATTTCTATGTTGATGTTTACTATATATTCTTTAGCTGTTTACGTAATACGGCATTTTAGGTTACGGACTCTGAAGATGACTGTAGTCGAAACTGGCCAGTCAGTCCTAATTATTATTATTTGTATTATATAAATTTTTAAAATGGACTCTAGTTTACGTCGTAAAATTAAATATTTCGAACAGTTTATTAAAAAAGTCATTAATGCAAAGTGGTCGTTTGTTTTTAACGGAGTGTGTTTACGAGAGGGGATTTTGCCAAAGTATATTAGAAGAATATATTTGGGGGGGGCGAAATCCGCTGCCTTATCCAGTTATGAACTTTTATAACGGTTAACAGGTTTATAAAGTTCGAAAAAGTAAGTACATATCTTAGAATTGGGGGGGCGAAATACGCTGTTTTATCCAGCTATTTACTTGTGTAACGGTTAACAGGTTTATAAATTTCAAAAAACTACATATCTTAAAATTTTCCAGGGGGGGCGAAATATCTTATAGGGGGGCTTTGCCCCCCCTCGCCCCCCGTAGTTGCGGGCCTGGAGCGGGAAGGCTACCGGGAGCGTGAAAACGACCCGGAGCGAGAAAGCGACCGGGAAAGGGAGAGCAAACAGGAACGGGAAAATAAGGGGGGAAGGAAACAGGAGCGAGAGAGGCAAGCATTAGAAAAACTTCTTAAAACCCCGGTCAACGCCGGATACCCCGCTAGTTTATCATATAAACAGTGATGGGTTTTAACTACTTTAAAAGTAGTTAACTACTTTATTTAACTACTCATAAAAAAAGTAGTTAGTAACTATTTCCTAACTACTTTTAACAGCAGTAGTTATTAACTACCTCTTAACTACTGTCTAGTAGTTAACTAGTAGTTAACTACTTTTTAACATTAACCAAAAAACCTTTAAACATTTGCAATTAAATACAAGTTAAATAAATCTTATTTTTCAAACTTTTGGTTCATTTCATTTATGTATGCCAGCAAATTTTCTTTGATCAAATGATTTTTGTTCATTATTCAAAAAAATTAATTTAAATTAGGGAATTATCGCTGTTGCTAAAAGATATTCTTCATTTTCCAAAACAGGACCAAATCGTTTTTCTATACCTTGAGATAGTGCTTGTAAAAGAGCATTGATGGTTTTATCTGAATATGATGTTATTTTTTTAATCCTATAATGGTTTGAATAATGTGACCAATGTATGACTTTTCACTTTAGAAAATATTCATTGCGGTGACTACTGGTTTTATAGTCTGAATGAACGATTTCAAAAAAGCAAACTCAATCTCTTTAAATGCAGCTTGCCCTAACGTCTTCTGACAATCACAAACATTATTGAAAGCTATATCAACAATCCTTTCAACCGAATAGAATTTTGAGCACCACCGTGTAACATTTGGCTTTATAAATGTTGAACCACTAATGTCCTGTACATCCTCAGCATTTTTTACATTGCGATGAATGAATTTTGATAACGATACAACTTTTGCCATTGATCTATCATAAAGTTGTTTGTATTTTGAATTATCCCTTACTTTCAATGCACCAACACTTGCCACGAAATTTAAGATATAACTAGAAGTAGCTCGTCAAAAATGACTGTTTTTGTGATTTTTATCGAACTATCAGATATTAAATAAAGATGGTTTTCTTCTCTACCATTAGTAAAAGTGGATGCTCAGCAATTTCAAAAAAATGATCAATGCTTTGGATCGAACCAGGTTTAAGCAGATTAAAAACACCGAATTTCATGCGTACCTTCGTAAGACAGTTTCAACATCTAGCGATATTTTATTTTAAACTTTAAATCCAGCATTATGTTTGATGCAATCGGATAAAACTCTTGCATAATAAGCCTAAGAAAAACGTTTTTGATCTTTACCTACTGACAGTGTACAACTTTTATTACATGCAATCGGATAACCTCTTGCATAAAAGCTTAGGAAAAATGTTTTGGATATTTGGAACTGATAGTGTACAATTTCGTAATAACTTTAATTACACGCCTGCGCGCACTAATTTTACCAATTGCTGACTGCTGACCACCGCGGCCTCTGCGTTATGGAAATTATGTATGTAGATTACCACAGTGCTTATGAGGAGGTAAAAGAAGCACATCGTCAGAATTATCAATATTATCTTGCTCAATTTCTATCAAATCTGATATACTTTCACCACTGGATCTTCATTATTTACATACATGTCATATACTGGCTCATCCACTTCAGTTTCATGATCTATAGAGTTTTTTCAGCCACCAAAAAAGTAAAGTAGTTAAAAAAATAGTTAACTACTGTAGTTAATAACTATTTAAAAAGTAGTTAACTACTAGTTGTTAACTAGTTTAACAAAAAGTAGTTATTAACTATTTCTTAACTACTGTAGAGTAGTTAATAACTAGTAGTTAACTATTTATAGTTAGTAACTACCCATCACTGATATATATATATATATATATATATATATATATATATATATATATATATATATATATATATATATATATATATATATATATCTGTGTGCCTGTTGCATTTTCCTATAAAAAAGGTCATAATTGCAACTTATTGTTTTTCCAAAATAACTTTTAAAAAAAGTAAAAAAAATATTTTAAATAGCCTACAACCTATCCTCAAACCTACCATATATATATATATATATATATATATATATATATATATATATATATATATATATATATATATATATATATATATATATATATATATATATATATATATATTCAGAAGATAAACATGCTCTATTGAAATACGCACGCCATTTAACCAAAACTAACTTTTTAGTAGTCTGTTTACACTTTTTTTGAATGTTTAAAACATTACTAGAAAATGTAAAACTGTAAGCTTTATTATAAACCAACTGGCTAGTTTCAGCTTTGGCAGCCATTTTCAGGATTGTTTACAAAACAATTTCTAGGTTTACCGAAGATAATAAAGACAGTTCCAAATCCGAACAATAAATAATTTAAAAATTGATATATATATATATATATATATATATATATATATATATATATATATATATATATATATTCACTAGCGGGGGCACCCGGCGTTGTCCGGGGTTTTTTAGAGGTTTTTCTAATGTTTGTCTCTTTCGCTCCCGTTTCCTTCTCCGCTTTCCCGTTCCCGTTGCGTTCCCGGTCGCTTTCCCGTTCCCGTTGCGTTCCCGGTCGCTTTTCCGCTCCCGGTCGCTTTTCCGCTCCCGGTCGCCTTTCCGCTCTCGGTCGCTTTCCCGCTCTCGGTTGTTTTCCAGCTCCCGGTCACTTTCCCGTTCCCGGTTGCTTTCCCGTTCTCGGTCGCTTTCCTTTTCCCGCTATATCTTTCGATCTCAGATGACTTCCCGTTCTCGTTTTCGCTCATTTATGTATGTATGTGTATATATATGTATATAGTTCCCGCTCACTCACCCGCTCCGCTCATTTTGTGACGAATTTCAATTTTTTTCTCTATATTTGATTCTCCTTGACTCTCAAGGTTGTGTGAAAATTTCATTACGATTGGATGAATGGTGTAGCAATGCATAAAGAACATACATACATACATACATACATACATACATACAAACATTCATTTATATATATATATATATATATATATATATATATATATATATATATATATATATATAGTTCCCGCTCGCTCACCCCCTCCGCTCCGCTCATTTTGTGACGGATTTCAATTTTTTTCTCTATATTTGATTCCCCTTGACTAAAGGTTGTGTGAAAATTTCATTACGATCGGATGAATGATGTAGCAATGCATAAATAACATATATATATATATATATATATATATATATATATATATATATATATATATATATATATATATATATATATATATATATACATATATACATATATACATACATACATACATACATACATATATATATATATATATATATATATATATATATATATATATATATATATATATATATATATATATATATATATATGACTGTCTCTCTGTATTCATGTTTGTTTGTCTGTTTTCCTTTGTTTTTCAAAAAAATTTAAAAAAAAATTGCGCTGGCAACCAAAGTTCATTCTTTTGGATCGCGCGTTCAGCCTGATTCCGGAAAAAAAGTCGATCTTCATGAATTGGCCCGCTGTGCTTCAGCTCGGGACGCTACACATAGAGATAGCCAAACATTGTTTGGCGATAACGTCGTTTTCCCCACCAGCTGCATTATAACTGAAACAATTTTGAAACAATTTTCTAAATAGATTACACCCTATTCTCAATCCTACCAAATGTACAAAAAAAGTTCGTAAAAATCGGTTCAGCCGTTTCGGAAGAGTTTAGAGTCAAACACTATTACCCGAGATTTATATATATATAATATAACTAGCTGACCCAGCAAACGTTGTTTTGCTTTTTAAATTATTTTGGTTTTTTATTCAAAGTTTAATGTACAAAATTATGACGATTTAAAAAAATCAATCTCGAAGAGCAATCGAGTGTACAATTTTAGCAACAAATATAACTATTAATGACAGAATAGCTTTTAATGTCATAATAGCATAATCCAATTGATTATACAAATACATAATCTCGTGTCATAGTGTTTGACTTCAAACTCCTCCGAAACGGCTGAACCGATTTTTATGAAATTTTTTGTGTACATTTGGTAGGTCTGAGGATAGGTTGTAGGCTATTTAGAATATTTTTTAGAGTTGTTTCAAAAAGTTATGATGAAGCTGATGGGGAAAACGACGTTATCGCCAAACAGTGTTTGGCCATCTCTATGTGTAGCGTCCCGAGCTGAAGCACAGCGGGCCAATTCATGAATATCGACTTTTCTTCCGGAATCAGGCCGACCGCGCGATCCAAAAGAATGAACTTTGGTTGCCAGCGCTCAGCAAATAAGATCCGCTGTCAGCCTACAGCACCATCTTCAGTCGATGGTGCTGTAGGCAACTTCGAAGAAAGTAATCTTCTATCGTTGTCTCATGGCCTGCTCGGCGATGAAGACAATACTTTGACATTCGGGCAACTTGACGTTTGCGTCCCAGTTGAACTTCATGACGTTCAGCCTGGATGCGAGGATGGTGTGGGGCTCAGTGGTTCGAATACTACTTTTGAGCATCTCACTTACAATGATAATATTAATAAGCGGCGACGACGCTAATTGCTGTCCGACCGTATACAATAGCCTTGTCTTACTTTATGTTACTGCTAATATTTTTGTGCCGTGCTTGTCGTTCTTTGTGTTGTTCACAAGTCGTACAACGCCGCTCTGTATAGTTACGTTTTTCACCTATCGAGCGTTTAACATGTTTTAGCTTATCTTTCCTGTGTTTTAATTACTTATTTTGTTCTAAATTATTGAAAAAATTTCATCGATTTTGTTGGGTCACTTTTCGTCGGACTCTATTTAATTTCAAAGTGAGTTTCGCTCTTTGTAGGTCATTTAATGTGGTCGCTTTTTTCCTTCTTTTGTTTCAACTTAAATTTCAATGTGTTTCACCTATCAATTGCCGTAATAATTTATCAACTGAAAACTGATTCAGCCTAGCTCTAATTCAATGTCTCCGTCTAAGCCTAAATATTTCTGATTTTTAACTCTTCCCTTTCAACTTTTATAATATTTAATTTATTGTTTAACATAGGGTTCTGAAGATGGCTTTTTATAACTGAAACTGACCAGTTAAGCCTGATTCATTTTATTACTCATTAATTTTAACCAATAAATTCTTCAATTATATTTCTCGTCATTTCAAATGGATAAAAAAGGCTTTAAAAACTTGTTAAGAAAGATGATAGGCCATGGCTATTTAGAATAATTTTTTAATTATTTAAACTTTATTGGATGGAGGCAGAACAGCTATTTCAGCACTTAAGCAATGTGCAACATAAAAAAGCAATCATTCATGGCCACAGTGCTGAATCATGAATGGCTGGCAGAAAAAGTCATTTTGCAGCAAATCTTTTTGATATCAATGATTTAAATTTCAAGATACAGCAGTTTTTGCCAGGCGAATTGTTGTCATACAAATCGATTGATTCAGTTTGCGATGCCAGCGAAGCCATAAATTATCCAACAGAGTTTTTGATCTCATTGGATTTGCCAGGCATGTCACCGCATCATCTACAACTTAAAGTTGGATCTCCGGTTATTCTACTTCGGAATTTGAACCCACCGCGGCTGTGCAATGGCACGCGATTAGTAATTAAAAAATGGATAAAAAACATTGTCGAAGCCTGCATTTTGAATGGCAAGTTCCGAGGCGAAAGTGTTTTGCTGCCACGGATCCCAGTAATTTCTACAGAAGTGCATATTGAAATCAAATGAATTTAATTTACAATTAGACTGGCATTCGCAATGACAATTAATAAGTCGCAAGGCCAAACAATGTCTGTTTGTGGCTTAGATTTGGGCACGCCATATTTTTCTCACGAATAATAATCTATACGTGGCATGTTCTTGCGAGGGCAAATATTCTATTTTAAGCAAGTTTCATTGAATTTTGTAGCCCATTTCTCATTCAACAATTTCTTATGCAATTTTTGCAACGGAGTGATATCCTTCTTTTCAGAAATCAGACCAAGCATCGTTTTAAAACCTTTATTGTCTCTAGCTGACTGGCCAGTTTTGGGCGTTGCCCGGTGTTTTCAGAGGTTTTTTATAGTTTTTTCTCTTGCTCCCGTTTTCTTCCCCGTTTGCTCTCCCGCTCTCGGTCGCTTTCCCGTTTCCGCTCGCTCTCCAGTTCCCGGTCGCTTTCCGTTCCCGGTCGCTTTCCGTTCCTGGTCGGTTTCCGTTCCCGCTCGCTCTCCCGTTCTCGCTCGCTTTTTCGTTCCCGCTCGCAGTTCCATCTATTTCTCATTAAATTTCAATCGGTCACATTATGCAAGACTGTCAAGCAAGTAATTCGTGTTACGCAATTGTAGACAGTGCTTGGAAAACTTATGCAATGATCATGTATGAGAACTTTTGGTCCGGAAAGGTTTTTTGGCCCCTGAAAAATAATCAAACATGTATCTCATTATTTAAAACAAACCTAAACACTAAATTTTATTGTTTTTACATTTTCAATTATTGTGTTTTCAAGCAAATAATCTCTTGTAGTCCTGTGTAAACATTAGCAGATCTGGATGTCAAATGAACAGATTTTTGGAGGTGATTAGAGGGATTTTGAAGATTGCGGTGGAAGTTTCAACTTTACGGCATTATGTATAAGCGTTAAGAACAACAATTTGTCAGGTTTAACCATTCCATAAATGCAAAATTTAAATATTTACAAGACTTAATATCTTATTCAATATGTTATACGCGAGCATACTTTGCTATTGTATGTTTCTAACATCTTAACAATTTACGATTTGCAACTGAGTATGTGTACATATTTCGTTTATTGGTTTTTTTTGTTTCGTTTGTACTGTCCGAACGGTATTAGAGGCCGATAGGCCCTTCTGTTTGAGAATAAATAAATAAATAAATAATATAAAACGTAGAGGAATATGCTTTCTAGCGATTCGTAACGTTAAAGTCGAAGTTATTTATAACACAATATTTCTCTAATTTATTTTAACTTTCTTATTCTTCCTTGAATATAATAGTTTACTTGACTCTAAACTGAATTATCTCACTTTGTAGAATTTCGCACGGTTCTAACAAATCTTTTGTTAATTCCAATTTCTCTCTGCAGCACGTCTTTTCAAACTTTTATTATCTCTCGAACACTCAACTTTAACACACTTTCTAAATTCTCAAAATTCATACACAAAATAATATTTCTAATCTTAATATTAAAAATCCGGAAAAAGATATATATATATATATATATATATATATATATATATATATATATATATATATATATATATATATATATATATATATATATATATATATATATATATATATATATATATATATATATATATATATATATATATATATAAATTCCTAGATAAAAATAATAATAAACACACATGTACACACACGCACAAATATACACACATATATATAAACACATATATATATATATATATATATATATGACTCATGACTTATTGCTTCAACATATCCAATCATAATAAAATGCGCACATAATAAAATAAAATAAACAAATATTATGAAAATACGTAAGATGAATCATCTTCATCTTACATATCCCCCCTCTTCGGGGGGGATATGTAAGATGAAGATGATGAACGCGTCAGCGTTTCTTGATTACATCGTCACTCTCTTTACGACTAAGAAAGTCAGCACCGATGTTTTCCTTGCCTTTGAAGTAGTTTACTTTCAACTTATTCTCAATCTCTATCTCTCTGCGTGCTGTGTCAACAGGGCGGGCATCTCCGAAGATTGCCGAATTCAACTTTCCATCTTTCCCCACCCCTCCATTTTGGCCTCTAGGCAGAAGATTGAGCCTTGGTCTTTCTTTTGGCGGATTCAAAGCTTGAACTTTTGCCTCAACTTTATTTCCTACCTTTGAAATGGCAGACGTGTTTCTTTCCTTGCTTTGATACAGCTCCGAGTTAGCCGACGATTTTCTGTAATGTACCCGAACATTCCTCTGAGTGCTGTCGTAGTTGGAAGCGGATTTCTGTGGTTTCCGACCAAAGCGTTTTCCTGCAGCCATTGCATCAAAACCTCTTACCCCTTCAACATTTCCCAGCACGAGATCGCAAAGTAGGTTTTTCATGCATACCACCTCTCTGGTTCCTCTGAACCAGTCTGTTTTGATTTTTACCACTGCTGTTGGAGCTACCCGAACTGTGCCGTCGATCAAAACACAAGGTCTTGTTTTTCCGGTCATCTGACGCGGGTGCACTAATGATTCCTTTACCATTATGGCAGTACAGCCAGTGTCCCTCAAAACTTTTACCGGTTTTCTGTTCACAAACCCTTTGGTTAATTTAAACTTTTCTCCTGAGTGAAAACAACCATCCGCTATTACCGGTGAAAAGCAGCCACATTTTAATTGGACCTCATTCATTTTACCATCCAACACCATGACCGCGCATGCATTCACTACTCCAGAATCTTTGCATGGTGGTGTCAAGTTGGCCTCTCTACGCGCTTGGCACATGACTGGAGTTGCTTGAGTGCCTTGACTGCAGTCCCTCGCCAAATGTCCAGCTTGATGACAATCCTTTGCCATATGGCCCAGCTTATTGCAATTGTAACAGCGTGGTCCAACCATTCCCGAGTCAATGTCTGGTTGACCACGATTTCCGCTAATCCTGCTTGTGTTTTCGATTTTTGCCAAGTTTTTGACTGGGTGAGCTTGATTGTACTTGTTGACCCAGCGACTTAACTTATTGACGTCACCGCTTTCTTTCTCCAACAAATACTCAGCCATTCCCGACGGACACTTTCCAAAGAACTGCTCTTTTAAAAATAAAAACAAATAGTTTTTTGTACCCGCGAGATCCACCCAGCGCCTGAGGTAACTATCTAGTCGCACCAGATACTGTTCCCAAGTCTCTTCTGGTTCAAGCTTTGACTCTCGAAACTTTATGCGGTAGTCTTCTGCCGACTTCCCAAAACGGCGAAGGAGTGCCTCTTTTACCGACTCGTAATCCTGCATCTGACTCTCGCTGAGTTGGCCAAACACTTCCAATGTCTTAGCACTGAGCAGGGAACCCAGAAGCATTCCCCAACTCTTTTTTGGATGATCATTTGCCGTGGCCAATGCCTCAAAACGGAGCAGAAAAGCGTCCACGTCGTCACCTTCCAAGAACTTTGGATATGGAATCTTTGTTGCCTCTACCTTTGGCTCTTTTTTTGTTAGGGCCTCTAATTCCAGCTTTTTCAATTCCAATTCATGCTGGCGTTGTTCGCGCTCACGTAGAAGTTGAAGTTCTCGTTTTTCTTTAGCTTGTTGAAGTTGGAGTTCTCGTTCTTCTTTAGCTTTTTTATCTTCCCGCTCCTGCTGAGCCTTTTTTCTTCCAGCTCCTGCTGAGCCTTTTTTTCTTCCTGCTCCTGCTGAGCCTTTTTTTCTTCCCGCTCCTCTATTCTCTTAATCCCTTTCTTCATCCTTTAACTCTTTGACGTAATTCCTTAAATCCACTCCGGAATAGCCTAGAGCCTGTCCCATCGCAATGAATTTCTCGTCAGACATCTTTCACAAAAGAAAAAAAAATTCGGTCACTTGTGATCAAACAACTTCAGAAAATATATTTACGGATGAAAATACGTAAATACGTCGAGGTCACCAATGTAATCGTAGAGGAATATGCTTTCTAGCGATTCGTAACGTTAAAGTCGAAGTTATTTATAACACAATATTTCTCGAATTTATTTTAACTTTTTTATTCTTCCTTGAATATAATATTTTACTTGACTCTAAACTGAATTATCTCACTTTGTAGAATTTCGCACGGTTCTAACAAATCTTTTGTTAATTCCAATTTCTTTCTGCAGCACGTTTTTTCAAACTTTTATTATCTCTCGAACACTCAACTTTAACACACTTTCTAAATTCTCAAAATTCATACACAAAATAATATTTCTAATCTTAATATTAAAAATCCGGAAAAAGATATATATATATATATATATATATATAAATTCCTAGATAAAAAAAATAATAAACACACATGTACACACACGCACAAATATACACACATATATATAAACATATATATATATATATGACTTATTGCTTCAACATATCCAATCATAATAAAATGCGCACATAATAAAATAAAATAAACAAATATTAAGAAAATACGTAAGATGAATCATCTTCATCTTACATCCTGGAATCCAAAACATAAAAAACATTGGTAAAACATGTGTAAATGTATATATATAAAAGAACATGTCCTGACTGACTGACTGACTGATAATCAACGCCGAGCTCAAACGCCTCATCCTAGGAACGTGAAATTTGGAACTTATATTACTTTTATTGCGTAAGCATCCACTAAGAAAGGATTTTTGAAAATTTTGCTCCTGAGGGGAAGAAACTGGAAAACAAACTTTTTTCTAAAACAATGTATATCTCGAAAACAAAAAATGAAGAAATTTTGAAATTTGGTATATGGATTCTTCTTGAAAAATAAAAAATACGTGTTTCACTATTTTTTGAAAATTCGGTTTCCAGGATCTCAAATGTGGGTTGGAAAATTTGGTTATTTGGTTTTTAAAGTAGCTGCTACTCAAAAACTGTGAATGCTACAGAAGTAAAAATTAGTATTTAGTTTCTACTCCAAAAATAATGAAATACGTGTTTTAGTATTTTTTGAAAATTTGATTTCCAGGACCTCAAATTTGAAGTGGAAAAAGGGTTATTTGATTTTAAAATAACTGCTACTCAAAAACTGTAAGTGCTACAGATGTGAAAATTAGTATTTTGAGGTTTTGTGCCGGTTAAAAGTAGATGAGTTCAGTTTATCACCAGACGGACAGGCCAAGCCGTTATTTTAGGGTCTTTATACGGCCCTGCCCTAACCTTAAATCAAAGTGGGACTGGCCGAGATTTTTAACCAAGTATATAGACATTTTAGTGATTTTAGGGTGTTCAGACGGGCCGGGCTAAACCTGAAGTCAAGGTGGGACGGACCGAAGTATTTCATCAATTATATAGAACTTCTAGGCCTGTAAAAACGGGCCGGGCCCATATTAGACGGGCCGTGCTGGGCCAGGAATTTCGGTTTTTGAAACGGGCTGGGTGGGCCAAGCTGATCTTTGAAGGCAGTCACCGAACATGCGTCCACTGCTTCCTGCGTCAAGGAGTTCCAGCTGAGAGCTACTCGATTTGTGAAAAAGTGTTTTCGCTCTTCACATCCTTTAATTTTTTGTGGTAAAAGAAGGCAGTTGTGACCTCTCAAACAATAGGATCTGTTAGTTTGCCATGTGGGATGTTTTTGCAATACAAAAAAATCCACTTCATCAATATGAGCCAGTATTTTGTATTGTTGGATCCAATCGCCTCTAACCATACGTTCTTCAAGCGTGGTAATTTCAAGCTTCTGTAGTCTTTTTAAGTATGGTAAATGTTTAATTGTTGTAATTATTTTTGTAACTCTGTGCTGGACCTATTCGAGAGTATCAATGTCCCGGCTTAAATGAGGAGACCAAACTTGAACTGCATATTCGAGGTGTGGTCGAATGTAGGCCTGGTATAATGTTTTCCAAAGATGGAGACTACGACTTCGGAATAATTTTTTAAGTCTACCAAGAGTTCTATTAGCCAAGGCAGCCGCTGCATTCACTTGAGACCTTGCTTTGAGATCATCCGATACTAGAACACCAAGATCTCGTTCGACTGTCGTTACTTCTAAATTTTTTCTATTTCCATCTGGGTCTAACATAGAATAAATAAATTTTGATTTCTGATTGGTTTGTCCAACATGCATAACTTTGCATTTGTCAATGTTGAATGGCATCAACCATTTGTGTGACCACTGGACTGCCTCATCTATATTGTTTTGGAGTCTGATACAGTCTTCCACAGATTTGATAATCCCAATGATTTTACTATAATCTGCAAAAAGCTTGATGTGTTGAGATAATTTGTCAGGGAGGTCATTTATATAGAGCAAAAACAATAGAGGCCCAAGTACTGAGCCTTGCGTTACCCCACTCGTAACCTTTTTCCATCCTGAAGTACAACTGTCGATCTGTACTCTCTGCTGACGATTGGTTAACCAAGATTCAATCCATTTGTAAAGAGAGTCCTGTATACCGTACGCTCTCAGTTTGTGCAATAAACACCGATGTGGGACTTTGTCAAAAGCTTTCGCAAAATCTGTGTAGACAACATCCACAGAAACACCAAGATGAACACTTTCTGTCAGAATGTCGCGGGCTTCCAGTAAGTTGCTTACGCATCTTTTTTTTCTTACAAATCCGTGTTGACTTTTAGTTATTAGGTTATTCATAGTGCAGAAAGACATGATTTGCTCGTGAATAAACTTTTCGCATACTTTGCAAAGTACGGAAGTTAATGATACTTGCCTATAGTTTTTGCTACCTTTTTTAAAAATGGGCGTAACATTAGCTAGTTTCCATAGGTCTGGTACCATGCCTGTGGTGATAGACATTCTAAAGATGAGAGTGATAGGAATTGCAAGAGCAGCTGCGCTGTTTTTTAATATACGAGGATGAAATCCATCAATTCCCATAGCCTTGTTCGCCAAGAGTTCTGATAGTCTTTTTTCAACCTTTTCAAATATGAAAACGCTCTCGTCAATATTGCATTCGGAATCTGTTTTCTGTTCAAAAGAAGGCAGTTGATTGCCTGATTCGGTAACAAAGACAGATTGAAAGTATTCGTTTAGTGTCTTGCATATTACTTCTTGGTCGACCGATGTGTCACCGTCAGCCGTTTCAATTGCCTTTATCTTCTCTTGAGTTTCATGTTTATTTCGAATGTGAGTATAAAGTAGATTTGGATTAAACTATGATGAATAAGCGAGACTTTCTTCGTAGTGAAGCATAGAAAGTTTAACTACTTTTGCCACGTTTTTACAAGCTTTTTTATGAGCTAGCTTAAGCTGGTGATGTGTGTGACGCCCGGCTGCTAGGTACTTAGACCAAAATGTTCTCCTCAGTTGAACCGCCGCTAACACTTCTGGAGTGACCTATACCTCTGACTTTTTCTTAAAGGGCACTGTTGTTGTTGGGATAAATCTTTTTACTGCATCATCGTAAATTTTAACCAAGGTAGTGTAGCACTTGTTAACTGAGCGATGTAAGAAGAGGGTTATCCAGTCTTGTGAGCTGATAAAGTGTGAGAAAGCAGTAAAGTTAGCTCTACTCCATATACATCGGGGCTTGTTGTGCCTTTCGATTGTCGGGCAGCCAGCTACATTTATTGTTCCCATTATTAAACAATGTGATTGACCCATTGGCGTATAGCCTAGTGAATCGCCTTTTGTAAGCTCCATAAATTGATCTGGTTTGTTGGTGATAATAAGATCAAGTGTGCTTTTTGGTGCAATTTCTCGTGAATGTCGGTAAGTACAAAATGTCACTACTTGTGTTAGATCGTTTTCTTCGAGACATGACTGAAATCTGATATCCCCTGGGCGCTCGTCTATCACATGACTGTGGCTACTCTGCCACCCACATCAGCCTCTTCGTACCATGTATGACTGAAGTTAAAATCACCATAAAGCAGCATCGTTGCACAATTGAGTCCAATTAGTGATTTTTTTGCAATTTTTATAGCCTCAATGGTATTGGTTAAATATTCATCGTCATAATCATGTGGGCGGTAGATGCAGCCAAGTAAGATCGATTCCTTGCCGTAACGAATTGTTATCCACAATTGTTCAATATTTTTCGAATTAAGCTCTGGTAAAGAAACGTTAAATAAAACTATTTCGTTCTTGACATAGATAGCGACTCCACCACCTTTGCTATTTCTGTCCGTTCTATGCAATTGGTATCCATTCATGATTGTGTCCGACCTTTCATTAAACCATGTCTCAGTGAAGAACATAACGTCTGGTTGGTTTTTCTTTGATAGTGCTGTTAGTCTGGCCGTGAGTTCGTCTTTTTTCTGACTATTCAGTGAACAAGGGTTATTTGCCCAGAAAAAAAAAGTTGTTGTGGATTTTAATAAGTCAATTTTGTCTTGGGAAAGACTACCGATGTTTTGTTGGCGTTGTGTGGGACAAAATGTCATCAAACTACTTTGCTTAAACATTTTATAATAAATTATCAAAAGCTTTTAATTCTGAAAAGCCGATAGAAAAACAAAAAATGTTGAAGCGGAACTAAAATTTAAAAGTGGAACGGATCTCCCTCAAACAAATTTTTGCTTTGTCATCGAGACCATAGACATAAAATTATGCTTTAAAATCACATTAACATTGCAATTTTCAAGGGTATTTTATATTATCCTAGCACATTTGTTCTTATTTTACACCGATTTTATATTTTTCATGATTTCGGGGGGGGGGGGGGTTGAACCCGTAAACCTCTCCCCCTAAATATGGCCCTGCTTGGATGGTTAGTACTAATTATAGCTAGAGAAAAATTTTTTGTTTCTCTGCCTCTGGAAAAAGCTGATATTACGGGCTTGCAGATAACTTAGATGCGGAAGTGCTGACCCTACCTGCTTTTTGTCAAATAGAGACTTTTCTTTTCCAAAAGGATGTAATAAAAATGGAGAAAACCAACCGTTACAAAAGTCAACTAGATATTAGAGGTGCACCGATTATCAGCTTGTTATCGTCAATTCAACCGATAATCGGAATCGACCGTTTCACAATTGGCAAAAGCCGATTTTTTCGTGGGCGTAAATTTCGTCAAACACTAAATCAATCAGTAAATTTCTACATACGAAAATATAATTGCGGCTGAGAGCAATTAAATTAATCGCCTCCGGAATAACTTTGTGATACTAATCTAATGAAAAAACCTGAACTATCTATGTACGGCGTCTATTTTTTGAGTTTATTTTTTCCACCGGTCAACTTGCCGGCCGTGAAAAAAGTTTTCAAAAATGCTCTCAAAACTAAGATGCAATACGCTTATAGTTTGGTTGCTCTTTTTACTGCTGTGTATCAAAAGAAAAAAATAAGAACTTTATAGACTAGCTGGGTGCGGTTTGTAGTTAGCTATCTCCATTCAGTACAATGTCAAAAAACTGGGATATTAACGGGTACATTTTCAACGCAAAATTGAACCCGGGCGTGGTCTGGTCTAAGTTATATCTTTTACATCGAGATTATGGCATCTTAGGCTGAACTGGCTGAACCATATCTCGAGTCTTGGAATAGACTGGACTAGACCATGGCCTTCTAAGCCAAAATGTGTTCCATCTAAGAGATGACACATAGAACACATAGAACCAGTTATTATAGTCAAACCTTTTAGTTATAATTACACATTTTGATTTTAATTATAATTAGATCCTTCAATTAGAATTAAAAACAGAAACCTGACAAAACCTCCTCTCACTGGAAAAACCCTGTGCGCGTCACTCTCAGTGATGAATTGCTAAAACCAATCCTGAATTACTTGGCTATGTATGTGCGTGATCATTTGATAACGCACACACACAGAGAAAGAGAGAAAAAGAGAGAGAGAGAGAGAGAGAGAGAGAGAGAGAGAGAGAGAGAGAGAGAGAGAGAAACAGAGAGACATAGAGAGAAAGGAAGAAAGAGAAACACTTATATCAGTCGTTATATTGTAATGTGAGCTCTCTTCCGACCAATACTTGGCGTTTTTTCTGCTGCCGACTGACGGAGCAGCAAATAGGCATCGTTGGAGCCTTAGCAGTTAGTTGTTGGAGTGGGAAGTTGCTGAAATGAAAAAGAAAGAGAGAAAGAGAGAGAGAGAGAGAAGGCTATATAACAAAAAGAAAGAAAGTACGAAACAATGGAGAGAAGAAAATATATTGTACATTTGTAAACTTTCAAGCAACGTAGATCGCAGAATATTGTCTGTATTGTTTCTTTTCTATTTCATTATTTTCTTAATTTAATTTAATAGTCAATAATTCATTAAAAAATTAAAAAATTATTCTATTAATTCCAATTTCAAAATCACTCATTTTAATTTCTAAATAATTATTAGCCTATTTGTATTTCACGACTGTCTTACAAGCGTTTTAATAAACATCATCATCATTATATGAAAATCGTATACAATTTTTATACAACAAAACTTCAACGCAGTAGGCTTAGAAACAGGGAAACGGGGAACATGTTTCCCCAATAATTTGGTTGGGGAGGAGACAGTAGAAAATTTGATTTTTAATAATAGCCCTAATAAAAAATATAAATCAACAGTTACAAACTAATGAATAAATATTTGGTTTAAATTTTTTTATAAGACTGCTGAAGGTTATTTTATTGCTTAGGGCCTGAACTCAAAGACTGAAATAAGATTTTTGACTTTTTTAAATAAAAAATTCTAGTTACAACATATATTTTTTTCCAAAATTTCATTTAATCACACTTATTGCACACTTGAACAACCTTCAACCAACTGCAAAAATTAAATACATGGATGAAGTCAAAAATAGATGACAGACTTTTTTTGATTATTTGTAATGACTGACCACAAAGACAAAACTAGATTAAAACAAAATATAATATATAACTAAATGAATGCTGGACAATCTTTTTAGAGGTGGCATCAGGTCATCAATGGACTTCAAGGCCACCAAACAGGTGCGTTTTTAGAGTCTTTCTAAAACCTTCATTCAATTGTGACTACGGAGGTTATTTCTGAAGAAAGTTGGTTCCAGAATTTAGGCTCAGCTACAGCAGACGATACCCAACAATATGTTTCCATCACAGCAGGAAAACTTTCGATTTTTTTTAAATTCAAGAAAGTTGCTACCAAGCGGAGTTCTGATATGTACATTGAAACAGTTAAAGTTGAAGTAATAAAAACAAATCTGTATATATAAAAGATCTGTATGTAACTCATACATTGCTACACCATTCATCTGATCGTAATGAAATTTTCACACAACCTTTAGAGTCAATGGGGAAGGTTTAAGTGAAAAAAAATTTAAATCGGTCAAAAATGAGCGAAGCGGGAGAGCGAGTGCATCTACTAAAAACCATGTGCCTCACTTTTGCTCCAATTCTTGCAATGTTATTAAACTCCTCACTTTCTCAGTCTAATCTGCCTGACCCTCACAAACGTGCAATCATTCGCTCACTACCAAAAAAACCTGGCCTTAATCCCTCTGACCCTCTACCTTATCGTTTGTTTCTAAACTAGTGGAACGAGTTGTCCATCGGCAACTTTCTAACTATGTTGAAATACATAAACTACTTCCTCCTACTCAATCTGGACTCACACGTTATCACTCTACAGAAACAGCTGTGGTTAAAATTTATAACGACATTGTCCTTGCCCTTGATTCCGGACTCATAACCGCTCTATTAATGCTCAACTTTAGTGCTGCTTTCGACTGCGTCGATCATTCCATTCTTTTTTTCAATCCTTGAATTACAGTTTGGTATAACATTTGCTGCTTTTCAGTGAATGATCTCTTTTCCATCTAATCCTTCTCATAAAGTTCGTCTTGGTGAGAAAACCTCCAAAAAGTACGATATTTCTTTTGGTGTTCCCCAAGGTTCAATCCTTGGACCCCTTCTTTTCATTCTCTACATTTCTTATATTGTCAACATCGCCTCACGACACGAAGTTCTTATTCACCTCTATGCTGATGATACCCAGCTATATATTTAACTTGCCACCCAAGACATTTGTCTCGCTAAAACAAAGCTTGCTAACTGTTTTGCTGGAATTCAAAAATGGTGCTCAGTCATGCGTCTGAAGCTGAATACTTCTAAAACAGAACTCATCTGGTTTGATCGAAGGCCTCAGCTCATATCCATTAGTTCAGGCTCTATTAATATCGGTGACTGCACGATTTCGTCTTCGAATATTGTTCGTGATCTCGGAGTGTATCTTGACTTTTGCTTGTCAATGACCCACCATATCTCCGCCATTACAAGGGCCTGTTACTTCCATCTACGCCGAATCCGTCAAGACAAGCGCTGCCTTAACGAGCAGTGAATCTTATCTTAGTTCAGACTTTCGTCATCTCAAGAGTAGACTACTGCAACTCATTGCTGGTTAGTCTACCATCTTCGTCCTTAAAAACCCCTTACTTCTGTTCTCCATGCGGCCACTCGGCTTGTCAAAGATCTTGGTCCCCGAGACCACATCACTTCAACTTTACGTCAACTTCACTGGCTACCTATCCCTGCTAAAATAAAATTTAAAATATGCCTCTTAATGTTTAATATATTCGTCTCTCGTTTTGCCATGCTCGTCGCTTCCTGCGAGGCGGCGTCTGCGTTCTACCAGTAAGGATGATTTCATCTCCATCCGGTCTCGTCTCCATCTCTGGTCCGACTGACTGGAACAGCTTGCCTGTACATATTCGCCACTCGAAAGACATTAATCAATTTAAAATTAGATTAAAAACATATCTCTTTAGTAAGTTCTTTAATTAGGAGATATCGTTGAACTCCGCGCTTTTGCGAAAGACTTGTTTTTTATAAGGGCGCGTTATAAATCTTATTTTGTATTGTGTATACAATACACAATACAAAATAAGATTTTGGTGTGTATACAATACACAATACAAAATAAAATTTAGTGATCGGGAGCGGGAAAGCGATCGGAAGCGGGAAGTCGACCGGGAACGGGAATGCGACCTGGGAGCGGGACAGCCCCGCAACTAGACGTCATGCTCTGGGGGGGGCGAGCTATCTCTAAAGGGGGGCGAAAAATGAAAATGGCCAAAAAAACCACTAAAATTATATCGGGAGTTAAAAAGACAATGTAAATATTATATGTAAAACCAAGGTGCGTCAGCAACACCCATATTGTTTATTATTTTTATGACTTCATTTTGGATTTGCTGGAATAGTTTATAAAAATAAAATGACAAAAAGTGCAATAAATAAAAATAATCAATATTTATCGTAAATCTTTGCATTACAGAATTAATTTTCTGTTTTGTTTTTTAATTTAAACACAATCTGTAATTTTATATAGGTACACTTCAAGCTTCTATTCTGATATTTTAGGTTTTTGAGGTTGGATAGGCCAACTAGTTGGCCCCTCTGAAGTGGTTTAACATGTATGGATAAACTACTTCCGGATAGCCCCCTCTCCCGGTCATCAGCTATCAGTTTTATACAGAAAAAATAAAAAAGTGGCTTTGAAAATATTTTGAAAAAGCAGCTCCGACTAAACCCCCCGGTCATCAGTTTTTTGGAGGAAAAATTAAAGAAAGGCTTTAAAAAGTTTTAGAATTTTTTTTCAAATATAAGTGGGCCGTGAGAAAAAGTTGTATCCCAAGGTTTTGATGAGATGTTTGCAGTGATGCGTTAATAAGTTAACCGTATACAATACACTATATTGCAGATGTGTTGATAGATACCCAATATTCTCAATTTTGTGAGTATTCCTGAATACGCTGCTTTAGCCAGCTATGTACCAGAATAACGGTTTACAGGCTTATAAAGTTCAAAAAGGTACATAACTTAGAATTTTTCAGTAAGGGGGAAGGGCGAAATACGCTGCCTTATCTAGCTAAACACTACATAACAGGTTTATAAAGTTCAAAAAAGTACATGTCTTAGAATTTTTCAGAGGGGGGCAAAATTCCTGCCTTATCGAGCTATGAACTTGTACACAGGTTCGAAAAAATAGGTACGTATCTTAGAATTTGGGGGGGGGGGGGCGAAATCTGCTGCCTTATCCAGTTATGAACTTGTATAATGGTTAACAGGTTTGAAAAAGTAGGTACATATCATAGAATTTGGGAGGGGGGCGAAATCCGCTGCCTTATCCAGTTATGAACTTTTATAACAGTTTACAGGTTTATAAAATTCGAAAAAGTAGGTACATATCTTAGAATGGGGGGTGGCAAAATACGCTGTTTTATCCAGCTACATAACAGGTTTATAAAGTTCAAAAAAGTACATGTCTTAGAATTTTTCAGAGGGGGGCAAAATTCCTGCCTTATCGAGCTATGAACTTGTACACAGGTTCGAAAAAATAGGTACGTATCTTAGAATTTGGGGGGGGGCGAAATCTGCTGCCTTATCCAGTTATGAACTTGTATAATGGTTAACAGGTTTGAAAAAGTAGGTACATATCATAGAATTTGGGAGGGGGGGGGGCGAAATCCGCTGCCTTATCCAGTTATGAACTTTTATAACAGTTTACAGGTTTATAAAGTTCGAAAAAGTAGGTACATATCTTAGAATGGGGGGTGGCAAAATACGCTGTTTTATCCAGCAGGTTTATAAAGTTCAAAAAAGTACATGTCTTAGAATTTTTCAGGGGGGGGGGCGAAATCCGCTGCTTTATTATCAAGCTATGAACTTGTATACAGGTTCGAAAAAATAGGTACATATCTTGAATTTGGGGGGGGCGAAATCCGCTGCCTTATCCAGTTATGAACTTTTATAACGGTTAACAGGTTTATAAAGTTCGAAAAAGTAAGTACATATCTTAGAATTGGGGGGGCGAAATACGCTGTTTTATCCAGCTATTTACTTGTGTAACGGTTAACAGGTTTATAAATTTCAAAAAACTACATATCTTAAAATTTTCCAGGGGGGGCGAAATATCTTATAGGGGGGCTTTGCCCCCCCTCGCCCCCCGTAGTTGCGGGCCTGGAGCGGGAAGGCTACCGGGAGCGTGAAAACGACCCGGAGCGAGAAAGCGACCGGGAAAGGGAGAGCAAACAGGAACGGGAAAATAAGGGGGGAAGGAAACAGGAGCGAGAGAGGCAAGCATTAGAAAAACTTCTTAAAACCCCGGTCAACGCCGGATACCCCGCTAGTTTATCATATAAACAGTGATGGGTTTTAACTACTTTAAAAGTAGTTAACTACTTTATTTAACTACTCATAAAAAAAGTAGTTAGTAACTATTTCCTAACTACTTTTAACAGCAGTAGTTATTAACTACCTCTTAACTACTGTCTAGTAGTTAACTAGTAGTTAACTACTTTTTAACATTAACCAAAAAACCTTTAAACATTTGCAATTAAATACAAGTTAAATAAATCTTATTTTTCAAACTTTTGGTTCATTTCATTTATGTATGCCAGCAAATTTTTTTTGATCAAATGATTTTTGTTCATTATTCAAAAAAATTAATTTAAATTAGGGAATTATCGCTGTTGCTAAAAGATATTCTTCATTTTCCAAAACAGGACCAAATCGTTTTTCTATACCTTGAGATAGTGCTTGTAAAAGAGCATTGATGGTTTTATCTGAATATGATGTTATTTTTTTAATCCTATAATGGTTTGAATAATGTGACCAATGTATGACTTTTCACTTTAGAAAATATTCATTGCGGTGACTACTGGTTTTATAGTCTGAATGAACGATTTCAAAAAAGCAAACTCAATCTCTTTAAATGCAGCTTGCCCTAACGTCTTCTGACAATCACAAACATTATTGAAAGCTATATCAACAATCCTTTCAACCGAATAGAATTTTGAGCACCACCGTGTAACATTTGGCTTTATAAATGTTGAACCACTAATGTCCTGTACATCCTCAGCATTTTTTACATTGCGATGAATGAATTTTGATAACGATACAACTTTTGCCATTGATCTATCATAAAGTTGTTTGTATTTTGAATTATCCCTTACTTTCAATGCACCAACACTTGCCACGAAATTTAAGATATAACTAGAAGTAGCTCGTCAAAAATGACTGTTTTTGTGATTTTTATCGAACTATCAGATATTAAATAAAGATGGTTTTCTTCTCTACCATTAGTAAAAGTGGATGCTCAGCAATTTCAAAAAAATGATCAATGCTTTGGATCGAACCAGGTTTAAGCAGATTAAAAACACCGAATTTCATGCGTACCTTCGTAAGACAGTTTCAACATCTAGCGATATTTTATTTTAAACTTTAAATCCAGCATTATGTTTGATGCAATCGGATAAAACTCTTGCATAATAAGCCTAAGAAAAACGTTTTTGATCTTTACCTACTGACAGTGTACAACTTTTATTACATGCAATCGGATAACCTCTTGCATAAAAGCTTAGGAAAAATGTTTTGGATATTTGGAACTGATAGTGTACAATTTCGTAATAACTTTAATTACACGCCTGCGCGCACTAATTTTACCAATTGCTGACTGCTGACCACCGCGGCCTCTGCGTTATGGAAATTATGTATGTAGATTACCACAGTGCTTATGAGGAGGTAAAAGAAGCACATCGTCAGAATTATCAATATTATCTTGCTCAATTTCTATCAAATCTGATATACTTTCACCACTGGATCTTCATTATTTACATACATGTCATATACTGGCTCATCCACTTCAGTTTCATGATCTATAGAGTTTTTTCAGCCACCAAAAAAGTAAAGTAGTTAAAAAAATAGTTAACTACTGTAGTTAATAACTATTTAAAAAGTAGTTAACTATTAGTTGTTAACTAGTTTAACAAAAAGTAGTTATTAACTATTTCTTAACTACTGTAGAGTAGTTAATAACTAGTAGTTAACTATTTATAGTTAGTAACTACCCATCACTGCATATAAAACACTATTAGAAAATAATTGAAAATTTGTGCGTCTGCACACGATAAAAAAATTTTCAAAGAAAGTTTGTTGATTGATATAAAACTAAAACAAAAATACTTGAAAAATAAATAAAACGTGTTTTTAAAAAACAAATCTACTAAAATCTGTTTATTCTTTTGAAAGCAGTTTCAATTTATTTAAAATATGCTCGCCTAAACTGATCAGTTGCCGATCATCCTACGAGCGAAGCAGAATGTCTGGAAACATTTATTTGCTTAATCATCTGTACGTACCAAGCCAAAGTATAAATTTTTTTCAGAACTTGTTAGATTTGACAAATAGTTCACATTTTCATAATAATTAAAAAATGAAAAAAGTCTTAAAACGCCTACAAACTTTCACCTCACAAAAAAAAACTTGTCTGCAAAAATTCACAAATTTTTCAAATCTTCCAGACTTACACGTGCACACGGATGACACAAAGAAATTGAGCAGAAAAAAACGTGAATAGGCAGCAATCTCTTTAAAAAATTAAAACAAACCAATACTTGCACAGACGCAGACTTAGAGGGAGAAATAAAAGGATTATTATGTGTACAGATGCTGTTTGCTACTGTAACAATGACCTTAACCTCCAAACCATCCAAATCCTATCGCACACTACGTAAACGAAAATAGCTACCTGGCGGGCTTCTAAGTACCTAGCATTCCTCCGCCTGTAGTTGGTTCACTCCATCTCTGGGCTTCCTTTTCTATAAGTAGTCGATCGTATCTCATGGAAGATTTCATTCGCTCGGTACGAGACAAGCTGTAGTAGGCATCGTTTGAGTTACTCGCCAGAAGTTTGCTATCCCTCTGGACTTCCTGTCCGGTCAGCAACGCCTTTACTGGAATTTTATACATTGGAGTTACTGTCACCGTTTTTTCTTTGGTAGTTGTGATAGAGAAACTTAAAGTAGGTTTTATTTATTTAATCTTATTTTAATTGCAATATTTTTAAAACATTTCATTTTTAAGTTTTTTCATAAAGCTCTAAAAATCCACTTTTTTACTTTTGTTTTTTTAAACACGATCACGTTATCACATGAAACAATTACTATTATTATTATTGGTTTTTGTATTTTTAACAACAATTAAAAAACATTTAAAACATCCCCGTTGTCAATTAAATTGTTTATCTTAAAATGCATTTGTGTAAAATGATGATTGATTTAAACTTTGCAACACTTTCATATTCAGAAAAGTTTTATTACTGTATAAACTATTTATAATTATTTTACATAAATAGTATGAGTTTTTTCTAGTTTTTTATTCATTTTTTGAATGCTATTTCATTTTGCCATAATACTCATAACATTATGTAGTTTGCAAACTGAAAAATAGTATATTTTTGTCGCTAAAATGACAAATAAAACTCAGAAAAAACAAATTCACATGAAATATTAAACATCGTAAAAAGTTAATTTACAATTCCATCTTAAGAACAAAAATGGCTGGGAATGAAGAATACGCGGAAGAAATTGAAGCTGAAAGAGAATTGGCCGACAGTGCCATGTGGAAAGTTATCCAGAAGAACACCTTTACCAGGTGATTTGATTAATATTTTTCAATTATAAAATTAGACAATTCTAATGTTTTATTTAAAGTGGCAGGTTTGTTAATGTTTCAATTCAATTCTACTAATTTATAGCTGTTAATTTTGTTTCGTTTATTGTGCAAAATGTGTCTCAACAGGATTTCATTTTAATTAAACGAAACATTTGAAACCAGAAAATAATAAATCTTCAGGAAAACGTAATATAAATAGAATTATTTTTATAAAAATATTCAAAAGAAAATTTTCTGGATCGGATGAACGAAAACATGTTTTAGCCAAAATAGCCCAAAAAAATTAATTGAAAAACAAAGAACATTTAGTAACCAGCCTCACAGTGTTACCATAAACTCAAGTTCACATTGAATAAAAAATTAATGGATAGAAACAATTTTAATGCGGCAATAAAATAATAATTTATTCAAGAGGTTTTTTTTATTTAAGAAAAACAAACAGTATTTGAGGTGTTTTAGTAGGTTAATTTGTATCAACCGAATCAACACGACTTTATAGAAAACATCTTTAAATTTTGAATCATAACCGCATCATTTCCATAATCACTACGGACAAAATGTGGAAACAGATTTTTTAAAATTCTGCTGTTTCAAGGAAAAGTATTTTAAACAAATTTTTACGACATCTACAACTACAACTTGTTAACATTTATCTGACCAAATTATGCTCATATTTATTGGATTTAAGAAAACTTTAAAAACGTCTGATTGTGAGTTTCTGGTTAGCATGCCTTATGGGAGCATAATTAAACTTTCTTTCTGGCCCAGCTGAAACTTAACATATAGGTTCATGGCCAACCACAAATCATTTTATTGACTATGAACAGCTAGAATAATGTTATTTCACGTTAGGGATTTTACAAACTAAACATTTAAAAACCTTTTTTAAAAACAGTGCTCTACTTGAAATTTCTCAAATTTAGATACACACTTTTGGAGACTTTTAAATTGCCTTATTTGAGATACATATCTTAATATAAATCAAAAAACTTTAATTGAAATTAAATGAATCATGGTAAAACTTAACAATTTGTATTCTGGATTATGTCATAAAAACTGAACTTGTGTGCAAATTTTGGGTAAGATTGAATAACGGGAACGAGCTCAAAGTTGAGTAATTAGGCATGCCTTGACGATACACAGTGTAAACACCGTGGTTTTCATAATCTTTCGCTATTAAATTATTCAATTCCGACAAGTTTATTTAATTTTAATCTATTTTAGATCTATCTTCAAGACGTGCATATTAATTGATTTTGTTTGATTTGTTATTGGGAATATTATTTTTCCAACATTGGTTGTAAATTAAAAAAGTATTGACACTGTAAAAACTTGTAATGCATTTCATTTCTCCTATTTTGAATGCTAAATTTTTATTTTATGGTGATATTGAAACTGTTCCCAGGTGGACTAATGAACACTTGAAGCACACTAAGATGCAGATAGTCGACATGGAGAAGGACTTCTCTGATGGTCTCAAATTGATCGCTCTTATTGAGTCCCTGTCTGGAAAGAAGTTTGCCAAGTTCAACAAGCGCCCAAGTTTTAGGACGCAGAAATTTGAAAACGTGACAATGTCGTTGAAATTTCTTGAAGACAAAGAAGGAATCAAACTTGTTAACATTGGTAAAATTATGCTTTTGTCGTTTAATACCAAAAATGTTGAAACTTCTTTATTAGATTAACACTGAAGATGGACGTGTTGTTATTTGACAACTTTACTGTAACAATTTATAAACTGCTGCTTGATGAGCTTTTTCAATCACTTGCCTTAACAACCGGGGAATATTTTTTCATGATAGCAGTAAGAAATTTAAAAAATTGGTTTAAACCAGCAACCGTCGAGCCAAGATGTTTTGATAGTATAAAAAAACCTACGTGGTTTAGATGTAATTTTTCAATATAAACCATGAAGCGATAAATTGTGTTTAAATTATTTTTTCTCAGTAGAACGTTTAAAAAATGCTAATATATTTTAATAATTATTTTTAATTTGATCAATCAGACAGCTCGGATATTGTCGATCAAAAGCTGAAGTTGATTATGGGTCTAATCTGGACACTCATTTTGCATTACTCTATCACTATGCCAACATGGGAAGATGAAGGTGGACCGGCTGGCAAAGATCTGACTCCAAAACAGAGGTAAATTTTTCAATAAAATAATCAAATTAAAAAATCAAATTAAAAACAACGCTTCTGCAAATGCAAAAGCAGTCATTCCATTTTCAAAGTTTTTCTGCAAAAACACATTAAACAGATGTAATCATATCACTGGTTTATATTTTGATTTAATGGAAATTGAAACCACTGAAACAGAAAAAGTAAATTGACATCTTTGCATTTTATAAAAAAACACTTTTTAATTCTGGCCGATTTAATAAATTAGGCTTCTGGCCTGGATTCAAAACAAAATTCCAGAGAAGAACATCACAAACTTCACCAGTGACTGGAACGATGGAACTGCTATTGCTGCTCTTGTTGACGCCGTTGCTCCAGGTAAAAATTTAGATATAATTTAATACTTTTGAAATATTTGTTACCGCAAGGAAGCAACCTAGTTGAACAATCTGAACAAATGATCGTCTTATTGATGTACATTATTCTAAACTCTAAGTTTTCTCAAATTAAATAAATATATGTATAAAAGGATTGTGTCCCGATTGGCTAAACTTAAACCCCGCCAACAAGATTCCGAATGCTAAGGAGGCCATGGATTTAGCTGAAAAATTTTTGGACGTTCCTCAGGTAAAACTCAATATTTATTGCAAATGCATAACTTTTTCTGTGTTAGTATTGTAATCACGTTAATGTATTGTCAAAATGAGAATAATTAGTAAAATAAAGTTACTTAATTGTAACGAGTGCTAAACAAATTATAATGAAAAGCTATTAGTGGAATTGCTTTAAATTTGAGTAGAATAGTCAGTTATTCGTTAGTTACGTTACCGGTCTATCGGGAATTTAACGCAGAATTGGCTGAGCATTGCAGCTGTTGGAGGTGTATAAATATGCGCATGCGCATGCAAGCAGCCAACGAAACTTCTTGTGCTATGCAGCTGCAACAGCTCTCTAGAAAAAAACTTTAAAACGCAGCCGTAATCTGGGCCAAGTATTATAAAACTTTTTAATACTTGTCTATAGAAATAAACTATCACTAATATTGTTATTTTTATTTAAAAAACAAAATGTTTTATAAAATAAAAAAAATCTACATGACCTTGAAGCACACACAAGATAACAGACAAAACTAATTCCCTACCTACATTGATGCTCGAGCAAAAATATCATGTCTGGGATTTTTTATTTTTTTTTCATGTAGCAAGATGAGCTGCAGAAAAAATTAAACCAAATTACTTATAAAAAATAATTATCTTTATTTGGTTGAATTCCAAATTAGATAAAAAAAGTGCGCCGATGTCAATTCTACGGTTTAGTTTCTTAAACTGAAAATAAATTGATAAAAACGTTTAATGCGTTTACATATGAGTTCAATAAAAATAGCAACTGGTTTTATTCAATAACCACCTAAACATGCTTGATCACTTTAAGAATTTTTGGAGTTGTTAGCCTAAGTAATATAAACGATTACATTATTGGTAACAGGTCATCAAACCAGATGAAATGTGTAATCCAAAAGTTGATGAACTCAGTATGATGACCTATCTGTCTCGTTTTCCCAGTGCCAAACTAAAGTCGGGAGCTCCGGTACAGCAGAAGCCAAACGCTCATAGGATCAAAGCCTACGGACCCGGTTTGTTACTCTAAAAGTTTTCATACGTAAATTTATAAACATTGTTAAGCTGTGCTTTTTAAAAGTAAAATGCGATGACCTTCTTCAAATAATGAATTAGGCGGTGTAAAAGAATATTGTCGTTGAAGAATTTTGGCGAAAATGTTTTAACAACTTCTTAAATAATGCTTTGAATTTTAGCTTTTTTATTAAATAAATTAAAATACAATTTCATTTAGTAACGTGACGGTTAAATTACCGTTGCGTACATACCTAACTTGATGCTGCGTCCCTCCATGTATACGTACGTATGAGGCAATTTCTTCTATCCCATATCTGTTTGTAATAGTAATGTAATTCAAAATTTCGCTATAAGTTATAGTTAGCTTTAGCTGAGATGTTTAACACTTTGTTTGGGTTTAAATTTCAAATTTATATTCAGCGTAGAGAAAAATTCTAAAAAAATCAGCTTAGTTAAAAAACCCGTAACTAGTACTTAACAGAAGTTAAATTTTAGCAGTATTCGCCCATATTCACAGTCATAATTTCTTATCAAATCACCACATGTTTGTTGTCAAATGTCAATTAAAGGTATTGAGCCACAAGGTAACGTTGTTGGAGCACCTGCACGGTTCATAGTGGAAACAGCAAGTGCTGGGAAAGGTGACTTGGAGGTCATCGCACTCAGCCCCAAAGGAAAGCAAGAGAAGGTCTAAAAAAAATTAATTTGACAAATAAAACTATAAAATATTCCGAAAAACTGCATTTGTAAAAACAATTTTTCATAAAAAGAATTAAAAAAAAATATATAGGTAGAACTGCTGCCAAATAACGACAGGACCGTATCTTACAATTGCGTTTACACTCCGAGTGTCGACGGTAACTACACGGTTAGCATCAAGTTTGCCGGACAACCAAGCACCAAACAGCCTTACCCGGTCTTTGTTGCACCGAAAGAAAAAACTGGAGACCCCGGCAAAGTCATTGCCCAGGGTCCTGGTATAGAAAAAACTGGAGTGCACGTCAACAGAAAAACTTATTTCGAAGTCATTACCAAAGGTTGTAAGTGATGCATGTAGTCTAATAAGTATATATGTTTTAGTGTAGGTATTACTTTATGAGAATAGTAAGACGTCCTACTATAGTGTCAGTCAAATCTTTAAAAAAAATTTTGCTAGCAGCTTAAGCTAAAAAGTTACTCTAAATTGTCATTTTAAAAACATCTGCTGTTAAGA
Source organism: Erpobdella octoculata (assembly GCA_963978895.1). Classification (NCBI taxonomy): domain Eukaryota; kingdom Metazoa; phylum Annelida; class Clitellata; order Hirudinida; family Erpobdellidae; genus Erpobdella; species Erpobdella octoculata. Next base: position 24,244,761 of record OZ022238.1, on the reverse strand, counting down.
CTGGACTGAATTTTACAAAAACATTCTGATCTGTTTAGGCGCCGGCGTTGGAGTTGTTGATGTTGGCGTGTTTGATCCCCAGAACAAACCTCTCAAAGCAACTGTCACCAAGAAGTCTGACGATGTCTGGTATGTTGAATACACAGCAGAAGTTCCAGGGTTGCATTCAGTCAATATTAATTTTGCCGGAAAGCCCATACCAAAGAGTCCGTATCCAGTTGGAGTTGGTGCAGGTAGAATAAAATTTAAATTTGTAATTTAAACTTTTTAAAAATACAAAACTAGTTCATATTGCGTTTTTCATAGTTTAAATGATAAACATCTCTATTATTTAAATAGCCGTTGTACCTGTAACCATGTGCAATAGCGCTATTTTTAAATACTGCTTGTAACGATAAACACAAAAGACGATGATGTCTTCCGATGTTTTCAGCGTGATGTTTGTAGTTATTTTGACACTTTTAGTTGAAAATTTGTTTCGTCTCGTTCTTGATATTTCACGTAAATGTTCTCCCCCAGAAAATGGACCACCTGTTGATGCTTCCAGTAAGTAATGTTAATTTGCTCATTAATTTTGTTTTTAAATTGTAATGATATTAAACATTTTTTTTTAAAACTCAGTTTTACGAGTGATAAAAAAGTGACATTTTAATTTGAACAAAAATCATTTTCTTATCATTTTTTGTAAAAATGCCACAATGGCTTTTTTAGAATAGAATTGAAGAATAAAGTTCATCACAGAACATGATTAATTTGTTTGTTTTTCAATCCAGAACTCCCTGGTAAACCTGTTTCATGTTCTCCAAGTAAGTTCTTATATTTCTTTTTAGTTTACTTTGTTATCAGAGCATAATGTTATTTTAAACATCATTTTCAACAAAAAAGTTGTCTTTAATAATGATTTCTTTAAAATTAGTTTTTAGTTTTTTAAGTGGTTTTACATATAAACTTTTATTGATGTAATTTTTCTGCAGGGGATGCTGCTGCAAACTCACTTGCAACACGTTAGTGATGGTTTTATCATATGTTTAATGGACATATAATTGTCCTGCTTCTCCAAAACTTTTTTTAATGTTTTTTTTTTATAATAATTGATTTTATTTTAGGTCTTTGTTTATTTAATCAAATGTAATTTATTTTATTGACAATCTCAGTCAACTTTTTGGAATAAATCGTAGTTTTTGATATAACAAGTATTAATTACTATCAAGTTAATTTTTCTTCTTATTTTTAATTAGCCTTGAAAGCAGCTCCAGGTTCAACTGCCCCTGCAGCAGAACCTCAACCACAAGCAAGTTAGTAGTTATAGTTTAATAATAATATTTATAAGCAGCTATTATTATTGTAATTATTATTATGAATTATTTAAAACATTAAATATAGTAACATGAAGCAGTAGATAAAGTATATATATATATATATAGATTTAAAATTATTAAAAAAGTCAAGGGATTAAATAAACATTTTTGATTCTAGACACGTGATAATTATTAAGTTTTTTTCAAAACTTTAAATTATTTTTCTAATAATGGACAATGGACATTTCCTTTGTATAACTGTTCCAAAAATTTTATCCACATTTGTGGAGAAATTTAACATAACAATTTGATGGAACATGGATGATTCAAAATGGCTTACAGCAATACCTAAATGTTCATTGTTTGAGAGATAGCGCCAAAGATAAAGCGTTAACATAACATATATGAGCAAAAATGAGCATGTTTACTTTTAATTTTATTAGAACCAGGCAAACAGCCAGGTGCACCGGCAGAGGTCGCTGAGCCTCAAGCCCCTGGACAGGGTCCAGCGCCAGCAGGTATGTTTTGAATTTTTAACTTTCGATTTTCTATTTTATTATTAGTTAGGTCTTGACAATTTTAAAATCAACTTTGAGTTTTTTTATATAGAAAAAGTTAAATGAAAAAGTTAAACAAATAGTTTAATTGCTGCATACAAAAGTGAATTTTAAGTAGCTGAAATAACTTACAAAATCAATCTTTTAAGTATTTTATAAAAATAGTTCTGTCAAATAAAGTATGATAAAAAAATTTAAATATTTGATTGAAATTTGATCATTTATTAAAAACAAATATTTTTTTTAAAACAGCAAAACCAGGAGCTCCAAAAGCTGATATTCGTAAGTACTTTGATTGTGCATTAATGTACTCGCAGATGCTCTGTGTTTGCGTGTTTGATAATAAATAACAGAACTAATCAATGAGAATTGTAATCAACTTATTTTCATTACAATTATCTTTTGTATTTTGCATTTTCTATTCTTCACTGCAGCCATTGATGCAAAGAGGTGCTGGGCTAGTGGCAGAGGCATCCAGCCAAAGGGAGTGCGTTTGGGAGATGTAGCAGATTTCAAGATCCACACCGAGAATGCAGGAAATGCAGAGCCCCGGGCTTTGGTCATGGGTCCTGGAGGTCAGACGGTACAAACGAGCCTGAAAAAGCTTGACGACGACACTTACGAATGCACCTACAAACCCACCAAGCCCGGTCTGCACATCATCAATGTCACTTTTGCCGGTCAGCAAATTCCCAAAAGTCCTTTTAAAGTGGACATCGGACCTCTCAAGACCAGCAAAGTGGTAGCTTTCGGACCAGGGCTTGAATCAGGCGTGGTCAACCAGCCCGCCAAGTTTACTGTAAAACCAAATGGTGAAGGGCCGATTGGATTTAAAATCGAAGGACCTTCTCAGGCTAAGATTGACGTTACAAAGAACCCACAGCAGACTGAAATGTACGTGAGCTACCTTCCAACAGCTCCTGGAGAATATGCAGTAAGAGTTCTATCAAACAACGACGACATACCAAAATCTCCTTACATGGTTGATATCAAACCTGTTGGTGAAGCTCCAGTTGAACAGAAGGCTGCCCCTGGTGTTGGTGCAGGTGTCCCAGTTGATGCTTCGAAGGTGAGATAGTTTGTTTGGTGGGCACTTGTCTGAAATGGATGAAAGTAAAATTTCGTTGTTGTGTTTATATGACGAGTCAAACTATAAACTAATTTCTGTTTGTTTTAATTATTATATGTTATAATAAACTAAATTACAATGTTAAAGTTATAAAACTTAGTTTTTAATTGATGTCGTTTCTATGAAGATTTAATTAACCAAGTTAATCAAAACTCCGTAAGTTAATCAATTGTTAATCTCATAATTTAATCAAATTTCTGCTTACGCTGCTCATAGATTATATTCTTCTGATATGGTAAGTGTTCTTATTTTGTTCAAAATGACCTGCTACATATACATATACATACAAACAGATACAAGCATATAATCGAACAAACACTTCAACCTCACAAACACAAACACAGGTGACAGCTTCTGGACCAGGCCTCGAAAAGGAAGGAAATTTAGTAGGCAAGTGGGCAGAATTTACAGTCGATGCTACAAAAGCAGGACAAGCAGCACTCGTTGTGACAGCCGCTGACTCAGACAAAAAATCGGTTGATGTAACCGTTGTGGACAATAAGAACTTGACCTTCTCTTGCAAGTACATGCCGGCCAAGGTGACAACGTACACAATAACCATCACTTACGGGGGAAAACCAGTACCGAAGAGTCCGTTCTTGGTATGTGTCTCATTTTTGGTAGGTTAAGTTGGATAGGCGGGTTGAGGGTGTTGTGATCTGGTAGGTTAGGTGGGGTGGAGGGGTGGAGGGTATTGTGATTTGATTCAATGTAGAGATATTTTCATATGCGTACTTCTGCTTAACGGTAATATTTATTTTATTTTGTTATTTGATGACTTTGTTAGTGCAATATAAAATCAAAAATTTGAAGATTATAATTGTCTGAGTTTCAAACTGGATTGATATACATATTTTTCAATTTACAGGTGAATGTAAAAGACTCTGGCAATGCAGCAAGCAAAGTGAAAGTGTACGGACCTGCTATTGAAAAGCCAGTCCAGGCCAAGATTCTGTCGTATTACATCATCGATTGTAAAGAAGCTGGACCAGGTAATTAATTATTAAAACAAAATAAGAAATTATACACGTCTGTTTAAACTAATTGTAAATGTTAATACAATTTATTATCAGATTTTTTTTATTTTCTTGTTTTGCTAGTGTAATAATTATTTTCCAGCTAACAATCACTAATTTTTTCAGGTGAGCCACAGGTAACGCTGACCAATGAGAAAGACCAGCCATTGAACTTCCAGAAGAGAGACTTGAGGGATAGAACCTACCGGGTTGAATTCACTGCGGTAGTCTCGGGCGTGTATACCACTAAAGTGACGTTTGGTGGACAGCCTGTACCAAAAAGTCCTTTCCCTATTAACGTGATGAGCGGACCAGATGCAAGCAAGGTGAAAGTGTATGGACCTGCTCTAGAGAAACCGGTCAATGTCAATGAGCTAACATATTTTATTGTAGACTGCAAAGAAGCTGGACCAGGTATATAAACGGTTTAATTTAAGGTTTTAATTTGATTTAAATTATTTGTTTTTAAACTCTTTTTGTTTAAACAGAAAGTTTGTTCACAATAGAACATATTTTTAAAAATTAAACTTTTTGTCAAAAAGAATGGAAAATTTTTTTATTTGTTGTGTATTTTACATTTTGCTTAATTATTCAAAAAAAATGTTGTAATTAATTGATAAATTCATTGACAGGTGAACCAAGAGTGATGTTAATGGGTGAGAAAGGTGTGACGGTTCCCACAAAGGTTATCGATCAGAACGATAGAACGTACAAAGTTGAATTCACCACAACAGTTGCTGGCATCTACAACGCAAACGTCCAGTTTGCTAGTTCGCCAGTGCCAAAGTCTCCGTTCCGCATCACTGCACAAGCCGCTGTCGATATCAGACAAGTCTTTGTCAAGGATCTTCCAGAATGTAAATAACACCATTTTTTTATTTCAAGTAGAGCCCATACGAGCAAATTTAGAACTTTATAACTAGTATGAATAGTTCAGTTAGCTTAATTTTATAATATAAAATATTTTTAGTTACATATATTTATTTATTTATTTAAAAATTTAATTTTAATTTTAAAATAAATTAAAACATTCTGATTATATCAGTGTTGAAAAAGTATAAAAACCCTCAGAAGAATGACTATTTTTATTTAATTTCTCAACAGTTGTTCCTGTCAACAAGGAAGTGCAATTCGAAGTGGTGACGGCAGGTGCTGGCCCTGGAAAGGTGAAGGTCGTCATAACAAGTCCCACGGCTAAGTCGGTGCCCGCTCAGTTGAACGAAAAACCCGGAGTTGCTACGGTTACCAAATTTATTCCTACGGAGGCAGGTCCTTATAAGGTGGAAGTTTTCTTTGCTGAACAGCCTGTCGCCAAGAGCCCATTCCAGGTAAATGTTGTTTAAATTTGTATTTAACGAAAATGTTTTAATCTTATTAATATAAATAAAGTACAATAAATTAGTATTTTTGAGTTTGGACAGTTTAATCTTGTTAAATTCATCTCATTATTCATTGTTACTAATTGTGAGTAAGAATAACATTTATTTATGATAAGGTTACTGCCGAGGCATCGAAACCGTTCAACGTAAAAGTTTACGGACCAGCTGTGGAGCAACCTGTTTTCTTGAACGAAGTCACTTTCTTCGTCGTCGACTACAAAGAAGCAGGTCCAGGTGAACCACATGTCAAACTGGTGGATGAGAAAGGTACACCAATTCCCTTCAACGTGCTTGACCAGAAGGACAAAACAAGCCGCATCGAATTCACTCCTGTGTTCCCTGGAACTTGCACAGCCACGATCACATTTGCTGCTCAACCGGTGCCAAAGAGTCCTTTCAAGATAACCGTGCAGTTTAGACCTGATTTTAACAAAGTCAAAGTTTATGGTCCTGCTGTTGAAGCGCCTGTTGCTCCGAAAGTCACAACTTATTTTGTCATTGACTGCAAGGAGGCCGGACCAGGTTTGTTACAACGATGGTGGATTTTAACGATGTTTTCAAATTACTTTGAAATTATTTAAACATGAATTTGCTTTATTTTGTATTTAAATGCAATTATTTGTTTTAAAACTATTTATTGTGACAAACCTGCGTTGAATATTTTTGCAATTAATATTTCTAATTTTGTGCTATTTTTAACTTACCCAGGACAACCGGAAGTGACACTTGCAGATGACAGTGGTGTTCCAGTTCCGTTCCTCCTCAATGACAACAAAGATGGAACCTACAAAACAGAATTCACACCACAATCAGCCATCCCCCTCACTGCAAACGTCCGCTTTGCTGGACAGCCGGTGCCCAAAAGTCCTTTCAAAATATCGATTTCAGGTGGACTTGTGGACCCCGCAAAGGTGAAGATTTTCGGACCCGCAGTGGAGGGGCCGGTTTCGGAAAAAGTGCCAACTTACTTTGTTGTTGATTGCAAAGAAGCTGGACCAGGTAGGCTGTCATGTCAGAAGTGATTTAATATCAAGACATTTAATTTCTAATCTACCTACTGCTAATTAAAAGCTATCCTTTCGAAAACGAAGACAGCTATTTAGTTTCCTTCCTAACAAGCACTAACTAATGTAATGTAATAACTTATTAATATAGTTTACAATATTATTAAATAACTTAATTTAAAATAAATAAAAACGTCCTCAGTAAAGAAAACCTTCAAAATGCTCCAGCGGTTCGGATACGATAAGCGAACAAGCCTACAAACAAAGACACATTGCCTTTATAGAGATTGTGTAGCTGTACGGTTCTTGACACGCACTAACACTGTTAGCTCCAGGCTCACGCCATCTCAACGCTTAACTCTATCAATTGACTCCTACTTCGAACAGAGCTATTGGGGTTAACATCGGGATTTATTCACTAGCGCGAGAAGTTTAACAACGCGCCCATTGCGCAACTCCTTTGATATACAAATATATGAATATCAACGTCCGCTGCAAACTCCGCTTTTATACACACGTTTATTCAACTGTCTCTCTATAGTTATAGTAGCAGCAAGTTAACTGTCCTACTAGAAGTAACGTTTTGTATCAACATATAAAAATAATAAACATTTATTTTCATTGTGTTTAATAACAAAGTATTTAAACATTTAGGCAAACCAGAAGTGAAACTGGTTGCTGACGATGGAAAACCCGTGCCAGCCAAAGTTACGGACAACAACAATGGAACGCACCAAGTCAATTTTGTACCGGAAGCAGTCGTTCCAATTAATGCGGAAGTCAAATTTGAAGGTCACCAAGTACCAAAAAGTCCTTTTAAGATATTTATTCAGCCTGGTAAGAAAGCTGATGTGTCAAAGGTGAAGTTGACTGGACCTGCAGTTGAAAGTCCAGTAAAGTCAAGTACCCCAACGTTCTTTATTGTCGATGCCAAAGAAGCCGGTCCAGGTAAGTAGAATCAGTCTTCCTATTTACTTCATTCATTTAATTTTTTTTTAAATAATATGAGTTAATTTATTGTTGTTGCATTAAAGTGACAAAACCAGCAATGATGCACTAAACTATTCATTCGCTCATCTTTTTACAAAATGTTTTTCTCATCACCTCAAAGGCCACCCAGAAGTGACTTTGACTTCTGAAAGTGGGGTATCCGTTAGACCAGTCACAGTGACAGATCACAAAGATGGAACTTTTAAAGTAGAATTTGTGCCGATTCTCGTCCAACCAATCACTGCTAGGGTAAAATATTCGTGTGAGCCAGTTCCTCAGAGTCCTCTGAAGATTGTAGTTGAGCCGGTATTTGGAGCGGACCCTACTAAAGTGCGACTTTATGGACCTGCTGCTGAGGGACCGGTGAAGGCCAATCAACCTACCTTCTTTGTTGTTGATGCTAAAGAAGCTGGACCTGGTGAGAACTTTTATAAGTGATAAAGTCGTAGATAGTATGAGTAATGCGATTGTGGTGGTGATTATGATAATGATTGTTACATGAAATGTTCTTTTATTCTTCCAACCAGGATACCCAGAAATTATTCTCACCACAGACGATGGTTGTCTCATCAAGCCAAAAGTCACGGACAACAAAGATGGAACTTTCAAAGCCGAATTTGTTCCAGTGCTCGCAAAGCCAATTACTGCCCAAGTGAAATATGTTGGTAAACAGGTGCCAAAAAGTCCATTCAAGATCCCAGTTCAACCAAGTGCTGTAGATGTTTCTAAGATAAAACTAAGTGGACCTGCAGCTGAAGGACCGGTGAAGTCACAGGAACCAACTTACTTTGTTGTAGATGCTAAAGAAGCTGGACCTGGTTGGTTACTGTAATATGTGATTGTAATAAAAACAATAATTTAAATAGCTTTATGTTTTTTTTTCTGTTTTAAAACAAATAAAAATAGTTTTTTAAAAACATTTAAGTATTCTTTATTTGTTAAATATTTAAATGTTTTGTTTTCTGATTTATTTAATAACCAATTTATTTACATAACATTTTTACTCCACCAGGTATTCCGGTAGTTGCATTGAAAGCTGACAACGGCGCACCTGTACCTGCAAAAGTGATCGACAACAACGACGGAACTTTCGTAGCCAGCTTCACTCCAGAAGCGGTCATTCCGATCACAGCTGACGTCAAATTTTCTGACCAGCAAGTACCGAAAACTCCTTTCAAGATCCCTGTCGAGCAAGGAACAGGTGCAAAACCGGATGTTTCGAAAGTTAAACTTTATGGTCCTGCAGTTGAAGGACCAGTCAAATCTGAAGAACCAACCTACTTTGTTGTTGATGCCAAGGAAGCTGGACCCGGTGAGTGACCATAACAGATGTTTTCTTTAACAGAGCGTTAAATGTTATGCTTTCGAGATAAGCAGATACAAAAGTATTTTAAAATTCATAATTCTCTCCGTTTTTTATTCTTTAAATATTTTGAAGTTTAATATTTGTGTTTCTAAGGTTACCCGGAGGCAACTCTCTTTCCTGAAAACGCAGCTCCCATCAAACCGCAAGTAGTGGACCGCAAAGATGGAACATATCAAGTAAATTTTCTTCCTCTGCTTGCCAGACCTATCGTTGCACAGGTGAAATTCGCGGACAAACCTGTTCCCAAGAGTCCGTTTAAAATCCAGGTGCAACCAGGTAAGACTATCGATACCTCAAAAGTCAAAGTATTTGGACCAGCTGTTGAAGCACCTGTTAAATCTAACCAGCCGACTTACTTCGTTATTGATACTAAAGAAGCTGGACCTGGTATGTTTTTACTGTTTATTTGGTATAAATTTAACAGCACTTTGTTTTTTTTGTATCAAATTTCAAATTTGGGTTGTATTTATTATAAAATTAAAAAGTTTTAATATTTTCGTTTAATGTGATTTTTGTCATTATTATTCTTAAACTACGCAGGACAACCAGAAGTGAAACTGTTGGCAGCCAATGGAGCTCAAGTTCCTGTTACTGTAATAGATAACCACGACGGAACTTTCGTTAACAATTTCGTTCCTGAAGCCGTCGCCCCCATCATGGCGGAAGTCAAATTTGCAGGTCAACAAGTTCCAAAAAGTCCTTTCCAGATCTCGGTTCAACCAGGTGTTGCTGCTGACGTCTCCAAGGTCAAAGTGTATGGACCTGCTGTTGAGCATCCTGTGAAAGCTCACGAACCAACATATTTCGTTGTCGATACAAAAGAAGCTGGGCCAGGTTTGATTCTGTTACTATTAAATCGCTTATTACTAGTTTATCTTAAGCTGGGGAATATTTTAATTGGTTAATTTGTGGCAATTTTGTTCCGTTTGTTAGATACAAAACGTTGTTGTATTCGACTCTCTTTTTATAATTCATTGACTGTAAAGCAATGAAAGTTTTTTCCAACTTTCGAGAAAATTATTCAGGAGTTCTTAGTGTCCAGTTGAAGGATGCCAACAATAAGGAAACACAACCTCAGATGCATGACAATCACGATGGTAGTTATAAAATAGACTTAACGCCTGATCTGCCAGTTGAAGCAGCAATAACTTTCGATGCCCAGCCCATCCCGAACAGTCCTTTCAAAGTCATTCTTCAACAGCCTTTGCCTATCAGTGAGACTTTAACAAAAGAGGTTGCTGTAGCTGAAGGGAAACCAGTTGAGCAAGTTATTCACCCGGAGACTTCAGATTTTACCAAAGTTAAAGTTTTTGGGCCAGCCTTTGAAGTTCCTGTTATTTCTGGCAATTCTACACATTTTATTGTAGACGCCAGAGAGTCTGGCCCCGGTAAGAATTTCGATAGATTGGTGTGGAAAGATGGCGTGCTTGCAATGAGTGGCTTAAAACAGGCAAAAATGCAGGCATTCTGGAAGATGGTCTTAAAGACGTTTTCCTGTATTTTTCATTGTTAATTTTTAATTTTACAACGTTTTTGCTACATTGCAATAATTATTGCTGTCTTTTGTTCTTCATTCAACAAGTTTTTCCATTTTTTCTCAGCATCTGTTTAATCTAAAAAAAACGTAGTGGTCTTACACAGTGACATTTTTTAACCTTTTAATTCATGCATGCTCTAACTTCATCAGAATGTGTTTTAACTTTTTACTCATTCTTTGCACCGTTTTTATAACCTTTAATTTAAAAACGTTTCCAAAAAGCACTTCTTATTATTCTAATCAAATCTAACTTTATTGAAACAAGCTGCTGTACCTACATGAAACAATGAAACGCAATCATATACAGATTCGTAAAAGCGAAGTAAAAAGCAAAAAACTCATAAAGCCTGATCAGACAACTAGGACTGATTCTCAGCTGAAAATGCATAATACATGAGGTATACCTGTGAGCGAAAGAAAATGAGATGCTATGAAACTTGTTATTTTTAAAGGTTAAAGTATAAAGCTTTGAAGAGCGTATTTGCTCAGACAGAGAAAGAAAGGAATTAGAGAGTAGCATGTTTGAAATTGTATTCTATCTGAAGGTTAGTTGCTGAAGGATTTGCCAGTTCCATTAAATCTTAAGTTGTCTGAAGAACAATCTGCAACATGTGCAGCAAAGGTTGATTCATTAATGTTTTTGTCCGATTAATTAATTCGCTAACTTCAGTTCAATAGCCGCAGCGTTTTCTGCTGTTCAGTTCATTAATTCATACGACATCTTGTGTTTTAAAATTGTTTTTCAAGCTTTGCTTTACTCCATTGTGAGCGTTTGCTGTCTGCTCACAAATTCTGTGCACAAAGATCTTATCGTAATTAATTTATTAAAATGTATACATATGCCTAATTCCTTGTTTGCTTTAAACGTTATTTATGAAGTTACGTCTAATTTATAAGCGATATAATTGTTTGGAAATTTCCAGGAGCTGTGAACGTTAATTTTGTTTGCGAGGGTGGCGTTACCTTGGCTCCACGCATAGATGATAACAAGGATGGTACTTATCGTGCCGAGTTTGTTCCCGAGGGCGCCGGTCAAGTTACTGCAAACGTCGAGTTTAACGGCAAACCGGTCCCTAGAAGTCCATTCCACATTAAAGTTACTTCTCCCGGTGGTGCTGAGAAAGTAAAAGTTTATGGACCCGCGGTTGAACATCCGGTCGATCCAAACGCTCCAACACATTTCGTTGTCGATTGCAGTGAAGCAGGCCCAGGTTATTACAAGATAGGGCAACTGAAAGTTTGAATTAATTAAATCATGAGAGTATCATTAATCACACAAAAATCTGCTTAGAAAACTTAATTTTATGTTATGCAGACTACTATAGTGATAGTGCAGGCTGCAGAATGTCCACGATATAACTATATATAATATATAATATACCATATGAACAGACATGTAACTTTTTATTGTTAACAGTATTGTACAAATTATTTTTTTAAACTTCTGGGTTGTAAATATTTAAATGAATTTTCATTTTCAAATTAAAAACGGAATAATATTAATAGAGTTGATTAAAATCTATTTGTTTCATTTTCATTCAAGCTCCTTTTTTTATTATGTTTGGTCATTTAATGCAAATTAAAAGTTAACTTGCCTTTAGAAATAACAAAACCTGATAGCTTTATTTGCATTATTCCACTTGATAGAAAAGCCTCACATTGATCTGGTTACGAATAGCAATATACAACTGGAACCTATGATATCAGATGACCTAGCAGGATCTTATACAATTGAGTTCATTCCTCCTAATGAACCACTGACAGCCAGAGTGTTCTATGCAGGTCAACCTGTTCCTAGAACGCCGATAAAAATTCAGCCCGTAACAGATGCGGTCACTGTTTCGGATGTTCCATCTTGTTTTCAGTTTGTGCCAGTTGCTGAGAATCTAGGCCAAATTCAGCAGCAGCACCAGCCAGATGTCAGAAAAGTTAAAGTTTATGGCCCAGCAATTGAGCATCCAATTCAAGTGATGGTGCCAACTTACTTTGTGGTTGATTCCAGAGAAGCTGGCTTGGGTAAGAAATGTCATCAACGCATGAAGGCATGGAAACTTGGCATGGTTCACAGTTGCGATTGCTGCTAGCTGAGAGCATCTGCTGTCTTGTTTTCATTTGTTGAATATTTTAATTAATTACATATTTTTTAATGTTTTTCTCTTGTTTATTTCATTAAAGTGAAAAGTGTTCATAAGATAGTCCCTAGCATAGTACTGCATTAATTACTATTTGTTTTATTATCTTTGCATTTAGATGTTGTAAATTAAAGATTAGTTTTGGTTTGTGTAGCCAGTTTGTTTGTTTATGGTAACTTGACCTTTTTTGTGATCAACAATAATTGTGCTGTTACATTTGTCTTTCATTGCATTTCAGTTTATAATAACTTAGCCTTTTTCTTAGAATCGTTAGATGTTAAATAGCTGTACTTTAGTTTTTTTACCAATGCTTTTATTAACTCGTCATCTCTGTTTGTTTCTCTGTCTGTCTGTTTGTTTCTCTGTCTGTCTGTTTGTTTCTCTGTCTGTCTGTTTGTTTCTCTGTCTGTTTCAAATCTTGCAATCAATTTTTGAGTCACTTCCTGATGATAGATTTTTTTCAAATTTTGCATACATGCTCAAAATAGAAGACAATGCAATATTCAATTATTAGTTTTACAATAAGTCAATTAATTTAGTTAATTTTAATTAATTTCGATATTTCGATATAATTAAGATATTTCGACTTTAATATAAAATAAAAGAGTAATATAAGAAAAAATTGATTGCAAAATTTGTGTTTTAATTACATATAAAAGCATTGGGTTTTAAAAATTCGTTTTTAATTTACTTGTTTAAATTTAGTTTGTTCAGATATTTTAGATGTTTTTTTATAAATTTCTTTTTGGTATACTCTGAAGTGAGCAGAAGATTTTAAATATATATTGCAATGTTGTTGCATTGATTTTATGTTGGTAGTGCATGCTGTATCATACAAGCACATATTTATCATTCATTTATCTTAGACACACTTATTTACATTTACAAATTTTAGAGCTTCATAAATTTTAAATTTTTTTTGCATCTTTGCAGTCAAACTTTCATTCACATAAATTTTTTAGTTTATTTATTTATTTAAGACTCAGCACGGGCAAGCCCTTCGCCGAAAAATGAAATACATTAAATAAAGACAATACAAACAAAAACAGTCCCCAAATTCTACCTATTCTAAGTTCTGAGCAAAACTGAAAACATCAGCAGTTAAAAACCAAATTGCCATAATAATTATCTATCAAAGATTTAAACGTAGAAATGTTTACCTAAATGTTTTCAGTTACTGAGCCAGTTGTAAATGTCGTCAAATCTGACGGTGCACCTGTTCCACTGCAGAAGACTGACAATAAAGATGGAACATACAAAGTTGACTTTGTGCCAAACGATGTCGGTGTCATTCTATCAAATGTTGCTGTTGCTGGACAGCCAGTTCCTGGGAGTCCATTCAAGATTAATGTTCAACCCAAATTAACTGCTCCTGCCAAACTTTCTGATATTCCTAAGAGTGAGTGATTGAACAATTGTTTTGTAAAAAAGATTTTGTTCATTAGAGTTGTTCACATTTATGGATTTTTAAGCAACAAGGAATTTTAAATGTTTCAATAAATGTTGTTTCTCAGTTATAAAATAATTAGGTTTAAACTCATCCAAAGACAGAAGAAAGTGAAACAAATTTTTTTTAATTTTGATGGTATTTGGCTCATACAATAACATTAACATAATCTAAAAATATTAGAAGCCACCAGGCTAGTTGAATAAAATTTGTTAACCATTCAAAATAAGCATCGAATTGATTGGTCAGTACATTTTGTTTATTTTTTGTCCTAATTTAATGATTACATAATATGTATAATTTTATTCTCCAGGTGGCTTCAACAACTGTTTTATATGCTTTTCATATCATTATTAAATGGTCATTAATTTATAAGCAAAATTAATTAGAATAAGAATTTATGAATATTTTATAAAATGCTTCTTTTTCGTCTTTCTGACAAAAATAGAAACATTTGTGCCATATTATTATATTGAATATATTTCATTTAAAATTATCAAAATGGCTTCTGTCGTGCAAATTTAGTGGCAATATTTAAGATACCAACTGGTTTGTTCTATACAAGAGTTTATAATTAAAAACTGGCAAATACAAGCTCTATGTTATTATTAAAAGGTTGTTTATGCCCAAAAGAGTCATCAATACCTGAAATAATTAACTTTCTGTTTCGATCATTAAAAACAAATAACATTAATTAATTTTAATGACTCCATGAAAAATTTGGTTTGAGAATGGCTTTTGAATTTTGATTTGTTTGGTGTTTACTTGATTTTTTATTTTATTTCTTGATTTTTTATTTTATTTCTTGATTTTATTTGATTTTATTTCTTGATTTTATTTGATTTTATTTCTTGATTTGATTTTATTTTATTTCTTGATTTTATTTGATTTTATTTCTTGATTTTATTTGATTTTATTTCTTGATTTTATTTCTTGATTTTATTTGATTTTATTTGATTTTATTATCATTTTTGAGGCATATAAACATTACTTTGTGATAAACTTAGTTATATTATGTTGATATTTACTCAGATTTCATTAAATTGCAGTTCTCACGGTCGGCAAGCCGGAACCGATCAACATACATGCTGCAGCACCAAAGGCTGGACCTGCCACTGTTGAACTGGTGGGACCTCATGGTAACGTAGTGGCATCTCCAGTGTATGAAAAACCAGATGGTTTTCTGAGCCAGGTGGTGGCACAAGAGCCAGGTCCTCATAAGATTGTCGTGAAGGTTGCAAATGAACCTGCCGAAGGAAGTCCCTTCCAAGTTGAAGCTGTGCCTGCTGCACTGGCCTTTGTACCTAGTGATGTGATTGATCCTAATAAGGTGTGTCGTCTGTTTAGAGAAATATGGAAATGATTTGAACTGAGTTTTTCCCATGTTATTTTTTAATGCCATCAATCAATATAGTAAAGTTATTAACTTGCTTTCATATTAAAAATATTATTGTATCATTTCATGTATTCAGGTAAAGGTTTATGGACCTGGGCTGCATGGTGGCACAACCAACAAACCTTGTGACTTCACAATCGACACCAGTGCGGCCGGTCCAGGCAACCTTGGACTTACAATCGATGGACCAACTGAGGCCAAAATTGAATGCTTCGATAAGGGCAATGGGGTCTTTGATGTCAGGTGAGAAAGAAAGTGATCGATTAAATAACAATTAGTATGATAGAAAATACTCTAATAAGAAAATTGACAATTATCATGTTTTCCACTTTTTAAAGTTTCATAGTACAATATATATGTGTACCAATTTTTAATAATTTTAATTCATCAAGTTAAATCTCTGCTTACCTTTGCAACAACAGATACCTGCCAAATGAACCAGGCGAGTATACAATCAATGTGACCTTCGATGAGAAGCCAATACCTCACTCCCCGTTCAAGGCTCAGGTGAACCCTGAAATTTTGGTTGATGTGAGCAGGGTTAGAACATTTGGACCAGGAATCGAACCCCATGGTGTCTACTTAGATTCGGTTACTGAGTTCACTGTTGACACAGCAACAGTTCAACCTAAAGGCTTAGGTCATGTCAAAGTCATTCTTACAAATCCTTCTGGAACTCTCACAGAGGCGATTGTGAATAAGAACGACAATGACACTTATACTTGTCTGTACACTCCATTCGAAGAAGGTGAATTAATGGAAATTTGATTGATTTCAGTTATATTTTTTAAGATTGAAAGTTCATGAGTTTTAATATAAATAAATGTATGCATATTTTCAAGAGAACAATTAATATTTACAAAGGTCTTACAAAAATTGATGTAACTTATGATGGTCTGAGAGTTCCTGGAAGTCCTTTCTCAACAAATGTGACTCCTGGTTGTGACCCTACAAAGGTCAAAGTTTATGGATCAGGTAAGTTAACCTGGATGATTATTTTTACCTGCACAGGTTATAAATAAGAACAGCAATCCAGAAAATTTAAACTTTATAAGCCTGACCATTTATGGGCCGATCTAAAATAGCTTTTGTCAAAACTGCTAGATCGACAATTAAGTTGAAGTCATTTCCATTCACAAACTTCATGAGCTTTCTTCTCTGGTCAGAATAGTCACCATGATGTTTTTTTCTGGATAATCTGCAGTTGTCTACTGAAACAGCTGTTTTAAAAGTTTCTAAACAAGTAACTTGAAACTGAGGTAATATCTGCATGGAAATGCCATCAAGATGCATTGATGTTACATGGAGCATTTGCTAATTACTGGCAATCCTTTTTTGTTTTTATTATGAGTTTGAAGAATAAATAATCATCATGTCGCTTTGTTTCTTCTGATCATTTGAAATTTCCTGCAATCAGGAAATCCTGTTAGCTTCGGGTTTCTTTTACACTGATTTATTTGCTTGTGCCTCACACTGAATCAGATGCAATTATTGTTTGCTCACCTCAAGATCAATTTAAGACAGTCCACGTGAATAGTGCACTGCTGTGAAATTGTGAAATGTTTACAATTAAAATTTTTTTAATCAAAATTTAAAAAATTTCAGTTCAAATAATGACAAAAAATCATAGCCAAAATTTATTTCTCATTACATTGTGAAGAAGAACTGTTCAATAGAATGTTTATGCCCTGGTAGTGATGATGAAAATAACTATTCATTTTCCAGGAATCGAGAAAGGAGAACCAAATAAACCTCAGAAATTTATCATTAACACGAGGGGTGCAGGTGTGGGAGGAGTCGGACTGTCTGTGGTCGGTCCCACCGAGCCCCAGGTAGACTGTGTGGATAACCAGGATGGAACCCTCTCAGTGGAATATCTGCCTGAATCACCTGGCGATTACGAGATTGGTGTCACTTTTGCTGATCAGCCTGTGCCAGGTATTTGTCAGATTAAATTATTTTTTGTTATGGATATTATCCAAATTTTAAATTCGTTAACAGTTCAATTATCTGCCAGTTAATGCTATTTTTACTTTTCCAAGTTTTAGTTGCATCGCATTCAGTTTAATAAAAAAATTAAATGAGACAGATGGGAAGAAAAACCTGCGGTAATAAGATGGGAATGAAAAAATACTATCCCCATGTCACTATTTGTTTCTGGTGGAGGGTGTGCTTTTTTCTAATTTTATTTTCACTGGAACAATTAGAACAACATTTATCGTTTGACAGTCTGCTAGACTCATTGATAAGTAAATGATCATTGATTATCTGTAATCAGCTAATTGTTCAACACCATTAATTGATCTGCCAGCTGATAATAGGCATTAATTTTTGATATTTTATATATAAATATAAAATTAATAATGTATTGTTGTTTCCATCATCATAGTGGAAGCTATTTTATAAACTTTTATTTAACTTTGTCTGTTTGTTGTACGTTTAATGGTTCGTATTTTCAAATGGAATTTTAGATCACAAGCCTTTATCCAATTGAGCTGAAACTTGGAATAGAAATGTATTGTCAAGTGAACATAATAGCAAATACCATTTGTCATTTATACTTCTGTACAGAAAACATTATAATAGTATACTTTTCTAAATAGAAAAATGTTTAAATATAAAGAAATAATTTGTTTACTCTCTCAGTATTTTTTATATTTCTATTTCACTTAAAGTTTTGGTCTTTAAAAATCGATTGCAATAATCAAAGACTAAAAAGTTGAAAATAATACTATTAAAAAAATTTTTTTTAACATGCTAATAAGAGAACAAATGTTAAAATGTTCAATACCAAAAATAAAAGTGTGGGGCGCTTGCAATAACTAAAAATGTATGTGGTTCTGTCTTTCAATTTCAAAAGTAGTCGGATTTCTGGAATTCTAAAATTTTCTTTAGCATATAGCTTGATGATATCTTTTTTTTAAAGTTCTAAAGAGCTTCAAACCATTGAACCATCTATTGTAAATTTATAAATTTATATGCCCATGCTTTAATTTTTAATATTAAATATTTTACTGTTTGTTTTTTCATTAACTTTATGTTTGTGAGAAAATTATTTTATCCTTTTTAGTGCATTTAAATAAAAGCATGTTTTTTTAAATCTTTTCTTTAATAGTATTTATATCCTTGAAAAATCTTTTCAGGAAGCCCATTCATAGTACCAGTAGGGGAAGCAGTTCAGCCCTTTTTCCCAGAGAGGGTCAAATGTTTCGGACCAGGTCTCAATCCTCAAGGGGTCAAACAAGGTCAAAAAGCAGTTTTCACTGTTGTTACAAACCAAGCTGGAGAAGCCGTTCTTGAAGTTTCAGTTACGGATGTCAAAACAGGTATGTGGTTCAATTTTATGTGGTGAGAGTGAGAACATAGACAACCTGTGCTAGATATATTTTATCTATCTGTTCAGTATGATTTGGATATGATAGAATTATCTAGTATTAATTATGATAGAATTAATTATGATAGTGTCTGTGAAAATTGATGTCAGCTATTTAATTTTCTTATTCAGGTGTTAAAACACCTGCCAAGATCAACAAACAGCCTAGCGGAAGTTACGATGTCGAATATGAGCCACACAATGAAGGACCAATCAGAGTTGACGTCCTCTACGGTGGAAAGCCTGTGCCTGGAAGGTGGTTGATTGCATGTTTCTGTACTTTAATACTATTCTAATTGTTCTTTTTTTTAATTTAAAAAACAAAATATTGAATTCTTTTAGTCCCTTCAATACTACCTCCATTCCTTTCACTGATCTAACTAAAGTGATTGTTTCTGGTGACGGGGTGAGACCTCAGGTACCTGCCAGTCTTCCCATCAGCTTCAGTGTAGACACCAGGTCTGCTGCACCTGCTCCCCTGCCTGTTGATGTTGATATTAAAGTTGGTCTTGATTCTTGTCCAGCTTTAAATATACCTTTTAATTTTGAAATGTGTAATAAACATAGTTTATATGGATCTCTTAATTGTTCTCCTGTGCTGATTTGTCTGGCTTTAAAAAAAGTGTTTGTTTGGGTTTCAGCAATTTTATTATATTTTGTAACTAACTAAACTCTTACAATTTATATCAGACACCTCAAGGTAAGGTAGTTAAGCCGGTTGTCACACCAGTGGCACCTGGAGTATCTCAGGTGACATACACACCTGAAGATGCTGGCTCTTACCTGATAAACGTCAAAGTTGCAAATCAAGAAGTTCCTAACTCACCTCTTCGGGTGTCCGCTGTTCCAACAGGAAATCCTGAGAAAGTGATTGTCCCAGGTAAGTGGAAGTTGCATATATGTATATATATAATATTATAAATATGTATATATATAATATTATAAATATGTATATATATAATATTATAAATATGTATATATATAATATTATAAATGTGTATATATATAATATTATAAATGTATATATATATAATATTATAAATGTGTATATATATAATATTATAAATTATTAAGTTTTTTGGGTTTAAAAATGTTTAAAATTTTATTTTATACTTTTATGCAGACAACCTACCAACAACTGTTGCACCAAACCAGATTTTCACCTACAAAGTTCAAAAGCCCAATACTGTTGGCATGGGCAATGTCACTTGCAAGGTCACAAAAGCAGGACAGCCAGGATTTCCTGCTACTGAGATTCCTGCCACAGTTCAAGACAACCATGATGGAACAGTTTCAGTTTCCTATCCAGCTCCAGAGGAGGGTGTCATAATTGTGGAGACAAAGTTTGGAGGTGTTCTTGTGCCAAGAGGAAGGTTCACTCAGAAGGTTTATAATGTTATTCATTAAAAATTTTTTATGTATATATGTATGTATGTATGTATGTATGTATGTATGTATGTATGTATGTATGTATGTATGTATGTATGTATGTATGTGAAAACTCTTCTTCGAGCAAGTTCGTCAGAGGTCTTCAGAGGAAGACCCTCCCAGCGTTTCGGCCCTTTTCCTGACGCTACCACGGGAGGGCGGGCCACGACCGTTGATCAGACGGCCGCCCCCTGACGAAATTTGTGTATCACATGCCGTTTCCGACCAGAACCAGATAACCGGCAAATCTTCAAAGTACCAGAACCAAGAAGTCATTTTGAAACCGTCAAGCAACTGTAACAAGATGAGAAACTGTCTTTCAAACGCCGGAACTTGAGCATGTAGTAACTGTAGCATCCACCAAACCGCCAGATTCCGATACCGAAAGAAACATTCACCTCCGGAACTTCGAGCCATGCCATCACTTTCACCAAACGAGAAACACCACAAACCATGATGGCAGGAAACATTGTTTCGATTATTTTCTAAACGCCAGCAACTTTCCTTCTATTGCAAACAACCGAAACTTTCGCCGGCAGCCATAACGCGACTTCGTCCCTGAACTTGTAAACAAAGGAGGAGCTAACACTGTTGTACGGAAGCCAGAAGTGGCTGTTTAAATTTATTATCTCCTTTTTCATTCCTTTGCATCCATATCCAAAAAGAAGCTGTTTCTGCTATTATGTATGTATGTATGTAGTATGTATGTATGTATGTATGTATGTATGTATGTATGTATGTATGTATGTATGTATGTATGTATGTATGTATGTATGTATGTATGTATGTATGGAGGTGTGTGTGTATGTGTGTATGTGTGTATTTTATGCAAATCCAAACCGCTACACCAATTCTAACGAAATTTAGATTTCAAAGAGTAGAATGACATAGGGTAGTTTTTAATTTTTTATGACCAAAAAACTTTCCAGACCAAAAGTGCCTATGTACAAACATCAAAGCTTATTGCCTAAAAAAATCAAATTTGTTTTACATAACAAAATTTGAGGGTTTCAAGCAGTTTTTTAGCAAATCTGTTTTACGTTTTATGGGCAAAAAGGAATTTGAAGAGAGTGGAAAAAAGAAAAGGAGTGGGAACATGAAAGCAAGCGGGAGAAGGAGCGGAAGAGCGAGTGGGATTGGAAAAGTGATTTGGAGCGAAAGAGCGAGCAAAACAGTATAGTGAGCTTGAACGGGAACAGGAAAGCGACCGGGTGTGGAAGACCGAGCATGAAAGAGAGAGAGGAAGCGGAAGAGCGAGAAGGAGCAGGTGAGTGACCGGGAACGGGAGAGCGAGTGGGAGGAGGAAAGAGAGAGGAAGCAAGAAGGAGCGGGGAAGGAGACAGGAACAAGTGTGAAAAACTTCTAAAAACCCCAGGCAATGCAGGGTAATCCCGCTAGTTAATGTTTTGTGTATAATGTGTTTATTCCTTAGATTGGTTTTCTTTAAACTGCTAATAAGCCAGTTATTAATTATTTACTAACTATAATAATTACAAAATATTACATTTATATAAGATCAATGTTATTTATATATTATTAGGTTGGTAGACCAGGTGAGCCAGCTCTCACACCTTTGATACCAGCAAAGGTTTCTGTAGGAGAAGTTGCACCACAGGCTCCTCATAGTCCTGTGACTCCAATTTCACCATCTACTCCATTCAAGGTTGTTGAGGTTGCTTCAATTCCAGTTGGTCCAGATGTCAGTCAAGTTTCTGGTAAGTTGGTGATCAATTGAGAAATTACTTTTGATGAAATAGTGCACATATTTAATTTAATTTTTTTTTATTCATATATGAAGATTTATTTATAATTTAATTTAAATTATTGTATGAGCTCATCTAGAAGTAAATATAACTGTAAAATTGATTATTTATTTTAATTTTAACAATAATGTTATTCAAAGTAAGATCAAACCAAATGTAGTCAAGAAAAGTAGCATGGCAGGCATTAATAACAGATATGCTCTATTAAAGCTGGTATTAAGAGCTACCTTAGTGCAATGCAATTCTCTTTTTTTCTTCCCTTGTTTTCTCTCTCTCTCTCTCTCTCTCTCTCTCTCTCTCTCTCTCTCTCTCTCTCTCTCTCTCTCTCTCTCTCTCTCTCTCTCTCTCTCTCTCTCTCTCTCTCTCTCTGTCCCTAGTGAAAAGCATGTTTTTCTCTCCTTCTTTTTTATGTTTCTCTTGATATAATTCTCTCTCTATTATTCTTTCTTAATTTGCTTTGTCTTTTTCTATTCCATACCTTAGCGTAATATATATATATATATATATATATATATATATATATATATATATATATATATATATATATATATATATATATATATATATATATATATATATATATATATATATATATATATATATATATATATGGATTATATGTGTAATATAACTTTTTCATGTGAATAAATAAGTTTTGAAGCTATTATATGAGCTAGCTCCTATAAAGCTAATTATATTATAATGGCTAAAAAAGGTTTTGACATAATAATAATTTTGTATTAATAGCTGAGGTCATCAAGCCATCAGGTGAGAGTGTACCTGTTCAGGTTGCAGAAACTCAGACGGGTAGTGTAAAGGTCATTTACAGTCCCACTGAACCTGGTCCGCATGTCTTGAAGGTGAGATTTTGTGCTAACTTCTAAAGCAGTCGTTTAAAATATTATATTAGAGTACTAACAACTTTTTTGAATTTCTAGAGCAGTTCAGCTTTTAATTTTATCCTGTAAAAAAATTTTTTTAATGAAATCTTTATATATACAAATGACTGTCTGTCTGTTTGTTTGTTTGTCTTCTATAGAAATCCAAATCGCTGGACCAATTTTAACATAATTTGGCTTGGAGGTAGATCTCAAAGAGTAGAAAAAGATAGATTAGTTTTCTAATTTAAAAAAAACAACAAAATTCATATTTAGTTTACGTAACCAATTTTGAAGGTTTCAAGCAGCTTTTAGCAATTTTTTTTTTAAGTTTTATGAGTATAAAGAAGTTAGGAGGGAGATTATATTTTGAAATTTACCGCCTATAAATGGCCGAAATTTGATCTCTATTAGCTATCTAAGTGATTGAAAATTGTTATTAAAATTTTATGTAATTTACATATATTAAATAAAAAATGTTAAATTTCCATTTAGTCTTGAACATATCTCGACCTCCCCCCAATACTGCTCTTAATTTTATGCATAAAAATTTTGCAATATACTCGAGTATCTTCGTTATATAAATTTGCCATAATTGTATAAAATATACTCAAAATGCTATTTGATGGTTTTTCCTGTCCCTGTTGATAAAACAGCTGTTATGAATTTTAGTATTTAGTTTTATTTGTACAGTAAATTTCCCATCAATTTTATACGCTACCCATGTGATTATAACGCATTGCCAAAGTGGTCTGAAAGATCATTTGGGTTGGCCCTCCCTGTTCTAGAGAATGACTATCTTTCATATGAAATTTTTTTTATAATTCATATTATTTTCCATTAAACACCAGTCTGAACTTATGTTAACACTTGCAACTTCAGGTTTTATATGCCGGTCAACCAGTTCCTGGTGATCCATTCAGCTTCTTCGTACATGCTCCTAAGCCAGGTCAAGTGACTGCCTTTGGACCAGGATTGGTTTCTGGAACTGTCAATCAACCTTGCGTCTTCACAGTGGTTACTAAGAATGCTGGCCCAGGTTTGTAATTTGTTTTTAGTAATTTATTGTTTTACAAATTTATGTACGTATATATCACTCGTATCTATAAATTGTTTGACGATAATTCACTCAACCTACAAGACCAACCTGCTAATAGCATTTTTTTATCTATTTTTTGGTTTAGTAAAATTATTACCAGTTTTTTGGCTGAGGTCCAGAAAGGCTTGGAGAATTATTTCTTATACATTCCATGTACTCTTGTTTTACTGTTATTTGTTGCATGCAAGTGGTGCTTCTAACAGCCTCAGAGTATCAATAAGTTCAGTGTATGAAATGAGTTCTTGTCAATAATCCAATGTGTTTAGACTTTAAATAATATTATTTTTTGTATTATTTATGTAAAGTAGCATTTATAATTGTTGCAATCATTTTAATTGTTATATTCAATTTATATGAAAATTGCATAAACATAAACAATAGGTGGCTTGTCCCTGGCAATTGAGGGGCCATCAAAGGCAGAAATTAAATGCCAGGACAACCGAGATGGATCTGCCACCATCACCTACACACCCACCTCCCCTGGAGAATACAAAGTTGTTGTCAAACATGCAGGACATCCCATCCCTGGAGCTCCTTTTGTTGCCAAGATAATTGGTTTGTATTTAACTTTGGAATCTTTTTTAATGAATGGAAAGATGGGAATGATTGAATTATTTGGTGATGGATGAACATAGAAGTAGTTGGATGGATAGAAATATTGCTGAATGACCAATTTAATATATTTAATAAAAATAATTATTATTTTGAATTTAAACTAAAAATATTAAGTACAACAAATTAATGAAATCCGTCATTATGGTGATGATCATGATGATTTCTTAAGAAATAATCTTTTTCAAAAATGCGTGCAGGAGAGGACAGATCCATATTCACTCGATCCGTTACAACAACCACCGAACAGTCAACCACAACCAGACAGTCACATGTCACAGTTGGAAGCACAAGACATCTCACCATACAAGTGAGCATAACAACATATTGTCACATGTTTAATTTTGACATTGGTGGCTTCCTTTATGACTGAGTGGTAAATATTGTTTGAGCCAGTGAGTTCTGTTTTTGTCACATATTATTCTTTTATGGTGTGATATGTAACAGCTAGACAGTTGCTTGGCTTTACTTTTGCTAAACAGTTCTGAATGAATAAATCTTTTTATGTTGTTATTTGCAATATTTAGTTTTTTATTAAGTCTCTTAAACATTGATGAAAATATAAAAATATTTGCAACTGTTGATACAGGTAACTGAGAGCGATCTGAGCAACTTGTCAGCAGTGATCAAGTCTCCATCGGGCGTGGAAGAACCGTGTGGTCTGAAGAGACAACCAAGCGGACAGCTGGGTCAGTTTTCTTTAGTTTTGTCATTTTTTTGGAAGAATAGAAATAGATATGAATTTATTAAATAAATGTTGTATGAATTTATGAAATAATAACTACAAAGTAAAGTATTGAATATTGATTGCATTCAGGCATATCGTTTACCCCAAAAGAATCGGGTGAACACCTGGTGACCGTTTATAGAAACGGGCAGCCCATCCCTGGATCTCCTTTTAAAATCTTCATCCAGGCTGCTGAAGTTGGTGATGCCAACAAAGTTAAGGTTGTTATTGCATATAGTAAATTGAACATTGTTTTTATTTTGGGATTCCAATGGTGAAGGAGTATTGAAATCTTAATAATTTCAACTTAATTATTCGTCTGTTTAATTTAATTATTCATCTGTGAATTTAATATTTACATTTCTTCACTCTATTTTACTGAAGTTTTTACTTTCAACATATTTTTAAGCAGATTTTTATAGCTACATTTTTTAGAATGCTGGTTAATTAAAGAGTCTTTCATTTCAGGTTTACGGTCAGAACCTGACTGAAGGACAAGCAAACGAAGTGAATTCTTTTATCATTAATACTAAAGAGGCAGGTGTTGCTGGATTGTCCATCTCTGTTCAAGGTTAGTTTCTTATCATTTGTAAGAATTGTTGCAGATTCTTAATATAAAAAAAATTATATGCAGATGTTAGTAATAAAATTGAGTAAACAGCTATATTATATTAGCTCAGCATCACTCACTCACTGATGCCCGCTTAATTTATAGCGCTGTAAAAAAAGTCTACCTCGGATAATTTGTTTTATGACTTAAAATTTATAAATAAATATAATGTACAAAATAAATAAATATTTTAAATAAATAATGAGTTTTAAGTCCACAAGAGCTACGTTTTTGCTGGCGATATGTGATTGGACGAGGCATCTCTGCTTTAGAGGCCGTAACCATATTTCTTACATAATTAGTCATATAGCTAATAGTAAATATTTCTATTAGTAGTTATTAAATATATGATTAATTAAATAGTATATAAAAAATTAAATGTAAATAAAAAAAGGTGCCGATAAGTGTAAACTAAATTCGAGCTGGAATACACGCGTCACCAACGAAACAGAGAGATTGCATTGTTCTTTTATTTATTTATATTAATTATTTATTTAATTTATAAATAAATAATGAATTTTAAGTCGAAAGGCGGACGAGGCATTGCTACTATAGAAGCCGTTATCAGGGAAGGAGCAGCTATATAAATTTTTAACTGGCTAAATAAACGGTCACTATCAGCGTCCAAGAACAACCTAGTAGTATTTAAAATTACAGTGTAGTGATATTTACACTTGTAATTTATTGAACCTATTTTAAATCTTTATCACTCATCTTTAGGTCCAGGCAAGGTTGACATCAAGTGCACAGAAAATGAGGATGGTACGACACAGGTGACGTACAAACCAACAGAACCAGGCATGTATCACATCACCATCAAATATGGAGACAAACCGGTTCCAGGTGGGAAAATTTGGGATTTCTTACTGTTTATTTTATTATAAATGAATATTTCAATTTTTTTCATTGTTTCAGTTATTTAATTATTCTGTATATTACCATAAAAAAACAATTACTTTCTGTTGTGGCAAGGTTGTTTCAGTTCACAATACTAATTTCTGTAGGAAGTCCATTCACAATAAATGTTGGTGGTATTCCATCTGGAAGAGTGAGAGAAAGAATTGTTCGACAACAACAAGCTGCCACAACGACATCTGTCGGTACGACATGCGAACTCAACATCACTATGCCAGGTATGTCTACTTTTAAGTTTTTATTAATCACTTGTCCATGTGAGTGCTTGTATATGTGAGTTATATGATAAGTTTAATGTGACTATAAAACCATACACTTATAGTCTTTTGCTTATAATGGTTGTTTAGAATTGCTCATAAAAGTTTATTGCTTTTACACTGAAACTAATAAGATCTAAAACTAACAATTATACTACAGATAATGAAACAACTTTTAAATATTTTTATAATTCTTACCAGATTTATCCTAACTTTGGTTTAGTCAGTTTTCCATCCTTATTCCATTACTGTAGAACTATCTCCATTTTCTATTCCAATTCCATTCCCATCTCTATTCCGTCATTACAGTATAAACAAAATTTTCCACTACCACAGTTTTTTCTGTGCAGAAATGGATTTACTGCAGTATTTTTATATCATTCTCTACTTTGCATGTATCAATATATATATTCATGTATTTATGTGTTAAAACCTGAATCGATGAACTGTGCCATTAAAAATTGTCATTCGCAGGAATCAATGTTAACGAGGTCGAAGGTTGTGTCACCAGTCCGAGCGGTCAGATAGAAAAGTGTCAAGTCGTTGATCTCGGTAACAACAAGTTCAGGATCAGCTTTTCACCGAAAGAGTCTGGAGTTCATTACGTCAGTTTAAAGCACAAGGGTCTTCACATACCTGGTTTGTATTTAATGATTTATTGGTGATTTTGAAAGCAGTGGTGATGGTTATATGGGTTATGGTGATTATGGTAGTCTAGTGTCATAATAAATGTGATGATTTATCATTTAAATAATGATGAGACAACACTTGTTTTAGAACAGTTTCAGTTATCACTTCAGCCAAACATTTGTTTTTTAGCTGCAAAACTTTATTTTATTTTCTAACATGCCAGGAAGCCCATTCCAATTCACAGTTGGACCAATTGTGGGTGGAGGACCTGAAAAAGTCAAAGCTCTTGGTCCTGGTCTTGTAAGGGGCGAAGCTAACAAACCTTGTGAGAATTCTTCTTTTGTTTTATTTTATTAGTTAGTGCAAATTTTTGTTTCAAAATACTAGAAATGCACAACTGTTATTCTTATTAGTTTAACATGTTTTGAATTACTTTGTTTAGGAATATTATGATCATTATCATCTCATCGTTAGTATCAGTATGATTTTTATTACTAATGGTAATATTATATTATTGGCAGGTCATTTCACAGTAATTACTCGTGAAGCAGGAGCTGGTAGCCTTTCTCTTGGAGTTGAAGGACCGAGCAAGGCTGTCATCGACTTCCAGGACAAGAAAGATGGTACGAGTGATGTCAACTATGTCTGCTCCGAACCTGGTTTGTATCTGTTTCAATAGCTATACCATGTCGGTTGAAGACGTTGTTTTGGTGGATGGAATTGATATATAGTTTTGTTAAATAAAAATGATATTCGATATGTGGTGGATGGAGGTGATGTAGTTGTGGTGGATGGAGATGATGTAGTTGTGGTGGATGGATGTGATGTTGTTGTGGTGGATGGAGGTGATGTAGTTGTGGTGGATGGAGATGATGTAGTTGTGGTGGATGGAGATGATGTAGTTGTGGTGAATAGATGTGATGTAGTTGTGGTGAATAGATGTGATGTAGTTGTGGTGGATGGAGATGATGTAGTTGTGGTGGATGGAGATGATGTAGTTGTGGTGGATGAAGGTGATGTAGTTGTGTTCAGTTGGATAGGGACAATGTATTTGCATGTTTAATGGTTTATTATTACATTATTTGATAGTGAGTTTTAATTCAAATGTAGTTTAGTCATTGTTTTAACAATTAAAAAAAATCATCAGGAGAGTATTTGGTGTCAGTAAAATTCAATGGTCAACACATCCCCGATTCTCCATTCAAAGTATTCATCTCATCAACTGGTGGAGACAGCAACAGACTTCACGTTCAAAACCTTCAGCAACATGGACTTCCTGTTAGTCATTATATAGTTTTATACAAAGTAATATCTGCTAGATATTTCGATTTCTTTTTTTACTCACAGCTGTAGTTTTATTGTTTTTAATTGTTTGTTTACTAATTCTTCTACTTTTGTCCGGTTTCACATCCATTTTCCGCGCTTGCAGAGGTTGGACGGTTTCTTCTAGTTTGGCCCATCCATTTGGTCCGATCCTGTGCCAACTCATCTTAGGATTGTACAGGTCATGTCTGACACATTCTCCCCAAGAACTTCTTTCACCTGCCCTGCTCTTTGACCTGGCCATCTCAAAGTTTCTACAAGTAGATACCCAATCATGTCTGCTTTTCCACTTGAGATACCTAAACCACTTAAGCCGACCACACCTTACAACATCTTCATCCACCTCTAAAACCAGTTACCTGTATAGTTTGGTACATGGTAATCTGTTCTTGAAACTCGTTCCACTCATGCACTGGATATTCATCCGTTCTGTTCTTTCTATGCTTTGCAAATCTTCTGTCTTCACCTCCATATACCAACACTGTCTGTGCACATGCTCTGCAAACTTGGCCTTTTACTTTCAGTGAAGCTCTTCTTGGAGTTTAGATTGGAAAAAACTCTTTCAACTTTGCTCATGCACATATCACTCTTGCTCTCAATGTTTTTCCAGCACCGCACCCTGTTGCAATCATATCACCAAAGCAGCAAAATTTGTCAACACATTCAAAATTTTGACCCTCTCCCAAGTGTACTTGTTGCAGCACATAAAGCGTCACAAAATTTCATCCTTCGTCATTTACCTTTAATCTTGTTGCACTTCTTATGGACCCATGCCTGCTATAAACCCAAGCTGCATATCATCACCGACCTTGACAATCCTCCTCACTCTGGCATCCACAACCCTCTCCACGATTTTCATCACATGTTCAAACAACCTGATTCCTCTGTATGAGTTACATTCCAGAGCATCCCCTTTACTTTTTTAGATAATCATCATAAAGCTCTTGCACCAGTTTTCCGGTATTATATCGTTTTTCACACCTGTAACCCATACTGTGCCTGCCGCACCTGTTCCCTTGAACACGTCTGAGATACTTCTAACTTTGTAATAATGAATTTTTACAGATCAACACCCAAACTCAATTTTTAGTAGAATTTAATGGGGCACAAGGCAAGTTAGATGCAAAGGTCGTCGCTCCTTCGGGTCTCGAATCTGAGGCAACTGTACAGGAAGTTCGTCCTGGTCAGTTAGTTTTTCAAAGAATAAATTGTTAAATGATTGGCATATTCGGGGAAGAACAGCTTTGACATAAATGTTCTAATTCTATAATATGCCCTGTTTATTAATTTTGTTTCTGTAAGTATGATATTTAATTCCTTCATTGATAAATGTTAAGGTCACTTTAGTGTTGCGTTCATGCCTAAAGAATCTGGGGTTCACTATGTACATCTGCTTCTTAATGGCCATCACATCCCTGGAAGTCCTTACGCTGTGCAGGTCGGTGTGGTTAATGCCGATCCCAGCAGGGTAAGAGCTCACGGAGAGGGCTTGCACCATGGGCAGTCAGGTAGTTGAAATGTGATTGAATTGAAATAATTTTTCAAATAATTATTTTAATTATATTCTTTTTAATGAAATTTATATGGAAGTTTTAATTTAAAATTGAAACACAACTTTCTAATGTGGCAACATTTAATATACTTGCATAGAAATATTGTGCAGTGTGTTTAGGAATTTTACCCTGTAATAATGTAACTCTTTTATCAACATTAAAAGTATGTTTTATTCAGAAAAAGATTTGGTGAACATTATGATATGTTCAATGTATTGTTCAGAAGTTATTGAAACATATTGATTTGTATTTGTTTAACCCTCTCAGGAAAGGCATGCAAATTTATCGTCAACACCACAGAATCAGGCCCGGGTGCTCTCTCTGTTGGAATTTCAGGACCCTCTAAAGTAGAACTGCAAACCACCGAGGTAGAGGAGGGTTACGAGTTTACGTACACACCTCTGGCCCCAGGACCTTACCTCATTACGATTAAATATGCTGGCAATACTCATGTACCAGGAAGTCCATTCAAGGCTCAAATTGAAGGTTGGAATATACTGATATGTTTCATGTTGTTTTCTGTCAACTATTTTATTTCTTGATGTTATTTATCATCTTTTAAATTTAAATTTTTTTGTTTCATTCTCATAATATTTTCAAAATAGTAAGATAAGTGAGAAGAAATCCAGGTAAGCATGTTTGATGAAAGGTCAATCTAGTCCATAAATGTATTCTATTTTTCTCTACACTGCTATTGGCTTGGTAGTCATTACATTGCATCAATGCCGGCTTGCAAAGTCGAGATATAGCTCATCAAAGATCGTCAGTTATCAGTACACTTAAGCCTTTTTCATGGCTTTACAGTAAATTACAGAATTTGAATAAAACACATATATAAATGCATCTCACTAATCTATGGTTATATTTCCTTCAGTGTCTTTCAACCAACCATTGCCTTCTGGTGATGGAATTTTCATTAAAGCAATGTGGGCATGTCTCCAAATAAATGACTGATAATTTGCCCATAAGCACTGTTTGGTTAAAGTTGGTCGACAAAGTGGAAGCAAGCTAATATGGATAACGACTCCAGAGTCAGTTGATAAATACTGAAGTCTTTTTGAACAATAGCGACCTTGAAAAATTGCACTCCCCACTTTGGTTGTTTCTGACTACTGCCTATGGCCATACATGTAGCACACAAAGCACTCAAGAACCTGTAAACTGTTAAGGTTAATCTCAGCCTTTTCTCAAATTTGACGAAAG
This sequence comes from Erpobdella octoculata, assembly GCA_963978895.1. Taxonomy (NCBI): domain Eukaryota; kingdom Metazoa; phylum Annelida; class Clitellata; order Hirudinida; family Erpobdellidae; genus Erpobdella; species Erpobdella octoculata. The sequence goes on along the minus strand of OZ022238.1, from coordinate 24,213,139 downwards.
ACATCTGTAAAGCAGCTTTCAGATAACATAAGTTTTAAAAGACCTTTCTTTCTTTTTCTTACAAACTCGCTTGTGCTGTCCCAACCAATAAATGCTTGAAAACCAAATCTGGAAGAGCCTGAACAACTTTTCTGTCCAGTATTTAAGCAATGACAGTAACCACCAAGCATTTCCACTTCCTGAACTTTGAAGTCACAATTTTTTCATGGGAGCCTAAAATTTCACTTTGCGGAATTGTGATCGTTCCAATTGATACATAACTCAATAAGTTCTTACTAACTTGTGTAGATGCTGGTTTTCCTGAAGTCAGACACAATAATAGACTCAAAGCATGATCAGGAACATTGTAAGGATTCATAAAGTTTTAATAAACTTGATTTAGCTTCTTCACATCTTTACTTTTTGTTATATTAACGGTAACCAGAGCCGGCTCGTGAAACATATTTTATGTGTGCGAGAATAAATAAGGCACTTTTTAAATTACTTTAAATCATAAAACAATAAATACTACAAATAGAATAACTTTTTTTTTTAATTTTATTGATCTTAAACATAAACTTTAAATTTAAAAAAATGTAATCTTAAGTTATCAATATCTACAGATTTAGCAGTTTTGTTTGCAATGGAAATTATTGATAAAGCATTTAAACGTTCCTGGTCCATTGTTGATCGAAATAGTTTTTTTTTTTTTTTTTTTTTTTTTTTTGTAGAAAAACTACGGTCCCATTCTCCTATGCTCACTGTTACTGGTAGTTTTAATAATATTTGTGGGAAAATACAAACATTAGAAAACTTTTTCAAGCTGACTATCATAGATCAATTTAAGCACAAATTTTGGGGATTTTTCCCGCCTAATTTCCGTGATAACAAATTAGGTTCAAGAAAAAAATCCTCTGAATACATATTTACATATCTTTTGATTCACCACAAGTCAATACTTTTTCTAGTAATCTGCATTTTTTTTAATCATGTCTTTTCATATTTTATAATTATCTTTGATATCACACAAAAGCTCGAACGGTTCTATTGTACTTGAAAAGTTTTCAAATCGTTCAATTATTGATTCTTTAGCTGTTTTAAAGAGAACATCAAACAACACTTTTTTGAATTATGGTTTTGTTGTCTATCACCATCTTCAAAAGGTTCATCATCAAAACAAATTTTTCTTGCTTTTTAACGTGAAATAAAACTGAATCGTCAGTAAAATTTGCATCATTAGCTAAAGTTCTGGTTTTTAAAATATATACTTTGCAAGAATCTTCTATGTGTTTAGTAACAAAATAATAATAAAAAAACAACGCTTATCTACAAGTGAACTAAAACATAAAACAGATTAATGTATTGCCACTGGATATACACCTGCATGCAAAAAATCAACTTTTTACAACTATTAAAAGTGCCATAAGAAAGTCTTAGAAAATCTGATGAAACAAACAAATAGCAAAGCTGATAAAGCAAGCTAATATAAGCGTTGTAAAATTAATTGTTTTCTTTAATGCATTTGATGCAGTCTTCACGTCTACAATTTGAGATTGTAATACATAGTTTGTTAGTTCAATTAATTTAAGTTAAAACCACAACACCACATATGAATTCCAAATTGTCTAATTTTGATGCAAGTGATTAGCAGTTAATCTAGTAATAGAATTTTTTCAATGTTGACAACTTTTTTCAATGCACAATAAATTTTTTTAATCCAAATTTTAGAGCACGAACAGCTTTCCCATGACTTTCTGATCTTGTAATAATTAACGACTTTACTGTTAATTTACAACATTATAATTCAAAAATTTGCCAACGGCCATGGCACATAGATCACGCAGGCAAAAATGTGCCCTAACAGAATTTATTAAAAAAACTTTTAAGTAATTTATTTTTGATATTCAAATTGAATATTATAGTCAAAAACTATTACCCATGCAAAATTTCAGTTCAATCTGAAAACTGAAAGTATGTGAAAAATTGATTGCAAGAAATCCCAGTAGCAAACTTCACGACCAATGACCAAGTTAAGTAAAAGTGTATAAAAAGTAAAGGAAAAAACAAGTTTTTTAATTAACACAAACTTTAATTTCAAATACACTCGATCGATTTAGAAATACGAAAGATGTTCAAATTAAGTTTTTTTTTAATTGAATCATGTATTGTCATCCAATTTAAAGCTATGCTAAAAGTTTCAGCTTCCTAGCTAGTCAAAAAGCTGGTTAAATTTTACTTGCAAGATTTGCGTACAGAGAAAGCCACACACACACACACAAACAGAGATTGTAACCTAAATAAAAGTTTGTAAAAAGGCGCCCTTTTAATTCTGCACATTTTTTAATTTTGCGCCTTTTTAAATTCTGCGCCTGTGTGCTCCGCACACTTCGCACACGCTATGAGCCGGCCCTGACGGTACCAATTCTTTGTCCATGCAATTTTAGTAATAAACAATACATATCAACTGATAATCTTCATATGAGCCACTCGCAAATCACTTTTTATCCAATTTTATAGGTCTCTCATCACCCAGGTTTACATTGGTTACAAATGATTAGTAGCTATTAATATTAGTTTTGGAGGTAAAAGTGCATATATGATAGATATCATAAGTATATTATTAATTTATCTAGGTAAAAGTGTATAAAATGACTTAAATTCTATGGTTTTTTTTATATTTAATATCTAGGTAAAAGTATATAAAATGACATAAATTCTGTTTTTTTTTATATTTAAAATTATTTTTCAATAATTTTGGAATTTAATTTCAAAATATTTTTAACATAAGTTACATTTATAAAAAAATTTAACCGTATTTAGTGACCAAGGGAGCTCGTAATTGGCGCCCTCTATCTTGTTTCTTCTCAAATTTTTGAGCTTATGCTAGCCTAATTTAATGCAGCTCTTGGCGATTATAGATTATAATAACTTACTTTACACATTGTATATAGTCTCCATTCCCCCCATGGGGGAGGTCTTGATATAGCGAGCCCATAGACTATTGTTATTAATAAAGTTTTCATCATTTTTGTTGGATGCTTGAGAATAAATGATTAAAATATTTATGTTCCCTATCAGGCTTTGAGCTATGAAATTATTTGATTTATTGAATCAATGCTTTACATTTATTTTTATTGCCAGTATTTTGTTACATTTGTATTGATATATTAATAATATCTAAGCTATCATTATTAGCTTTTTTAATTAGGGATGTGAACTTAAAAATACATTTGTACACTTCAGGCATGGGAACCCCTGCAGCTTTCACTGAACAATCCAGAGTCATTGTGGAAACGGTTACCAAGACGACGACAAGCTCGAGTCACCAGGGAGAGTTTATCTGTGACTTGAGCAAGGTCATGGCTACTGGCACTGGTTTAAATCAAGCTGTCGTCAATCAAGAATCATCTTTCTTAGTTGATGGGTCGCAAGCTGGTTTGTTATGTTCTAACTTTTATTTTCAAACTGAAATCATTATTGATAAATTGATGAACTGCATATTTCTCTTAGCTTAAGTAAGTGGCTTATCATAATCAAAGCTAAATTGGGTTGTACTGTTGTTACTTTATGCACAAAAAAGCTCTGATTATTGCAGTGGTCTGTGTTATATGGTTTGGTGGTAGGACTAGGAGCTGGGGAGTTAAAAAAAACTGAAAATAAAAAGTTTTTCAGTTTGACTTTTAAAATAATAATCATTCAGGTTATAATGCCCTTCACGTTGGCGTGGCTGGCCCCAACATACCTGTTGAGAAGATTTTCATCAACCATCTTGGCAATCTTCGTTACTCAGTCAAGTACCAGGTTAACCAACCAGGTAGATATCTGATCTATGTCAAGTGGGGTGAACAGCACATCCCAGGTAGTCCTTTCACTGTTGTGGCTAAGTAAAAAAGCCATAAGCACGGCAAGAGCTTTTATTTAGGGGTCATGTGATTATGGCCTTGATGTTTTTCGTTGTGGAGAAAATAAAGAAATGTTTTTGGTGCTCTTTATTTGTTGTGTTGTTTGTATTTTTTTTTGTTTTTTTTTTTTAAACTATATGGTCGATCAAGCAGATTTCTACCGATTTAACATGCCATTTGAGTATGAAATTTTTCTGTAATAAGATCTACAATATTTAGCAATAAACTTTGACATTTATTAATGCTTTTTTGTGTGAAAATTGCTAATAAATCTTTAAAATACTAAATTCACTGATCAAACATTAATTAGGGATGTGAATTACTATCAAAGCCATTATTTTGACACAATTTTGAATCAGCTTTGATAGATTGATGAAATTCTTATTTACTTATACAGTAAAATTACAATTTAACTGTTATGATAATAAATAAATTGTGTCATGTTTTGACGCTTTTTGTCTGCTAAAAAGTGCAAATAAACAAATCAATATTTTATTTCCTGGTTCTATATCTTTATGTTCGGTGTTAACCCGCTTTATTTTTTAAACCAGTATAAAAGTTAATAAAAATGTTGTCAGGTTTTTAGGGGTGGGTACTGCGAGATGTGCAAATGTCAATTGCGGAGTCTGAAATTGATCGTCAAGAGGGGAATAAGGGATCATCGATGTCATGACTGCCGCCTTTGCGAAAGTCGAAACTGCTGGAGAAACTTCGATGAAATCAGCTTTAAAACAACACTAGATGTTTCAAAAACAGAGCCAAACACCTTCTTGTTAACAAATAGTTAATTTTAATCGAAAAACTGTCCAACACTCGAATTATTATCAAAAATCAAACGACAGAGCAATGCAGGTCCGAGCTCCACGAAAAACAAGCGCAATTCTCCCTGATACGAATTTTATGCATCCTTATATGCAAGTCTGTGCCATATATATAGAATAGATATATCGGAGATGAGCAGGTTTTGAGTGAGATGCCAAGATGGACTCCGAAAAAACGATTTAGAGTCTTTTGGATACATGAATATTCATTATTTGTATTAATCTATTTTTGGTACGACAGCGGAGACTAAACTCCGGTTTGTAAGAAACAGAAACGTCGATTTCTTATAGCTAAAAGTAGTTGATATGAGCTTTATTTTAATTTAACGCGATATCCGACATAAGAAATATACCATTCTAATTTACCGATAACACAGGCGACGTTGAATAGACATAAATAGACCATCGAACTCGAGACTACGCAAATAAAATTCAATGTCAACTGAAATTTTTATAAAAAAATACTTGATTAAGTTACTATACGGTTGTAACTCTCAGTTCTTCGTTTTTGGATCTCCGGTCTACTAGTCTGCCTCGCTAAAAAGCCTTCCTAAACAACAGGCGGGCCGATATATCTATTCTATATATATGGTCTGTGCGCAAATATTCAAATCTGGCAGCCTGATTGGTTGCAACAAAATAACAAGGTATTAATACACGCCTATTCAAATTTACAGTTTATCGCATCACCTGCTAATGTTGCGTTTAACGCGGCTTGACATACCTCCCCCCCTCAAAGTCGGTAACGATTCTTTTCGTTAGAGGCATCAGTTTCAATCTTCAATCTGAGCAGATCCTGTTGGGAGGGACGTCAATTAGGGGTTTTCAGTGGACCCCACGCAGTTAAGTGGGCTCCATCACTAAAATGGGCCCCACGCAGTTAAGTGGTCCTCATCACTAAAGTGGGCCCCATGCACTTACGTTAGTGGGCCCCTCCTGATTTTTAAGTGGCCATTCCCGGACTTTTCAGTGGGCTTCCGGCACTAAAGTGGGCCCCACGTACTTAAGGGGGCCCCGGCACTAAAGTTGGGCCCCACGCAGTAATGTGGGCCCCCGCCTTTAAGTGGTCTCCTGCGCTTAAGTGGGCCCCCGGCACCTAAGTTAGTGGGCCCCTCCTGCCTCCTGATTTTTATTAGCCCTTTCCAGACTTTTCAGTGGACCCCACGTACTTAAGGGGCACTCGGCATTGAAGTGGGTCCCACGCACTTAAAAGGGCCTGGCTTCAGTGCACTTCAGTGTGAGCTCGACGCACTCATGGGGTCCTTCCCGGACTTTTCAGTGGGTTTCCCGGCATTAAAGTGGTTCCCCTCACTTAAGTGGGCTCCCGCCCTTGAGTGGTCCACGCACTTAAATGGCTCCCACGTGAGCCGCCACACTAAATTGGTCCCCTGCACTTAAGTGGGCCCCGGCACTCAGGTGGATCCCTCTTAACTTTTAACTGACCTTTCCCTGACTTTTGACTGGCCCCTCCAGGACTGTTAAGTAGCCCTCCCTGACTTTTATGTAGATTCCTGACTTTCAAGTGGGCCATGGTTAATATATGGGCACCTTTCAGACCGTAACTTTCAAAACTTATGGACATCATTTAGGGGGACTGGGCTTCCGGACTTTTATGTTTTTTTTTTTTTTTTTTTTTTTTTTTTATAATAGTTTATAGTCCTTTACACCAGGTGTTTTAAGACTGAAACGGTTGTGTCAGAAGCATTTAAGTACTTCCAGTCGTGGATCATAATTTGATCCTTTAAACTTTTCCCTCCTCCTTTCTCCAGGCTTGGGACTGGCTTGCAAAAGCAAGGCGGAGTTGGACGTTTATGTAAACCAATAGTTATTATATATGGACCCCTGTTGGATTTGTTTGGTGTTTTTAGTGAGATTTGAGAAGAGAAAAGCAGAAGCTTTTGTAATTATAGGATGCGGCCGTATGTAGAAAAAATGCCGTTCCGGTTATAAAGATGGTTAGCGTTATTCATAGCCTGGCAGAGTAGGGTGTCCATAGAGAATAAAAAAAAAAGAGATGCTAAAGAAACTAGGAAGCTTGATCGTTCACGTCGAGATGGAGAAGTGTTAAAAACGTTATGAACAGTTCAAAATGAAACGAGAGTTGAACGCACGATTTACAGAAAATAGTGATCTTCTTGCATGCCTGAATTCCTTCAATCCGCAATCTGATGATTTTCTCTCTGCATACCGAATAAGCACACTTTTGCGGCCAGTCCCAACCCGGATAAAAGAGGATAAAAAAGATCAAATTATGATTCACGACAGGATACTTCGATATATATTACATATACTGATATTTGAGTTTTAAAACACCTAGTATAAAGAACAATAAACTATTATCAAATAACGATATTAGAATTACCTTAATGTAAAATGCCAGCTTGTTTAGGTTAACAAAAAAAGATATGAACTATTAGCCTAGATCCGTTTCATAAAAATTCAGTAGATAATTGCATTATTGGGCCCAGAGGCGTTGTTAATGGGGTGGGCAAGCTGCCCCGGGCGACATCAGGGGGGTTACAAAAAAAGAGGGTTCAGTGTATTCATATTGGACTAATTTTTTCAGAAATAAAAGACTATAGTTTCCTTCGTTCATCAATATTAATTACCGTTTACAGCAGATTTTGATAGCTATAGCCTTGTTCGTATGTTCGTAGAGACACCTGAAAATGCTCTTATGCTCACTCAGATGTTATATTATGTGACCTCCCCCGGTCATCAGGTTTTTTTGGGGAGGAAAAATGAAACGAGGGTTTCGAAATTCTTTTTGAAAAGTGGCTCCAACTACTCCCCCCCCCCGGTCATCAGGTTTTTTTGGGAGCAGGAAGTAAAAGATGTTATGCAGGGGGCGCAGATTTTGTGTTTTGTGCTCAGGCGCAGAGGACCCTGAGTGAGCCCCTAAAACATCTTGCCCCCCCCTAAGGTTTTGCTGAAATGACGTCCCTGCCTGTTGGCTGAGTGTGCTTCTTTTGGCGACCGGTTTCCCTGAGCTCGTCTATTTCTTTCGTCATGGGAACCTGAAAACCCTGCCCATTCAAAACAGGCACAAAACACTCGCGAAAGAACGATGAGGTCGAAGAACTTCCCGAATAGGAACAAATGAGACGTCCCGCAGCTCTTAATTCAGCGACGCGATCTTCTCCCTGGAAACCTGTAACAAACTCATGACCGATCCACTTTATCATTGACCAGGATCGCCCAAATGCGCGAGTCGTTCCTGGCGCCTCTGAAGCTTAGCAACTAGCGCTTCTAATCGATCCTATTATTATTATTATTATTATTATTATTATTATTATTATTATTATTATTATTATTATTATTATTATTATTATTATTATTATTATTATTATTATTATTATTATTATTATTATTATTATTATTATTATTATTATTATTATTATTATTATTATTATTATTATTATTATTATTATTATTATTATTATTATTATTATTATTATTATTATTATTATTATTATTATTATTATTATTATTATTATTATTATTATTATTATTATTATTATTATTATTATTATTATTATTATTATTATTATTATTATTATTATTATTATTATTATTATTATTATTATTATTATTATTATTATTATTATTATTATTATTATTATTATTATTATTATTATTATTATTATTATTATTATTATTATTATTATTATTATTATTATTATTATTATTATTATTATTATTATTATTATTATTATTATTATTATTATTATTATTATTATTATTTGTAGTTGCTTTACTACACATGAATTACCATTAATGAATAATTAAAAATAACTTTAGCAGAACTCTTAAGTATTTAATTACATAGCATAATTATATTGATAGGCTATCCAACTTTAATTGGCAAAATAAATTTTTATATCAACTTTGGATGATCCGGGGTCCGGGGAAACAATCAGTCACTAGGGGCCCAGGGGAGAGTCGCTGGGGGCGCAATCGAAACTTTAGCCTATGGGCTCCAAGCTATTAAATTCGCCTCTGTTCCCCATGGAAAGATGTTAGAAGCTAGAATATAAATTCTCAATTTGTTCATGAAGTTCAAGTTTGAAATCTGTTATGCAAGACTAAAAAACTGTAGTAACGTCAACTAAATAACAGATTTTTAAAAAATTTTCACAAAATTTTTATTAATGAAGTCGACCTGCATGCTAAATGTTGTTAAGATTGGATGTGATAAGCGAATGCTCTCACACACACATTACCTTTTATATCTAAAAGGTAATGTGTGTGTGAGAGCATTCGCTTATCACATCCAAGCAACAGGAGCAATCTTAACAACATTTAGCAAATATCTATCTATATAAATACGTAGGTACAAGCAGGGAAGGGTGGTGAGATGCATTCCTCCACCAGAGTATCAATTGAGATTTTTTTTTGTTATAGTAATTGGTTTTTGGGAAATAACCGTAGTTATTTTGGGAGGAGAAAGTGGAAGTCTTTGAAAAAAATGGAAAAATATCACTACCAGTCATCAGTTTTCTTAAAGGAAATGTGAAAAATTTCTGAAGTGCATCCCCACCAAGGAATTTCTGGATCCGTAACTGTGTATAAAGGGAATGAATGATTTAATCACATTGCAGGGGCAAATTCAGGATTAGTAAAAAAAGGATATCCAAAATGGGGTGGTAGAATTTTGTTTTATTTTTGTATAATAAAGAATAATAACTTTGATGTAGACAGCTGTGAAGGAATCAACATTGTATCAATATGGGAAAGTTCCACGAGCTTGCTGATTGTATTTTGTCACAAAAATAGCTAAACTTTGGACCACGCTGCTACACAATTTATTACTCTGCTATTATTAATAAATCTAGACCTCCGCCTTTCTTTTGCAAGCCAGTCCCAAGCCTGGAAAAAGGAGGAGGGAAAAGTTAAAAAGATCAAATTTGATCCATGACAGGAGGTACTTAATTTATAGATGCTTTTTACATACAGCCATTTTAGTCTTAAAATACCTGGTGTAAAGGACTATAAACTATTATAAAAAGAAAATAAATGGTAAATCGAGATCAGATATAAAATTTTCTACACACCAAAAAAACCCAATACGCATTGAATAAGGTTAAGTAAATTTAAAATTAACCAGAGGTGCAGCCAGGGGAGGCCGCCCCCCCCCCCCCCCCCCGAAACCTAGCCAAAGTGGATTTTGAAGTAACGGGCGGGCCTATAAATTTGGAATGTTTTTCAATTTTGTCCTCTATTATTTAATTAACCTTTGTTGAATTTATTGAAAACAAACAATTCAGAATTAATTATCTATTGATTTGGTTCTTGTGCTGAAAAACAAATTGTCAAATGTCCCAGTGGCAATATATACCTGGTGTCACAACTATGAATATTGATTCAAGATCATCACTATGACTATTCATTCATTCATCCATTCTTTCTAACATGCAACCAAACTCGCTCCATAACTATTATCATAACGACTCATAAGTACACTTGAACTCCAGCCATAGCTAATTTTTCCCACCAACTCCGTATGACTCATCAGATCTGGTGACCTCCAGTTTAATTGAATTCCACCGATCCAATTACCAATCTGTGTCAGTATATGTTTGCATGTACGCTTTAGTACAGTGGTTCTTAACCTTTTTTCCCGCACCGCCTCACCCCCTTCGGACAAACTTAATTTGACCGCACCCCCTACTTTTTCATATAAAAAAAACAAAAAGTAAAATGTAAGTGATTTGCATCCAGTTTTTTACTTAATTTATTTTTGGTTGCTTCCCACCGATTGTGTTCGAAAAATGAGGACCAATCTTTATTAAGGCAATTCGCATAGAAAAGCTAATCTCACACAAGTAGGCAGTAGCAAAATAAATGATGAATGTCAGAGCACTTTTGGAAAAACTGGTTAGCTATCTAAAAAAGAGTGTAAAGTTTTTTACTTTTAACAATTCCATAGGTAACTAGGTAAGAGACAATTAAGATTAGTTTCAGAGACGTCAATTAGGGGGAGCAGGGGGCGAACCCTGAGTTTTCAGTGGGCCCCATCACTAAAATGGGCTTCACGCACTTAAGTTAGTGGGCCCTCCGGATTTTTAAGTGGCCATTCCCGGATTTTTCAGTGGGCCCCGGCACTAAAGTGGGCCCCACATACTTAAGGGGCCCCGGTACTAAAGGTGGGCCCCACGCAGTAAAGTGGGCCCAACGCACTTAAGTGGGCCCCCGCCCTTAAGTGGTCTCCCGCGCTTAAGTAGGCCCCGGCACATAAGTTAGTGGGCCCCTCCTGATTTTTAAATAGCCCTTCCCGGACTTTTCAGTAGGCCCCCGGCACTAAAGTTGGCCCCACGTACGTAAGGGGGCACTCGGCACTGAAGTGGGTCCCACGCACTTAAAAGGGCCCAGCACTGAAGTGAGCCCTACGCACTCAAGGGGCCCCCGGCACTGATGTGGGCTCCACGTACTTAAGTGGGCTCCGGTCTTACGTGAGCCTCTGCACTTAAGTAGGCTCCCGGCACCTAAGTGGGCCCCTACTTACTAAAGTGGCCCTTCCCGGACTTTTCAGTGGGTTTCCCGGCATTAAAGTGGTTCCCCGCACTTAAGTGGGCTCCCCGCCCTTGAGTGGTCCACCGCTCTTAAGTGGCTCCCACTCCCGTTTTCACTTGAGCCACCACACTAAATTGGTCCCCCGCACTTAATTGGAACCCGGCACTCAAGTGGGTCCCTCTTAACTTTTAACTGGCCTTTTCCTGATTTTTGACTGGCCCTTCTCTGACTGTTAAGTAGCCCTCCCTGACTTTTATGTAGGCTCCTGACTTTTAAGTGGGTCATGGTTAATATATGGGCACCTTTCAGACCGTTACTTTCAAAACTCACGGACATCATTTAGGGGGACTGGGCTTCGGACTTTTATGGGCTCCTGTAGGATTTTTTGGCGTTTTTAGTGAGATTTGAGAAGAGAAAAACAGAAGCTTTTGTAATTATAAACTGCGGCCATATGTAGAAAAATGCCGCCCCGGTAATAAGGATTGTTAGCGTTATTCATAGCCTGGCCAAGTAGGTTGTCCATAGAAATTAAAAGAGAGAAGAGATGCTAAAGAAACTAGGAAGCTTGATCGTCCACGTCGAGATGGGGAGGTGGTAAAAAAGTTATGAACAGTTCAAAATGGAACGAGATAGGTCACAGATTTTGTATGCATGCATCGATCGCATTTTGTCTAAGTTGAACGCACGATTTACAGAAAATAGTGATATTCTTGCATGCCTGAATTCCTTCAATCCGCAAACTGATGATTTCCTCTCTGCACTCTGCAGACCGAATAAAAACACTTTTGCGGCCAGTCCCAACCCGGATAAAAAAAATATCAAATTATGATCCACGACAGGATAATTTGATATATATTACATATACTGATATTTGAGTCTTAAAACACCTAGTATAAAGAATGATAAACTATCATCAAATAACGATATTAGAATTATCTTAATGTAAAATGCCAGCTTGTTTAGGTTAAAAAATATGAACTATTAACCTAGATCCATTTCATAAAAATTCAGTAGATACTTGCATTATTGGACCCAGAGGCTTGCTAAGGGGGTGGGCAAGCTGCCCCGGGCGACATCATGGGGGTGACAGAAAGAGGGTTCAGTGTATTCATACTATACTAACTTTTTCAGAAATAAATGACTATAGCTTCTTTTGTTCATCAATATTAATTACCGTTCACAGCAGATTTTGATAGCTATAGCCTTGTTCGTAGAGACCGTTGGAAATGCTCTTATGATCACTCAGATGTTATGGTATGTGACCTCTCCCGGTCATCAGGTTTTTGGGAAAAAAAATAAAACAAGGGTTTCAAATTTCTTTTTAAAAAGTGGCTCCAACTAACCCCCCTCCACGGTCATCAGGTTTTTTGGGAGAAAAAAGCAAAAGATGTTATGCAGGGGGGCGCAGATTTTGTGTTTTGTGCCCAGGCGCAGAGGACCTTGAGTGGGCCCCTAAAACATCTTGCCCCCCTAAGGTTTTGCTGAAATGACGTCCCTGATTAGTTTGTCAATAATTAACCAAAATCCTAGTTTAAGTAAACTTGTTCTGGCATTACACTGAGCTCTTTTCTGGTTAAGAATGTCAATCGATTCGGAATTGTTGGAATGCACTGCACTGAAATGCTCTTTTAGTTTGTTCTGTTTTAAATTGTTATTTGACAGGATTTTGTCACATGAAAAACAATTCGCTCGTTTGTTGTGTTTCATCTTTGTCAGTGATAAAAATAAAACCATACTAAACACAGCCTTCTGAATAATTCCGTTTTTTTTACACCTTTCAGTTTTGAAATGCCAGTTGAAGTAATAACCAGAGACGGACCCGTGAGGTGAAGGAATGCATCCCCCCAGAGTAAAATTACTGAAAAATACCTACAACTACCTGCCGGTCATTAGGTTTTTGGAAGGAAAAAGTGGATGTTTTTCAATTTAAAAAAAAATACCACTCCCCAATTTTGGAATTGCACAGCAAAAAATAAACCCACAAAATTTCAACTCGATTGGACAACGGGAATTTGGTTTTTTAGTGGTAAAGGGTCCCAACTTATGGTTTAAACAAGCAAACACAATTAAGGTAAAATAAAGGATTTAAAAATACAGAAAAATACAAAAATAAAGATTTTCAAAATTTAATAATTATTCTCCGCAGAAATTGAAATTGTATAGATTATTTGTTTCAAATTAGAAAAAATTATTTTTAAACTTTTATTTTTCGCACCCCCCTAAACTAGAACGGCACCCCCCCTTGGGGGGTGCACCCCATCGGTTAAGAAACCCTGCTTTAGTATGTTTCTTAATTGCCACTTTTTCTGAATTTTGTACCAAAACTTATATCAGCAGGTTGCATATAATTTGAATATTAATTCCTGTTAACTTCACAAACTTATATCAAGCGGTTATTGCGATATGAAAACTAATTGCTTTCCTATCGTACACTTATTTATGTCTTTGCCCGTCTGTGCAGTAATGATTCCTGCTAATCATTTTCTTGGACTTTGCACCATCGGTATGTCGGTATGTGTGGTATGTTCTTTGTTTGCCGTTGAAAAGTTTTAGGTTGAATCTCTTTGTTTAGCTGTTCCAGCTTGTCGCTAGATGAGCTGTCTCATTCTGTTTATAAATACGGCTGTCTTCCAGCCATTAGTTAGATACTAGATAGTAGATCGACTTTGGTTCCATACGCTTGAAACGCATTTTTGCATGTGCTATCTCGCCAGGCCCGTCGGGACGGGGGGGGTGTGGGGGGGTGCTCCACCCCCCCACTTGTCAGCACATTGTCGGTAAAATTATATTGTCGGTAAAACTTATACAGCTGAAATAGAAGTATATTGTTGGTAAAACTTATATTGTCAGTTGAGATAAAAATATATTGCCGGTAAAACTTAGGATTCTCAGTTGAAATAGAAATATATTGTCGGTAACGCAGCAGGACAAGAGCGCACAACAGCACACGAACACATTAGAAAATGCTGACCAGGTTAAACAAAATGGAGTTGTCCAGGGCGCGATTATTGAATCGACGGAGTGGCGAGAGCCAGCTCCTGTTAAACCAATACGATTGGTCGCCTTTCAGCCAATCCGCGCGTCATGCACATCTGACCTGACCATGACCTGACCTAGTTAAAATTCAAGGATCTGCATTTTGATTTCAAATTTAATTACAATCTCAAATTTTCAAAAAACCAATCCAAGAAATTGAGCTTGCCTCCTAATACTTTTACAGCTAGCAGCTAGATGTAGACATGAAGACGAGGATGATTTGTATAGTTTCATGAACAAAGAAGCCCGGACGCGTATTTACAATCCCTGTATGAGCACAGGATGGACCCGATAATAATTCATGTTGCGCTGTGATTGGCTGAAAACATTGGCGCGAATGTGCAAAATGCTAGATTGCACAGCAGTGGACATTAAATAATTAAAATTGTGTTACTTGTAACATAACATTCGGTTTTTAAAAACTTTACGTGTAAAATAACAATTTTGCATTTTTTTGCTTTTACTTGTAGCAATGTTTTTTCTGGATAACTTTCATGAAATAAAATTACATACTCTAACTTTGAAACCAATTTAACTATAAAACAATTCAATAAATAATGAATTTGCATCAACAACGTGATAATAGTGTATTGTTATATCTTAACTTGGGTTGTTCTTGGCCAGAGCATAAAATTGTTTTCCTGTTAATTTTGGTGGGGCTTAACAGCGCTATTAACTTCACGAGTTGCAGGAAAAATTCTGTTGAATGACTCGTGTATGAATTGAATAAAAAAGAGTTGATGCAAATTTAGATTTCAACAGGCTCCATCGAGATCTAACAAAATGTTTTTCCAAGCAATTGTAAGGCAGTGAGTGGGAATCGAACCGTGAAGATCTCACATTCAAGGCTAATACTCAACCAACTCTACCAACCTAGCAGCTGAATATAGTTAGTAATTGGATGTAGTTATGATTGTATATAAAAATATAAAAAATCCTGTCAATGTTTTCAGCCAATCACAGCGCAAGAAACAGCGTAAACATGAATAATTATAGGGTCCGTCCCATATATTCTATATATATGGTCCGTCCTGTGCTCATACAGGCCACAGGCCTACAGGGTTTGTAAATACGCAGCCCGGACACATGCTATCTTCCCTACCTCAAGAATTATTATATAATTATTTGTGAATTATGAAAATATAATTTTTTAAATGTTTATTTTTTTGAGCCTATTGATATTAAATAATTACTTTTATAGCAATTGTTGTCCTTGATTGAAACTCTGATAACTTTTACTATGTAAATATTATTGTTCTGATTAAAACTCGATTAATAAAACATAAGATAATAAAATATAAAACAACTACTCATTCAAGCTATTGAAGCTCTTTATTTGAATCGAACGTCTAGAAATGAAGTCTTTTAGTTCAGTTTGTGAAATAAAAAACGGTATCGTAGAATCTCTTTATGGCTCACGTGGAGCAATAAGTGATTTTAATCGTGAAAGTGTTAATTTAGTGAAATGTTCCGCCAATTGTCGTGTTACGTCTTCTGATTTCATATTGTATATTGACGACCAATCAGTTGATCCGTCCAAAGGAAATTTTGTAAGTGAATTTACTTTGAAGATGGTAATCTTTCCCACGAGCATTTCTGTAATGTAAATGATGTTTATTATTATTTGTTACTAGGAAAGTGTAAAATGTAATTAGATATTTGAATTCTACGTTAAATTTGCTATAAGAATACATTTGTTTGAAGGGGTGGATAATTTTATTTATTTTTACCAATGCTTTTATTAACTCGTCGGCTCTGTTTCTCTGTCTGTTTCTCTGTCTGTCTGTTTCTCTGTCTGTTTCAAATCTTGCAATCAATTTTTGAGTCACTTCCTGTTGATAGATTTTTTTCAAATTTTGCATACATGCTCAAGATAGAAGACAATGCAATATTCAATTATTAGTTTTACAATAAGTCAATTAATTTAGTTAATTTTCTTGAGGATTTTATCGAGGGGTTTCTTATGGGTTTTCTTGAGGGTTTTCTTGAGGGTTTTCTTGACCACAAAACGCTAACCGACTGGCAGACTATTTTACCAAGTTAACACGAACCACACTCACTGACCGCGATTCTCAAGCCGCTTGAGTCAAGCGTGTACGAAATTTTCATGAAAATAGTTGAGATATTTAAATTCGATGCTTTTTGATGATATTTTTATTACTAGCAGTGCCCGTAGCGGCTTCGCTCGCATGAAATTAGAGAATTTGAACCGTGCATACATAGTAGAGTACTGCACGGATCAATTTTTTAGGTCTCGGCTCGGCCCGTCGACAACATGGCCCAGCCCGTTTCAAAAACCGAAATTCCTGGCCCGGCACGTCCCGTCGACAACTTGGCCCAGCCCGTTTCAAAAACCGAAATTCCTGGCCCGGCACGGCCTGTCTAATATGGGCCCGGCCCGTTTTTAAAGGCCTAGAAGTTCTATATACTTGTTGAAAAACTTCGGCCCGTCCCACCTTGACTTCAGGTTGAGCCCGGCCCGTCTGAACACCCTAAAATCACTAAAATGTCTATACTTGGTTAAAAATCTCGGCCCGTCCCACCTTGATTTAAGGTTTGGGCAGGGCCGTCTAATATGGGCCCGCCCGTTTTTACAGGCCTAGAAGTTCTATATACTTGATGAAAAACTTTGGCCCGTCCCACCTTGATTTCAGGTTTAGCCCGGCCCGTCTGAACACCCTAAAATCACTAAAATGTCTATATACTTGGTTAAAAATCTTGGCCCGTCCCACCTTGATTTAAGGTTTGGGCAGGGCCGTATGAAGACCCTAAAATAAAGGCTTGGCCCGTCCGTCCGGTGATAAACTGAACTCATCTACTTTTAACAGGCACAAAACCTCAAAATACTAATTTTCGCATCTGTAGCACTTACAGTTTTTGAGTAGCAGTTATTTTAAAATCAAATAACCCTTTTTCCACTTTACATTTGAGGTCCTGGAAACCAAATTTTCAAAAAATGGTGAAACACGTATATCATTATTTTTAGAGTAGAAACTAAGTTCTAATTTTACTTTTGTAGCATTTACAGTTTTTGAGTAGCAGTTACTTTAAAAACCAAGTAACCCTATTTTCCACCCCATATTTAAAGTCCTGGAAACCAAATTTTCAAAAAATAGTAAAACACGTATATCATATTTCTGGAGTAGAAACCAAATACTAATTTTTACTCCTGTAGCATCTACAGTTTTCGAGTAGCAGTTATGTTAAAAACCAAATTACCTTATTTTCCACCCCACATTTGGGGTCCTGGAAACCAAATTTTAAAAAAACGGTAAAACACGTATATTTTTATTTTTAGAATAGAAACTAAATACTAATTTTTACATCTGTGGTATTTACAGTTTTTGAGTAGCAGTTACTTTAAAAAACAAATAACCATATTTTCCACCCCACATTTGAAGTCCTGGAAACCAAATTTTAAAAAAATGCTAAAACACGTATTTAATTATTTTTGGGGTAGAAACTAAATACTAATTTTTACTCCTGTAGCATTAACAGTTTTTGAGTAGAAGCTACTTAAAAAACCAAATAACCCAATTTTCCAACCCACATTTGAGGTCCGGGAAACCGAATTTTCGAAAAATGGTGAAACACGTATCTTTTTGTTTTTCAAAAAGAATCTATATACCAAATTTCAAAATCTCCTCATTTTTGGTTTTCGAGATATACATTGTTTTAGAAAAAAGTTTGTTTTCCAGTTTTTTCCCCTCAGGAGCAACATTTTCAAAAATCCTTTCTTAGCGGATGTTTACGCTATAAAAGTAATATAAGTTCCAAATTTCACGTTCCTAGGATGAGGCGTTTGAGCTCGGCGTTGATTATCAGTCAGTCAGTCAGTCAGTCAGTCAGTCAGTCAGTCAGGACATGTTCTTTTATATATATAGATTATTACCAATGCTTTTATTAACTCGTCGTCTCTGTTTCTCTGTCTGTCTGTTTGTTTCTCTGTCTGTTTCAAATCTTGCAATCAATTTTTGAGTCACTTCCTGATGATAGATTTTTTCAAATTTTGCATACATGCTTAAAATAGAAGACAATGCAATATTCAATTATTAGTTTTACAATAAGTCAATTAATTTAGATAATTTTAATTAATTTCGATATTTCGATATAATTAAGATATTTCGACTTTAACATAAAATAAAAGAGTAATATAAGAAAAAATTGATTGCAAAATTTGTGTTTTAATTACATATAAGAGCATTGGTTTTAAAAATTCGTTTTTAATTTACTTGTTTGATTAATTTGTTTCTGATTGGCTGTGTCGGCAACATATTTGTAAGGTCAAGCCGTGGAAGGCATTTTTCATAAAGTGTCAATAAATATTTCAAAATAGTTTTTGCACTGTTTAATCAAGCTGATATTTCTCTACAAGAAAACATTTGTTTGAAAGGGCGGACAATTTTAGTTTATTTTTTATTCAATAAATTTGTGGCGATTTGGAGTGAAAATAACTAAATTCAATTTGGTATAAAATTTGTTTTTTTATGTTATTGTAACAAAATAATAAAAATACGACTATTTTTCGGCACGGTCCGTAGGAAAGATTACCTTTAGATTGAAGATATATACATATCGCATAAAAATTAAAAAAAAAATTTTTTTTTAATATCACTAATATTTTCAAATAAAGTTACAAATTCTGAGGTAAAGTTCTAGTATAGCGTCATCGGCCGATTTCGATGAGAAATGACCGATTTTTCAACGTAATTGATATTTAAAACATAAATAAAGACTAAATACAACATAAATAATTGGAAAAAAAATATCGCACTTTAGGACATATAGAAATTGCTCCCAAGAGAATATAGTTCTCGGTGAAGATCTATTTGTAAATAGCGATAGAAGTGAACAATTGGAATAAAGAAAATAAAAATTAAACACATTTAAAATAAAAATAGACAATTTAGGAAAAGAAATTAAAAATTAAAATTATGGAAATTAGAACTTGAAAAATAATAGTTTGTTTTAGAAGCACGAGTTGCGTAACCCTCTCCATGTCTAAATCAGTTTCTTTAAATGCGACGGTTTTGTCAATATGCCTTAAGACAAATAAAAAAAACATTAGGAACAATAAATTAGCAGCAGAACACCAAAAAAAAATATCATAGTAAAAGTACTTGATTGTCTTTATTACGGTGGTATTTTTGGAGCAGAAATTCTGAGTTTTAGAGGTCATGATGGCTACCAGAATCGTGTGGAGAGCAAGAGAGCGAACGAGAAAGCGATCAGGAAGAGGAGAGCAAGCGTGAGCGAGAAAGCGATCGGGAGCGGAAAAGTGACCAGGAGCGGGAAAGCGACCGGGAGCGTAAGTGTAAACAGGGAAGGAAACGGGAGCGAGAGAAAAACCGATAGAAAAACCCCAGGCAAGTATCGTAGTATGTTCTAATAATGTTCTAAGCTTATTCTATTAAACAGTTTTTTAAACCGTGTTTTTA
Organism: Erpobdella octoculata; assembly: GCA_963978895.1. NCBI lineage: Eukaryota > Metazoa > Annelida > Clitellata > Hirudinida > Erpobdellidae > Erpobdella > Erpobdella octoculata. The sequence continues at coordinate 24,193,450 of OZ022238.1, read as the reverse complement.
TCGAAATCGGCCGATGACGCTATACTAGAACTTTACCAATTCTGAGTTTAGTTTAAAGATACCAAAAAGTGTAATAAAAAATTAAATTTAATGAAGATATAGCGAATCATTGATCGCATACCACGATCGAACATCGACTGCATGAGACAGTTAAAAACTGGGGTACAATGAACAAGCTCAGTTTACAGCGTGCATGGAGTGCACAGTGCAAAGAACGCCTAACAAGGCTTTGCGAGTATGGGTTAAGAATTCCTTCTGATTCTCATATTTAATATGAATTTATTAGAAAATATAAGTTGTTGCAGTAGTTCGTCATCTACTTGTTGTTTTAAGACTGAAATTTGTTTATGTAGGAGTATCAAAGTATTTTCTGTCGTGGATCATAATTGCCCTCTCCTCCTTTTCCAGGCGGTTGGGGGCCGAATTGCCAAACTCGGATTTAAAGAAAGGCAGAATTGCTGAATTCTGAGCTTGCATAATATCGCATAGTAATAAATTCAAGTTACGTAATCGAGTGTCTGCATTCTTTACTTACGTAATCAGATAGAAAACATCGATACAGCCAAATCAAGTTATGTAACCGAGTGCTTTTAGTCTTTATTTATGTAATTAGAAAGACAGCAGCCGAATCCAAGGTTTGAAACAAGTGATGATGATTATTGGATAAATAGACCTTATCCCTGCTATGTGAAATGCACAAAATTAAATTTTACTCAAAATAATATCACATTTTAAAATCATGATAACAATCCTAGCTCTTTAGCGCTGATAGTTCTTTGGTATGTAGCCTCTATACCAGTGGTTCTCAACCTTTTTGGCACCGAGGCACACTTGAGGTCTTTGGAAAATCAGACGGCACGCTATGGGCGCTGACTAATAAAAAGGAAAAGCCGCCAACGCATTTGGTAGCATTTGACATTAAATCGAACCTGTTTTTGGCTTATTATTAGTGCATTTGAAACTAGAAAAACAATGTAAAATTTAACAATGAATCAGCTTTTTATTGTTAAGACGACATTTTAAATTTTTGAGACCTGCATAAATAAAAATGTCAATTTGAGATTGATGGACTCTGCAAATTTCTTCAATTTTTGGACGAATTCCAGATAAACAAACTCTCATTTCTTCTTCAACACACTTCAACTTTTCTCTCATGTTGTATTTAATATTTGTAAGAGTTGAAAATCCAATTTCACACAAGTGTGATGTTGAGAACTGCAAAAGGATATCAAAGCCCTCTTTGCAATATTTGGATATTCTTTTTCTGTCGTTATCCAGAACGCGTCAAGGAACATTTCAGCATGCTGTAGTTTCAATGTTCGATCAGAGCTCAACTCGGCAAGTTCTTCTTCCTCTTTTAGGGTTAATATGCTTGTGTTGCCTGCAATTTGAACAAATTTTTAACTAAAATGTAACGAAATGATGCAATGATTGCATACTTACCTATATAGTCGTCTGTGTTTAAAAAAATATATTTGTTTTGAAATCATAAAGGTCGTTAAACTCAAAAAAATTTGCGGACCCGCATGATTCATAATGTGAACAAACAAAGAATTCCAAAACTGCCTTCGTCTCGAATGGATTTTTCGTTATTAAATATAAACTTTTTTTCTAAATTTGTTGGTATATTTGAACTTAAATTATATATCTTTATAAGAATATTTTGTTTATTTCAATTAAACTTTTGTTTTATTTTTGTGCGACTGCCTACTTAAATGCGTCTCGCAAACATTTTAAATAGAAAATTCAAAATTATGTAATATATTTTGTTTTTGTCACAGGATGAGGAAACTTTGATTAGGTCTGTAAATGAAATAAAAGCTGGCAAGTATCAAGTCAATTTGAATAGATGCAAGATCTTTAAAAATGTTATATCCCTCATAAACCAGCAGGGCTCAAAATTTGGCTTCAGAAGCCATTCAAGTCAGCAGAGAGAATCAGATGTCATTGTAATTAATTGTCCTGCATTATTTATTTCTGAAGTTCTTACTTTTGATGATTTGCGATTGCTGTTGATGTTCTCATATCTCGCCAAACTATTTCAAGCTAACAAGTAATTCTTCAATGTTTTTTTTGTTTACATTCAAGCACACACCTTATCAAGGCATGTTTTGCTCAACGGCGAGAAAGTGTCCTTGCAACGGCAGCGATTTATAAGCGCCTACCCCTTTAGCAATGCGAGTAAACTCCTTGCTTAAGGGAGTTACACTGGCGACCAATGAGACTCGAACCACAGACCTAAAGATCGACAGGCGAACGCTTTACCGCTATGCCAACAGCGCCTCTTTTTAGGTTTTTAAAGTTTTCTCCTGAAATTTAATCTGAATAGGTGGGTGATATGAAAGGCTCTAAAATGATTATCATTGTTGATGCAATTTAAGTACTTCATTGAATACAATGGGGTCAACTGCATCTCTGTGCACTTGAACAAATATAGTGGTTGTGTAAAGATGATTATTTTGTACAGTGTTGTTGATAACTAAAAAAATTAAGATCGGTCGCAAATGAGTGGGGCAAGAGAGCGAGCGGAAATGGGAGAGCGAGTGTGAGCTGGAACTGGAGAATGAGCGGGAACAGTAAAGCAAGCAGGAAGGCGACTGGGAGCGGAAGAGCTAAAGGGGAAGGAAACGGGATCGAGAGAGAAAAACAGGAAAAAATCTCTAAAACCCCGGGCAACGCCGGGTACCCCACTAGTATGATATAAAATAGAGCATGTAAATAGCATGCAGTTTAATGCTCTTGTAGCTGATGATCCAAAAGTGGTAAATGTGCATTTAGGATTGTTCACCTTTATATTGTTGTTACTTGGTTGCGAAGCTTTGTACTGATTTCATTCATCACAGTAGTGAGGAAAGCTGAGTTGACTCTGACAGATGTGTCAGAAAAGTCAAAAATTGAACCCATTATCTTTATTTCAGGACTACAGTGCAATTACCATTTAGTTGATTTAGTTTTTTCTTATTTCTTTCAGTTTTCAGGTTAAATTGGTGCAGTTTTTAAACATTCCTTCATTGGACATTCATATCACTGATATCTTGAGATGCAACCTTTTATCTGGGTCGTCAGTTCCAACGAAAGAAAGTCTTAAGCAAGTCCTTCCTTCTTGTTATGTATCACCAAAAGATTGGTTTGAAATTGTTAAACTCAAGCTCAATTATAACGAAAAATTGTGTGAATTTATTCATGAAAAGCAAGAAGGAATCAAAAGTGTTGAAAAACTAAAATTGAATCTTAGAAGCTTTCTTATTGAAATGGACTTGCACAAAAACTACAGTGCTAATGTTAATTTTGTAATATGTGAGTTATTTGTTTTTTCAGTTTGTATAATTTAAGGAAATTGTAATACAAACATTAGATGTTGACTGCTTAGAGTTTGAAATGCATCCAAATTTTTAAATCCTTGATATTAAACTTCACCGTGTTTGCTTGCTCGAGCCATGCGTTGGAACGCTTACAAAAATACACATTCCATCATCCAATTGAGCTAAAATTTGGTCTATTTAATTTTTGTCAATGAAAATGCATTTTATTAAATTTTCAAATCAGCTGGACAAAATTAAAAATAAGATCTAAAACAAATTTTTTTTTAAATTGTTAAAATTAAAAATTGACTTCAGAGAATTCAACCATTTGTTTTTATTTCATTCAAAGAAAGGCGATATATAATTTTTCAACTTAAAAATTTATAATAAAAACTTTGTTTTTTTCAATATTGATTTGAAAGTTCTTTATATTTTCCATCCTCACATACTTCACATATCAAGTAATTAGAAAACTCTGGTCAATGTTTTTCTATTTTATAGGCTTATCATAAAATAATTATTTGCAAAAAATAAGAAACTGCCAAATTAAACAATATAAGGATTTGTGAAAAATTTTATTGTTCACTTGTTTCAGATGTGTCAATCAATTTTTAACTGTTCTTTGCTAATTAATTATGTTAAAACACACATTATAATCTAAAAATATGAAAAACATGCTTTTATAAAGAAAGCACTATAAAAGTTTTTTTTTTGAAATGCATTAACTTAATCTGTGTATTTAGTTTCAGAAGAGGATTATTTGGCTAGGCAAATCTGTTCATTGGAGAACATTTTAGAGAGTTAGTTAATAATTGATTATTAAACATTTTGAAAATCATTTAAACTCGTGAAAACTTGCATAAAAACTTTTAGAAAATGAATTTTTTTATTTTGAAAAGATTTGACATGCTTATAGATTTTATGGGCCATAAGTTTTTTCATGCAGTTTCAGATTTAACACATTCAACTTTTTGAAATGTCAACTGCTGAATTTAAGCAGTTTGTCTTGGCAAAACAACTACAAGCTGAATCCTTAAAATCTAAATCATGCCAACCAAGCTGCTACCGCTGTTAAGAAAGCTCGACAATTTATGTATGACAATTTGTGGACCGACAATTTATGTATCAATTTATGTATCTGGTTTGAGCATTATAACAAAATTGAAAGTACTCTAAATGTACAGGATGATGTGGCACACTTTTTTTTAAGAAGTTAACATATATATCAAGAATACTTATATATTATGGAAGTCAAACAATTGGCTTTCTGGTGAAACTGATACTCAAAGCTGTAGAGCTTTCTAGCAGAATTGAAAAACATGGGTCATTTTCATGCAATTTTAATTGGAGGAGCAAGCTCTATATCCACAAATATCTTTGCTGGAAGAAGACTTTATTTTGGCTGTTTCACAAGCATAAGTGGGATGCGTTTTTTCTGTCTGTATTGATCTTACTGACTAGATTGATGAGCTTCCCAATGGGTCTTACATTTTTATAGAATAATTTGTCTTCTGAAACAAGCTTGTGTGCTAAATTAAAACTTTTTTAGCCTAACTCTAACTCTATAGTTTTCTATGAGTGTGTCAAAGCGATTAAATTACGTAATTTCCTACATCTGTATGTTTCTATGTGTTCAATTTGTGTCATGCAGTTAAGTAGTCTGCTATATTAAAAATTAATAGTGGAGCAACATAATTTCATTATTACAAGTTTTTTTATTAACATTTATTTGATAATTATTGTTAAAAATAAAAAGCTATAGCTGAAAATTATTTATTTTGATATCAATTTGTATATTTTGTGTTTTTGAAAAATGAAATAATATATAATTTATTGAATTGATGTAAAAATCAATATATTATTCCAATAAATTTTTAAAATTTGGTGTCATTTTAGGGTTATTACTAATACTAATATTCAGAAGTGATACAAGTTGGCTTCAAAAGAGACAGAAGCCAAAGTTGTATGCTTGGTTGCATATATAATGAAAGTTTTTTTGTGAATATATATTTTTAATATATACCTAATGATTACTAGTGATTATATATTTTTAATATAACTGATGATTACATATTTTTAAGATAACTAGTTATTCAATAATGCAAATTAATTAGTGTATTGTGGTTTCACCTAAGAACATAAAGCATTGAAAGTAACAGACAGATCATGGAAATTATGTGTGTTGGAGATAAACATTTTTTGGATTATTTATGAATTTTTGACAACAAATTTATCTTGTTTCAAACATGTAATTGATAATTTCAATCGAAAGAAATTCAAGGACATGAAAATTACTCAAGGAATAGAATCACTTGCATTCATTTGGTCCACAACAAGAATTATTTACAACAGCAAAAAGTTGATGTGGCATGGCAGATTGTTCACGACCAATTGCCAGTTAAGCAAGTAATTTTTTCTAAAACTTTTTCAATATTAAAAAATAATTTTAGTATTTGTGAATTTTTATTATAAGCATGAATGTTTTTATGCAAATGTTGTTAATTTTTGTTGACATTAGGTTCATCTGATATCTTCTAAAGTGTCTATGGACAAATGTTGCACAGATGAGCAAGCAGACATCGGAAAACTTTTACAGTAAATATTAACATAATGAAGCTATTTTCTTCAAATTTTATAAATGAAGTGACATTAGCAAAAGCTCTTCAATGAACCTAAATTCAATAAAGTTTGATATAATAATAATAATGAAATATTTATAGAAAGAAATTATAGAGTGCTGTTTTAAACAATTATTTTTTATTTAATTTCATAATTATTTTAGCAATAAAATTGTATATTATGCTGGTTTTGAAAAAATTACTTTAATGAAATGTTTTAAAATTCCCTATTAATTTTACTGCTGGTCTTGTTTGTGGACAAATCTTTAAAGTCATCCAATCAAGCTGAAACTTGGAATTATAGACTCACTCTTCATGTCAATGCATTCTATTAAATAATGAAAAAATTTAACTAAATTGTTTATATATGTCCTAAGAATCAAATCCAAAATATAAGGGGTTTGCAAAAACATGTATCCGAACGGTTCTATTATTGTTTTGTATACAGATTTTTTATTTTACAATCTTTAAAATCTTAATAATTTAAATCATAATAATCAAAAATTCCAAATGCTTATTAGAATGAGAATCTCTCAAATTGAATCTGCATTCAAATCAAAGTATGGAAGCAAGAGAGCAGGTGGGTGGAGTCATTTTGATGTGATTGACATTTGAAGCAATTTTTTTATTTTCAAATAATTATAATACTAATCTTTTATTTTCTTAGCATTTTTCACAAAAGAAACAATGGAGGAGTTGGCAGTTGCATCAATAAAGTTTGAGTTTATGAGTGTCAGGTCGACATTAGAAGTTTGTGACTTATTATTGTTGAGTTACTACTTTTTCTATATATTAGTTATCATTTATCTGATCAAATGAAGGATAAAGTGATCTCTATCACTAGATGAGATAGGGAGAGTGTGTGCATATAAGTTTTTTGGTATGTGAAAGAGAGAGAAGTGATCAAAGAAAGAATTTGAAGGAATGCTCAATGCAAGTCTGATGAAAACAAAATCTCCATATATGGGAATCAAATATTTTAAAACTTTTGTACCCCTTGTTAGTTTATTATAATTAACTAGCATTAAAGCCTGTTGGTCTGCAGGCATAAAAAACAAGTGTTTAAATCTGAAAATCAGTTTTATTTTCAATATCAGCATAAAAACCAAATTTCATTAATATCGGTGCAGTTGTATTGAAATTATATCGAGTTACAAACAGACAAACTTAGCTAGTTATTAGAATAGATAATATAATAAAATCAAATGCTCAAGAAGTTATTATTATCTTTATTTTTGTTGAATTTAAGACTGCATAAGTAGTGTTGTAAAGGAATTAATTTATTATATTTAATTTATAGAAATTAGATAAAATGTTGCTATCTCAGATATTTATTGTTTATAATTATTTATTTCAACAAATTATTTATATTTTATGACCATTTTCTTTATAGACAAAAATATCGGCCGGTGGTGATGGATTTGATAGCAGAAGTGGTGTTTTTGTCTTCTACAACTATGCTAGGATTTCCTCTCTATTAGATAAGTTTGAAGTTGCCACTTCTTCAGGTTAGTCAACCTGTTTAGTGTTTACGGTTGCAGTTTGTATTATTACCCCATCATCATTATTTGTATTATTATGCCATTTACATTATTTGTATTATTATGCCATTATCATTATTTGTATTATTATGCCATTATCATTATTTGTATTATTAAGACACGTTTAAACAGGCAAAGATCCTCTGGTGCCAAATCAAAATGTAGCTGCATTTTTGTAACAGTCAGGGTTTACATGAGACAATTGCAATACGCATTTTGTCAGGGCTATTTCTGTCAATATTGCTTGCCTGTGTGTGTTTTGCCATTTTAACTCTAATTTATCCCACAAAAAATTTATTAATTTTTTTTCATAATAATCTACAATAAATTTTAGTTATTAAACATGACTTTAGTTAAGCTATTTTATTAAAAATGTGGAGGAGCGCCTAAGTTACGTTCATAATATTAATTATCATCGTCATTATTTGTGTTATTAAACCATCGTCATTATTTGTGTTATTAAACCATCATCACTATTTGTGTTGTTAAACCATCGTCATTATTTGTGTTATTACACCATCATCACTATTTGTGTTATTAAACCATCGTCATTATTTGTTTTATTACACCATCTAATTTATTTATGGTCATGGGTATTTATGCTATGTTTTTGAACTGAAATTTTTATAACAACTACTAAAGCTATAACAATTAGCTGCTTATTTTTCAAAGGTCAATATCCGCAGTTACCAGAATTGGATGAGATTGACTTTCACTGTTTGAAACTAGAGGTAAATCAAATTACTATTTGCTCACAACAAAATGTTGTTTTATAAATCTTAAAATGTATTTAAGTTTTCTAATGTTTACAAGGGAAGAGGTGATGCTTTAGCATGTGGCTCATACATGGGAATAAAATTATTAGAACATGCAATGAAAGTTTTAGAGAAGGTGATTGAAAAGAGAGTGAAGAAGATTGTTAAAATTAATGATATGCAGTTTGGTTTCATGATTGGGAAAGGTACTACAGATGCTATTTTCAGATCTGTGGAAGGCCTTTGTTGATCTTGAAAAGGCAGTTGATAGAGTACCCCGTGAGATAGCATGATGGGCACTGAGATGTCTAGGTGCGGATGAATGATTAGTTTCAGTGATAAGCACTATGTATGATGATGCAGTGACAGTGGTGAGTATGAATGGGAAGGAAAGTGATACTTTCAGCATTAAGGTTGGAGTGCATCAGGGTTCAGTTCTCAGCCCGTTGCTGTTTATCATTGTTTTAGAGACTTTATCGATGGAGCTCAGGATAGGTTTGCCAATGGAACTGCTCTATGCTGATGATCTTGTTTTATATTAGTTTAGTTTATTAGGCACAGGAACAAAGCCTCTTGCCTATACAAAAATGCTTGACCAAAAAATCACATCCAATATTAGCTGAGACAAAGGATTCTCTGTTGGAAAAGTTAAGGATCTGGAAAATTGGCATGGAAGCGAAAGGTCTCAGGGTGAATGCAAGTAAGACGAAAATCATAAGGTGAATGATCCTGTATGCAGTGTGGATTTGTATAGACTTTTGGATGTTCTTTCTGTGGCTGATGTCGTGAGGCTTTGGAGACTGAGGTGGTTCAGACATTTGGAATGAAAAGGTGCAGATGATTGGGTTTCGGCATGTAGAGGTGTGTATCTTGTAGGAATAAAAGGAAATGGTAGAAGTAAGATGATTTAGTGGGAATGCCATAAAAAAAGATATGGATGCGTTCGGCCTAAAGCAGCAGTCTGCTCCGGATCTTGACTTGTGGAGGGACCTGATATGGAGAAAACATCTAGGTCTAGCTTAGTGTGGAAAAGGGACCTTTTAAAAATAAATGATGATTTGATTAATCCCAATGAAAAATGTGTGGCTAACCGCAACCAATAGATGCACTGAAACATGCTCATTAAGAGAACATAATTTATTCATAGAAAATGTTCCAAAATCCACCATTTTTGTATGTAAATAAATATTCTATCCTGTTACTGCAGTCATTGTTCTTTAGATTTTTTTTATTGCAAGAGATTTTGTTTTATAATTATACCTCTTTCTTGAAATAAACCTAGTAAACTAGGCCAGCAAAATTCTGAAACTGAATAAATTCTAAATTGATCTTATCTGCTGATATACTAGAATTTTTGAACATTGAAAAAAGATGTAGGTTTTTGTTGTTTCAAATTGTACAAAATGTCATAAATATTATTTTCATTATATGATATTTTAGACTAGCTGGGTCACCCGACATTGCCTGGGTGTTTTTAGAGGTTTTCAAAAGTTAATAATTTTTCTCTTTTGTCTAAAGTCTTTTCTGAACGGCAAATGTTCACCATGCCATGTTTCATGCAGATCCTTTCATTGGTTCTGGAGTTAACAAAAGACAAAAACCACCCATTTGCACTTTATATATTAGATAGTGTGTAAGGCTTATCAAAATGTAATGAAGTCTTTGGATTTGGGACTAAGATTAATGGCACATAAAGAGTTATAATATGTGACACACGTAGGTAGTGTATACGAGCAGAAAAATTATACGAATTAAGATGGAAATACTACTTTCCCAGATGGTGGAAATTTTGATTTTCTGAAAAGTTATAGCTTTTGAGTATCAAATGTGATGGGGTTAATTTTAAATTTACATGTTTTTACGTGGTATTTCATGTCCTAGATATTGCATTAAAGGTATTGAAATTTTATTTAATGTGTTTTTACCCAGGAGGAATGGGAGCTGTTGTTCAACTATCTTCTTGAATTTTCTTCTGTTGTTGAAGAATCTGTGACAAGAGATGATAAGGGGGATGTACAGTCCATTGCTACTCACAAGGTGAATGTGAAATGTTTGTTAAATGTTCCTTTCATAAAATCACAGAGTTTATATGTACATATTAGATATGTGTTGGGTTTGACTTTCAGAGGTTTTTGGTTCCAGTTTCTCAAAATTCTGGGTTCAGGTAATTTTATCATATTTTTCAAACCCAAAAGGTCATTGCATCCTTTATGGACCCAAGCCTTACAATGCACACAGCTAATGGAGTTGGAACCAATACCTTTTCTGCATAAACTGCATGACTATTTACCCAAATTTTCCAACTGTCCCATTCCTGCCTGTAGCTCATGATTTTCATCCTATCTCCATTCACTCTAAGGTTTTAAGATTTTTTGCTTCCATGCCACGTTTGCAAATCCTCAACTTTTCCAACAGAGAATCTTCTGTCAGCTATTAGAACAATATCATCGGAAAAGAGCAGTTCCATCGAATTGATTTGTAGATAGCAAAGATAATGAGAAGTTTTACAACTTGGTGGATTTCATTTAGATATGAAAATGATAATATTTGTTGGAGTTTTTTTTCAAACTCTGGCAAAAGATAGGGGGCCATCCATATAATATGTACACAATAAACTACAGATTTGGACACCCCTCTTTTCCATTGTATGTCATACATTTTTAGACCCCTCCGCTATGCATACATATGCACAGCGACCTTACACCACCCCCGCAAAATAAAAATGCATAAAACCACCACAGCATATATCAGATACTAAAGTTGCCATTTTCCCGGCGGAGAAGTAAAGCCAAAAAAGGTCCGGTGCCGAAAACTTTCATATTGACAATATCGAAAAAGTTCAAAAAAGGTTCACTGAAGCGATCCTGACTCTCAGGATTCTTCCGTATGCAGCAAGACTCAAAGCTCTTAATTTCCAATCCAAACATCGAAGACTTATTAGTGACCTTTGTCTCATATTTAATTCATATCCAGGTCATATTACATGTAGTTATATAGTTTAACTACTAATGTGTTCTCGTTACAGAATTCAGGGTTTTTTGTGTGTGTTGTCAGACTGTTTATTTATTTTTGTTTCTCTTCATTTTGATTGTGTTTTGCCCGAACAGTTTTAGTGGCCCTTTGGGTCCCTCTTTTTGTGATCTAATAAATAAAATAAAAAAAATTAAAATATTTTCTCAACATGTTCAAGCATATCAATCTGTCAACTTTTTTCAATCCATACTGAACTACGAATTCTTTTTGTCTTTCCATACTTTAACTTTCCATACTCTGTAATGTAAATTATATGTTGAAAAGGTGTTTAAAATTTTAATAATCGGATTTTCAGCAAGTGTTAAAGCTTATTGCATATGATGTTTGCACCCATCATGGCCCATCTTGTAAATTGCTCTATTCGATCAACTTTTTTTACCATCATTCTAAAAGAGAGCGATTATTTGTCCGAGGCTAAGAGTTATCGACTAATTTCAAATCTCTTTGCTCTAACTTTATTGAACACATCGTGTACCGACAGCTTAGGTTATGCAGAGTCAAATGGATTGCTTCCATCAACAGTCTGGTTTTCATTGTTTCCACTCCACTGAAAGAAGATGTAATGCGGTCCTAAAGATCTACAATGACGTTATCCGTGCCCTTGATTGAGGCGAAGTAACTATTTTGATACAGTTTGATTTAGCGCCGCCTTTGATTGTGTGGATCATGGCCTTTTACTTCGACTTTTACAAACTTCCTACTCTGTGTCATCTTCTGCCCTTGGATGGATAGAATCCTTCCTCACTGACAGAACTCAGTTTTTCATGATGTGTGGTGATCTCCCAGATTCTATCTGGCATTCCACAAGGTTCCATCCTTGTCCACTTATTCTTCAGCTACTATTTCATGCATTGCGAGTTTGCATGATATCACAGTACACCTATATGCCGATGATCACATGACCCTTGATCGGATTCAGCTGGCCAGTGATAGACTCAGCTTGTGTTTCTGAGATAGGGGATTGGGATGCTACTATGCGTTTTCCCTAAATCAGGGGTGGCCAACCTTTTTAGAAAGAGGGTCATTACCATATTTTTGAAACATACGGCGGGCCGCTGGTTTGAAAGGCCAAACTCTCTCTCTCTCTGAGGCACTTCCAACTAATAAGGGTCTCGAAGAGCGGTGTAATTTTCCACAGTGGGCTCTGAGACGACCCCCAACCAACAACAAAGTACATGTTATGTAAACTGACATTTTTTAGTTACCTTATAAACTAAACTTTCAATAGTTTATGTTTGATGCCCCAGAAAAATGAGGAAAATTTGAAAAAAGTAATATACAATAATAGTTTGTTGAACACACAAATAGAAAAAATAAAATAAATAAAAGCATCTCAAATAAACATGAAAATTTATTCAATTTTAGCTGGCTGCTAAAAACTTATTAAAGTTAACTATTAAAAATGTAAAGAAACTGTTTATAAAAAACTCTATATTGCAAAATAGTATTGTTGACTGTTGACACAAAAAACATTGTATTTTAACTGTTCAGGAGCAATTGTCATTCAGTGCGAAACCTGAGCTTGTTTACCAGACAACAGCTCTTCTACATTAGCATCAAATGCAGCCACTGATAGGTGCAAGATGTGGTGCAAATGATTATCAGTAAGTCTGGCCCTGTGGACCGACTTAGGGGCCATTCACATATTACGTACGCATTAAACTCGAGATTTTGACCCCTCCCCCTGTTGCATCTCGTACATTTTTAGACCACCCTCCCCTATGCGTACATACTCACAGCAGATTTCAACCCCCCGCCTCAATATAAAATAGTCCGTTTTAACAACAGGTTGATGTATTGCTTCAGATTTAGACTTATCTCAACATGTTTTCGGAAACTAAATTGAAATTTACTGACAGACCTCTTAAGGCTTTGGTGTGCACAACAAGCACACAAATTCGAAAAAATTTATCATAGCATTTCAATGCAGCCACGGAGATACAGCAGATTTATCATCTTAAATAGCATTATTACTATTACGCTGGAGGACGCCATTTCGATACGCCAAATTTAAACATTCGGCCGCGCTTTTCTAGACATGCCATCGTTGATATTAGTGAGCCTTTGAATTTTTGAAAAAGGCGCGATACAATTTGTTTGTTTAATTGATGATCTTAAATACTACTCGATAAGATTTATTACTCAGTCAATTCAACTGAGTTAAAACAACACTAAGTACTATTAGAAAAAATAATATTTACCATTTTGTGCGTACATACGCATCTGTTCGCCTCCCTCCCCATACGCACTTATACGCAAAACATTCATTTCGTACACAACCCCCCTCTCCCCTCGGTGCGTACGTAATATATGGATGACCCCTTATTGCACTTCATTCTGGAAAATGTCTGCTCACATATGTACGTACTGCCAAATAAACTCATCATCTTCAATGCATTCTTTCGCAATGCTGGTTACTTGGCAGAAGATAAAAGGGTGTAAAACTCAATTAAGTTCCCTTCCAGACATTTTTGTTTCATAAAGCTATCGGACGGCAGCTCAACCAACTCCATTTCTATAATTTGTATTGTAATTATTACATATATAATTTTTGTACTATTTTTTGATTTTTAAGGAAGTTTTTAAAAAGATTTTACTATAAATTTCAAATATTTAAGCATGGCGGGCCGCGGGTTGGCTACCCATGCCCTAAATCCTTCAAAAACAGAGCTTAGGGATCATCCGTATATTATGTACTCACCTAAGAAAAGGGGGTGTCCCGAGCAAATAGTTTGCGTATGGGGAGGGAGGTATTCCAACAAATGCGCATGTACGCAAATTAAAATACATAATTTCCGATGTCTTGATGTACAGCACAGTAATACATATATACATATATCCATCAATTTTTAATACTAATATCATATTGCCATGTAGTACAAATAAATTTGTTGTGATTTTTAATATTTTTAAAATCAACAGTTGGTGTCAGTTTTATATTTAGTCTAGTAATGATAATTAATTATAGAAGTCTGTTCCTCAGCCACCGACCATTTTTTAAAAAGAAATTGCCTACCTTTTAGAAAAAATATGAAAGTTTTCAGTGCCAGACTTTTCGGCTGTACCCAGCCAGGAAAATGGCAATTATGTGGTGGTTTTATGCAATTAAATACTCTGGGGGAGTTAAAGTCACTGTGCGTATGTACGCATAGGAAGAGGGGGTGTCACAGGGGGGAGGGGTGTCAAAATCTGTAGCTTATTGCGTACTTAATATATGGATGGCCTTATATGGTTTCACCGTGGACTGCCCGATACCCGTTTTCTGTAAAACTACAATTTGCCTCTTGGTGCTGACACTGTTATTTCCCCTGCTGGATGTATTCATAGCCTTGGAGTTCTGTTTGACAGCTTACTTTGCCTCATCCCTCACATATCTTCAGTATCTCAGGCCTGTTTTTTTTCACATTCCCCAGATAAAGTCATCTCTGGATCAGTCCCATCTCAAGATTGTCATCCATGCTTTTGTCATATCAAGACTATATTACTGTAATGGAATTATGGCTTGCCTCCCCACCTTGACTCTCCATCCTTATACGACAGTCCTTCACTCTGCCCCCCACCTGGTGATTGATCCTTCAACCCGTGATCATATCTCTCTGATCATCCGTCAATTGCACTTGCTTCCTATTCCGTCCAGAGTATCTAACAAATGTATTTTTGTAGTGCTCACTCATAATATTCTTTATAACAGCTCCCCAATTTACCTACTTAATCTCATCAATTTCTGTTCAGACTGCCTGGGGAGATGCCGACTCCTTTCATCATTTCGTCGTAACCTAATTGTTCTATGCGTTTGCCATAATTTTGCAAGAAAAGCTTTTTCTGTTGCACCCCCGATTGTCTGTAATGTTTTACCATCTTCTGTTAGGTTATAAGAAACAATTGACTTTAAAACTTCTCTAAAAATTCATTTACTATCATGAACGTTAAACCTTATATCATCTCACGCCGTTGCCTTTGTCCCAAATTTTGTTTTTAGGCGACTGATAAATCTTAGTAAAAACTTAAATAAATAATATTGCTAAAAAATTATTGAACAGGCTCTAAGCAATATTTTATTTGATTTCCAGATTTGTCAATTTTTGACAAGTTTTTCAAACAGCTTCAGCAAATACTATAGTAGAACTCACATACTTGTCGTAAGTGTCATGTTTCTTGTTTTAATTTTTAAGATCAATCAATTTTAAATTAAACGATAAACTTTTTTGCTCATATCTTTCAAAATTAAATTTATTTAAATTAAATTTCCACACATATTTTATTCTGCATAATTTTTTGTTTCAACCCAGGATCCCCTCCCCCATCTCCTACCCACAATGTTTGCCAGACTGTCTCTCATCATCTCAATAAGACAAGTTTTTGACAATGCGTTGAGCTTGCTGTCTATCAAACCCTTCCAACGGCTATAAATCTTGCTCAGATTTTTTGCATTTTATATGAAAAACACTTTAGTCAAATTACTGTTAAATCTCTGGATGATTATTTGCTAGATTATTATAAATAAATGTTTGTAGTCAATAAGAATCACACAGGAAAGGAAATTCTTGGAAAATTAAGAAATAAACATAAATACAATTGTTCTCAGAATCAACAAATTAATCAAATATAATTCAAACTTAAGAATAGCTGAATAACTTGCAATCAACTGGAGAAAGTGTTGTCGTTATCAGACATTTACAAGCATGCTTTAATTTTCTTGGAAAACATTTTTAAAATTTCTTATCCTGGCAGTTCACCTGGAAATTATG
The DNA here is from genome assembly GCA_963978895.1 of Erpobdella octoculata. Taxonomy (NCBI): domain Eukaryota; kingdom Metazoa; phylum Annelida; class Clitellata; order Hirudinida; family Erpobdellidae; genus Erpobdella; species Erpobdella octoculata. Next base: position 24,177,453 of record OZ022238.1, on the reverse strand, counting down.
TGGTAATTCCAAGCAACTCAGCAGCACAAAATCTTGAATATATTCAATACATTGAACATTTAAATGAGAACATGAGTGAAATACATATATCACGACAGCATGGGATTTAAAATGCAAGGTAAAGCTAAATCTAAAAATACTGCTTTTTAATAGAAGTAAAGTTTTAACATAATATATTAACATTATTACATCTGCAATAATAACTACAAATAACTATAAATAAATTTCGTATAACACTTCACGAAATGCTCAAAGGTGCTCTGCAACAATACAACAGAATATCAAAGTTGTTAAGAATTGGAAATGAACAGAAAAAATTCTTAGAGCTAGAACACATATATATATATATATATATATATTTAATCATATATAAAATGATTCTAGGTAAGTATGCCTACAGATATCTTATCACATAATAATAGTTTACATATTACAAGATAATAGTAATACTAATTGAAAATAAAACAATTTAAGAACATTAGGAGATTGAGAGAAGAAAAGCAGGGTTAATAATCCATGCGCTTTTATATCAATTTCCGTCGATTGATAACCCTAAATGAGTTTGTAGAAATTAGCAGAGAGAAAAAGTACATATAAAGTCCTCATTTATTATTACTTTCAATAAATTGTAAAACCATTTTAGAAGAACCCAAATATAGTTGTTAATATTAGAACAATATTTATTTGCATGAGATTAAAAAATTAACAATACTAACAAAAACAGATCTATTAATAATTTTGGAATAAGATAACTTAATATTATAAAAGTTTACCTGTAAAATTTAAAACAACAAAACTAATTATTCTGCTTGTAGAAGAAATATTGAAAAGTTATAAAAACTTGAACAGATTTGAAATTTTTTAGTTATTTCTCTATTAAACATAACAGTAATTATAAATAAGAAAAAAAATTAAATAAGTAAATATACACAACATGCAATTTTGATAGTCGCTTTAAATCAATGATTAGAAAAATTATCAAAAAATAGTTGAAAAAACCAAATTATTCATTTTTAATTTGGTGGAATAAAAAGATAATATATGACTTTATGTAAAAACAATAATGCAAATTAAATGTTATGATTTAAACAATTTAGTTTAAGGATACTTTAAGAACACTGCTGAGATCATAATTGGTCACAGACATATTAAAACATTAATAGGTGCATTAAAAGATTGTTTACTCCTGATTATCCACATAACCAAAAGTTATATAAACAAAAATGAATAAAAATAATTATTTGAAATATTTAGAATAATATAAATAAAAAATATTAAAATTATTTCTAATCAATAAACTTCAAATCACTGTGAGTGAATAACATGAAATAGTTTTTGCTGCTGAAATAAGGAGTCAATCTATATTTATCTGAAAACTGATAAGGAAAGAAACATCAAAAGATGATTTAAATTTATTAAACAAACAAATTACAAGAAAAATTTAACATTATTTTCATTTCATCCTACATTTAGCTTAAAATAATTTTTCTATTAGAACAATACAGTTTAAAAATATTGAAAAGAATTGTCTGTATTAAAATATTATTTTGATTTAATACACAATAAACAAACAGTCTTCTATATAAAACAAAATAAAGCTTAAAAAACCTTTGAAACAAAAAATTTAAGAAGAACAGAAGATGAAGGAAACACAAGGCATTATAAAAATACATAAAACCCAAATAATAATAATTAAAGACAAGAGTGACATAAAAACACATGTGGTTAGTAATAAGTTTTCCTGTGGAATCCAGATGTAAAGATAACAATTTTTATATTATTATTAGATATTTATATTATAGCACATCTAGAACAGTTCTTGTTTTGACTGAATTTTTTGGATCTTCACACATCTCTTTCATCAACCTCTCCATGTGTAATTTCATTATCCTGAAGAAAGAATAATAATAATATTGGTTTCAGATACATTTAATTTTATCATGGACACTTAAAGGGTTCTGTGGGGTTAAATGCTCAAAAGAGGAATCACTTAGCTTGATAAGCTCAAGCACCATGCGATAGCAGCAGTGATAGGATAGTATTGTATTTTTATGCATATAACAAGCACTCTGACTTGCCTGGTAAGGTCATAAAAAATTATGTTGCTCTATCAATCAGAAAATGTAAATACGTCAAATGTATTTTCAATAATATATATAATATTTTTTAACAATCAGATTATATTTATTTATAAAGCCACATTTTTTTTCAATTCCTCTCCAGGCCTTCATAGATGCGCATTATATGCGAAAACATACAGTATAGTGATAGTGGTAGCAAGTCAACTTCTACTTAACCTGTTTTTGGCCATCATTTGTTTTTCGAACACACTTTATCGTGGTGTTGCATAAATTTAGGCTATGACTTTGTTTTTAAAAAATTGTTTATGTTCAGAAAGCTTTGATTTACCATTTTTAATAATTTTCTTTATTCGTAGTAAAATCTGCTACAGAATGTGATCATTTTTAAGGTTTTAAAAAGATATTTATTCATACATTTATTATGTTAATTTCATGCAAGATATCTCAAATGAAGTTTGAAATTTGAGAAAGGCATGCACTCAAAAGTAAGTTTGTTTATTGACTAATACTTGTTCTATGAGTTTGTGCACTGTAAATAACAAAGTTCTTATGGTTAGACAAGTGAACTGTAAAAAACTTCGTTTTTTTAAATCCTTTATAAAACATGGAATGCAGTATTCTAAATACCATATAAATGAAAAGAATATTTTTAGTGTAAAATTGATATCTGCAATCATGAAAAGAAAATCTGATAATCAATAATTTCAATAAAATTGGTATAAAACCAATATTCCATTATAAATAAAATATATATATATATATATATATATATATATATATATATATATATATATATATATATATATATATATATATATATATATATATATAAGAATTATCGAATCGACGTAAAAAACTCCAGATCGATAGGAAAACTTAAATGGTTAGAAGTTGACTTCAATGACGCATAGATTTTTTAAGCTGAGCGTTCAATTTTTTTAGCGTGACTATCTCAAAATTAATGTTTGGTCCCCATTTCAAATCGACTGGATGACAGGAAATGGGTTTGTGTTCAGACAGAAAGAAAGGCAAAGTTAATATAAAAGATTTAAAAATGAGTCTCTTTCAACAGTCTATTAAACCAAAGTTCGTGAAATGAAAATAAGCAAATTTTGTTAGAAATATGTCAAAACCAAAAATATGCATGTTGAAACATGAGCAAGAAGCCTAAAGAAATCGGTAAAAAATAATAAAAATCCTAATAATAAAATTTTGGTTCTAAACGGGTTAAGTAACTCTGGTTTAAACCCAGGTGCATCTATGAATGAGAGGCATGGAACTATAAATGAAAGAGAGCAGTACAAGTGAGAAATGATATCTTTGCAAAGTATGTTGTGCTACTAATAATATCCCTTCAACTTAAAGTAACGTAAATACTACAAACAAATAATAACCTAAATTTGTCTTTTATTCTAGTCTCATGTTCTTCTTCCTCCTTGTTCAACATGATTAAAAAGTTGTCTAATTCTGGCACACTGAATGATTCCCACTGGAATTTTAAATTGCATGACTAACTAACTTTTTATACTGATTAAACAAATATGATTATGATTATATAGTCAAGTAATCAGAAAAAAAGTTAACAGCGGTAAGGTTTTGTTTAAAAAAGTCAAGTTCATGCCTTAAAAATTAAAAGTTATCTAACAAAAGCTATTAAAAAAAAACAATCCTCACCAATATATCTCCAGGATCAATCTCTTGAAGTATAAACCTGTTGTTATCTAGAGCTTCGGGACCCTGATAGAACCAATGCAGACATAGGACCAGAGGAAGTTCATTAGCATTCAATTTTCTCATAGCTTGAAAAAGTAGCCCATACTTATAATATCATGGTTTTTTATGGTTTAGAGCAGTGGTCTCAAACACACAACTCGTTGGATGATATTTTGTGGCCCCCAACTTGATATCAAAGTTCAATGCAAGTGCAGCCCGCCATGGTGATGACGAAGAAAATTAAAATGAGATTTTATAAAATATTGAAATTTTTGAAGTGATAGAGGAGTTGTTCACAGCAATGCTAATGCATGGTCAAACCACCGCCAGCTGTGTCATGCGCGTGTGGACGCTAGTTTAACATAGAAGGTTTTTGCTGGATAAACAATAGGCGAAGCACCTTCAATGACTGGTTGCACTTGTTCAACAAAAAACTGGAAGAGGAAGCTGTAGAGGTAGCTATCACTCTGCATTGCATTATCCATCAGCAGGCCCTGTTAGCAAATGCTTCACGTTTGAGAATGTGATGCTTGTCATTGTGAAATGCTTCAATCATATAAGATCCATGGGCTTAAAGCACAGGCAGTTTTGATATGCTTATTTTTACTGAAGCGTGTTGGTTCAGCAACGGGAATGACCTTGGAGAGGATTTTTTTTGGTTAGAACAGAAAAGCTCTTTCGTGGAGAACAATGGGATGGCTGATTCTGTGCTAATTGATTCCAAATGGCTCATGGATTTAGCTTTTCCTATTGACAGCACACAGGAGCTGAATGTACCGACCCAGAAGTTACAAGGTCAGGAATAGCTTTTCAGTGCTGCCTATGACAATGTAAAAGCATTTTCCACCAAACTGATTTTATGGAAAACCCAACTCTCTCAGGAAAACCTCTGCATTTCCCTGTCAGTGGAGGTCTAAATGTTTTTAAAAATATTATCTGAAATATATCTAATATTGAATTAATTTAAAAAAATCCCAAAGTTTTTAAATAGCTCCCAAATATTAAAACTATTGATGGTCGAAAGGTGTGTTTAGTAAAACCTTATGCTACAGACAAACAGAATGAAGGTTACAAACTAATTGACAAATTAAACTTCAATTTTTATTTTAAACTTCTTGGGGGGCCAGGCCCACCTGGATCCGCCATTGTAAACATCCTGTTTATGAGATAAACATTAGGCATGAAAAATAGATAACAAACTAACTGTGAACGTTGTCATGTATGATCGACTTGTGATAAAGAGCAAATGACTTGGGATTGTTTGTGATGCAGAACTTCCTTAATAAAATTTCTACCACTTCCTCTGTTGTTGTGTTACTAAATAACAATAATAATAATTTAGATTATTAATTAGATGCCCAAAAATAGTATAAGGTGCCGCCTTTAATTCCGTCTTGGCATTAAAATAAAAAATGGCATAAAGTGCCTATAAATGGTATAAAGTGTCAAGAAATGGTTTTCCAGGCCAAAGTGGTGTTATTGCGCACAAACTCAAATAAGTTCCTTTGAATTTAATAACCTTTACAATATAGTTTAAATAGAAAAAAAAATAATTAAAAACCTTTTAATTATTTACTTAGCAATGAATTTTAATATAAATTTCTTAGATGCAAAATTTTAGATATGAGCCGCTACACGTTACAAAACAAACAGGAAATTTACTGCCAGTCACAAATGTTAGCTTATTTGTACAGCAAGCATTATTGCTAATTTTGTCTTAAAAAATTATCATTAGAGACTAACTCATTAATATGCACAAGTTTGGAGGTGTCACGAGGTAGGTGAAAAGAAGTCTTGTAGGTGCACGACAATTGGACAGGTTCGTCATCACTCGATGTAGGAAGTGGAGCTGAGATGCAAGTGATTGGTCGGAAAAGATTCATGTGAACTCTTATTGATCCCTCGAGAGAATTTGGCATCTGTCAATCATAAGATTTTATATTTATTTTAAATTATTACTTTATTTTGAAGTTTTATTAAATGCTTTTATTTAACTTCACTCGTCTCTCTGTTTGTTTGTCTGTGGTGATCAAATCTTAGAAACAAAAATTCACCCACTTTTTGACCACCTAGAGCTCTAAAACTTTCAGGAAAGCTTTATTCTGGATGACAATACATGAATTTAATGTTTCCAACATGAATTAGGCCTTAAATCAATTAAAATTAATCAAATCAAATTAATTCCCGCCATCTAGCGACTGTAATAAAATCGTTTGACAACCGGCCACAAAGCTCTGGCGATCGATATTTCGCATCTAAGTCCGAGTTTGCAATAGCGTTTACTAATCTAAACATGTAATTTACTGAGAGGAAATAATTATCAGTTAAATAATTTTTTATATAAATGAATTCGAGACGGAGAGGTGGATGACCATTATCTGGACCGTTACAGGTAAACGCAAATTCAACTAATATTCATCTACGTAGAGCTTTGAAACTTTCAGAATAGCTGTATTCTCGATAACAATTTATGAATGAAGTGTTTTAGATAACAACTAATCCATACATCAAGTTAAATTTATGAATTATGATTTATTAACCATTTAACATTATATATATATATATATATATATATATATATATATTGTTACGATATAGCCAAATCGTATACCGGGCTCAATAGATTGGTTTTGTAGTTTATTGGATGATAATAAATGAAGCTTGATAAATCCTATTTATACCTTCTAATATAATAATAAAAATGTCTATAATAATCGTTCGAAATCTTTTAACATCTATCAATGGGAAACTGATCATAAAATCAGCGATTTGACATGATTACCCACTTCTTAATTCTGTTCCAAAAATGCGACTCGGCTATGAACACAAAATACCTTCATCTTCACTCGTGGCCTTGACCGCAATTTGCAAACAACATGGCCAAGTCTTTCGACTGCTTGACGCAGTTTCTTCCAGTCTCGCTGGAGCCTGTGGGATCTTCCGATTTGGCGTTGCGGGCTTGAATACCTCGTCAAATCACTACATTCCAATCTCCTCACGACTGTCGATAACAGCCCAAATCATTTTCTTCACCAGCAACCCGCTGGTCCAGAACCGTGTCCACTGTCCACCACTGCCTCAGCCATCCCTGCGACCAAACTCTCAACAGTCGTACCGTCCAGACTACACCTAGGCAAACCACTGTCAGAAACAATCCCATTATCTTCCTCTTTGCTGTTGTTTTCTGACAGCAACGCCACACCGGCCTCTGCTACCCTGTTCTCAGGATCGACCTGACCATCGAGAATCAATTTCTTCATTTCCTGCTGTGTTGCCTGGTTTCCCTTTCTTATCATGTTCATGGCTGCTCTAAAGTCTTCCTGTGCTGCTCTGTTTTCCTCCCGTGCTGCTCTACTTTCCTCCGACATCTTGTTCAGAGCCTTCATCAATTCATTTTCTGTTTCGAACTCGTACTCTTCTGAGTTAAACCAATGGTCCTCCAATGACGTCCGGAGGCGGTCCACGAGTTCAGACTTTTTTCCTTTATCACTGAGCTCTCGTTTTCTAAGTTCCTGCCTCAACTCGAGTATCAAGAGCTCATCCAATGCTTTCAAAACCATTCTTGTATCCCACTTCTGACACCAATGTTACGATATAGCCAAATCGTATACCGGGCTCAATAGAATGGTTTTGTAGTTTATTGGATGATAATAAATAAAGCTTGATAAATCCTATTTATACCTTCTAATATAATAATAAAAATGTCTATAATAATCGTTCTAAATCCTTTAACGTCTATCAATGGGAAACTGATCGAGAGATTTTACATGAATATATATATATATATATCACTGAGGCGATTGACAAAGGTGAACACGTCATTGGTATATTTCTGGATCTTGCTAAGGCTTTTGACACGGTTGATCATGCTATCTTAATACACAAACTCCAACATTATGGAATTAAAAATAATCTTCTAAATTGGTTCATCAGTTACTTGAAAGACAGAACTCAAATAGTTTACATTATGGGAACAAAATCGAATACAAAAGAAATTACCTGCGGTGTACCTCAGGGATCTGTTCTTGGACCCTGTTGTGATGTTTATTTGTTCAGAAATCAGGTATTGATTTACAGAATGTATCTGGTTTTAGAATAATAATTATAACTAGAAAGTAAAACATGAACCCATTATATCTCTTGTAACCGGGACGTTACCTTTAAGGAAGGTCATCGATATTAATTTATATACATATATATATACATATACATATATATATATATATATATATATATATATATATATATACATAAACACATACATATACACATATATATATGTAACACCTCCCTCCTAAGCTAGACACCGCTGGTGTATGACTTGCTTTGGTGATTTATTACAAGTCGAGATGGAGCGTGTCGTTGTCTATCAGTTGTAATGATGACGGTGAACGTGGTATTACTGATTCTGAGTTTTCAGTAGAAGGGAATGGCGTTGCTGCAAAGTCTTGTGTAGGCTGTTCTGGCTGGTGTTCGGTGGATAGCTGAAAACCGTTTGACCAGGTTCGGCAGTTGTGGCATTTTCTCCTTGTCTTGTATTCTGATAAGGTAAGTCAAATGTTTCGAGTAGTGTTGTTGTAAACTTTGATTCTTGACGTGGGCGTAACTGGTTGATGTGGCGCTTCCAGACCATTCCTTTTACGATAGTATCGTAGAGAACTCTTCCCCTTCTACGGACAATTTGTCCTGGTATCCACGTCACAGGTCCCGGTCGATAATCGCGAACGAACACCAATTCACCGTTTTGGAACTGTCGAGGTCGTGCCCCATGATGGCGGTTGAACTGTTTCTCCATGTCATTTGATCGAGGTGTTGAATGTTTGATGTTTTTCGGATGTAATTCGCTTAAGACCGAACATAATTGTCTGCCTAGGAAATTTTCCGCTGGAGAGAGACCGTTCGGCGATGAAGCGCAGGGAGTGGTTCTGTAGCTGAATAAAAATGTTTGAAGAGATTCTTTGTAAGTTCCGTCATTTCTTAATTTAATCAAAGCTCTTTTGAAAGTGTCTACAAATCGTTCGGCCTGGCCATTGGATTGTGGGTGAAATGGTGGTGATCTCACGTGTTTGATCGCGTTTTCTGCACAGTATTCCTGAAAAACAGTTGAGGTGAATTGTGTGCCGTTGTCACTGACAATTGTTTCAGGCAATCCAAATTGTGCAAAGATCCGCTGGAGTGCATTTATCGTGTTGGATGTGGTGCTGTTTGCCATCTCTATTATTTCTGGCCATTTTGAGAATGCATCTACTACTACGAGATACATTTTTCCATGGAGCGGTCCAGCATAATCGATGTGAATTCGACTCTAGGGTTTGGTTTCTTTTGGCCATGAACATAAAGTGTGTTTTATGGGTGATTTAGCTGCTTGTTGGCATGAAGAACAGCTGCGTGTCCAGTTTTCTATGTCTTTATCAATGCCGCTCCAATAAACGTGTTCTCGGGCAATTATCTTCATTCGAGTAATACCCGGGTGGCCTTTGTGAAGCATTTGAAGTACTCGTTTTTGCAAAACCTGAGGGATAATTATTCGAGAACCAAAGAATAAACAGTCTTCATGTATCGTTATTTCTTTTTTTAAGAGTTCGAGTTTGCTCGTTTTCAGTGCTTTGTTTTCGTTCCACCTTCCTGTTTTGACATATTGGAGAAGGGGATTTAACTCATTGTCTGTTTTTGTTGCGTCACAGATTTCTTTATTTGAGACTGGAAGTTGTTTGACGGCATTGATATACAAGGAGTTTATATCTTGATTGATAGTTGCTATCAATGTGTCTTCTTCTGATGTTTTATGTGGACCTATAAGGCGCGAAAGTGTGTCAGCTTGTCCAAAGGTCGTGGTTCTGCAGTATTCAATTTTGAAATCATAAGCAAGCAGTGTTAGAGCCCAGCGTTGGAGTCTGTTTGCTGTATATGATGGTATGCCTTTTTTATTGCCAAAAATGGCAAGCAGAGGTTGATGGTCTGTTAATAGAGTAAAGTGGCGTCCATAGATATAACGGTGAAACTTTCTGACCGCGAAGACTAGTGCTAGACCTTCTTTTTCTATTTGCCCATATTTCTTTTCTGCTGGAGTGAGAGCTCTACTAGCGTGTGCAATTGCCTTTTCTGTTCCATTACTATATCTGCGATATCACTGCTCCAATGCCGTATTCTGATGCGTCGGCTGCAACTACAATTGGTTGGTTGGGGTTGTAATGGGTTAACAGAAGGTCGGATAATAAAATTTTTTTAGTTTCGTCAAATGCCCATTGACAGCTTTCAGACCACTGGAACACAGTGTCTTTTTTTAAAAGAGCGTCTAGTGGTGCTCTTAGATTTCTCATGCGTGGTACAAATGAGCTGTAATAGCTGATCAGTCCAAGAAATGTACGGACCTGTCCAACATCTTTGGGTGGAGGCATATGAATTATTGCATCGATTTTTTTGGGGTCAGGACGACGGCCTGCAGCTGATATTACATTTCCCAAGTACGTGATTTCCGTCATTAACAAGTGGCATTTTTCAATTCTAATCCGGAAGCCATAATTTAAAATTCGGTCAAATAAAGCCTCTAAGTTCGTGTTGTGTTCTTCTAATGTCCGTCCCGTGACGATGACATCATCTAAATAGGCGGCAACGCCATCTAGACCAGTAATCATAGTGTCTATGATTTGTTGAAAAATACCTGGTGCTGATTTCACACCAAATGGTAGACGGTTATAACGAAACAAGCCTTTATGAGTGTTGATTGTTAAGAGCTCTTTACATTCTTCCGTCACTTCTACTTGATGGTATGCTTCTGCAAAATCTATTTGGGAGAAAACTGTCCCTCCATTTAGTTTTGTGAAAACGTCATCCATGGTAGGTAACGGGTGTCTATGGAGCATCAGTGAGTCATTTAAGCCCGTTGAAAAATCTGCACAAAGTCGGATGGAGCCGTTTGCTTTACGGACAGCAACTATGGGTGCTGCCCACTGAGAGAGATCCACGGGAGAGATTATTCCTTCTTTTAGTAACCGGTTAATTTCGCTATCCAATTGCTCTAAAGCGGCATGAGGAACAGGGCGTTTCTTTCTAAATATGGGTTGTGCGCCAGGTTTAAGCTGTAAGGAAGCTGAAACTTTTGTGCACAGTCCTAGTTCCTGTCGGAACACATCAGCGTATTTGTGTTTTAATTTGTTTGTAATGGCTGTGCGTTCCACGTCTGCGTTGAAGCTCCGTATTTCCATGACAGAATAGTTTTCTAACAGTTCTTTAAAGTCAGGAAGTTGTTTTATCCATGGCATTCCCATGAGGTCGTTTGAATCTGTGACGTAAACAGTACCCCGACCATGGTACTTTTGACCTGACTTATTTGCAACGGTAAATTTTGTCTCAAACATTCCTTCGGTCTTCACGGGTTGACCATTTGCTGCGCTTAGATTTGCCGTCGCTGTGGTAAGATTGGGGCGACCGATGGCTATCCATGTTGGACAAGAGATGAGAGTCACTTCGGCTCCTGTATCTAACCGAAGTTGAATCGGTCTATCGTTGATGATGACTTCATTGTACTGTTTGATTTCATTTCCGTTGTCTACTCGGTTAATGAATCGGTCTTGTCTAGAAGCACTCTTTTCTCTGTGTGTAAAAGAATTTTGTCTCCAGTTTGGATGATCCCGTGATACAAATTTTCGTGATTTGCGAAAATCTGGAGAACTCGTCGGTCTAACAATAGAACACACTCGTTTCCAATGTGGTCCGCCACAAATGGGACATCGTGTTTTTGGCTCTGCTTGATGTCGTGGTGACAATGGCTTTCGGTGAGGTGAGCTGTATCTGTTAATGGCCTGAATTTCTACATCCGGTCTTTCGATTGATTTAGTATCATCCAGTGTAGTCTTAAGTCGTTCAGACTCTGCTATTAATTCAATGACTGTAATAGGTTTTTCGCTATTTTCGCTATCCAACATGCGTAACAGCCTGGAACGTATCTCGACATGTTCTTGTGCCTGAAGTCCTGCTACATATTGAACACACTTATGTGTTTCGTCTGACATTCCTTGAAGTTCTGCTGCCTCTGCAGCAGCAATGATCTTATTTCCATACGTGCTAAAATCACTCCCTGACGTACAAATTATTCGACTAAAGTCAAACCTTCGTCGAAAGAGACTTTTCTTAGGGCCAAATAGTTGTTCAAGGATTGTGATGGTTTCTTCCCAACCAATGTCGCTGGGAAGCCGTGGAGAAATTCTGGTAGAAAAAACTGAATATGTGTGGTTGTCTAATAGAGTTCGAAGAAGTTCAGTCCTTGACTCTTCTGGAAGATGTCTTTCGTGACCTTTGACAGTGTCTTTAAAACGTCTAAGCCACCGACTGAAAAATCGTCCTTCCTCCGGTTCGTAGGAAAATTTCTCCACTCTCTGACGTAGTAGATCAAAAAGTGTTTCTTTTGACTCTGTCTTTTTTTCTTTTTGGGACTCTATAAATTCTAACAGTTTTCTCTGTGTCTCTGCATTTTCTTTCCTCAGCTCCTTTTCTTTCACTGAATTTTCTTTCATTAGCTTTAGGAATCTTTCTTCGCTCTTTTCCATCTGCGTCTGAAAAAGTTCAAATATCTTTTGAATATCTGCCATTGCGTGATTTTATTCCTATCCTTCGTCGCCAATTGTTGTGATGTTTATTTGTTCAGAAATCAGGTATTGATTTACAGAATGTATCTGGTTTTAGAATAATAATTATAACTAGAAAGTAAAACATGAACCCATATCTCTTGTAACCGGGACGTTACCTTTAAGGAAATAGGTCATCGATATTAATTTATATACATATATATATACATATATATATATATATATATATATATATATATATATATATATATATATATATATATATATATATATATATATATATATATACATAAACACATACATATACACATATATATATATATAACAGACCCTTACTTTTTTTAATTTATATTAATGACCTATGCAAAGTTTCTACTTTTTTCATTTTATTCTCTTTGCCGATGACACAAATGCCTTTGCCTCAGGCACCAACCTCAATCAACTATCTTCTAAAATAAATTCTGAATTAATCCTTGTTTCTGAATGGTTTGCCTCTAATAAATTATCGCTGAATCTTAGCAAAACTAACTATATTATATTTCACTCCAGTAGAAAAAAAACAATAGATAACTTTTCATTACATTTTAATAATAATTCCATAGCTCGTGCCTCTTCTTGCAAATTTCTGGGAGTAGTGATTGATGAGCATTTGACTTGGTCACTTCATATAACTAATATCAAAAATAAAATATCAAAAAATATTGGTATAATATCTAGAATAAGGCATTTTATTGACACCAAAACTGCTTTGATGCTCTACCATTCAATGGTATATCCATTTCTAACATATGGTAACATTGTATGGGCTTCAAACTATCCTTCACGACTGATTGGTCTCATAAGAATTCAAAACGGGCTGTTCGTATGATGTTTCATCTTCCTCCAAGCACATCAACAAAGGCAAAATTTATTGAACATAGTCTATTAAATGTCAATCAAATAAATCTTTTTTTAAATGGTCAATTTATGTTTAAATACTCCAATGCTTTACTTCCTTCATCCTTTATTAATTTTTTTCTTGAAACCAGCAGTATACACAATTATAACTTACGTTCTAGTAGTGTATATTGTTCGGATTTTGCTAGGACAAATATGAAACTGTTTTCTATCAAATGTGTTGGTCCTCGTGTCTGGTCTGGTATTCCTAAGTCAATTTCATCTCTATCCTGTTTTGCATCATTCAAAAAACTATCTAAATTATACTTTCTCACTAAATGATCTTCTCTTTCATTTCATTTTTTTTTTTATCATCATTTGCATCTACTATCTATTTATTCACTTTTTTTTATATTATTACTAGCGGGGTTACCCGGCGTTGCCCGGGATTTTTAGAGGTTTTTCTAATGTTTGTCTCTCTCGCTCCCGTTTCCTTCTCCACTTTCCCGTTTTCGTCGCATTCCCGGTCGCTTTTCCGCTCTCGGTCGTTTTCCAGCTCCTGGTCGCTTTCCCGCTCAGAAGTTTTGTTATCGATTTTCTCTCTTGCTCGCGTTTCCTTCCAAGCTTGCTCTCCCGATTCCAGTCGCTTTCCGCGTTCCCGGTCGCTTTCCCGTTCCCGGTCGCTTTCCCGTTCCCGGTCGCTTTCCCGTTCTCGGTCGCTTTCCCGTTCCCGGTCGCTTTCCCGTTCCCGGTCGCTTTCCCGTTCCCGGTCGCTTTCCCGTTCTCGGTCGCTTTCCCGTTCCCGGTCGCTTTCCCGTTCCCGCTCACGCTTGCTCTCCCGTTCCCGGTCATGCTTGCTCTCCCATTCCCGGTCACGGTTGCTCTCCCGTTCCCGTTCCCGTTCCCGTTCACGCTCATTTTCTCTTTTACATTCTTTCATAACTTCTGTTAGCCTATAAAACGTAAAATAGATTTGCTAAGAGTTTATATATATGAATGTTTGTAGGTTAGTTTGTCTATTATAGAAACGGGAAAGCGACCCGGAACGGACAGCGAGCGGGAACGGAAAAGCAAGCGTGAGCGGGAATGGGAGAGCAAACGTGAGCGGGAACGGGACCGCGACCGGGAACGGGAAAACGACCGGGAGCGGGAAAACGACCGGGAGCGGGAAAGCAACCGGGAGCGGGAAAGTGACCGGCAGCGGGAAAACGACCGAAAACGGGAAAGCGAACAGGAGTGGGAAAGCAGGTGGGAAAGGAAACGGGAGAGAAAGAGACAAACATTAGAAAAACCTCTAAAAAACCCGGGCAACGACGGGTATCTCCGCTAGTACATACATAAACACACACACAGACACACATACATGCACATACACATACATACATACACACATACAGTGATGGGTAGTAACAAATTACAAGTAACGGAATTACAGTAACAAATTACTTTTTTCAGTAACAAGTAACGTAACAGATTACTTTTCAAAATTGTAACAAAGTAACAGTAACAAATTACTTTTTTAAAGTAACAGTAACGGATTTTTACTGTGTGACACATACATACGCACAAACATATATATATAGTTCCCGCTCGCTCACCCGCTCCGCTCCGCTCATTTTGTGACGGATTTCAAAAAATTGTTCTCTATATTTGATTCCCCTTGACTCTCAAGGTTGTGTGAAAATTTCATTACGATCGGATGAATGGTGTAGCAATGCATAAAGGACATGAATATATACAAACATTCATTTTTATATATATAGATTACAGTGTTTTTTTTACCAATGCTTTTATTAACTCGTCGGCTCTGTTTCTCTGTCTGTTTCTCTGTTTCAAATCTTGCAATCAATTTTTGAGTCACTTCCTGATGATAGATTTTTTTCAAATTTTGCATACATGCTCAAGATAGAAGACAATGCAATATTCAATTATTAGTTTTACAATAAGTCAATTAATTTAGTTAATTTTCTTGAGGATTTTATATATATATATATATATATATATATATATATATATGTTTATTATATTTTTTATTTAGGAATTTAATATAAAATAAAAGAGTAATATAAGAAAAAATTGATTGCAAAATTTGTGTCTTAATTACATATAAGAGCATTGGTTTTAAAAATTCGTTTTTAATTTACTTGTTTTTATTTATTTTGTCTGTCCTGTTTTTACTCTGTGTTTTTTTCCACCTTGTGTTTTTTACTTTGTGTTTTTTTTAATTATTTGATTGTTTTTTTTCTTTTCGAAAAATGTTATTATCTTAATGTTTAAG
Organism: Erpobdella octoculata; assembly: GCA_963978895.1. Classification (NCBI taxonomy): domain Eukaryota; kingdom Metazoa; phylum Annelida; class Clitellata; order Hirudinida; family Erpobdellidae; genus Erpobdella; species Erpobdella octoculata. Next base: position 24,161,920 of record OZ022238.1, on the reverse strand, counting down.
GTGATCCTCGAGTGGGATAATTTTTCGTTTGGATTTTTCCCTTTTGGACTTATCTTACTCTCAGTTGATTTACTCAAATGTTGAACCTCCTTTTTTTATGTCCAAATAAAATCGATTGACTGATTGACATACATTATAATCCTGCTATAACTAACTTAGGGACCAAAGAAATCGGTATGTTATATCCAGGGTTTGAAAAAAGAACATCAAAAAGTTACTATGAAAAAACAAATTGAATTTACTGTACATGGAGCATCACTGAGGCAGTAAAAGTGCATTATTGTGATCTATAATAGTTTGTCACTTTCTTCTGATGTCCAAGATATTCTATGGCAATAGATAACTGATGTTCTATGGCAGCATCCAGCTTATTCAACAGTTTTAAACACATCAGATTACTAAAATAGCCTGTCCAAGAGAGTGTGCACCCTTTTCTATAGCACTTTCTTATTCAACAGTTTAAAAACTCTTATGAAATGTAATAAAACAGAAGCTTGCGACCTCCTCTATTTCAAAAACTTTACATGCTGACACAAACAATCACACTATGCTGGTTTGATGTAAATAAATGCAAGAAAACGTTGATAACTGAGACTCGGAATTAAAACATCTGACGATCGACAGCTTAAGCAATAAATGTTAATATGAGTGTCACTTTTTTATTCATGCAGTTGCAATAAACGTTTCTTATGCCAGTCATGGGTTGTTACTAGATAGCCTCTTACATGTCTTATCAAACCGAAAACTGTAAATGTCTGAGAAACTTACTCAAAAATGGAACTAATACAATTGTTATGTCAGCACGGTTGAAGACTGTCCCTGCTGCCCTATTCTTTGACCTTAGTAGTGCATTTGACATATAGAAGTTTCTATTCTAGTTGAGAAGCTTAAACTTTATGATGTGATAGAACAGGGTTGTTACTAGATAGCCTCTTACATGTCTTATCAAACCAAAAACTGTAAATGTCTGAGAAACTTACTCAAAAATGGAACCAATACAATTGTTATGTCAGCACATGTTAAAGTGTCCCTGCTACTTTTTATCATCACTGCCGACTGTCTTAGCCAATTGAACTATTTTTAAAATATTTACTATGATTTACATTTTTTTACATAAATTATCTGTCAGCTGACTATGGGAAAAGTTTACATTTTTGGAGAGAGGAATTAACTCCTAAAATATTTGGATGAAACATTTTCTAAAACACATTCCTGCAAAATAACATCATGCTCATCAGCTTGTCTTAAACTTGCTCAAAAGTAGCAGTTTTATTATCATAATGCATATTTAAGATTTTAAGAAAAGAATATTTTTCCGTTGCAGAAATTAATTGTCAATTTAATAATCTTATTAACAATTTTCTAAATGTGTTGTTAAGAGAAGGAATATTAAACTATTATTATCACCAAATATTTTACATGCTTTTTATAATGTTCTGAAAAGCATGGAAATCAGTCAAAGAAATTAAATAATTAAAAATGAGTTAAAATTTAAAAAAAAAACATGTAATATAGTGTTCTAAAACAAAAACGTTTTTAGTTTTTTCTGAAAGCCAGCAGGCCGAGACTATTGTCAGCCGGTAAACTGTTCCAGATCAGTGGGCAAGAGACAGCAAAGGCACGACGAGACAAATTTTTAGTAGTAGTTTTTGGCACGACGAGTCTGACTCCAGCATCAGCTTCCGAGCGCAGATTCACACGTCCAGGAATGAAGCCGACACAGCATCTAGCGAGATATGGTGGAGCAGCGCAGTGGAGACAACGGTAAGCCAACAAGCAGAGTTTGAATTTAACTTGAGCTGGCATATCAAGCCAGTGAAGCCGGTCCCTCATTGCACCAGAGACGTGACTCGATTGTGGCAGTTGAAGAACAAGTCTCGCAGCAGCCCGAAGCACACCAGAAAGTCGATCAAGCAAAAAGGCCGGTGCCCACCAAGCAGCCCATTACAGTAGTCGAGACGAGATAAAATTAATGCTCGAACAAGAGCATGGCAGGATTCAGTTGAGAGGGTATGACGAATGGATCGCAGTGGACGGATATGGTAAAAAGAGAGGCCAATTATTTTCGCAACATGCTTAGCGAGGCAAAGTGTCGGATCAAGGATAATACCAAGATCCCGGACTGACAAGGCTAGTTGAACAATACTTTCTCCAAAGACGAGTGGAAGGAAGGTGCATTTTGAAAGCCGATGTGTTGATCCAAGCCAGATGAATTCAGTCTTAGATGCATTAAGTCTCAATCGATTTTCATCATCCACGACCCTACGACATCAACACAGCGAGTGAAATGGGCCGCAAGAGCGCTGGTATCTGGAACACTGCAGTGATCATATATTTGTAAGTCGTCAGCGTAACCATGAACCTGGAATCCCTGCCGCAGGAGGAGATAAATGACGTCAGAAGTGTAGAGAAGAAAAAACAGAGGTCCCAACACAGATCCTTGCGGAACGCCACAGGTGGTACTAGCAACATCAGAGAGCAGACCCTTATACCTCAATTGCTGAGAACGATCAACAAGGTAAGATATGATCCATTTGAGTACCACGTTAGTAAGTCCAAAGGAGACATTTAGACGACGAATGATAATGTCGTGATCTACGCAGTCAAAAGCTGCACTTAGATCCGACAGACCAAGTAGCGTAACCAATGTGTCAGATGTCACCTTTAGGGGGGCCGTTTCAGTGGAATGCGATTTTCGATATGCCGACTGGTTCTCAGGATGAAGATTATTGACCGAGACATGGACCTGCAATTGTTCATAAACTGCTCTCTCAAGAAGCTTTGAGAGAAAAGGAAGACCAGATATTGTGCGATAATTGAGAGGTGTGGAAGCATCTAGAGTGGCTTTCTTCAGAATGGGAGTAATCTGGGCAGAGCGAAAAGACAGAGGAAAATAACCCTCACCTAATGATTTATTGACTAAGATGGTTATAAAAGGAGCAAGGTCATCAATGAAGCTTTTAACTAGCTAAGTAGGAACAGGATCAAGTTCACAAGTTTTGGTCAGAGCATCACAAACGAGCCTCTTGACACTGTCTACGGTTAGTGAGGAGAACTCCAGCAATGGAATACCATGGAAAACTGAGTATTCAGGATGAGACGATCCAATTGTAGATGCTCGATTATCCTGAACTCTGTCGCTAAAACAACGCAAGAACATATTTGCATCAAGATCATCTCGGACGACAGGAATGCTCTTCCTGCCCAAGACTGCTGACAGCGTTTCCAAAGCTTCCTGGCGTCCCCACAACTATTCTCAATCATCGTCTGCCATTAGGCGCTTTGCGTCCGTGAATAGAACCCACTGCAGTTTTTCAGTTGATCAAGCCAGTGCTTTCGATCAGCCTTGGATTTTGTACGCCGATATTTTCTTTCTAAACAACGCGCTTTTCTTTTCTGAGAACGACAAGCAGCGTCGAACCACGTCCTGATCGGGCGATATCGTTTAACAATGTTAATACACAGAACATGACGATCAACAAGAGAGCAAAGTGTAGAGAAGTAAAGTTCTGCCAACTCGTCCACAGATTTATTTTGAAGGTCTTCGTACGATGAACAAAACGCACTGGATATCAAGTCACTTCTGAAACTATCAAGGTCCATTTTTTTCCATGCACGAGTGGTCACATTGAACACAATGGGTTGTGGTCTCTCGAACGGGTAAGCTGTCACGATGAGCGAATGGTCAGATATCACGTCCGGTGGATGTACGTTTGTTGTAACAGAAGTTAGCTGGTCGTTCCGGATCAACACCACATCCAAGGTGTGTCCAGCTCAATGCTTAGGTACGTCGATAGCATTAGTCTGAGAAAGGAGAAAACAATCTAATATGGCATTAAACCTACGAGCGTCGGAGCAGTTGGTAAATGGATGTTGACATCAGTGATGTAGGATTTTGACAGCTGGCAGACGCAACAGGATGGAAAAATCATTGAATATGCGTGATTGGTTTAAAGTAAACCAAGATATACTTGTTGAAATGGACAGTTAATATTTATTATATTGAAATAAAAATATATGAGCAAAAATTTCAATCGTGTCGGAATAAACTAATAATAACTAAACTAAACTAGAATGATAGCACCAAAACCATATAGAAGCTAAAATAATTGCATTTAGAAAAACTAAAACTAAATAAAATAAAAATGACTTTAGTCAAAACTAACTAAAACTAAAACTAAAATGATTTTCATAACTAAAATATCACTGGACATCACGCAGTATCAATATATTGCAATGAGAAACAGTGACTAGCTCTAATAAAATACTGAATTCCTTGTAGAATGCTTGGTTTCCCCCATCAGGCCTGTATATGATTACAATAACAGTACAGATACTGTTCAACGATAGTCGTACTGCCAAAAATTCGAAACTCCTGGGACTGAAATCAAACTCCATCTTCATATGACGAAACTCGTTTCGGAAAATCATTGCAATACCTCCACCATTCATTCGTTCGTTGGCTGATCTGTAGTCTGCACTAGCAGACATTGCTCTTGACTTCTCTACCAGCAAAACCCATCAGGCATGATTGTTCTTATTGCAACATCTTCAGAGGACTCATGCCACGTCTCGACAATGGTTCATTTTTTTCTGCGTTTTTGTCGATTTTTATTTCAGATTGAAAATACCTTGAAGATCGTCGAATGTGGCAAATACGCCCAGGCCTGCGACTTCTATAATGACACTCAAACCTACGTTGAAGAAGATTTAATCTTTTCAACGTGATAAAAAGTTCAGCAGTCGGCTTGAATTTCTTGCAATTAATTTGGTGTAGCTTCTCGCTTGACAACGTCCGAAAAACATGGCGTCCACAGATTCAAGTATTTCCAACATTACGACGACTTTATTTGAGTAATTTGACGAAAGAATAAAACGAAAAGAAAAAAAGAAGAAAAAAAAAGAAAATAAAAAAAAAGAAAAAGAATCACATGTTTAGCAATAAAAACCAATTAAAGTTTCAAATATTAAATTCGTTAAAATATTAATAGTTTACTAGTAAATTATTGAAGAAATTGCGACGTAGAAAAAAGGCAGCCGTTTACTAGGCGCCTAGCAACTAAAAAATAATTTAAATGTTGCCCCAGTCATGTTTTGAATTAGAATGTTTCCACTATTGTAAGGAATTTCTGTCAATAAAGCCTCAACCCATATATGCTGAAGTTTGAATTTGCATGTTATATTGATATGAGCTGTTCTTCATATTGGTCTTATTGATAATTTGAATTTTTTTTCTCTTATGAAGATTGATCTTTTATAAAGGATTGTTGGCACACAGCAGAACATTTTTTACTTTTTGTTATATTTACATTTTTAAAAGATATTCTGCATCAACATAACAACACAAAAAAATATTATTAGGGTTCTAGTGTACTGTTTCTACAAAATTTTATGAGCTAACCTATTTCCGGTTTCCATAAAAAACAATTGAACTTCAAAACGTATCTATATTTTAACCAACATGAAAAATATAAATAAAACAAAAAATACTATTGTTTTCAAAACGTATCTATATTTTAACCAACATGAAAAATATAAATAGAACAGAAAATACTATCGTTTTCTATAGATATCACATAATTGATTTTTATTGCAACACTGATATTATCTTATTGCAACACTGATATTATCTTATTGCAACACTGATATTATCTTATTGCAACACTGATATTATCTTGAAAAATTAAGAATTTGCAATTAGTCTAACATAGATCCTTTATAAAGGATTGTCGGCTTATATGGGTTAATGTCCAAATAAAATTTTAATGTTAATAGCAACAGCAACATTTATACCAATATTATAAAATAAAATTCCTTACCAGCTTGAGAGACAGTCCAAACCTGTTGTCATTAAATGAGTGAATCCTCTGTTCAAACTCCTCCTGTGATTCACATGATGAAATTGAATAAGTTTCTTCCAGCTCCCCGACCTTCGTACAATTTGAATTAAGGTTGACTGACATTTTTTTTCCTTTTGATTTTTTGTTTTCTTTGTTGCTGTTGTCATGAGACATCTACCATAAAGTTTTCAATAATATTGATTGGTTTTATTATTAGTGGCTGTAAAATGACATCAATATTGAATTTTTAAACTCAGAATAATAACAGTTACAAAAATGACTAACAAATGAGTCCAACAGTCTTTAAGAAGCAAATTCATAATTGATGTGGAAATAAATATTTTCATCATCTTTGTGCAACAAAGAAAGCAATTTTAAATATTTTTTCAGATCAGCTTCACTCACACACATAACTATTAGAAATCGAACTTCGTGTTTGACAATTCATCCACTCGCAAATGAGGCGTGGGATTCTATTTTCTAATTAGTCAAATTTTGTAATTTGCCTCTTGCGTAGATATAAACATAAGACCAATAAAAAAAACCAATAAATGTTTATTATTTTTGAAAAAAATGTAAGTTAACTAAGAATGGAAGTTTGATGTTTGGTTTTTTTTCTGTTTCGGAAATAATTTTCTTCTGAACGTTCGGCCTTAATCAGTTTTGAAAAAACTTTTGTTCCGAACTTTCGAAAACCCATTTCGACTGCGCACAGTCGCCAAAATCAGCTGTTTCGTATCAATTAAGAAACAGCTAGGCCAGATCATGACTTTTGAGCCCATGAAATGGGCAGGGCCCAAAAATCAACAAGTGCTGGGCTCTATTCTCAAGTTTTTACACGAGCAAAGCCGCATCAGATAATTCTAGTATGATATGAAATAATCAATCAGCTACAACATAATTTTTGAAAGAATAATCATGTACAACATACAGAGACGCCCAATCGTGGACGAGAATTGACGGTGGTTTCGTAAAGTAATCTTCGACTGATTCCTAAGATTTCATCCAATTGCAGAGAGGGACACTTTAGAACAACTTGGTTCCTACATGCCACATGACAAGTGAACAGGCATACTGCAAATGAAACGCCACTAAATAATAACAAACTAAAATTATTTTTTGGGAATATGGATACAAAATATACAATACATACATACAGCGGCAGATAAGGGGACCACCGCCCCCTTAGAAGTTTTAACTAAACAAATTTTTCAAACCAATTCAAAGCAAAATATAATTCAAAAAAACATTTAGACCTCCACTGGCAGGTCCAGCAAAAAAAGTTGAAACTTCTTTTTATAACGCTGATATTAACATGCAATGTTGTTTGTTTGTAATTTGTTTGCTTCAGCCTCAAGTGCGAATAAGCACATCAACGTTGTTTGTTTGTAATTTGTTTGTTTATTTCAGCGCAACGTCGAGTGCGAATAAGCCCATCGAGTGCGAATAAACACATAGAGTGCGAATAAGCACATCCACTACAACAACTCAGAGCATGGTTGTTTATTAAAAAACACCTTGAACAAACTGAAATGTTCTATCACCTGAGATAAGAGACGGAATCATAGATTTAGATTTTAAAAAAATTTTAACAGTAAAAAATAACAATATAGCTAAACTTTCCCCCCTCCTCCAATTTGCAACCACCATATTTTTTTATTGTTTCACCTTTTTTATATATATATATATATATATATATATATATATACATATATACTAGCGGGGTTACCCGGCGTTGCCCGGGGTTTTTAGAGGTTTTTCTGTTTGTCCCTCTCGCTCCCGTTTCCTTCTCCACTTTCCAGTTTTGTTATCGATTTTCTCTCTTGCTCGCGTTTCCTTCCAAGCTTGCTCTCCCGATTCCAGTCGCTTTCCGCGTTCCCGGTCGCTTTCCCGTTCTCGGTCGCTTTCCCGTTCCCGCTCACGCTTGCTCTCCCGTTCCCGGTCATGCTTGCTCTCCCATTCCCGGTCACGGTTGTTCTCCCGTTCCCGTTCACGCTCATTTTCTCTTTTCCATTCTTTCATAACTTCTGTTAGCCTATAAAACATAAAATAGATTTGCTAAGACTATATATATATATGAATGTTTGTGGGTTAGTTTGTCTATTATAGAAACGGGAAAGCGACCCGGAACGGACAGTGAGTGGGAGCGGGAATGCGACCCGGAACGGACAGCGCGCGGGAGCGGGAATGCGACCGGCAGCGGGAAAACGACCGAAAACGGGAAAGCGAACAGGAGTGGGAAAGCAAGTGGAAAAGGAAACGGGAGAGAAAGAGACAAACATTAGAAAAACCTCTAAAAAACCCGGGCAACGCCGGGTATCTCCGCTAGTACATACATAAACACAGACACAGACACACATACATGCACATACAATACATACATACACACATACATACGCACATACATATACATATAGTTCCCGCTCCGCTCCGGTCATTTTGTGACGGATTTCAAAAAAATTTTCTCTATATTTGATTCCCCTTGACTCTCAAGGTTGTGTGAAAATTTCATTACGATCGGATGAATGGTGTAGCAATGCATAAAGGACATGAATATATAAATACATATATACAAACATTCATTTATATATATATATAGATATATATATATATATATATATATAGTGTTTGAGTTTTAACACACTTTTGTGTTCTTACTATACACATTTTCCTCAATAATTTGTCTAACTTCGGTATAAAACTCAACCGCAGGAAAACAACACACCTTAATATTAAAAAATTCATTTAAAACTATAAATCCAAATCCAAGTTTATTTAATTAAAAGTTTTTGTAGCGGTTTGAGGTTGCAGCAAATCTATCAATAAATAGCCTACCCCTATCTTCAGACCTACCAAATGTACACTAAAAATTTCATAAAAATCAGTTCAGCAGTTTCGGAGGAGTTCAATTTCAAACACTATGACACAAGATTTATATATATATATATATATATATATATATATATATATATATATATATATATATATATATATATATATATATATATATATATAAATTAATTCCTACCATCTAGCAACTAATAAAATTGTTTGACAACCGGCCACAAAGCTCTGGCGATCGATATTTCGCATCGAAGTCCGAGTTTCCAATAGCGTTTACTAATTTAAACATGTAATTTGCTTAGAGGCAAATCAAAGCATTTTTTTAAAATTAATATTTCATCTTTACTTGTTTATGTTGCACATTGCTTCTAGGTTATTTTTAATATTCAGTGGCAGCTTAAGTGCTGAATGAGCTGTTCTGCCTCCATCCAATAAAATTGGTGCAATGCCAGACGATGCAACGGCCAAAGCTACGCCATTATTTGATCGTATTTCGGCGAGAATTAGAGAAGTGAGAAATGTTTTCCCAGTTCCACCTGGTGCATCCAAAAAAAAGAATCCACCATGTCCTTCCAAAACTGCCAGTGTAATGCGGTCGTAAATGATTCTTTGTTCATTAGTCATTAGTGGAACATAGCGAGTAATCGCTGCCATTTCTACAATATTGTATCGCAGTTCACCTGAAAGGAATCTGCCATGTTTTTGACCTCAAAATGCAAGAAGATGATCATTTTCAATTTCTTTTATGGGAAACAGTATAAATGTAAATCATTGATCAAACTATATATATATATATATATATTTGTTTTATTCTGGAAATTCTATAGATGAAGTTACAGCTGTGATGAACATTGAATTAGTGAAATTTTCTCAGTGGTTCTCTGCAAATCGTCTCAAAATTAACATCAGCAAAACAAACTACATGATATTTGGACCAAAAATTAAATTAAATGCTCTTCCTCTATTTCGTATTGAATATGGTGGAACTTCACTGCCTAGAGTGGGGTTCACAAAGTTTCTTGGTGTTACCATTATGGAAAGTTCGTCTTGGACAGATCATATAAATGCGGTTAGAAGAAAAATAAGCAAATCTATTGGATTCATTGCTATAGCATCTTGGTTTTCATGTTTAAGCTCATTAATAATATTATGCATTGCCCTGTCTTTGATAATTTTATGTTATCATCAGATATAAAGAATAGACAAACAAGACATACAGGTATCTTTCATTTATCTTACTGCAGATTGAAAATACTTTATACAAGTGTTTAAGTCATTGGACCAAAATTATGGAACATTTTACCAGAAGACATCAGATGTGTATCTTCAGTTCACATTTTTAAAATTTTTGTCAAGAAATTTATTTGTGAACATAATTTAGAATCGTTTCTTTGAAAAACTGAGCATTGTGTTTATATTTGATTTTTTTGTGTCATTTTTGTAAAGGGTGGCTACACTACAAGCATTGCTTAATAGTAGTCTCCCTGTTGACATTTCATTTCATTATGCAGATATGTTGACAAATAAACAAATATATATATATATATATATATATATATATATGTAAATACAGTAGAACCTCTCTTATGCGATTTCTCCATTGCCACGTAAAATCTGTCGCATACGTGGGTGAGTCGCATAAGAGAAAAAGTCACATTTTTTTCAGAATTACATATACAGACAACAAAGAGTAATCAGTAGTTTTTTAAATCAACTAACAGATGACTGAAAAATATAATTTAAAATAGTTCCAGATTGTTTGTTGTTTTAAATTATTTAATTTAACACTACACAACTCCAAAGACGCTTTAATGAGATGACTAGCTAGCGTATTATTGTCGTGCTTACAAGCATACTTTAAAAGCCTATTAACATATAAAATTGCAGTTTGACTGCTAATGAATTCATCATCCGAATCTTTTGAATTAATTTCTTCAATGTTTTCCTCTTCTTGTTCAACAACAACTGGGACACCCCGGACATTCAAAATTTTTGGCTCATTAGCATCACAACTGACATACTCTTCAAATTGACTCCCGCCAGGATTCGTCTACCATATCATCATCGAACTCTAGAGCCTATGTAGAATTTTTGACATCACATGGACCAAAATATAAAGTTGGTTTGGTCTGAACAACAGTATTGGTTACTGAAGAGTAGATAGTCCAAAGGAACGTGAAAATTAACAAAATCCCACTGGCTTTTATTACACAAACCCACAATCAATTTCAAGGGCAGGTCGCTTAATAGACTTATTTATGCAAATAATGCCACAAAAACAAGGTCGTTGGTCAGAGTTTGTCGCATAACAGAAACAGATTACTATGGAAGAGTAGGGATATTTCAATCCGTGCACAATTTTCAGGTCATATAAGCACCAAAGTCGTATAGCGGGGGTCGTATAAGCGAGGTCCTACTGTATATATATAAATATGTATATATATATATATATATATATATATATATATATATATATATATATATATATATATATATATACCAGCTGGCAACCCGGCGTCGCCTGAGTACTTTTTTGGTTTTTTATGCAAATAGCTTGTTCAGTTTAGAATTGAAATTAAAAACACACATGTTGTCCGGCCATTTTAGAATCAGTTGAAATGAGGCAATTGAGATTATTTTTTAAATATTTATTGACATCAAATTGAATGTTATTGTTGAGCCTAATGGATGGTGAACCTAATAAATTAAATGAATACAAAGTTACCGTTCACTAAACCTCTGTGTAATAAAATAAAATTAGTTAAAATAAAAATATTCAATCGCACGTAGGCACTCTAATGTAATGCCTTATAGTGAACAATGTTTTTAATTTTTCCATCTGTACACAGAACAAATAGCGCTGGTGGTTTGCAGCAGACTCTCGAGCAAGTTACATACAACTGCCCATGGGAAAAACACGGGAATTCAAGGTTTATTCCACACACTTCTTACGATTGACCTTGGGATTAATTAATCGTCATTGCGAATGCCAGACACACCCAAAACTGGACACGTTTAAATTCAAAAAGAAAATCAGTTGGTGTTCTTGGAATAAGCACATCTTCGCCTTTGAGCTTTCCTATAATTATAGTAACCTCAATCAAATTTTTCATAAGTTTCTTAACAGCGAGCCATGTTCCGTTGCACAATTTTGGTTGATATAGATTTTGTAGCATGATAATCACCGATCCAACCATGAGGTGTAAATTCTGTGGCGGTAATCCTGGCAAATCAGGTTAATTTAAAAATTCAGTTGGATAGTTGACGACCTCATTTGGATCAGTAATGGAATCAATCGGCTTGAATGAATGAATTTGTCCATTAATTCACTCTGAATTGTTATATTTAAATCATCTACATCCTTATTTTGTTCGCAGCTAAAATGGTTTGTTTGCTCAACCAAGCATGTTTTTCTAAATTTTCACCAATGTTCAAGAACAATTTAAAAATTAATTCTTCTTTTGACATTGTGAATTGACAAAAATTTGGTGGAAACGAAATGAGGCCAGTAGAAGTGTCAACAGGATTTGCCAGGTAATAACAGATTTGAGATTTCTTTCCATTTGGGTTGCATGTGAAAGTAATAAATAAATCTGGCTGACATAAGTCATAGCATCTTGTGCATATAAGTCATAGCATCTTGTGCATATTCGGCGCTGGTGGCAGAGCGGTAGAGCGTTCGCCTTTCGATCATTAGGTCAGCAGTTCGAATCTCACCGGCGTCACCAGCGTAACTCCCTTAAGCAAGGAGTTCACTCGCATTGCTAACAGAGTAGGCGCCTATAAATGGCTGCCTTTGCAAGGACCCTTTCTCACCTTTGAGCAAGACTTGCCTTGGAAAAGGCGTGTGCTAAATCTCAGTAAAAAAAAAAAATTCGTGCATGTGTCTCGGCTTCCCACATATGTTGCTGGTAAAATGGTAAGTCTGCCAAAATAAATTATTTCCATTTCCATCTGCATTCATGGCATCGCGTAAATGAATAAATGAATGTATTCTTAAGACCGTAATTTTTTCTGATTTAGACGTATATTTGTCAAACGTTCCGTTTCAATTTTGACATACATATCCCCTGCAAACTGATGAAGCAATCGGCGACATTTCAAAATGTGGTTGTCTTCTTTCAGACAAATCCTGAAACGGCATGCATAAAAATTCATCGAGCTGACCTTTTTGTGTGTTTTTGACCTATAAAAGAATAATCTACTTTGATTAAGGATAGAAATGGAATCAGTTTAAAAACCATTATTTATTGGGTTACTTCTGTAATTATTTCTGTTATGCTTACATTGATAAAGATAATTCAATTTAAATAGATGCACCCCACTCTGACAGTTGTAGTGAAGGTGATAAAAATTAACGGAGAAGGGCACATCAATGAACTATGCATACATTATACATACATACATTAATAACATTAGGAAATTTAAAAAAAACTTGCATATTCATTTAGATAGGTAACATTGTTGGTCTCTTACAGTGATTTTTAATTTTGAATTAATACATACTTGTCGCTGGATTAATCATCTTGATCAATAAATGGTATCCAGTATCCATCTTCTCCTCGGCAAAATATTAGAGAGTATTGTAATGCATCATATGAACGATGTGTTTCGTTGATACGCTGAAGGTTGCCACAATCTTGTCGTTGAATTATAATATCATGAGACTCCATATCCTCTCCAACAACCACAATGGCAACTTCATTTAACGTCAGTGCATTGAAGCGTCTAATGTTTTCCTGCTGGTTTTTTGCTCGGAACACTATTTTATGATAGTTCGATAGCATAATTTCTAAGGCCGTTTTAAACAATCGGATCAACTGATTGTGATCATGCAAGAGTTGTTGCAGTTACACGATGATATATCTCTTAATTGCTCGATTGATGGCACAGCTTTGATTTACTTCAGCTTCAAGATTCCCAAGAAATTAAATTTGGAGAAATTTGTATTCACAACCAACTGATGGCAACAATACTCCTGCACGATGGTGAATCTGTGCTTGAATCTGTAATAATAAAATTCATTTATGAACCTCCATAGATTTTTCTAATCATAGTTATATGTTAAAGAATTAAAAACTACCTTAATAGTCAGAATGAAACTCCTTTTCTCTATTATATTAGCACCAAAAGATGTTCATTTGGAACACACTGTTGTAAGTTTAAATATTCTGCAAGAAATGCTTTGATAGAGCTTAAGGCTGGGCTCGATTAATCGGGCACGCATAATCGGGCCGATTATTGCCGTAATCGGCATAATCGGCAAGGGAAAAAACTTTTTCTGAAAAACTACCCACTTACAATTTGTTCGTATATTATCTAGTGAAAGTACGACAACTAATAAAAAAATCTTTCACTGTGCAGTGAATGAAAGTTGAAATAATAGAAATAAAAATGACATCAAAGGAAATGTCGGTGTTCTTCAGTCATTCGCGAATGAAAGTAAAGTATTGATTGAAAGAAAATTAAATTGATAAAAGAATATAAAAATGACATCAAAGAGTTGGGCGGCATGTTTTGAAAATTAACTGGTTTAAAAATTAAATCATCAAAAAAAATTTTAATTTTTAATTCTCTTTGATCTTGCAGATATTTTAGTGTTAGCGGGACAACCACTAACCAATATCACGGCGAGCGAGCGCATGCAAGCAGCAAAACACGCGCTTGTATTATGCCGGTATGTTTCGGAACAAGCATTTTCACTTAAGAAATAGTAATTATAAAATAATCGGCGTCATAATCGGTATCGGCAATTTTAATAATCGGCTATACTCTTTATCGGCATAATCGGCAAAAAGTAATATCGGAACAGCCTTAATAGAGCTTCTTGTCTAGAAAGTAATGATTTTAATGGTTAAAGTGGCGTTGTCAGTTGCGGTAATTTGACCTTTCCGTACAAACAGCATAACCCTGGTGGACAAATAGTACTCATTGTTCCAAAATCGACCGATTTATCACTGGCGTAATCAACTTCTATAACCGTGGTAGAACTCACTCGAGAAAATGGCATTTTGTTTGCCTCCAAACTAACACAGCCCACGATCCTCTTGAGTCTCATTGTTTCGATGATTATTATAATAATTTGCTCTATGCGAACGTCGACCAATACATTGACGCTTCAATGGTGTCATTGTATTATCATAAACCACTGTATTACATTCAATAAACAATCGAGGATAAGTGGTAATTTCGCTCAAACTTCGACGTGAGACGAAATGCATAGACCAGAATTAGTTTTTTTTAATAAATACTTTTTAAATATATGGCTAAACCTTCTCATGACAATAACAAGCACAACAAAAAAAGAATAATCAAATTTGGTGCAGTTGTTCAGGAGTTATGCGTTTGCATACATTTTGGCAACTCTCTTTTATATATATAGATATATACATATATATCTATATATATAAAAATGAATGTTTGTATATATGTATATATGTATGTATGTATATATGTATGTTATTTATGCATTGCCACACCATTCATCCGATCGTAATGAAATTTTCACACAACCTTGAGAGTCAACGGGAATCAAATATAGAGAAAAAAATTTTGAAATCCATCACAAAATGAGCAGATCTAGGGGGGCAACTAAGAGCGAAAGAATTAGCGAGAAAGCGACAGGGAACTGATAATATTGTTTTTCGAAAATAACTTTTTAAAATAATTTTAGAAAAATATTCTAAATAGCCCACAACCTAAAACTCATAAAAATCGGTTCATCCGTTTCGGAGGAGTTTGAAGTCAAACACTATGACACGAGATTTTTATATATATATATATATATATATATATTTATAGATATTAAGGGCTCACTAATTTAATAACAAAATATTGACTTTCAATATTCTTCATTAAATAAAATGTTAAAATCAATAATTATTGATTAATTATAATTAATACCCTATTAATAAAATGTTCCTTACTAGGACATTGAAGACAGTGGTGGTAGTAGCCGAGAATGTACTTACCACAGTGGTCACACCAAGTTGCTTTGCTCATTATGACTGAAGCAAAGTCATGACCATAGTCCTGTGATGCAGATCCTTTCTACAGATAAATAAATGTTTCAACATAACTAAACATACATTATGAGTGCTAGATTTGTTTTTGAAGGTTTTTTTTCAAATAATGGCAGGCACAATATTTGTTTTATATGTTGAACAACTGCAAATATAATGTGAAGTCAGGTTTACTAATTTAGGAATTAAAAGGCTGATCTACAACCTTTTCATTCAATCGTCCATTACCGAAATTGTGTCAGAACTCATTGACTTGCAGCCATCTTCTATTTTTTACATCGATAATGAAATGCACAGATAATTTAGAAGTCTTAAAATGCTCGAATAAATCCGTGTATCCCACCATCATAGACATGTTAAAATAAGTTTGTTTTGGGAAATCTATAATTTTATTTGTTGTACTTTCATTTTGTAGTTCTGTTGTGTTACGTTCAACCCTTATCGATCCCATGGATCATGTCGTTGTAAAGACGAACGAGTGCTTTTTCCGTCGAATGGGAGCATCGATATGCCAAATGATTTTGGGGGATGAGCATGTTTTTCTCGCAGTAAGCCATCAGCCTTTTATCAACAATTCATTCAACCATTTTAGAAACAAAACAGAGGTTCGAGATTGGCATATATGAGCTAAGGTCTTGAGGATCCAATGACAATTTTTCTAGAACAGGGCATGTGATTTCTCTCTTTTGGATTGGAGGCAAACAGTGCCGCATCAGTGAAGCATTGCACATGTTTGTGATGACGGCAGGAATTTTTTTTAGTAACCAAGTGGGAACAGAGCCGAGGCTGCAATGCTTTGTAGGAGCATTTCTAAAGTATGCCATAACTCCTTGCCGTGACTGAGATTTGAACCCACAACAGCAGGATGATAGCATAACTACTTTCACCACTGTGCTACGGCGCCTCCTTGACAGTCACTGGGTTGAACGCAACCAGAGGCTCGAGCACAGAACGACGTTTGATGTTTTTTTACCCACAATTACATGAAGCAATTAGGTCTAACCTAATTTTTTATTGTAACAGTTTTTTAAGATTAAATCGTGGAGGAGGAGCATTAAAATAATTTTGCTTTGAAAAATCTATGTCGCAACAATTTTTAATTTTATGTTGTTGTACTTTGGTTTTTTTTCTTTTATTCTGTAGTTCCATTATGTAACGTTCAACAATAATATAAAATAAAGCGATAGTTCGTTTGTACCGACAAATCCACCGCGATATATATATTAAAACTTGTTTTGCTTTTCAGATGTAGCTATATTTGCGAGTATTTATTTTCATTAGAAAAAGTAAAATAAAATTGAGGTCAATGTAGTTTGATGAACTTTGGATGTCATTTTAAACATTTAAAAATTTTGTCATAACAAACCTGCAATGGCAGTGAAAAAACAAAGTTTTTACTATATATTCTTGATTTGATAAATCAATTTTCACTTATGTTAATTATAATGCAATTTCTTTATAAAAAGGTGTAAATTTAATTTGTTTTAATTTTTAAATAAAATTTGTCCATCAATCTGGAAGTTTAATAGATTGCACTGTCATCGACAACAATGCAATACACCAAATTTTAACTCGATTGGATGACAGGAAGAATGTTTTTTTTAAGCATTACAAGTTACCAAAGCAAAGCATTAAGCAAGCAAGCAAACATGGTGAAGTTAATACAAGAGATTTAAAAAAACGAGATAAATACCAATGAGAAAAGAAGAAGCACAGCACCTTTAAAATTCCGACAACCTGGCTAAGCTCAATAATGTTTCTTTTTTCTGTAACCAGATCTGAGTAGAAATAATCACCTTCTTCAGTGCGACTATCACTTTCAGTTATTTTAACAGCTCTGTGTCTTCGAAAGGGGGATAATGCAAGAGCTTGATGTAGCACAGAGTTGTAATGTTCAAAGCTCGACCATAATCTGTAAGTCAGCTTTTCAAACAAAGAGCAATTAAGAGAGGTCAATCTTTGATGTGATTCATCCACAACTCTGGGATTCTTAGAATGCTGTCTTCCTTTACCACTGTTTTCTGACTGACTCCTAATACTAGATCGGAACTCATCTGAAAAAGTATTTTCAGACTTTTATTTCAGATTTCTTGAAAATAGCAAAAATTTTTCAAAAACAGCCAAGACATTAATAAGCCAGTCCCTAAAAATGC
This sequence comes from Erpobdella octoculata, assembly GCA_963978895.1. Classification (NCBI taxonomy): domain Eukaryota; kingdom Metazoa; phylum Annelida; class Clitellata; order Hirudinida; family Erpobdellidae; genus Erpobdella; species Erpobdella octoculata. The sequence goes on along the minus strand of OZ022238.1, from coordinate 24,144,061 downwards.
ACATAAAGAATTCTCATTTTACTCAAAAATACCATTAAATAAAATTGCCAAGCTGACTCAAGTAAATATTTTTTCAAACTCTAAGAGCAAAAAATTTAAATTCAAACATGAATAACAACATAGAGGTGTGCAGATTTACGGGACCCGCAAGTGTTATATCCATCCCCATGAGTCTTCATCCCCCAGCCCCTCATCCATCCCCACACTGTTTCGTCCCTATTTTCAGGAGCAGTGGCAATTATTCTTCAGTGTGTCATTTCACCTAAATTACAAATAAGGATTGATATTTAAAATTACAATAGCACTGTAACAAGACTAAATAATATTTATTACTAGCAGGGTTACCTGGCTTTGCCCAGGGTTTTTAGAGGTTTTTCTATCTCGCTTTTTCTCTCACTACCGTTTCCTTCCCTCTCCTGCTCCCGTTCGCTCTCACGCTCTTTCTCGCCTTCCTGTTTCCCCTCCCTCTCCCTTTCCTGCTTAACTCCCTTTCCAAATCCCGGTCGCTCTCCCGTTCCTGCTTAGCTCCCTTTCCAAATCACACTCGTTTTCCTGCTTCCTTTCTTTCTTCCTCCCCCTCCTAACTTCTTTTTGCAGATAAAACACACAAGATATGTTAAAGGTTGCTTGAAACCTTCAAACATTGCTACATAAACTAAATTTGAATTTTGTTATGCAATAACCTTTGATGTTCGTACATAGGCACTTTTGGCCTGGGTATTTTAGCCATAAAAAAATTAAACAAAATTTAAAATTGAAAACTACCCTTTTTCTCCTCTTTGAGATCTACCTCCACGCCAAATTTCATTAAAGTTGGTCCAGCGGTTTCAATTTGTATAAAAGACAAACAGACAGTAATTTTTAAATAGACAGATTTTATTGAAGTCAACAAATAAATAAAAGTATATTAATGTTGTTTCGACTTAGTTGAGTTCTATGATTATTAACATAATTTACCCATGGAGAATGTTGTAACAGTTAGAATCTAACTGAAAATGTGCTAGCTCAGCTAGCATCAGGCACAATCAAAATATTTCTTGCCACTTGAGAAAATGTTGGCCATTTCCTAGCCTCTTTTCTCTAAAACTTGCAAATTTTCTTGCACATCCTTTATTTATTTATTGCCCAATAATTAGCAACCCAATTGAATGTTTATTGAAAATGTTCAGATGCAACTGGCATGTCACCTCGAATGACTTTGAATGATTTTCAAACAAAACTCTCTCCACCCTTTGTTAGCTTAGTCAGATTCGCAAGTTTGCTAAATTTGATTTGCAGCTTTTTCCTTATAAAAACAAGTAAACCATAAAAAACCAGGTTTTTTCACAAATCCCTTACATTTTGTGATATGCTGGCTTTTTATTTGCAGCAAAAATGTGTCTTTTAAAACAAAATTTTTTGAATTTATATATGTAAACATCTATATAACTGTATTTATTTTTTTTTAAACAAAGATAATTATTATTTGTAATTACAAAGTTTTTTTTCAGAAATTTTTCAAACTTTATTAGAATGCATTGTCATGAGGCAAGCCTATATTTAAAATTTCAACTCGATTGAATGACTGAATGACGGGAAGTAAGTTAATTTTCACTTTCAAGGTTTGCAAACATTCAAGCAAGCAAGACCGTTAGTGAAGTTAATATAAGAGATTTAAAAATCAATCAATGACTTAGCAAATCTAAGAAATGAACACAACTACTTCAGAAATAAAATTCTATTGATACAACAACACATTGCAAAGAGTAAAAAATATTAATGAATAAGATGGAGTAGTTGATAAAATTTTTGGTTATATGACATTGAAAGAAATTTTTATTATATAATATGATTTTGAAAAACTCATCTCCATACCCATGGAAACACCACAACATTTCTTTCCATCGCCACGGTAATACCGCAACTTCATCCCCACTACCGCACTATTCCCACACACTAGTCCCCATTTCCATGAAATTACCACAAAATCCGTGGTATTCCCGCTGTCTCCATTACTGTGCACACCTCTATACCAACAGTAGTAGGAAGTCAACAATCTAAAAAAAAAAGCTATCGTCTCTAAACTAAAATTGAATGAATTTTTTCGAACACTATGAATTTGGTAATCTAGTATAGCAGCTTGAACCAATTTCCATTATAACCCAGTTTTAAAACATATTAATAAAATAAGCACAGAATTAGATAGAACATATGATAAAAAAATATTTTGACAGAAAACTCCTTAAAAAGTGACTTAAGCAAAATACCTAAAAGTAGTGACCATATGCAGACTAATAAAATTTCAAGACATGAAAAGTAAAGAAAAGTTAATAGTAAAATTAAATAACTTAGTTAGTTAATTATTTAATAAGCACTTCAAATTTTAAATTTTTAAAAACAGAGCATTGATCAAAAATTTGTCGATGATATGAAGCATCCTGCGGAACTTGTAAAATATTTATCTAAAACAAATTAATGTTTTTTACATAGCTTTCATTAACTTGCTTCGATGTTTGTTGTTTATTTCATAAGATTTTCTAAATTTTTCTTAAAGCACTTCTAATGGTTCTAAAAAGTTTGATTTTTAGCATGCAGACGTATATCCAGTGACGAATACCGGCCAAGTTGTCGCAAAAGCCATTTCGTCGCATGGTACATTTTGGTCACAAGGTAACATTTAAATGTACATAATAAAAATTTTTGAAACAAACTTTCCGTTCGGATCATATAGATCCAAAAGTGTAGATATTCGACTAATGTTTAATGCTTTTTTATCTTCTGAACAAAAAGGAGAGTAAACAGGAATGGGAGAGCGACCGGGAGTCTGAGAGCAAGCGGGGAAGGAAACGGGAGCGAGAGAAAAACAATAAAAAAATCTCTGAAAACCCCGGGTTGCTAGTTAATATATATAATAGCCCATGTCTGTGTAAGACGTTTTTGTGTGACGATCTGCTATCTATGGTAAATTAATTTATATATAACATTAATAAAATTTTATATAAATAATTTTGCTATATAATTTAAGTAAGGTAAATATTTTTTAATAATAATTTATTTAATATTAAAGTTATTTCGCAATTGTACACTGTCAACCCTAAAAATAATTTTTTTTAAAGGTGGCGCTGTAATCGTAAAATAAAATAATAAATAATAAAATTTTTTAAAAATCCATCAGTTTTCACAAGATATATCTAGTTTATATATATATAAGCAGTGTTTTTTAAATATTTTTATTTAATTTTTAACTCTCCAAATTTGATGTCTATTAATTTTTGCACCAAATTTTAATTCATTTAAATTTTTCCCAACCTTTTACTTTTATCACCATTGATGAAAAGATATTAACCAGAAACTATTCAGCTTTGGGAGCAACTTTTAAAAGTTCTAAAATGCTATAATTGTTGTTTGTATTTATTCGTTTCTGTTCTAAATAGTTTTTCTTTTGTTTTCAAAGTCATTTGCGTTAAAGTAACGGCTAATTCCCACCAAAATTGGTCCAGGCTGCCACACTAACTAAGAGATTGCCATGAATTTTATCATTGGTATATGGAAAATCACATCACATGACACCTTTACAGGGAGCTTCCGCATCTTCGTCCGATGATTCGGACGAGCGAAGTAAGGGATGCTTATTTGTTTCGTATCGTTTGATAGGTGTTCCTTGTAGGCTCATCTAACTAGCTACTACTACTAATATATACCAAAGAGATAACATCAAAGAGTCCAGGACGTTAGCACCGAATCGGTCAACGATTTTTATTTTCAAAACAGGCGTGTTATATTATAGTAGAACCAACGTTAAAAACAACTTTATTTCAAGGATAATTTACTGCTGAATTCAAAAATCTGAATATCGATATTAAAAAAGATCAGTTAATAACTTAAACGAATAAACATTTTACACGGGCTGTGCTGCATAGAGAATATAAGCATATATCTAAATATATAAAAAATAATATAATAAAAAGTATAAAAAATATTTTTTTAAAACGATGCTTTTACACTAATGTACTAAAGGATTAAAAATAATATTAAAGTGTCCATATTATCATTTTTCTTCTCGCACTAAACCTGTCGTTTGAAGATATAGTTAAGTAGTGGTGAAGTGGAAAAGCTTTAGATGAATTTACTTTTTTCTATACTTTTTCTTTCTTTTTTCGTGGCGCTCCTTGCCTCGTGGCGCCCATAGGCTGCAGCCTATGCCTAAATCCGCCCCTGATCGGGAATTCAAATGTTCCTCAATTGTTATAATGAGCATAGTGGTTGATTGATCAATTTCTTGTGGAATCGATACACACGACAAGTCAATATCATCTTCATTTAACCATTCGGCGCTTAACATCTCTCCATGCAATAATTGCCATCAGTTCTCTCTGTCTTTTGGCAGCCACTCGCTTTGGTCGAATTCTTTGCGGTTGAGGAGCATGTGGTAATTGCCTAGTCCCAAGATCGAATTGTCGTTGCTGTTGAACATGCTTCAACATGTCAACATGACTTGTGAAGCAACATAGAGGTGACAAACTGTGTCGTATTTTGATTGTTTTGGGTAGGTAGATTCTAATTGACTGACTGGCATACAATGCATTTATTACTTTCCTATTTTTTTAAATTAATTAACTCTTTTAAAAAATACATTTTTGACGTCAATTTATCTTGAACTCCACCTCCCCACGTCAACAATTGTCAAACTCTTCAAACCTGCATGTATGCATTTCAAGAATTAAGGAAATTGTAAATCAATTTTAGGCAAAAAAGGCAGCATATCATCGAACCCGTTGTGACATTGTCAGTCCCGTAAACGATTTCCTCGGCAACCCTTCCTCCCATGGTTACGTCCAGCTGCGCCAACAGCTATATATATATATATATATATATATATATATATATATATATATATATATATATATATATATATATATATATATATATATATATATATATATATATATATATATAAATTAGATTATGTGTGTGTGTAAATAACTTATGCGTTGCTACACCATTCATCCGATCGTAATGACATTTTTACACAAGCTCGAGAGTCAATGGAGAAAGGTTTTAGTAAAAAAAAATTAAAATCGGTCACAAAATGATCGGAGCGGAGCGGGAGAGTTAGCGGGAACTATATATATATATACATATACATAAATGAGCGGAAACGGGAACGGAAAAGCAACTGAGAGCGAAAGGGAAAGCGACCGGGAACGGGCAAGCAAACGAAAGCGACGAGATCAAAAGAGCAAGCGGGAAAGAGAAAGTGACCGGGAGCGAGAAAGCCACCGGGAACGGGAGAGCAAGCAAACATTAGAAAAACCTCTAATGTTTGCTTGCACCGCTAGTATAGAATATGTTCTATATATATATATATATATATATATATATATATATATATATATATATATATATATATATATATATATACTAGTGGGGTTACCCGGCGTTGCCCGGGGTTTTTTAGAGGTTTTTCTAATGTTTGTCTCTCTCGCTCCCGTTTCCTTCTCCACTTTCCCGTTTTCGTCGCGTTCCCGGTCGCTTTTCCGCTCTCGGTCGTTTTCCAGCTCCCGTTCGCTTTCCCGCTCAGAAGTTTTGTTATCGATTTTCTCTCTTGCTCGCGTTTCCTTCCAAGCTTGCTCTCCCGATTCCAGTCGCTTTCCACGTTCCCGGTCGCTTTCCGCGTTCCCGGTCGCTTTCCCGTTCCCGGTCGCTTTCCCGTTCCCGGTCGCTTTCCCGTTCCCGGTGGCTTTTCCGTTCCCGGTCGCTTTCCCGTTTCCGGTCGCTTTCCCGTTCCCGGTCGCTTTCCCGTTCCCGGTCGCTTTCCCGTTCCCGCTCACGCTTGCTCTCCCGTTCCCGGTCATGCTTGCTCTCCCATTCCCGGTCACGGTTGCTCTCCCGTTCACGCTCATTTTTTCTTTTCCATTCTTTCATAACTTCTGTTAGCCTATAAAACGTAAAATAGATTTGCTAAGACTATATATATATATATATATATGAATGTTTGTGGGTTAGTTTGTCTATTATAGAAACGGGAAAGCGACCCGGAACGGACAGCGAGCGGGAACGGAAAAGCAAGCGTAAGCGGGAATGGGAGAGCAAACGTGAGCGGGAAAGCGACCGGGAGTGGTAAAGCGACCGGGAGCGGGAAAGCGACCGGGAGCGGGAAAAAGACCGAAAACGGGAAAGCGAACGGGAGTGGGAAAGCAGGTGGGAAAGGAAACGGGAGAGAAAGAGACAAACATTAGAAAAACCTCTAAAAAACCCGGGCAACGCCGGGTATCTCCGCTAGTACATACATAAACACACACACACACAGACACACATACATGCACATACACATACATACATACACACATACATACGCACATACATATATATATAGTTCCCGCTCGCTCACCCGCTCCGCTCCGCTCATTTTGTGACGGATTTCAAAATTTTTTTTTTATTTGACTCCCCTTGACTCTCAAGATTGTGTGAAAATTTCATTACGATCGGATGAATGGTGTAGCAATGCATAAAGGACATTAACATACATATATACATATATACAAACATTCATTTTTATATATATAGATATATATATATATATACTAGCGGAGATACCCGGCGTTGCCCAGGTTTTTTAGAGGTTTTTCTAATGTTTGTCTCTTTATCTCCCGTTTCCTTTCCCACCTGCTTTCCCACTCCTGTTCGCTTTCCCGTTTTTGGTCGTTTTCCCGCTGCCGGTCGCTTTCCCGCTGCCGGTCGCTTTCCCGCTCCCGGTCGCTTTCCCGCTCCCGGTCGCTTTCCCGCTCCCGGTCGCTTTCCCGCTCCCGGTCGCTTTCCCGCTCCCGGTCGCTTTCCCGCTCCCGGTCGCTTTCCCGCTCCCGGTCGCTTTCCCGCTCCCGGTCGCTTTCCCGCTCCCGGCCGCTTTCCCGCTCCCGGTCGACTTCCCGTTCCCGGTCGCTGTCCCGTTCCCGCTCACGTTTGCTCTCCCATTCCCGCTCACGCTTGCTTTTCCGTTCCCGCTCGCTGTCCGTTCCGGGTCTTTTTCCCGTTTCTATAATAGACAAACTAACCCACAAACATTCATATATATATATAGTCTTAGCAAATCTATTTTACGTTTTATAGGCTAACAGAAGTTATGAAAGAATGTAAAAGAGTAAATGAGCGGGAACGGGAACGGGAACGGGAGAGCAACCGTGACCGGGAACGGGAGAGCAAGCGTGAACGGGAAAGCGACCGGGAACGGGAAAGCGACCGGGAACGGGAAAGCGACCGAGAACGGGAAAGCGACCGGGAACGGGAAAGCGACCGGGAACGGGAAAGCGACCGGGAACGGGAAAGCGACCGGGAACGCGGAAAGCGACCGGGAACGCGGAAAGCGACCGGGAACGCGGAAAGCGACCGGGAACGCGGAAAGCGACTGGAATCGGGTGAGCAAGCTTGGAAGGAAACGCGAGCAAGAGAGAAAATCGATAACAAAACTTCTGAGCGGGAAAGCGACCGGGAGCTGGAAAACGACCGAGAGCGGAAAAGCGACCGGGAACGCTACGAAAACGGGAAAGTGGAGAAGGGAACGGGAGCGAGAGAGACAAACATTAGAAAAACCTATAAAAACCCCGGGCAACGCCGGGTAACCCCGCTAGTATATATATATATATATATATATATATATATATATATATATATATATATATATATATATATATATATATATATATATATATATATATATATATATATATATATATATATATATATATATATATATATATATATATATATATATATATATATATATATATTAATGTAAAATCGCTGTTTTTACAATAGGTTTTCCCATTGATAGACGTTAAAGGACTTCGAATAACTATTATGGACATTATTATTAAACCAGAAGGTATAACTAGCCGTAACAAAGCTTCATTTATTATTTTCCAATAAAACATCAAAACCATTCTATTGAGCCCGGTATACGATTTGGTGATATCGTAACATTGGTGTCAGAATTGGGATACAAGAATGGTTTTGAAATCATTGGATGAGCTTTGGGCGAGTGAAATGAAAGACGAGCTGGAGAAACGTGGCCTGAGCGATACAGGTAAAAAGGACGAACTTATGGAACGCCTCTTAGCCGCGTTAGTGAATGAGGGCTATGGGCCTGACGACGACGAATATCTATTCGACATTGACGAGGAAGCTGTGGTCAAGCGAAGGAAATTAAAAAACAAATTGCTGGAGGAAGAAAGACAACGAGCGAAAGAAAACATGGCAGCACAGAAGAAGACAGGAGAAGGAATGATTCTTGGCCACGGAAACAAAGTGGCAGCAGCCGGTACAACTGTTGAGAGTTTGGTCGCAGGGTTGACTGAGGCAGTGGTGGACACGGTTCTGGACCAGCGGGCTGCTGGTGATGTGGGTTGCTGCGGCGAAACCCAATTTGAAATGGAGTCCACCAGCTGTGTCTCAGAGCATGTGACGGATGACGGCCGTACAGACTGCACAAGTCAGGTGGGTCATGATGATGAGCCTGTCAAAGACGGTCATGATAAGGAACCTTGCAAAGATGCTCAAGATGAACCATGCAAAGATGGTGACAGTGATACAGTCGGTTTGGACGTCAAAAACCAAACTAAAGAAGATGAGAAGAATGTTGAAAACGAAATGCAAAACGATGAGGATGAAAGTGACGATGATGATTATAATAATGGCAATAACAACTATGGCTTTCACCCATACAGCGACGGTTCTGAAACGGAAGCCTCCATAACAGACGACGGCACCGAATATTCAGGGTCAGATTTTAGTGAAGAATCTGACTCGGATGAAGCAACCGAGGATTTAGAAACGGACGAAACTCCAATGGAAAAATACGTCAAAGTTAACTTGACAAGAAAAGAAGACACTGATTTGAGAGACGATGGCGATAATTTGAAGAAAGATCCGCTGGACGATACGAAAGTTGACACCGACGAAAGAGCCGAGTTGGAATGTGAAAAGAAAACGTTCGATTGTAGCTTGGAAGAAAACAAACATGACGGCGATGAACTTCTCCAAAACAACAATAGCAATGCAGCAAGCAAAAACTCTGGAAAAAATGAGACAAGAACAGAGAACGGTACCGAGGGTTTTAAATCAGATGAATCCACAGAAGATTCTAGATCAGATAGACTAAGAGTCATTGTAAAATCAAATAACAGTTTGATGAAGGGATTTATTGGATTTATGGAACGACGTGTTTTCGAAAAACCTTTTGAAGAGTTTCTTGAGAAAGATCTAAAGGATGTGAAGGAAGAAGAAAAAGCAGACAATTCCGATAAACCGTGCAAAGATGTTCAGGACGAGGCATGCAAAAAAGGCTGTGATGAACCGTGCAAAAATGGCGACGATGAGCCAAAGAAAGACTCTGTTGATGAGCCAAAGAAGGACTGGAAGAAACTGTGTCAAACGGTCAAGAGACTTGACCATGTGGTTTGCGAATTGCGGTCAAAGCCACGAGTAAAGATTAAGGTATTTTGGTGTTCGTGGCCGAGTCGCATTTCTTAAAAGCGATATGCTGTTCGGGACGAACAGAATTAAGAAGGGGGTAATAATGTAAAATCGCTGTTTTTACAATAGGTTTTCGCATTGATAGACTTTTAAAGGACTTCGAATAACTATTATGGACATTATTATTAAACCAGAAGGTATAACTAGCCGTAACAAAGCTTCATTTATTATTTTCCAATAAAACATCAAAACCATTCTATTGAGCCCGGTATACGATTTGGTGATATCGTAACAATATATATATACTAGCGGAGATACCAGGCGTTGCCCAGGTTTTTTAGAGGTTTTTCTAATGTTTGTCTCTTTCTCTCCCATTTCCTTTCCCACTCCTGTTCGCTTTCCCGTTTTCGGTCGTTTTCCCGCTGCCGGTCACTTTCCCGCTCCCGGTCGCTTTCCCGCTCCCTTTCCCGCTCCCGGTCGCTTTCCCGCTCCCGGTCGCTTTCCCGCTCCCGGTCGTTTTCCCGTTCCCGGTCGCTGTCCCGTTCCCGCTCACGTTTGCTCTCCCATTCCCGCTCACGCTTGCTTTTCCGTTCCAGCTCGCTGTCCGTTCCGGGTCGCTTTCCTGTTTCTATAATAGACAAACTAACCCACAAACATTCATATATATATATAGTCTTAGCAAATCTATTTTACGTTTTATAGGCTAACAGAAGTTATGAAAGAATGTAAAAGAGAAAATGAGCGTGAACGGGAACGGGAGAGCAACCGTGACCGGGAATGGGAGAGCAAGCATGACCGGGAACGGGAGAGCAAGCGTGAGCGGGAACGGGAAAGCGACCGGAAACGGGAAAGCGACCAGGAACGGGAAAGCGACCGGGAACGGGAAATCGACCGGGAACGGGAAAGCGACCGAGAACGGGAAAGCGACCGGGAACGGGAAAGCGATCGGGAACGGGAAAGCGACCGGGAACGCGGAAAGCGACCGGGAACGCGGAAAGCGACCGGGAACGCGGAAAGCGACTGGAATCGGGAGAGCAAGCTTGGAAGGAAACGCGAGCAAGAGAGAAAATCGATAACAAAACTTCTGAGCGGGAAAGCGACCGGGAGCTGGAAAACGACCGAGAGCGGAAAAGCGACATACACACATACATACGCACATACATACATATATATATAGTTCCCGCTCGCTCACCCGCTCCGCTCCGCTCATTTTGTGACGGATTTCAAAAATTTTTTTTTTATTTTTGACTTCCATTGACTCTCAGGGTTGTGTGAAAATTTTATTACGATCGGATGAATGGTGTAGCAATGCATAAAGGACATTAACATATAAACATATATACATATATACAAACATTCATTTTTATATATATAGATATGCCCCCAGTATTTTTTTGACATAAATAAAGGATGTCCTCTATAATGATACATACAACTTTGCATTACATTTCACTTACATTACACATTACGCGTATGTAGTCTTGTAATAATAGGTTTAATAAAAAAAAACTTGCAAAGTTACAGAAGAAAGTACCGAAAAGCTAAACAACGGGTGGCAAGTGGCAGGTAACACTGTGTGATCCCATATGCACGAGCAGTTCCCGGCGCTGCTGTGGTATTATCAATACGACTTAGCGCCCTAATGTTCAATACATTTACATACAATGCTTAACTTAAGACCATACAAACTGGGCAATTACAAATGTTTTGGATTTTTGGACTGGCTAAATTAGTGATTGTTTTATGTCACAGTGTTAATCAAATCTGTGAGCTCTCATTTGTGACACAAGGAACAGTTTGTTATGAGGTATTGTGTAGAAATTACTTAAAATTGATCTTTTAAATTAATCTTTTCGACAGCTGAGGACCAGCTATTAATATAAATTAATTTTAAATTATCTGTAATGATGTTTAAAGTTAAAATTAAAAGAAGCCTTAGCCTTAGCCATTAATAAATTCAAGCCTTTGATTAATAAACAATGGTATTCTTTTGATTTACCTCTTAAATTTTTTTCCTACTCTGGAACTCTCTTCGTGCAGCTGTCAGGCTCTCACTAACTCTAGTAGTGATGGAAAATTCGATTCTTTTTACTGAATCGATTCATGTGATTCAGTTCAGCTTGAACAATCGTTCAATTAACCCATTTGCTGAGCCAGCCAATGATACGCGCACTCACACTCATTCAATGAGTCGTTTATTCTTTCACTCGTTCAGAATCGTTCACTGACTCCGAGTCTGCATTCAATATTAAATACACGTTTTTTAAACTGTTTTTTTTTTTAATTAATATGATGTTTTACATGAAAATACAACATACAAGTGTATATTCAAATGGTCATTTTTGTTTGAAGATTCTCTGGGTTAAATTTGAAAATCTTCACCCCACTCAACATTTTGCTGAATCCATGCCTCTGCATGCACCAGAATCCCAACTGCTTCACATAAATAAAAATTAAAGACCACAAATACATCTCTTTATCTCGATATATTAATTCAACATACTAATCCTAGTATATTTATTTTTCATTATTTTAAAATGCAAATAGTTACTCTATATCAACTTCTATTATTTTTCTATTTAAGGCAGATTCCACTTTTAATTTCTTTTGAACCTTATTTTTTGAATTCATCACTTCACCTTTCAAACTTTCATAATCGATTCCATAAAGATTAAAAGATTCTTTAGGCTGAGGAGCAGGAGAATTTTTCTGAGTCTGTGTGGTATCAGCAGTGCAGTCTTTTTCAGGTCCCATGTCTGCAATACTTAGCAATTTCTCAACCTTTAACTGCATGTCTTGTGAGTAATCTCTATGGAAAAGCACGCGAGGAACACTTCCCATTACCTTTAACTCCGATAAAGCAGATCGTAATTCAGAAGAAGCTTGAGGTAAAAGTTTTGTTATTTCATTTTCCGTTTCTAGATTGGAAGTCATCCATGATATACGAACTGATTCAAAATGCGGAGCAATTGTTACTTGAGTCATTTCAAACCCGAGCTGTGTAAGATCATAACAGGCTTCACCAGACCACAAGAGTTGAGCAATGTGATCATGAAAAATTGTACTGAGTTGTTTCACTCTTGGGCTGGTAATTTTTGGAACTCTGTGGGCAATTATATCATTTCCACTTGTTTGGTTAGCAAGTGCAGCAGAATATTGTAACTGCAATAAGTAATACCTTAATGTTTTAAATCAATATAAACAATTCCAAACTATATGGAGCATGCGGCTCAAGTCAGCTGTGTTTTCCACCTACAGAAGAGGTAATAGCAAACAGAAACAACCAATTAGCAATTAGTAAACTTCAGTTGGTCCCCGTCCAATTTTTTCTTTATAAATGTAAGTGGACTAATACATTAAATTGAAGTTAAATATCTATATAAATAAAAATAAGTCGCTAAATGTGTTGCTAAGCACTAAGCTCAAGAACGGCTGGGTCAAATGCTACGAAATTTTAACACAACATGGAACTCAAGAAGATTTTCATCTATTTTTTTTTAAATCGACTTATTATTTTATTTTGTATGAGCAAAAAACCTCCTAGGCCAAATGTCCCTATGTATGAACATCAAAGGTTATTGCGTAACATGGGCACCCACAGAAAATTTTCTATGGGGGAAATATTTTTAGTAATGTTTTAATGTAGATTTTCTGAAATTATCTTAAAATAACTTTTAAACGAATTAGAAATCTACTCAACATAGCACTCGTATCGTAAACAGTAAAAATTAAAAACTGGAAAAAAAAGTTCAGCTTTACATATTTGTCCGCTTTCCCTGAGCAGCACAGGATAGGATGCACAACTCAAGGCTAAACCTAGAACTCACATCTCCAGGGAGAAAGTAAAGCACACATCTACAAGCATAAGCTAGGACATACAATCACGGTCCAAATAGCTTGTGCAGCACAGGCTAAGTAAGATACACCACTTCAGGCGAAAGCTAGGACCGCAATCGACAGTCGAAATAGTTCACATTTAGTCTGAGAAAGCTATCTCCATGGAGATGCTAGAGATACGTATTGGAATGATTCATGCATACACCATAGTGTTTAGAGAAACACATCATCATCATTTATTTTTGAAACGTCCCTTTTCCACGCTAGGCTAGGGTTGGACGTTTTTTTCCATATCAGGACCCTCCACAACTCACGATCCAGGGCAGACTGCTGCTTCAGGCCGAGCTCATCCATGTCTTTCTTCACACATTCCCACCAAGTCTTCCTACTTCTACCTTTACTTTTCACTCCTACAACATCCACATCTCTACATGCCATCTGCACTTTTACACTCCAAATGTCCAAACCACCTTAGTCTTCCACGCCCCACCACATCAGCCACACAAGGAACATCCAGAAGGCTATACAAATCTACTCTACATGCACGATCATTCAACCAAACACCACACATCCATCTAACCATCATATGCTCTGCCCTTTCTAAACTTCTTAGATTCTCCAACTTCATAGACCATGTTTCAGTGCCATAAACAAGGACACTTTGAACACAGGCCCTATACATCTTTCCTTTCACATGAAAGGATGCACCACAAGTAGTCAAGATAGGAGATAAAACTCTTTGCATTTAACCCAGGCAGAATGCACTCTAGCTTTAACCGCCTCTTCTACACCTCCTCCTACACCTAATGTGTCATCTAGGTAACAGAACTTAGACACACACTCCACCTTTACACCTGGCTCAACCTCACCCAACAACTCTTCCTGAGCAGAACCACCAGCCACACAACTCTTACAATGGAAGCCAACAAGATCTTTCAAACTACCCAAAATGCCACTGCACCTTTTATGGACCCAACTCTTACAATCCACACAACAAATAGAGTTGGAGCCAACACCTTTTCAGCATACACTGCATGGCCATATACTGCGGACATATACCCGACTTCTTCACCTGTCCCATTCCAGTCCGACACTTCGTGATTGTTTAGAGAAACACGAATGGAATAAAAAGTAGAGCATCGGGAGATGCATCCTCAAAGATAATGATGATATCGATATGACAATGGAAAGAGTCACAGTTGTTACAATTAATTATAAATGTTTTAATTATAAATTTTTTGAAGAAAGATTTGGTTGGTACAGACAGCTGCACGGTTCTAAATTTTTTATATCAGTAAGACAAGTTCTTCAAGCTGAAAAAATATTTAAGCTACAATCTCTAGTTAAATTTTCAAACTTCTCCATGGAAGATAAGCATGTGCATAGTGATTTTTCTGCTGCAGAGGCAGAGGAGAAGCTGGATATTGATTCGAGTACTAGGAAGCCCATGACTTGTTGTTACTTAGATGATCAAGAAGAGATGGACGTTTCCATAAGACCTTAGGTTGTCCGCTTTTCTGCAAGATCTTTAACCCGTTTAAGAAGGAAACCTTATTAATGAGATTTCTATTATTTTTTTTAAATTACTTGCTTATGTTTTAACAGATTTATTTTTTATTTTAAAGAAAACCTTAAAAATTGCCTATGTTCATTTTTCGAACGGTGGTCCAATACACTACTGAAAACTACAAGATTTTTAAACGTGAATTTTTTTTCAATGCAAACAATTTTTAGGCTATAAGCAAAAAAGCTATAAAAAATTCAGTAATTCTAAAAATATAACACTCAATAAATCAGTCAAACAGTTCATGATAGTTGTTTCAGAACTGGAGTGAGTATAAAGCCAAAAAACACTTCTGATAAAGTCATTTGTGACACTTGGCATGTACAGTGTGGTTTTGCCACAATTTTCTAGCCTACAGCAACCTTCTGTTTTTGCCTTTTCCAGATTGTGACCTTGACCATCATAACAAATTTTTTGAAAAAAAATTCTTGATGCAACAACTCGATGGTTGCTAAAACTTCCCTGCAGCAAACATCTGACAACATACCAAAGAAATTCCAGTTGACCCATTGTGCCTCAAACCCATATCTATAGAATAGGTATATCGGAGATGAGCAAGTTTTGAGTGAGATGCCAAGATGGCCTCCGAAAACAATTTAGAGTCTTCTGTTTGGTTTCATGAATATTCATTATTTCTATTAATCGGCAATAACTTTACCGATAAAGAAATGGGAAGATTTTAAATTTAATACAGCATTTGGCAATAATAATAATTAAAAGATGGGCTGATTTTGAAATTTGTTCTACTCAATTTACGGTTCACAGCTAGCTTAAAATTTTTACGGCAACATTTGGCAATATATTATTTGTTTGATTTGCTAAAAATGCTATGAAAAATTCCAATTTAAAAACGAGTTTAATGTATTGTACAAGTATCTTATATTAGTTTGATTTGCCAGAAAAGCTATAAAAAATTCCAATTTCAAAAGTCTGTAAAGATGGGCAATGCCCAATCGAAAAACATGTGTGGATAATTAGTGGAAGAATGTTCAATGTCATGTTAAAAATCCTAATTAAACAAATGAATGATAACATCAGAAGAGCTGAGGCAAAACAACTTGAATAAAAAATGTTGAAATATTTTTATGTCTCTTTGTGTTTTCACTAAAACGATTCATTTTTAGCAAATTATCAGCTAATTAAATTCACATACAGAAAAGCATACAATCATTTTAAATTAAGATTAGCAATCATTTTAAATTAAGATTAGCAATCATTTTAAATTAAGATTAGCAATCATTTTAAATTAAGATTAGCAATCATTTTAAATTAAGATTAGCAATCATTTTAAATTAAGATTAGCAATCATTTTAAATTAAGATTAGCAATCATTTTAAATTAAGATTAGATAATTTCCCTTTCATTAACAACTTGTTATTTTAACTTTTAATAGTTTACACGCTGGATCCTAATGTATAGGCTCAAATAAGCTGCATGCTCCATATGCTATAGCAGTCTACAACAAAACATAACAAAGAACTTTACCTCATTTACTTGACTTTTATTCTTTTTTCTGGAAATTAATAAAAGTACTTTTATTTAAAACCTTCACATTTCTGTCATGATATATATATATATATATATATATATATATATATATATATATATATATATATATATATATCTATATATATATATATATATATATATATATATATATCTATATATATATATATATATATATCTATATATATATATATATATATATATATATATCTATATATATAAAAGAACATGTCCTGACTGACTGACTGACAGATGACCGAGTGATAATCAATGCCGAGCTCAAACGCCTCATCCTAGGAACGTGAAATTTGGAACTTATATTACTTTTATAGCGTAAACATCCGCTAAGAAAGGATTTTTGAAAATTTTGCTCCTGAGGGGAAAAAACTGGAAAACAAACTTTTTTATAAAACAATGTATATCTCGAAAGCCAAAAATGAGGAGATTTTGAAATTTGGTATATAGATTTTTTTGAAAAATAAAAAGATACGTGTTTCACCATTTTTTGAAAATTCGGTTTCCCGGACCTCAAATGTGGGTTGGAAAATTTGGTTATTTGGTTTTTAAAGTAGCTTCTACTCAAAATCTGTTAATGCTACAGGAGTAAAAATTAGTATTTAGTTTCTACTCCAAAAATAATGAAATACGTGTTTTAGCATTTTTTGAAAATTTGGTTTCCAGGACTTCAAATGTGGGGTGGAAAATAGGGCTAATTGTCTTTTATAGTAACTGCTACTCAAAAACAGTAAATACCACAGATGTAAAAATTATTATTTAGTTTCTTTTCTAAAAATAAAGATATACGTGTTTCACCATTTTTTACAAATTTGGTTTCCCGGACCTCAAATGTGGGTTGGAAAATTGGGTTATTTGGTTTTTAAAGTAGCTTTTACTCAAAAACTGTTAATGCTACAAAAGTAAAAATTAGTATATAGTTTCTACTCTAAAAATAATGATAGACGGGTTTCACAATTTTTTGAAAATTTGGTTTCCAGGACTTCAAATGTGGGGTGGAAAATAGGGTTATTTGTTTTTTAAAGTAACTGCTACTCAAAAACTGTAAATACCACAGATTTAAAAATTAGTATTTAGTTTCTATTCTAAAAATAAAGATATACGTGTTTCACCATTTTTTTTATAAATTTGGTTTCCAGGACCTTAAATTTGGGCTGGACAATAGGATTACTTGGTTTTTAAAGTAACTGATACTCAAAAACTGTAAATGCTACAAAAGTAAAAATTAGTATTTAGTTTCTACTCTAAAAATAATGATATACGTGTTTCACTATTTTTTGAAAATTTGGTTTTCAGGACCTCAAATGTGGGGTGGAAAATTGGGTTACTTGGTGTTTAAAGTAACTGCTACTCAAAAACTGTAAATGCTACAAAAGTAAAAATTAGTATTTAGTTTCTACTCTAAAAATAAGGATATATGAAATTTTGGTTTTCATGATCTCAAATGTGGGGTGGAAAAAGGTTTCTTTGGTTTTTAAAGTAACTGCTACTCAAAAACTGTGAATGCTACAGATGTCAAAATTAGTATTTAGTATTTACTCAAAAAATAATGATATAAGTGTTTCAACATTTTTTAAAAATTTGGTTTCCAGGACCTCAAATGTGGGGTGGAAATAAGGGTTATTTGATTTCAAAATAACTGCTACTCAAAAACTGTAAGTGCTACAAATGTAAAAATTAGTATTTTGAAGTTTTGTGCCGGTTAAAAGTAGCTAAGTCCTGTTTATCACCGGTTGGGCCAAGCCGTTGTTTTAGAGTCTTCACACGGGCCAGGCCAAACCTTAAATCAAAGTGGGACTGGCCGAGGTTTTTCACCAAGTATATAGATATTTTAGTGATTTTAGGGTCTTCAGTTGGGCCGGGCCAAACCTGAAGTCAAGGTAGGACGGGCCGAAGTTTTTCATCAAGTATATAGAACTTCTAGGCCTGTAAGAATGGGCCGGGCCTAATTCAAACGGGTTGTTCCGGGCCAGGAGTTTAGGTTTTTAAAACGGGCTGGGCTAAGTTGTCGACGGGCCGAACCGAGACCTAAAAAATTGATCTCTACTATGGATGCACAATTCAAACTCTCTAATTTCATGCGAGCGAAGCCGCTACGGGCACTGCTAGTATATATATAATCTCTTTATGACAAAAGTGCTTTGGCAGAAAAATTATTTCTGTGGCTTTTAATGAAATAAGTAGCATATTTAATACATCATTCCAAGATTTAAAATATAATTTAACTGCTTGAAATTTTTTTAAATATTCTATCAAACAAAAATGTATAGTATAAAAACCATTATTAAGTAGTTCAGGATATCATTACAATAACTGTTGTCATGAAAATAATAATAAAACTATCACACTAAAATAGTTTCCGCCTTTACTATGATTCTATAAGCTTTTGTTTGCAAATGCTTGATTTAATACACTATTTAAGTTTTTAAAACCTAACGCAGTAGATGTAAGATCATGAGAAACTATCTTAGAACCATTATATCTTTACTAATTTTAAAGTTATTTTGGATTTTTTGGTATATTTGAACTCAGTTTTTGTACCTTTATATGAATATACTTGAAAAACCACTTCATAAAAAAAGTATTATAAATTGATTCAATTTTATGGAAAATGTAAGTAACTCTGGCTGTTGAAACCAAAATGTTGCGGTCTCTTCTAATATATTGTTTGACTCCACAAATAACACCAATCAGCGTTTTGGAGTTAACTCTGGACTCCGGGTCAACTCGACTCGGATTCGCTATTTTTGACCGACTCCAGTGAAGTCAACTCCGGAATTAGTTTACTGAATTGACTCCTTCAATTTCTTTGACTCCTCAAAAAATATTTTTTTTTAATATTCAAGATTAAATAGAATGAATAAAGTAAATATATTCTTCTTTGGTATAAACCTTTATTGATTATATTCTTTGGTTGGTTTGAGAGTCTAAAACAGAAAGAACAACAATAAATTGTGGCCATGTTTGTTCATAGTCAAACTGAAGCCAATATGTGATCAAAAAGCTTGATAAAGCTATGAACAAAATCGTTGACATATCCGGCCAAATTAAAACAAAAGACGTAAAGAGCAGTAATGTTCCAGTTAGCTGGAACTGTAACTGAAATTGCAGATTAACTCAAAAATCCGATAAAGTTAACTCAAACTGTAACTGTAACTTAAATTAAACTCAAAATTGCAACTGAAAATGAGAAATCAACGTACTGAGAGAGGAGCAACCAACAACAGAAACAGAACTGTTCGAAACAGACAGCATAAATAATTAGTGATACTATCTAACAGTTTCCCACTCATTACAATCACAAGTTTACAACACAATTTCTCAAATTGAGATTTTGACAATGGCTCAGTGAGAACGTCTGCAACTATCTCCAATGTATTACAATATTGTAATTCAATTAGTCAGCACTGGCCTCACGAGTAAAATGATAAGCTATGTCAATATGCTTCATTTTGGAATAATAAACTGGATTCCTTGAGATTGCCAATGTTGCCTGGTTGTCTTCTTGAATTAATATACATCCCACATTAGCCTCTTTTGCAGCATTCGTAAATGCCATATATTCAGCTTGTGCAGTCAATGTGGCAATTGCTTTCTGTTTGATACTTTGCCAGCTAATAGCACCTCCACCAAAATTAAATGCATAGCCAGATGTTGAGTGTCCGTCAACAACATATCTAGCAAAATCTGCATCACAAAACCCGTATGTTGACATTCATTAACTTCTCTGAACCACAAAACAAATTCTTCTGTCTTCTTCGAATATCGAACAATTCTCTTCTTCGAATATCGAACAATTCTGAAACAGCAAACTGAATGTCTAGTCTTGTACACAATGCAATATAAATTGAAATTCCAACTAATGATTGATAAAACAACTTAATTTCCGATTCCGGATTTATGGTATCAAATTTTGCCAATTCCGGTCTGATTAGTCAGAAATATTTCATGAAAATGTGTTTTTATGTAAAATTAAATTTTGTTGTTTTTAAGATGCACCATGTTTCAAAATGTGGCGACTGACAAGTAGGCTCTTATAAAAGCTTCACAAAACTGTAATTCACCATTAAATTCATCAATTACAAGACCAAGACGATGATGCCACAAATTCAATTTATTAACTTCTGTTTAAGCTTTCAGGTCACCACAAGTATCATCTGATCCAGAGTCAATATACCACAGATTATTCACATTATGTCCCATTGCAATCATGTTACCATTGAGACAAATTGTGCAGAAATAATGTCAAAATAAAATCTCCTGACCTTCCAGTGTTGCAGCTGTTACAGAAGAGATTGTTTTTCAGTTTAGGTACATGCAGTACATCTGACATACTTCTTCAGAATACCATTGCTTAACATTTTAACAGCATCATGTCCAATTCCAATAGCATTGCATTTTGTTCCATCACCAAGTGACACTAATTCAGTAATAGAAAATGTAACATAGTCAATAAACACTAGCGTGCTGCACATCTAGAAGTAAATGTAACTGTAAAGGTGGTTATTTGATTTATTAAAGCTGGACTTAAGAAGTACCTTAGTTTCTCCCTCTCTCTCTTTCTCTTGGATCCTAGTGTAATGCATGTCTCTCTCTCCCTCCTTCTTTTTATATTAGTGATGGGCGATTTCGAACGAATCGTTCATTTTGAACGATTCATTGAGGTGAACCAACTGAGTCGATTCATTAATTCTAAAAAGAATCGCTCAATCTTATTTGGTTCATTTACGTAATTAGCTTAGAGGCGGAGCTTACCGGACTAACCAGCCAATATCAAAGTGCCTCAAGCTTGGCTTATTTATATTAACTCACTATAGAAATTAGCTAAGAAAAAACAGTGTCTCTATCAAAGTTATTTTGATATCAAAAGCGCTATTAAAAAATTCGTGTGCCCCTAAGAATAACAATTCCCTCAATCCGAAAGTCATAAACTTGGCCAATGCATTAGCTAGTTGACTACAGAAAAGGTTTACTGGTGTAGAAACGCAAACTCTCTGCGCAGAGTCAACCTTGCTGGACCCTCGGTTAAAAAGAAAAAAATTTAGCGATGCTTCAGCACTAGAACAGGCAGTAAAGAATGCAAAACTCTTGGCGTGCAGAAAGAATAACAATAATCTAGTGCAGCCTCAAGTAGATGATGTTTTAAAACAACCAAAACCCCGATCTTCAATATGGGATGAGTTTGACAGCAGATATGCAGACTGTATCAACTCCCAAACCCCGATGTCGGAAGCCATCATTAAAGTAAAGCGGCTTACTGATGAACCCTTAATTGCAAGGGATGCTGACCCTTTGAAATGGTGGAGTGACAGAGCTGGTGTATATCCCCGTTTAGTAAAGGTTGTCAAGGAACAGGGACGTAAATTCAGCATTTTCCAGGAAGGGGCAAAATTTTCCCGCCATTATTTAGCCTACTCACAGGGTTACCCGGTGTTGCCCGGGTTGTTTTTTACTTAGATTTTTCCTTTTTCCTGCCAATGAAATATCAAATAAATAACAGATTTTTTTAATTTTTAAAAATTTTCTTATCAATGAAGTATACCTGCAGGCCAAATGTTGCGCCTGCGACTTGGATATGATAAGCGAATGCTCTCACACACACATTACCTTTATATCTATATAAATACGTAAGTACAAGCAGGGAGGAATGGAGAGATGCATCCTCCCACCAGACCATCAATTGATATTTTTTAGGGTATAATACCTATTTTTTAAAAATGACCGTAGCTTTTTTGAGAGATAAAGTGGAAGTATTTGGAAAAATTGGAAAAATACTTACTACTATCCCTCACTGGTCATCAGCTTTTTTGAAGAGAATGTGAACAACTTATTTAATTTTTCTTTCACAACGCCTTTTCCAAGACTTAAGTCTTGTTCAAAGGCGAGAAATGGCATTTGCAGAGGCAGCCATTTATAGGCGCCTACCCTTTTAGCAATGCGAGTGAACTCCTTGCTTAAGGGAGTTACGCTGGTGACGCCGGCGAGGTTCGAACTGCCGACCTAACGATCGACAGGCGAACGCTCTACCGCTCTGCCACCAGCGCCTCAACTTCTGAAATGTATCCTCCCAGGAATTTCTGGATCCGCCACATATTGCAGGGGCAGGTACAGGATTAGTAAAAAAGATGTCCAAAATGGTGTGTGTATAATTGTATTTTATTTTTGCGTAGTAAATAATAATAACTTTGATGTAGACAGCTGTGAGGGAATCAACATTGTATCAATACCACTAATAGGGTAAAGTTACACGAGTTCGCTGATTGTATTTTGGCACAGGAAATAGCTAAACTTTGAACCAACGCTGATACACAATTTATTACTATGCATTTATTGGTACATCCAGCATCGAGTTCAGATATAAAATTGTCTACACACGCAAAAAGAAATCCAATACGCATTGAATCATCACGAGGTTAAGTAAAGTTAAAATTAGCAATTTATGTAATAAACTCTAGGTGCAAAAATACGTAAATTTTGGAAATCGAGGGGAGGGATTGTCTACACACGCCAGAAGGATTCCAATATGCATTGATTCATCACTAGGTTAAGTAAAGTTAAAATTAAATAAGTATATAGTAAACTCTAGGTAAAAAAAATTTCAAAATTTGAAAATAAAGGGGGGGCAAATTCCCTCCTGCTCCCCCCGCAATTTACGTCCCTGATTGTGTATAGTGGCAACATCTGTACCTTATGAGCATATTTTTTCTAAAGCAGGACAAACAATCATGGAAAGAAGAAATCGTCTCACAACATCAAATGTAGCAAAACTGTCTTTTTTAAATGTTAATCTGAGTATATAAAAACGTTATTTTTTTGGACTGTTGATTTATTAAAATAAACACAAATTAATTCTTATTCATTTTACTAACGGTTTTATCTGACTAATAAGTATAAAAAGTTCGCAGTATGAATCTTTCAACGAGTCAGTTAACGATTCTGAACGAGTTAAAGAATAAACAACTCATTGAATGAGTGTGAATGCGCGTATCATTGGCTGGCACAGCAAATGGGTTAATTGAATGAATCTTCAAGGTCAACTGAATCAAATGAATGGATTCAGTAAAAAGAATCGGACTTGCCATCACTATTTTATATGTTTCTCTTGCTAGAATTCTCTCTCTATTATCCTTTCTTGCTTTGTTATGTCTCTTTCTCTTCTTTTCATTCTTCTTTTTGTGCTTTTCTTCTCTCTCCCTCTTTCTATTGAAATGTATGTTGTACCTTAGTGCATTTTTCTTTTTTGTCTCTTTTCTCTCTTTTTTATCGGTTCTTTCTCTCTTTTTTTCTCTTTCTTTTTTCTTCTCTATATCTCTCCATTTTCTTCCTTCCTTTTTGTTTCTCTTTCTCTCTTAAATAATTACATTAAAAATGGATTTCTGCAACTTGCTTGAGGTCGCTGGAGTTTCATTACTATTTATTTATGTTTATTTTATTCGTGTTAAGTGTTAAGGCATATTGACCAAACCACCACCTTTAAAGAAACTGTTATGTCAAGTAGACATGGAGCAGCTTCGGAATTCGTACAATATTTATATAATCAAAAATATTATTTGTTTAATTTTTAACTTTACCAATTTAATTTTTGCAGAATTTTTACTAAATTTGGTTTAATTTTTACTAAATTTGGTTTAATTTTTACTAAATTTGGTTTAATTTTTACTAAATTTGGTTTAATTTTTACTAAATTTGGTTTAATTTTTACTAAATTTGGTTTAATTTTTACTAAATTTGGTTTAATTTTTGATTAATTTTTTACTAAATTTGGTTTAATTTTTTTTAAATTTTCACTTCTATTGATAAGATAAGATAACGTTTATTATAGTGGTTTAGAAGACTTTACGCCTATAGACAACCACTTCGAATTAAAAAAAAATAAAATAAACTAAATAATAATAATAATAATAATAATAATAATAATAATAATAATAATAATAAATAAAATAAGAATATTGCCACTGATAAATAGATCTTCACTGAGAACTATTTAGCTAATAGAGCCATTTTTAAATGTTCTAAAAAAACTATAATTTTTGATTATTTATTTCTGTCTTAATTAGTCTTTTTTATGTTTTCCATGTCATTTACGTTAAAATAACAGTTAACTCCCATCAAAATTGGCCCAGGCTGCTATACTAAGAAATTACTTATATGAGAATGAAAAATACACTATCAGCATACATAATTTCCGACATCTGTATGTATGTACGTTAGCAATTTTGCATAACGCAACGGCCGCTGGGGTCAGCTGTTACAAAAATTAGTGTGCGCAGGTGCATGAGAAAAGTTATTACAAAATTGTTCACTGTTAGCCCAAAATATCAAAAGAGATGGCGCTGAAATCGAAAAATAATATATATTTAAAAAATTCCGTTATTTTTTATGGGCTATATCTAGTTAATAATAGTGACAATAAAAGGTTAATACCACAAAATTAAAAGATTGATATCCTAAAATTAAAAGTATGCTACTTTATTCATAAAAACCCCTCCAATAAATCAATGAATTATCAAACACCAATTTGACTCTCCTTGTGTAGAATAAATTTATTTACTTTTTATAATTACCAGACACCATGTCAGCAGTTTTCTTCAAATATTTCTGGAACCGTTTTTCATCTGATCCTGTAAAAACTACCGGTGAAAACTTATTTCTTACGGACATCTTTAGCAAACATTCTGTTGCTATATCTAATTTGGCAAATAAATGCTTGCATTTATTCAGATTAATTGCAAATAATGCATTCATTGTTAAAGAAACAGATAATGAAAATAGAAGTCAGTTACAACTCGGCTAAATATTTGAAATTCTTTATTATCGCTATATAAGCATGTAGAACATCTAAGTTTTTTCTAAGGAGGATATTTCTTCATTGATTATATATATATATATATATATATATATATATATATATATATATATATATATATATATATATATATATATATATATATATATATATATATATATATATATATATATATATATATATATATATTTGTTACTTTTATGTTGCTTCACAAGTCAGGTTGGAGGAGCATGCTCAACACCACCGACAATGCGATCTTGGGGCTAGGCAATTCATGCCACATGCTCCTCAACCGCAAAGAATTAGACCAAAGCGAGTGACTACCAACAGACAGAAAGAACTGATGGCAATTATTGCACATAGAGAGATGTTAAGCGCAAAATGGTTAGATGAAGATGATGTTGACTTGTCGTGTGTATCGATTCGACAAGAAATTGATCAATCAACTACTATGCCCATTGTAACAATTGAGGAACATTTGAATTCCCCATGGGAAGATGTTAGAAGCTAGAATATAAATTCTCAATTTGTTAATGACGTTCAAGCGTTGTTATAGTCAATTTGAAATCTGTTACGCAAGACTAAAAAACTGTATGAAAAATTTATTTGTATAACTTTTAATTCTATTTTTAGCATAAAAGCCAGTCGTATAAAATATTGTTAGTTATTTTGTTGTTGTTTTTTTGGGGGTAAAATTTGTTTGACATAATTTTGTTAGGGGGTGACTGAAAGTTTGACAGTTGTTGACAAGGGGGAGGGAGGGGGTAACAAATCGCCTAAAAATTGTTGACATAATTAATGGACGTCCCCTTTCCTAATACTAGAATTAATTGTCAGACAGAAAATTCCCTTAATTGTCTCGTTGATAGAAAACATTGTTTGATGATAACAAAATTGTCTTAATTCTTATTCAGAAAATTCCCTTAATGGTCTCGTTGATAGGGAAATATTGTTTGATGATCAAAAATCTTTCCCTGTCTAGAAGCATGTTCCATCATAGATGCTGATGATTATCACATTGGGTCTTATGAGAATGTACTTATCGATCAATTACCATCTATTCCGGCATTGATTGATGGTGGTGCAGAAGTGTGTTGCATTAGAGAAGATTTAATCCTACCTCTTCATATGGTACCACATAAATTTATTAAATTGTCTGGCCTTAAAGGTCAACCAGAGATTGTAGGATGTGTCAGATTAGTTGTTCGACCTGATATTGTGGGTGATGACATTGTGAACCTAGCACCCAAGGTTCGAGCATGGTTCGCTGTCGTCCCAAATCTTAATGAACAAATTATTATTACTTCCTCTGTAAATAACCTATTAAAAATAATAACATTATATGACACTATTGCGTATCCTATTAAAAACAAACAAAATGCACATGACTCTGATGAAAATGCTCCTAGACTTGAAGTAAATAAAAATGTTTCTCGTGCTGCTGAGGCTGGAAAAGTTAATTCACAGGCCGATACTTGTCATGTTTCTGTTGTTCCGGGTGAAGATGTTTGTCCAGGTGCTGATGCGGGGGGAAATGATTCACAAACCGACGCTCGATTTGTAACAGTTAACGATGATTGTCAAGGGGTAGACGATAGTAATGATCAAAATGCGTTTGCTAAGGAGCAACATGATTGTCCTTCACTTAAGTCCTTTTGGTTATTAGGTAAAGACAAGTGTAAAAACTTCTATATCGACAGGGGACTTTTGTTTCACAAGGAGGAGGAGAATAATAATAATAATAACAATAATAATAATAATAATAATAATAATAATAATAATAATAATAATAATAATAATAATAATAATAATAATAATAATAATAATAATAATAATAATAATAATAATAATAATAATAATAATAATAATAATAATAATAATAATAATAATAATAATAATAATAATAATAATAATAATAATAATAATAATAATAATAATAATAATAATAATAATAATAATAATAATAATAATAATAATAATAATAATAATGATTCTACCCTGCCTTGAGACGCCGTTTTTAGCTGTTAGTTGCCTCGTTTAAAAGCAACGTGCCTTGAGACGCCGAATAGTTGCCGTGAGACGCCGTTTTTCTGCCTTGAGACGCCGTTTTTGCTTTGAGACGCCGTTTTTGCTTTGAGACGAACTATTGGCATTTCCTGGTTTTGATGCGCGCTTAATTAAACGAGTTCGCTTGTCCAAATTAGTTTTTAAATGAAACAAAAAAAATAAATCTATTGAAAAAAGATATTTATAAAGAAAATAATTTCCGTGTAGTTTCTCCTATGTTTTTGGATTTAATTATCTATATACGTAGCCATAATCTTTCCGATAAAGGTTTAAAAATTCATTTTCAGACATTCTGAACTAGGTTTTTTTTACAATAAATTGCTTCAATTTTGTTTCCAAGGGGAAATACTGAAATCTTCAAACGTAAGATTTACTGTGAGCATATTTGTATCCCTAAGAACTTTGGTGCAGCCCTCACCTTGGCCTTGCTTAACTTGCAGATGAAAAATGTAGCATACATGTCATCTTATATCTTTCGCCGGGATTGAAATAATTAATACTGGCCTTTTTCACCACTTTCCTGTTTCTTGGGTTAAAATGAACGTTTACCTATAAAACACTTAGAAGAATGAAACATCAAGACGCCCAAATTATTAAATTTATAATAATTAGTTTTGTGTGGTGAGGTCATGCACATCTCGCATATTTAACTTAACTTACCACATTCCCGCATTCTCAAAGCCCGCCTTTAGTCATTTTAGCTTGACAAATTTTCTGTTAGATTTTCAGTTTGTTAGAAATAATGTCTCGTACGTTCTTGAGTGAAATTTTGGAAAGTGAAGTGATAGAGGTAAGTATTTTAAACTTAATGTTGGGCTGTTCTTGGACGCCGATGGCGCCCGTTAAAAATTTATAAATGAAATCTAAAATTCAATTAATTTCAATTTATTTATGATTTAAACATAAATTTTTAGCAAAAAATTTGTCTCTACCGCTGGTAATTACACCTTTAACTTCTAACATTTTTCTCTAAGAAATATACTACCATGGTTTCCTTGGTAACAGAATCTATGGCTGCGTTTATGTCTTCATATATTTATTTATATTATATACTTTATTTACATATTAATTTAAAGTCATGCAACTAATTATAAGAGGTAGACTTTTTGTACAGCGCTTTTTTTGTTACGTTTCTATTATATAGTTGAGTTGTCTAAAAATCGTCTTATCTCAGGCAACTTTCCCTTAATTCAAACAAAAATTTTGAACTCATAACAAAATGACATATTGTTCCGGCGTTGTATGTGTTTTGAAACTTATTTTAAAGTGAAACTTTTTTAGGTAGTCCACCTTGCTTCAGAGAGCGCAATACTCTCCAGTGGTCTGGTAGACAAGCCCAACATATTGAAGTCACCTTCAGAAGACGCTGATGTCACAGAGTAATTACTATTTTCAATTTTTTTCGCCAAGGCTGGTGGTATGATGGTAAGGCGTTCGTCTGTAAACCTGAAGGTTGGCAGTTTGAGTCCTAATGAGTTTATCAACACCTAAAGTGATGTGGGCGCCTGGAAAAACGGCTAACTCTGGTTGAATTTAATGGACCTACAAATGATAGATAACAGCGGCTTGACTGTTTGAAAAAAAATTTAAAAAAATTGATAGATATAACTTAACACTTTCAGTTCGCTCATGCCTAATCGCCAAGTTTTGCCTCAACGTCTTGGCCAGCATGTTTCGGCTCAATTGGCTTCTGTTGACAAGTAATTACAGTTCACCTCTTAAAAGTGTTGACCTTAATTGTTATTTTATTTAAAATCCTAATTAAAGCATTTGCTTAAAACTTTCAGCTCTTTCGTTCCAATGCGCAAGGTTTTGCCTGCTCGTTTTGGCCAGCAAGCTCCTTTGGTTTCTGTTGACAAGTAATTACCGTTCGCCTTTTAAAAGTCTTGAACTTACTAATTATTTAATTTAAAATCCTAATTAAAGCATTTACTTAACACTTTAGCTCTTTCGCTCCAATGCGCCAGGTTTTGACCGCACGTTTTGGACAGGAACATGATTTGCCTTTCTTCGCTTTAGTGAACAAGTAATTAATGTTCACCTTTTAAAAGTGTTGAGCTCAATCGTTATTTAAAATAAAATCCTAATTAAAGCATTTACTTAACACTTTCAGCTCTTTCGTGCAAATTCCGCAAGTTTTGCCTCCTCGTTTTGGCCAGGAAGCTGCTTCGGTTTACTTCACTTCAGTTGACAAGTAATTACTGTTCACCTTTTAAAAGTGTTGAGCTTAATCGTTATATAATTTAAAATCCTAATTAAAGCATTTACTTAACACTTTCAGCTCTTTCGTGCAAATTCCGCAAGTTTTGCCTGCTCGTCTTGGCCAACAAGCTCCTTCCGTTCATTTGGCTTCTGTCGACAAGTAATTACAGTTCACCTTTTAAAAGTGTTGAGCTCAATCGTTATTTAAAATAAAATCCTAATTAAAGCATTTACTTAACACTTTCAGCTCTTTCGTGCAAATTCCGCAAGTTTTGCCTGCTCGTCTTGGCCAACAAGCTCCTTCCGTTCATTTGGCTTCTGTCGACAAGTAATTACAGTTCACCTTTTAAAAGTGTTGAGCTCAATCGTTATTTAAAATAAAATCCTAATTAAAGCATTTACTTAACACTTTCAGCTCTTTCGTTCCAATGCGCCAGGTTTTGCCTCCTCGTATTGGCCAACAAGCTCCTTCCGTTCATTTGGCTTCTGTCGACAAGTAATTACAGTTCACCTTTTAAAAGTGTTGAGCTTAATCGTTATATAATTTAAAATCCTAATTAAAGCATTTACTTAACACTTTCAGCTCTTTCGTTCCAATGCGCCAGGTTTTGCCTGCTCGTATTGGCCAACAAGCTCCTTCCATTCATTTGGCTTCTGTCGACAAGTAATTACAGTTCACCTTTTAAAAGTGTTGAGCTTAATCGTTATATAATTTAAAATCCTAATTAAAGCATTTACTTAACACTTTCAGCTCTTTCGTTCCAATGCGCCAGGTTTTGCCTGCTCGTATTGGCCAACAAGCTCCTTCCATTCATTTGGCTTCTGTCGACAAGTAATTACAGTTCACCTTTTAAAAGTGTTGAGCTTAATCGTTATATAATTTGAAATCCTAATTAAAGCATTTACTTAACACTTTCAGCTCTTTCGTTCCAATGCGCCAGGTTTTGCCTGCTCGTATTGGCCAAGAAGCTGCTTCGGTTTACTTCACTTCAGTTGACAAGTAATTACCGTTCACTATTTAAAAGTGTTGAGCTTAAAAATCTTAAATAAAGCATTTACTTAAAACTTTTAGCTCTCTCGTTCCAAATTCAGAGTTGACATCTTTGCCATCGGTGAGCTAATTTATTTTTGTATGTTTTATGGCTAGACTGCAATTAATAAAAATTGTTATAAAGAAGTTGTCAACTGCATCAAAATTTATTATATATGGCAAAACCACCAATATTACAATAAGCCAAAACTGAATATTTACCTGTGACAAACATAATATATAGACTCTCATCAATCATAATTATTTTTACAGGTAAAACAACGAAAAAAATTTGAGTGTCCGCTGTGCCACAAATTTGTTTCCAAGTTGCCTCCTCACTTGCGCAGCAAGAAACACAATATAGAAAATCCTATTGCTCTGGTAACTTCCGCAGCCGACTATAAAAGACGGAAGACTGGTATTAAAAAGGATAGGAAAACGTGTAAATTTTGTAATGTAAATGTTATAAGAATGGACATGCACGTTAAACTTTTTCATCCCGAAACTATTTACAATAATCCGGATGTAACTGAAATAAATGCATGCAACCCTCTAACTCTGCACCCTAATCATGACAATGTTTTAAAAATAACTGGCCCTAGCAAAAAATTAATTATAGATAAAAAAATGTTTTTTAATTTTTCTAACTATTTGGCATCGGCGGGGGGGGGCAACAAACTTGGTTCCCATAGAATAGTTAAACACTGTAAAACAATAGTTGACGCTTGTGGATCGTCTTTAGATAAATTAAATATTGAAAATGTAGAAGAGAAGTATTTTAATCCTTTGTTTCTTAAATGTAAATTAGTTATAGTAAATGGTCGAGGAGTCCGACAAGTTAAACCTTCATCGATAGCAACCTATCTGTATTCCTTTCGACAATTTGTAAAGTATATATTGTATAAACACCCCGAAATAAGTAATGAATTAAATTTTTCTAATTGGATTCATGTAATACCTAACTGGATAAAGACGGTCCACAAGGAGGGTTCCCGTCATCGTGCAGAGTTAGAGGGTCGTAGATATAGAGACAGACTCACCACTAAATTTTATCCTGCATACACGAAAAGTCATGATATCTTACAACTCTATAAAACATTTCCCAATAGTTTAATTAACAGTTATGATAAAGATACTTTAAATAATATTATGCTTAGTTTACGAAATCACTTTATTATCTCATTAACCGCTTGTAACGCTCCACGCCCGTGCGTTCTCACAAACTTCACCCTAGAACATCTTGTTGATATAAATGATGATTCAGATTGTGCAACATTTTTAATTGATAAACACAAAACTGCGGGAGTTTACGGAGGCGCAACCATAATTTTCGAACCCCAACTTTTTAACTTATTCAATTATTATTTAAAAATAAGAAACAAGCATTTAAAAAATATTAACATAGACACAACATACATATTCATCACATCCTCAGGCAAACAAATTACATCATCACTCATTAGAATAATCCTGACAAAGTGCTATAACTCCCTCGGTTTTCCTCATGATGTTTCTTGTAATACCATAAGAAGATTCATGGCCTCTGAAATTGCTGCAAACAATCCCAACAGCCGATACATGGCAGCGAAACACATGCAGCACTCAAGCAAAACTGCTGAAATACATTATTCTGTTCAGTCTAAAAAGGGGGCTGCCAATTTGTTCTTGGAGGAAGCTAGATATGCATATAATAAAAAAACATCTGCATCAACTAGCACAATAACTGAACCCTTCCATGAAACTTTAGCTGCTTCTTCTGATATCCCTCCAGACCAGCCTGCAGACAAACTCTCCAGCCAGAGGGTACGGTGGGAGTATGAACATGGCAACAGTATAAAATCCCTTTTCAAATACTATATTGTAAATAAAAAAGCGCCTACACTGGAACAACTTCGCGATATTTTAAGTAACAATCAAGACTTTTATCAAGAGTTAATTATTAAAAGATGTATAAATGTTAAAATTAAAAAGGATATTGATAAGTTAAATTATGCTATCCTAGCAAAAATAAAAAGTTTTTTTTAAGACCGCTTTTGTACAGTTTTTTCTTTCAGCTTCCCGTGTAAGCGATTTTGTACATTTTATTTTCTTTCAGCTTCCCGTGTAAGCGATTTTGTACATTTTATTTTCTTTCAGCTTCCCGTGTAAGCGATTTTGTACATTTTATTTTCCTTCAGCTTCCAGTGTAGGCGATTTTGTACATTTTATTTTCCTTCAGCTTCCAGTGTAGGCGCTTTTGTAAATTTCAATTTTTTCAGCTTCCCGTGTAAGCGATTTTGTACATTTTATTTTCTTTCAGCTTCCCGTGTAAGCGATTTTGTACATTTCATTTTCTTTCAGCTTTCCGTGTAATCGTTTTGTACATTTCATTTTCCTTCAGCTTCCCGTGTAAGCTTTTTGTACATTTTAATTTTTTTCAGCTTCCCGTGTAAGCGATTTTGTACATTTTATTTTCCTTCAGCTTCCAGTGTAGGCGCTTTTGTAAATTTCAATTTTTTTCAGCTTCCCGTGTAAGCGATTTTGTACATTTCAATTTCTTTCAGCTTCCCGTGTAAGCGATTTTGTACATTTTATTTTCTTTCAGCTTCCCGTGTTATTGTTTTTGTACATTTCATTTTCTTTCAGCTTCCCGTGTAAGCTTTGTGTACATTTTTTATGTTGTTTAATTTTTTTATTGCATATAAATTACTTTTTCTTTCATCTTGTTCAAGTTTTGCATGTAAACCTTTTTTAGCGTCATGTGTTGCTTTTGTAGATTTTGTTTCAACATACTGTTAGTTTTTACATTTTTGAAATAATTTAATTTCAATATTGTTTGACTTATTTCCCTGGTATGTGCAAGATTGTGAAAAGTTGAAAATTGTGGCACATAGGTTAAATTCAAAGCTAGAAACTCGGGTGAGAATAAGATGCTGTCAAAATTATGGGAAAAGTATAAGAAAAAAAATCAAAAGATGGTAATGTAAAATATCAATTTTTTCACTTCAGCAAATATACTATAAAACTGTCACAAAGTTTTTGAACTAATTCTTATAATACCTGCTCTTTCTCAATTCCAGAACCACTAAAGATAACTTTAAATTCTCATCAAAAATGTTATCAATCACAAAGTGCTGTGATTCAATTGTCTAAGACACATTATCATCTAATTATTTTAATTTACAATAAATCTAAATTATTTTAAATCATAGTATTTTATTTATTTCCCTTATCATATTAAGTTAATCTTAGTTTGTCTTCTATCACTCATTCATCATATCAGTTACTAAGTCTAAGTAGTTTCATCATTTTCAATCACCAGTAACAATCATTAAATTAAGTTATAAATTATTTATCACCATAATATACCGTGACATCCTCGACACAAACAATCTTAAGTGTTCTTGTCTTATAATCTCTCACCTTTTCATCAACTTTCTTTATTAAGATCTCATTTTGGACCAATGGTGAACAAAACACAAATGCTTTTAAATAAAAGATGTAAGTCTTACTTTTATGTCCTTAGGACTACACTAGACTAGACTACTATAAATTAGGTCACTAGTTCACTAGGTCCTTATGTATGTCTTTTTCAAGTTTTTCAAAGTAGTCACTAGTCTAGTTGACTAGTAGTCCATGTCTCATCTTTCCAGGTACCTGGGTCCTGGGGGGGTTGATACACCAAAATGTTATTGAATTCAATAAAACAACTTGCTCTTTAAATTTTACTTTAAAACTTGTTAAAAAACTCTTTTAAGTGTGGTTTAAAGTTTAACGGAACAATTGTTCCGATAAAAATATATTTAAATATATTATATCGCAAACAACTATTGACTTATTATACGTATATAAGCACGTGATATTTTATAACGAATCAGAAGCCAAAAATCGACATTATTACCATAAAGTTTATAAATAGACAGAAGGGTGTATCTCTGAAATCTTAATTAATTTTTAATTTTCATAATTTTATTGGAAACCATCATAATTCTTAAAATGTGAGATATTTGCGCGCTACAATTTTTAAATTTTCAAAAAAATTGTTTACAGGAGTTTCTTCTAATATCTCTTTAAATAGATAAAATTGATCTATCATTTTAAGTACAAACAGTTTAATTTGATGGATAGCTTAACTCTCTAAAAAAAAACTTTTTTTGTCAAAATTTATTAATTATACCTTAAATGAAAAGGTTTTTATTTAGCACTAGTCGTGCAATTATAAAGTTAAAACTTTAAATACTCATTCAGAAAAAGCTAGGTTGAAAAAATATAAAATTTGGTCACTAACTTTTAATTAGTTTAAAAATTATTGAAGCAAAGCAATGAAATCACCTTTGTTAACATTTTAATTCCCTATATTGTTAAATGTTGAGCTACAAAACAATAAATTCAGATAATTGTCCAAAATTATCTAAAGTTTCATCCTATGAAGTTTGGTTAAAAAATTCGCTTTTGTTTAAAACTTATTTACTTAAAACAAAGGACCGAAAGCTTCATTGAAACCGTACACTTTACAAAATATACTGTAGCTTAAATTTAACATTAAACGTTTAGCTACAACGTTAAAATTTAATAATCTAAAGAAACGTATTAAAAATTACTATCATTTTTCGAATATCAAGTATGGTTAAAAATCTTCAATTGGTAAAAAAGATATTCACTGTACGGAATAAAAGTCTTTTTATCAATTAAACAGTTAATGGATGACCTATAAAACTACAGTTACAGATAACTGTCTTAAATTACCCTTTCTATTACTGCCTCAAATTTGGTTGAGAAATATTAATTGGTTAAAATTTTATTGGCGAAAAATCGAGCCAAAAAATTGCACGAGTGCTAACCATTACTTAAATATCTTTACCATGGCTGTAAACGTTGACCTTCAAAACTCAAATTTTTGGCTTTTTTTTACGAATTAGTTAAGGTTTTAACATGTAAAGTTTGGATGAAATATTTCAAGCGGTTTGGGCGTAATTCGTGAAAAACCTACGAAACGAAGCTAATATAGACCTAACCGTTTATGAAATATCTTTATTTTGGCATTAATCGTTGAGCTACAAAGTTTTAAATTCAGATTTATTTTAAATAGTAGCAATATGTTTATTGTATGAAATTTGGTAAGAAACTATCAAGCGGTTGAAAAGATATTCGAGAAAAGTAAATTAAAAAACTTGAGTGTATCGAGAACTCATATTCGAGCTTTGTGTCAGATGCTTCATTATAGTGGTCTAAGTGCCTTTTTTTACGAAACTCAAAATATAATTAAAATAATTAAATTTACTTAGAATAATAGTAAATAATACGTTTTTTTAAGTGGTTACTGAAAATTTCAGCTCTTTAACGCTTTTAATTCGGCTTATTATTCGAAAAATGTAAAATCGCGCAAATTTTTCAAAAGCTGAAAATTCAAAATTTTGACTTTCAAAAATTTTTTTTTTCGATCAATTCTTTTATGTTTGTCTATCTGAACATATTAAAGTGAAAACCGCATTTTAATTAAACTCTCCGCACTCAGAACTACTACGTCGTCTAATGGCAATCTGTAATCCGAGTAGGATTATAATAATAATAATAATAATAATAATAATAATAATAATAATAATAATAATAATAATAATAATAATAATAATAATAAAAGTGGATTTGCCAAACCGCGAAAATGGACTTTACGAACCGTAGCGGTTCAAGAAGTCCAGTTCTGTAAATTTTTTGTTTATATTTATATGGACTTGTTGCACCGTTTTAGTGGATTTAAGGAACCGAAATCGGATTTTAGGAACCGTTGGATTTTAGGCTTCGTAAACAATTCAGTGGATTTTAAAACTCTTTTTATTACAAGTTGTATATTTACTTGATATAGTAAATGTAAAATAAATTATTCTTTTAATGTTAATAAATTTATAAAACCTAATCGATTAATTAATCAAATTACTGCTTGAAACAGCAATTTTTTGAAATAATCAACCGAAATCATTAACGATAATGCTTTTCGGCTAGTCATTCGGCCGCGCATTTCGCCATATTATAGCGTTTTTCTCGGTTGTTAAACGAAGTAGATTTGTTTTGATGCTGAAGTTTCGAAAACTTTATAAGGTCAGTTGTTCAATAGAGTAATTTTTGTTTAAGTTTTATTGTTATAAATAGCTGTGATTTAAAAAACGTAGAATCTATTGACAGTGCGCGCACTGTAAAATAACGCGATTGGCTATTGACAGTGAGCGGTTAAGTACTGCTAATAGGCATTCGTTATTAACAGTGAGCGCACTATATTATAGCACAAAAGGCTATTTACAGTGCGCGGCAGCAATACAAATAATTTTAAAAACAAATTATATGATTTATTTATCTCAATAGAAAATAAATATTCACTTTCATCACATATTATTTCTATCGTCAAATAACTGGCAAATTCAACATTGTGAAATATTCTATTTTTTTAAGTGGGTCCCCAGCAGGTTGAAGGGGCTTTTTCAACATGTTTAAAAAAACATCGGGAACGATATCTGGTGATTACGTTCGGTACCAGCTAATGCCTCGGCGGTTCGTCCAGGTTGCAATCGTTAAAATTGTTACTGTGCCGGCGGCAGTCCCGTATGTCTACTTGAAAAAATCAAAGCAAAGTGAAAAATCTTTAGAATATATGTACATCTATATAAAAATCAAAACATTTGCCAAAAACCTTTAGAAAATACCTACTGACAAAAATCAAAGTAAATTACAAAATCATTAGAATATATGTACATCTATAAAAAAAATCAAAACATATGTTTAAGACCTTTAGAAAATATAAACATCTTTATTAATTAATAGAGGAATAAATCGTTTTGGCAAAACCGACGGGACAACAGCACTTTTACCGCTTATTGCCCCGGCTGCCGGCTGGGTAATAGTTATAACTTTAAGGGTTCGGCGTTATTATTCAATGAATTGATTCGTCAGTGTTTTAAAAATTCAATCAAATATAATTTATTATTAGTTAATTTTCAATTTGTTTTATTGCATCAATTATTTTTGTGTATACTAGTAAATAGTATTAGTATAAAGTATAGTATAGTAGTATAGTCAATTAGTGGTTTAAGTTAATAGTTAACAGGGCTTAGCTATCTTGTCTTATCTTGCATTGGAAATATATTATAACCACAGAATTAACTATTTTTTATTTTTCAGTTTATTATTCATATTACAAAATTGGATATTGATGAAAATAAGTCAGAACTCTCTGAAGAAATTATTCAAAAAAACCTAAAGAAGAGAGAAGCTTCTTTAATGATAGACAAAAAGAAGAAAATAGAAAAAAGTGAAGAAAAATTTGCTTGTATGATTATTTAGATTTGTTATTCTAATTTGTATGATTTAATTCTTGGAATAAATGTCAGTAGTCTATTTTTGGATATCACATTAATACTTTTTTTTTAATAAAATTGATTAGGTTTTTTTTATTAATATTGAGTTAACATTTTCCCCATTGTGAAAAAAGTTAAAAAGGATATCAAGATACTTGATATATTTGGCAAAAAGCTATCTTTAGAAAAACTTTTTTTTTAATTCTTATGATATTCATTTTATCAAGGATGACAACATATCAGAAAAATCAGATCTCTTATTTTTAAATCCTGACAGTGAGGTAGAACTTACCTTTCTTTAAAATAACTCAATTGAATGTTCAATAGTCATAATTCATGATAATGTTAACAGGATGATGAAAAATCAGAAGAAAATGAAGTATTTACAGTACATCATCATGATAACAAGGTGAAATCACTTTAGTATAGCATTTATAATGGCTTTCTATAAGTTTATTGATTCATGTATATTTTATGGCCAGAATGCAATTGATAAATAAATAATGTTATGAAGTTTTCAACTGCATCAAATGTTTAGTTATTTTTGTGCAAAATCTTTTTCAATGCAAAACACATTAATATTACAACAATAAGCAAAAATTGAGGTTCAAGTGTAAGCTTTTGTGTATAATGCTTTAATTCATTTTTTCAGAAAACACAAAATCATCTTAAAAGAAAGAAAATTGCAAAGAATATGGTTAACTCAAGCGAAGCTGCAGAAATTAATTCTCTACAGTCAAATGCTATTTTGTTTAAGGATATCATAAATGACATTTATAGCACATTTACATGCCTATAACCTTTTCTTATAAATGAATGTATATTCATCGTATATAATTTTAGTTTTTGTACACATTTTAAGCTTCACATATAACGTTTTGTATATTTGTAAAGCTTAGTGTGAAGCTGTTTTTATCCATTTTTATAAGCTTCTTGTTTTTTTTTACGTTTTTTTAGCTTAGTCTGAGTGTGTAAGCCTTTTGAAAAGTTAGTTTCAGCTTCCTTTTTAGTGTGTAAGCTTTGTGTTAAGCTTCATGTGTTGCTTTTGAGCATTTTGTTTCAACTCACCATAAAATCTTTTGTACATTTTTTAAAACTAATTTGATTTAAATATTGCTGACTTATTTCACTGGCAAAAAGTTTTTGAACTAAGTCTTTATAATTTATGCTCTTTCTCAATTCAAAAATTATTGATGATAATATTTAATTATCTTCAGAAATTTTATCAATCACAAATTGCTTCATTCTTTGAATACTAGTTCTATGATTTGAGGAGCAGCATCGTCAAAAGATAAAGCTGCAATTAAATTGTCTAAGACACTTTATAATCATCTAATTTTATTAATTTCAAATCACTTATCAATCAAATCCTGTTGATTAGTAATTCAATCATTAAATTTTCTTCATTTATTTTCAATTTGTTTTCATAGTATTTTATTTAATTACATCATCATCATAGTCACAATCTTAGCTGACTTAGCTTTAGCTTTGTTTTCTATCACTCAATAGTTTTAAATTGTTTTAAAATTAGCCATTTAATTTTTTATTAATTATTGAATTGCTTGAAAAATTAAAATTCTGAATCTAGAATAGGTGCAGACAAAACATTTTATTGAACAGTTGATGCAATAAAGTTTTAGAATCCAAAAGGTTAATAGAGTGACATCTTTACCTGGTGCACATTTCATAAAATAAAAAACGGGTTTTTAAAAAATTCGAAACCCAAACTAAATCATTTAAAACTTATGAATCTAAAAAGTCAACCTTGTGATTTTTCCTCCATAGTCTACACGTCGAGTCTAGCGTTTTAAACCCCCGTGGTCGATCGGGTTTTTTTTGATAGTTTATATAGCGCCTTTTCCAGAGTTCAAAGGCGCTGTTCATGCCCCACGGAGAGAACGATTTTACCCACTAAGATTTCCGTTTACAAGAGGTACTAGGCAGTGAGTGGGAGTCGAACCGTGAAGCTCTCACATTTAAGGATAACACTCTACCAACTCAGCTAACCTAGCACCTAAAAAACATTTTATGCAATAATAAGTTAATTTCAATTGTGTTTAATTAGTTGCAATTAAAAAATCACAAATCCATGTTATTAAAACAACCATATTTAAAATATATTTGAGTCGGATCGTGTAGTGTCATCAGTGGCGTAGCGAGAGTATCTGGCGCCCGGGGGCAAGGTATAAAAATTGTTGTCTTTTCTTTTGCTTTTTTGCGCCCCAAAGCCTGGCGCCCGGGAGCAGATGCCCCTCCCTGCCTCCCTTCGCCACGCCACTGAGTGTCATTATGTTGAGAAAGTGTGCAGTTTGGCAAAATATAACAACTCTGATCTCATACCCATGTATTTCTCCAAAAACAAACAAGTTAGCCATAAAATCCAGGTTTTTTCACAAATTCCTTATTACATTTATTATGATTCGGCGATTTTTCATTAAATGCAGAACTTTTTTAGTGAAAGTTTTTTACAAATTTATTTATTAATTTAATAACGTTTGAATTATTGCTTTTTCAAAACTTAGATAATTTTTTTAAATTAAAAAGTAAAACAAAAATTTCAGAAAATTTTTAAAAAATAATATATATTAAAATTTTCAGCTTAATTGGATAACGGAAAGTTAGTTAAATTTCACTTTTAAGTTTTGCATACAAGCAAACAAGGCCGGCCATGAAGTTTATATAGAAAAAATTTAAAAATTGGTACTGTTTAGATGAAATTTTTGTAAATTGTAAATCTTAAAATTTAAAAGCCATGAACCAGAACACGGTTTTTAGATAATCGTAAACGGGAACATAAGCATTTCTTAGTCATATAAGTGAAACTAAGAACTTTTATAAAGTCAAATGCATTTTTCCATCAAATATTTAAAATATGACAACGAGCAGACAAAACACAGAATTCTTTAAAAATTATTATAAAAAAGTAAAGCGGATTTTAAGCATCGTAAACATCGTGCTTTAAATTGTTTGAACCATTATAATAAGGATTATTTTATTTACAGTAGCATTTGTTTTTCATGTAGGTACTACTGATCAATGAAGCAAAACAATTATGTAAATTTGTTTTTTTTTCAAAATAGCATTTATAGCAGAAAACAACAATTCAAATTATTGGATTTACGGAACCATTTTAGCCATTTCATTTTACTATCAAATTACTGGAATATAACGATTGTATTCAAATTTTTTTAAAATATTCATTTAATATACATAATAAAGTTTTAGTTAATCCTTTAAAATAATTAATTTTGTATATTTTAGTGTTTTAGTATAGGCGTAAACGCTTTTTGCAGTTTCGAGATTAAGGTCGGCACAGAAGTAACATCAAACTACTCAAAAATTTTAACAATTTTTTTTCTTCGAAAATAATAGCTGAAATAACTAATAATAACTTAGATATTGTTATAATAGTGAATAATAAGATTTTGTACAGAAGATTTTCACTTATTATTGCGGCAATTCTTCACAAAACTGAGATTAAAGTGAGCGATTCCACAAGTCCGCGTGTTTATTTATAACAAAAACTTGTTTAAATATATAATAATAAAAACGCAAATTTAAAAATTGAATTACTTTGTTTGATATTGTTTGCAAACATTTATTTTTTATTTTTTTCAACATACCAATTTGTTTATTATAAACAAACTCAAACGGTTCCTAAAATCCAATTGAAACTACAGTGTTCTTATAATAATAATAATAATAATAATAATAATAATAATAATAATAATAATAATAATAATAATAATAATAATAATAATAATAATAATAATAATAATAATAATAATAATAATAATAATAATAATAATAATAATAATAATAATAATAATAATAATAATAATAATAATAATAATAATAATAATAATAATAATAATAATAATAATAATAATAAGAATATGTTCAATAACCTATTTATAATACATTATTATATTGTTTGTTGTTGGATAAAGCATAGTTTTTACAATATGTTATTTTCATTTATTTTTTGATTTCTTAACAGTTTTTTTCAATTTTAACGGCTATTAAACGTTTTTAAATTTCAAAACATTCAATAATTTTTCGGCGATAAATAAAAAAGAAGAAAATGCTTTTTTCAGTCATTCATCAAACTGTTGAACCAATTGCTGATAGAATGTTAACTAATACAAAAATATTGGCGCCAAATTATAACTTTAAAAAAAATGTAAATCAACTTTATTTTTGTCTCACCGGCAGTGGTTAAATTGGCGGGGTGGTGTTGATGGCTAGTAATTACTAGTAGTGATTTAATTTAAACTGTCATTCATTGTCAAACTTTGCATATGTAATATATGGATGGCCCCGTAGTGAAGAGATTTTGTACATAACAAATCAAAGGCCGAAGCTTGAATATGTTGCTTGAATATAACCTCCAAAGTGCAGTAAATCATTAGTAGAGGCTACTATAAAGTACTTATCAACTGCATTATTAAAAAGAAATCTTGAGAAGAAGCTCACCGAGCCCCTCACCAAACCCTCTTTATCAAAGTTTTTTGCCTCCTCTTAATTTAAATCCTGGCTACGGGCCTGAGTTGACATCAAGGCCTTACTAGAGAGAATCAACATAACACGAAACAAAATGATATTTTTGTAAAAAAAAATTTAAATTTTGTAAAAAAATTTAAATTTTGTAAAAAAAAATTCAAATTTTGTAAAAAAAAATTTAAATTTTGTAAAAATAATTTAAATTTTGTAAAAAAAAATTTAATTTTTTTTGGAAATAATTGGAGGTCCACTTAAAAGCTACCGCGGTCCGCAGTTTGAGTACCGCAGTGTTAAAGGACCTAAAACCAAATACTAAAATGTTATAATTATAAAACTTAAAAAATTAGAAATAAATATAAAAATATAGAAATTAAAAAAATTATGTATTCCTTACTTAATTAAATTTTGACTCTGCAAGACGATGCGGGGGGCATGTGGAGAATAGTTCGGACAATTCGCTTCTCTAAAATATGAAGAAGCATTAAACGTGTAGGATAATTAGAAACCCAAACAATATTGCAATATGATAGGTACGGAAAAATAAGAGCATAGTATAACATCATAGAGATATTAGGATCAACAAATTGATGTATACGAGATAACACTCCGCAGTTTTTTTCAACCTTAGACGTAACATAATCAATACGAACCTTTATTTAATGTGAGGTGTTCATCAAGTTGTACGCCTAGGAACTTACATAACGGAACACGCAGAATTGGCGTATCATTAATCTGAAGTTGACAATTAGAGAAGATATTTTTATTTCTCTGGTAGAACAAGATATAATTTGTTTTATTTATGTTTAAAGAAAGTCTATTAGCAGAGAACCATTTGAAAACAGACTGCAGTTCGCGGTTAGTATCGCAAATACAAATCTTCTAAGTTATCGCCAGTTGTGAAAAGGTTCTTATCATCCGCAAACAATTTCAATTCAAAACGATTTGAAACGAAACAAAAAACGTTAATATAAATAAGAAATAAGAGTGGACCCATTACCGATCCTTGAGGCACCCCACAGGTCACCTGTTTCGTCAATGAAGTAGCATCATTGTAATGGACCTGTTGCATTCTGTGGCTGAGATAATCAATCAATCAAACTTATAAAGCGCTTTTTTTTAAATTCAAAGGCGCTTGCTCTCCAATAAATTCCCTAAATAAAAATGTTCTAAAAAACCACGAAAAACAACAATGAATTACAACATGCATACCTAATTAGAAAACGGGACTATCAGCATAATTTACCAACAGACACAAGAAATCAAACATTCAACAAAAACACAGATAGCTAAAAAAAGAAACAATTATAATTAAATATGAAAATGTTTTTTAAATGGCCTCTATAAGGCAGCACTACCAATGACCCTAAAACTAACCACTATAAACAATCCTTTTTTAATCACTAACATGATACCATACTGAAACTAAAAAAAATTATTTTTAATCACTGACAGGAAAAAACACTATGAAAAAGCATCAGTGGTGATGATAAACATTCTGGAAAAAATAATCAGGAGAATAAAAAAAATACTAACAAATCAAATATTAAATCAAATTAAAACACATCAAAGCCCTTATTTAAAAAAAATACAAACCAACAAATCAATTAGTGAAGAAAACTCCACGAAAAAATTGAATAACACTTCAGACCATAATCAATTCAAACAAAAATATAGCAAAACTATACAAAAAACGATTGACTAAAA
Organism: Erpobdella octoculata; assembly: GCA_963978895.1. Taxonomy (NCBI): domain Eukaryota; kingdom Metazoa; phylum Annelida; class Clitellata; order Hirudinida; family Erpobdellidae; genus Erpobdella; species Erpobdella octoculata. The sequence continues at coordinate 24,100,058 of OZ022238.1, read as the reverse complement.
AACAACCATTCATTCACAAAGTCAAAAATGAGAACATAAGTCCTGGCAAGATCTGAAAACATGTAAACATGGTACAATCAGATGAGAAAGACACCGGCAGGCGAGGGTCTTTAACCACTAGATACGAGTGCTGAAACGAATTGCGATGAAGTATCACGGCTGACAGAAAATACAATGCTGATGTTGAACAGCCATCCAAATTTGGTAGACGCCGGAGAACCAAAATCGTTGAAGAGATTCAGGTCGTCAAACTTTTACATATATAAAAGCTAGTAATTATTTAAAATATATATATATATATATATATATATATATATATATATATATATATATATATATATATATATATATATATATATATATATATATATATATATATATATATATATATATATATATATATATATATATATATATATATATATATATATATATATATATATATATATATATATATATATATATATATAGTTTATTTAAGTTTAAGTTTAAGTTTATTTGGATTTCAAGCGCCCTTTTGTGTAACACATCAGGGCTCCTTTTACAATAAAAACAACAAAACAAAACAATAAAAATAAAGCAAAAAATAATATAAAACACAAAAATCAGCATGTCAGGAAAAATGAAATAATTTCTCTCTGATCATCAATTTGGATAGGATTTCGCAAACAGAAATGTCGTTAGCTCGGCCTTGAATAAACTCAATGTAGTGGCTTCTCGGATGCTGGCAGGCAACATGTTCCATGTTGCCGGTCCTGCTATACTGAAGGCTCGACTGCCGTAAGTTTTTGTTTGAGTTATGGGAACAACTAGATCACCACGACTAGCAGATCTGTGACGAGATAAGTAAGAATTGTTATCAGACACAGTGACACACAGCTCTTGCAAATATGAGGGGGCTTCGCCATGGAGCGCCTTGTAGACTAAAGTCCCAATTTTGAAAGTAATTCGCTCAGAGATACGCAGCCACCGGAGTTCAGTTTTCATTATTGCAGTCACATGATCATGTTTCTTTAGTCCACCAAAAAGACGAGCAGCTGCATTTTGAATACGTTGAATCTTTCCAACAGCACTAAGAGGTAAGCCTGTAAATAGAGAGTTGCAGTAGTCAAGTCTACTTACAACAAACGAATGCAGCAGGAGACGTGTTGCTTCACTTGTCAGAGACCTTCGTATGGTTCTAAGTTGTCGTAGTTGGAAAAAACAGGTTTTTGACAGTTTAGATATATGATCTTTCATGGAAAGCTCAGAATCGACATAAACACCTAGGTTTCGAACAACTTCTGTGGGGGCAACCAAAGCCCCAGCAACTAGCAAGGCTTTTGTTTTACTCTGTTGCAAATTTGATCTTGCACCTATCCAGATTAATTCAGTCTTATCGCCATTCAGTTTTAGACGATTAGAGGCCATCCACTGTTCAATGTTCTCTATGCAGGGCAATAAGCGAAGGTGAACATTCTCCGCATCATCAACAGAGCAGTGAACATATGTTTGGGTGTCGTCGGCATAGCAGTGTCCCTCGAGTCCAGAACGATGAATAATTTCAAGTAAATCAGTGGTGTACAATAGAAAGAGTAGTGGGCCCAAAACTGATCCCTGGGGTACTCCACTACTAAGCGACACGGACAATGACAAGTTCCCACCCACACTAACCCGTTGCGTGCGGTTAGTTAAATATGAAATAATCCATTTTAAGACAACTCCACAGATGCCATGAGTTTTTTCAAGTCTCTCAATAAGGATTCCATGGTCAACAGTATCGAATGCGGCACTCAGATCTAAGAGACTCAGTAGCGACACCTTACCACTATCAGTAGCAACTGCCAGATCATTCACTACTTTGAGTAGTGCAGATTCTGTAGAGTAAAACCGGCGATACGCAGATTGGTTCGATGGGAGACTGCCAGAAAGACCTAGATGTACATTCAATCGTTTAGCAACAATCCGCTCTACCAGTTTTGACATAAAGGTCAGGTTAGAGACTGGTCGATAGCTCTTCATGTCAGCAGGGTCAAGTCCGTCTTTTTTAATAAGCGGAGTGACAAGTGCTGACTTCTGACTAGCAGGAAAATATCCTTCTTGTAGAGATCGAGTGCACATCAAAGCGACAAAAGATGCAATGTGGACACAACATTTTTTGATAATCCAAGTAGGGGATGGATCCAATGAACAATATTTGTTCGGAGCAGCCATTATCAATTTTATTATCTCATCAGCGGTGACTGGTTGGAATTCATCCATGAACAACGTGCTGGTCAAAAGTATAGATGGTGGCTTTGCAAGCGCTGTATGTGTTCTAACTTGCTCTACCTTGTCTTGAAAAAACCTCACAAACTGGTCTGGAGTAATAGAAGAGCTCACATTAGATGAGGACTTTTCTTTACCAAGAAGTGTTGACAAGTTACTCCAGAGCTTTTTTGGAGCTTTCTGATTAGCGGCAATCCTGGCTTCCCAGTATTCATGCTCTTTTTTCTGGAACAAATATCGCATGGTCCGCAGGCCGTCAATCCATATAGATTTACTCGCCGTTGTGTGATGCCGACGATAAATCCGTTCAAGTCGTCTCGTGGACCGCTTAAATGCCCGGCATTCACTATCAAACCATGGCGTTAGTAGATTTCGAGGTTTTCTTTTGATTAATGTAAACGGAGCGTGATTATCGAGAAGCTTTAATAGAGTAGATGAATAGCACTGGAAAAGTTCATCAGTTGAATGATGATCGAAATTTTCTGGATTATGACAAAGTTCACTCAAACGTAAATCAGTCAGGAATGCATTATAATCAAATCTCTTCCATGAACGTCCCCAAAAAGTGGCAACAGGCTTAGTTGGTTTTTGGAGTGGAAGTCGAAACAATAGCATTAGATGATCAGATAAGCCAGTTTCTTGCACAGAAACTTGAAGATCTACCATATCATCACGTGAAATCACGAGATCAAGCTGCCCTCCTAGCCGATGCTATATATATATATATATATATATATATATATATATATATATATATATATATATATATATATATATATATATATATATATATATATAAGTAGCCGAAAAAGTTTGTCCCCTCTCAAAAAAGCTTATAAAACTATATGTCTGTGAAGGTGCGTAACATAGGCAAATAGGTAGTACTAGGAAAAACCAAAACGAGTCTGCAAACCGATCAACCAGTTCTTTCAGGCTTTTCTTTGTTTGGCAGTTGGCAGCAAAAAAGTCACTTTAAACAATTAAACTTGATCATCTGAAAGTAGTTCATTCAATTCCTGTAACACATGGTCAATGAACGGATGAAACATATCGGAAGTGATTTTCAATTGAGACTGTTGGAGCATTCATGTTATTCCTCTGTTTGCAGTGATTCTGGGACTTGCTGGTTCAACTCCAATGAGGCGAGATATGGTTGCGGCTTGTTCATACATTTCACTGAAAGCTAACTCGTTACAGGCCCGTAGGCAGGATTTAGTGAGTGGGGGGGCTATGAAAGTTAGTAGGGGGGCTACTGACGAACGAAGGCACCGAAGAAGCCTGAGCGCGAGCGCCGCAGGTGCGAAGCCCCTCACGATAAGGAGATTCACTAAAGCATTTTGTAGCATTTGACAAAAAATGGCATCCAATTTTGGATATCCTATTATTTAATTTTAGATTTTCTAAAAGTTGCAATATGTTGCTCGTAAGAACAAAAATTAACAATTTCCACAGGCAATTTTGTCAAATAACAGTATGCTTGTTGTTATCCACAATCTTGATTTTTGATGCGTGCATGGCACACCACTAGGATGACAGCACTGAATCAAATTGTCCAAATTTAATTATTGATTAAGACAACCGTTATAGTCCACAATACAATAATGACAAGAAATCAATAAAATAAAATTGAATTTAAATATTTGTTTTGACAAAGATCAAACCACATTATAATAAAATGTACTATTTAGTTTACTTTCTCATTTTAAGTTACTAAACATCCATTCATGTTCAACCCATAAAACTTGTCATCAGTTTCTAAACAATCTAAATAGAAGATTAGATTATATATCAAGTCTATCATTAAACTTATATTGTTGAAAAGATTGTGTGGTTTGACAGTAAGCTTTAAATTGTTTCTTTGAATTAATCAGTTCAGAATATTGGGGTTAATAGTATTGCAGTGTCAGACTAGCACTAAAAAATACTAAATTATGAAAATAGTTTGAATTATTGAGAGTCATTCAAAAATCAAAAGCCAAAGTTTGTCAGCTAAGCTGAATTAGCTTCTTTCTCTGTTCTAAAACTGTAAGATTAAAGTTATTATAATATTGTAAGACTACGTCCAAGCACTGATTATGAAACTCATGACAATTTTCATGTGTAAAACATGAACGGATGTGTAGTAGCTTGAAATGAAAAACTAAACTAAAAAGTCCATTTCATTATAATATGGTTTGATCATTGTCAAGACAATTATTTGAATCCGATTTTATTTTATTGCATTCTTGGTATTTGATAGGTTATTGCTTTACAGAGCGATTTTTCAAATGCCAGAAGTACAAGTTTGTTTTTTCTCTCATGGGACATTGATCTTCTCTGTGTTTGTAGTACTCGTGTTAGACAATAAAATGAATTTTTACAAGTGGCAATCGAGATGCCGAGAGTCATTGCAGCTGAATAGTGCCAATTTAGAGTAGGAAATGCATCTTTTTAGTCCAGCATAAAATCCATCATTTCCTGGAGACTGTAGCCTGGTTGAAATTTGTTTTTTAAAAACCTACTTGTAATGAGAGCCTCGTCTGCAATATATTTTTCAACATCATCGTCATGCCTGTCTTGTTTTAGCAGTTACGTCAACGGTTTAAGGTCGTTAACATCTAAAAACTTGTCTGATGTTGGTAAAAGGGCAGACACTGCACAAGTCAAACCTTTAGAATAACTTAAATAACTATCAACAAAGCTTTCCATCAACTCTCCTAATATACCATCCAACATGCTAAAATAAACATCACAAAGCTGATTCTACTCTGGTGAACACTATGTTGCTCATTACAGAATCACGTAGCGTGCTAATTTGTACTTTTGCTCTTTTTTGGTATGGGTTTTTACCAATTATTCATTCTACAGGCATGCAAATTATTATTATTAATTTTATATTTATATTTAATTTTACCTTTATTTATTTATTTTTATTTAAAATTTTAGTGGGGGGGCTTACATTTTTAGTGGGGGGGCTGCAGCCCCCCAGCCCCCCCGCTAACTACGGGCCTGACTCGTTAGAACGTTTGTCGTGAACACTGGCGTATGCAGAAAAAGTTAAAGGGGAGTCGGGGAGCCAAATGGAGGGGTCTTGAGGACGGATGATTTTCTGTACAGACTATATTGCTTCATCAGAAGTAAAAGGTTAGACAGGTTTTTTTATCATCCGCAAAACGTTTTTATTTTATCTATTTTTTCAAATATTTTTTAAACCCAAATGCGCCCGCCAAAGTATTTTATGCGCCCGTTTAGAATTTTCGCTAAGTCTTTAAAATTGTTATTTTGATTATCGGTTTCGATTAAAATAAATTATATTAACGTTTTTCTTGCTGGTTCTTTTTTACATAAAACTCACAACATTCCTATTCAAAATTGGGTTTGCGTTTAACCAAAAGTTTGTTTTTTTTTGCATTTCGAAGGTTTTAAAAATTGTAATTTTTAAGTAAATAAGCGTTGATTTAACGATGAGTGCTGCCAAGAAAAGAAAAATTGAGGACGAATGTCGTGTTTTTAATGAAGAATGGACTGCTAAGTACCAGGCCCATATGCAAGATTTAGTGAGTGGGAGCTCTGAAAAGTAGTAGGGGGCTACTGACGAATGAGGGCACCAAAGAAGCCTGAGCGCGAGCGCCAAAGGTGCGAAGCCCCTCACGATAAGGAGATTCACTAAAGCATTTTGTATCAGTTGGCACAAAATGGCATCCAATTTTGGATATCCTATTATGTGATTTTAGGTTTTCTAAGAGTTGCAATATTGTTGCCCGTAATAAAAAAAATTAACAATTTTCACAGGCAATTTCGTGAAATAACAGTATGCTTGTTGTTATCGACAATCTTGATTTTTGATGCGTGCATGGCTCACCACTGGGATGGCAGCACTGAATCAAATTGTCCAAATTTAATTATTGATTAAGACAACTGCTATAGTCCACAATACAATAACTGTTATTATTAAACATAGTAATTCGTCTGTATAATTTATTATAGATATTCATCATTTTCCGGACTAGAACTAGAAATGCTCAAACTAAGCATGCACATTATTATTACTAACTTAATATTTAAATTTATCTTTATTTCTTTATTTGTATTTAATGTTATTTAATACATTTATATTCAAATTTTAATTTATATTAGCGGCTCGCGATAACAAAACGGTTCTCAATGTGGCCCTCCGTTGAAAATGTTTGCCCACCCCTGGTCTAAACTCTCTCCGTTTTGACCACTGATCTCTCTAATACAACAGGCCCGTAGCTAGCTAAAAATTTAAGCCCCCCCCACTAGAATTTTTGGCAGTTTTTTCACCTTATTTACACTTAAGCCAGCCAAATGATTAGGACGTTACGATCCGCAATTTAAATTTAAATATAAATGTATTAAATAAAATTAAATAAAAAAAGTGAATGAAGTCGAGATAATAGATGAACCATTGCTACAACCTATACCAAAAGAGCAAAAGTTACAGAGTAGCACGCTACGTGATTCTGTAGTTATGTCTACTCTTGGACAGAGTGATGAGCAAGAGTGTTCACAAGAGTGGAATCAGCTTCGTGCTGTTTATTTTAGCATGTTGGACAGTATATTAGGAGAGTTGATGGAGAGGTTTGTTGATGGTTTTTATAAGGATTTGACTTGTGCAGTGTCTGCCCTTCTACCAACATCAGACAAATTTTTAGATGTCAATGACCTTAAACTGTTTACGCAACTGCTAAAACATGACAGGCATGACGATGTTGAAAAATATATTGCAGACGAGGCTCTCATTGCAAATAGGTTTCTAAAAAACAAATTTCAACCAGGCTGCAGTCTCCATGAAGGGATAGATTTTATGCTGGACTATAAAGATGCATTTCCTACTTTATATTGGTACTATTCAGCTGCAATGACTCTCGGCATCTCATTTGCTTATTCAACTGTCACGTGTTATGATGCGCCGGGCGGAAGAATGACAAGTATGTCAACCTCAATGCTATCATCATCATCAAGAATTTGTTACATAGCTTCTTTCAACGTGAAAAAACGTTCTGTTTGACGCCTTTCATTTTTAAACTTTACAAACATTTCATTCGAAGAATGAAATTTGCAAAAAACACTATCACCAATTCAACCACTGCACAACTATAAGCTGAATAAACTAGTTTCGACTCGTTCGCATAAAGTACTCTATACGCCCAACGATCGTAGAACGAGCATGACACATACATGTTCAGATTGTGGGTTAGTGTAAACACAATAAAATTTAATTAACGTTGCTGTTTACTTTTGAGTACATCCTCTTTCGATATTTCAAACTTTTGTTATGATAACTCTCATGAAATTAGCATAATAAATTTTTAAAGTAATATCGGTCGAAAACCTTGAAAATGCTCATATTCTAACCCAGATTAAACTACTTAATACAAATAAAAAAATTATTTAAAAAATTTTATACAGTGTATTGAAGCTTTCTTAACATAAAAAAAAACTTTTAACAGAAAAAAAATTACAGCTTAATTTTATGCAACGACAAAAATAAGTGTGTTTGTAAAACGTACGATGGTCTAAAACGGGCTAACACGAGTACTACGACCACAGAGAAAATCAATGTCCCATAAGAGAAAGAGCAAACTTATACTTCTGGCATTTGAAAAATCGCTCTTTAAAGCAATTGATATAAATACCTTCTTGCAGAAATTTTCTATTCAATCACGTCGCATTTTGTTGTAATTGTAATTTATCAAAATTTTTGTTGAAAATGTGTACACCTGTATCAAATACCAAGAATGCAATAAAATAAAATCGGATTCAAATAATTGTCTTGACAATGATCAAACCACATTATAATGAAATGCACTTTTTAATTTTGTTTCTCATTTCAAGCTACTACACATCCATTCATGTTTTACACATGAAAATTGTCGTCAGTTTCATAATCAGTGCATGGACTTCAATCAATCAATCAATCAATCAATTATTTCTATAGCGCTATTTCCGCAGTGTTCAATAGCGCTCGGTCGTGAACTTGGTAAACAGATATGTTTTAAGTCCACGACGGAAAACTGTGAGAGAAGTAGAGTTAGTAAGAGAAGAAGGAAGAGAGTTCCAGAGATAGGGGCCAGAGTAGGAGAAAGAGCGTTTAGCAAAAGAATGCTTAATAGTGAAGATGCGAGAGTGATTACGAGAAGAAGAACGAAGACCAGACTTAGGAGGGATATGTATTAAATTAGTTAAGTAGAGAGGAGAAAGGCAATTTTTTATTTTGTACATTATTAAACATATTTTAAAAATCACCCTATATCTGAGAGGAAGCCAATGGAGAAGAACAAGAGATGGAGAGATGTGAGAGGAGTAGGAGGTGCGAGAAACTAAGCGAGCAGCCGAGTTGAAGGCTTTAGAGAGAGGATAGAGGGTAGTGTCAGGAAGACCATAGTATAGAGAATTGCAGTAGTCAATTCGAGACAGGACAAGAGAAGAGACTAGAAGTTGCAGCGAAGGATCATCCAGAAGTGGACGAAGCTGCTTAATACGGCGAAGATGAAAGTAGCAGGATTTAGTAACAGAAGTAATTTGGGGGGTTAGCGACAAGTTAGAGTCAAAGAGAAAACCTAAGCTACGAATCAAGGGAGAAGGAGAAATGGAAAGAGAAGATGGTGGTGGCAAAACCAAAGGAAGAGGATTTAGGGATTTAGAGGACTTGTTGAAATAGATTAGTTCAAACTTGTCAGGATTAAGTTTAAGACACATAGAAGAACTCCAGGATATAATAGATTGAAGGCAGGCAGCTATTTTGTTAAGAACAGACTCAAGAGAAGAGTTAGAGAAAGTAGAATAGACATAGGAGTCATCGGCATACATTTGGCTATTGAGAGAGTGAGAAGATATAATATGAGGAAGTTCAGAAGTATAGAGAATAAACAGTAAAGGACCAAGAATAGACCCTTGAGGGACACCGTAGGTCAAAGTTACAAGAGTAGATTTAGAAGATTCAATAGAAACATAGGAATATCTACCAGATAGATAAGATTTAATCCACCGGAGAGCATCACTAGTTATATTAAAAGATTTATCAAGTACATCCAACAACAGTGAGTGATCAACTGTATCAAATGCAGATGAATAATCAAGACAAAGAAGAAGAGTAGAGAGGCCGGAGTCAGAAGAAACAATAAGGTCATTATGAAGCTTAAGTAGAGCAGTTTCAGTGGAGTGGCCAGGTCTGAAGCCAGATTGAGAAGAGGGAAGAAGTGAGAAAGCAGTTAGATAAGCACTTATTTGCTCATACACAACTCTTTCCATAATTTTAGAGATAAAGGATAGGTTAGAGACAGGCCTATAGCTAGATAGAGAAGAAGGATCAAGAGAGGCATTTTTAATAGTAGGGATAATAAAAGAGGACTTAAGAACAGAGGGAAACACAGATGTAGATAAAGAGAGATTAATTAAATCAAGTAAAATTGGATAAAGAACAGAAGAAAGCTCTTTAAAGATAGTAGTAGGAATGAGATCCAAAGAGCAAGTAGAAGAAGACATAGAGTTAATAAGTTTAGTAAGATAGTCAAGTGTAATAGGAGAGAAAAAAGTAAAAGTTTCAGTAGAGAATTTAGAAAAAATAGGGGTTTTACTATTGTTAGAAGATCTGATGCTTTCAATTTTCGTGGTAAGAAAATTATGATAGTCATCAGGAGAAAAAGAAGGAGGAGGAGATTTTTTATTAAGGAGTTTAGAAAGAGAAGACCACCTATTCCTCGAGCTAGAAGCAAGAACAATAGATTTTCTCAAAAAGGAAGAATGCTTAGTAAAGATGAGGTTATGGTATTGTTTGAGATGGTATTGCCACTCATACCAAGAACCTTTAGACAATTTAGAACGATAAGCTCGCTCGGCTTTACGTGCAGATTGCTTCAAGAGAACACAATCACAATCAAACCAAGGAGCTTTTTTAGAAAAGAGTCGAAACTTAAACGTCTCAAAAGGAACCAAAGTATCCAGTATGGATGAAATCGTCAGATTGAGATTGTCCATAAAGGAATCAACATCAGTGAAAGAAGAAGAAGAAAACCCAGAGGTGAGAAATAAATTTGAAAATTGAATATTATCAAATCTAGACCAACACCTTTTAGTGACTGAAGTAAGATTAATTAAAGGTTGAGATAGAGGTAAAGTGAAAGAAATAAAGTAGTGATCAGTAAAGTGAAGATTAACAGGTGAAAGATTGCTTATATTAGAGAAAAGAGGAGAAATAATAAGATCTAATGTGTTACCCCGATTATGAGTCGGAAAGTCACAATGCTGAAAGAAGTTAAAAGTAGATAAGATTTCAAGAAATTGAGAAACAAAAGAGTCCTTAGTTTTATTAATAGGAATATTAAAATCCCCAATGATAAAAGAAGGAGTAGATAGAGAGAAGAGAGATTCAGAAAGGTTGTAGAAATCCTCCAGAAATTGTGGTTTAGAGCATTTAGGAGGCCTATAGATACCTATTAAATTGAACTTAAAAGAATTAATTTTAACAGAAGTAAAGAGGCATTCAAAAGATGAGAATTTAGTAGAAGAATTGAGAGAGACAGAATAGGAAGACTTGAAGAGAAGGCATATGCCACCATAGGAAGAATGTTGAGCAGAAAAAGGATTAGTAGGAGGCCTAGCCTGCTCAACAAAAGAGAAGCCAGTAGGAACAGAAGCAAGGAGAGAAGGAGAAGAAGCAGATTCATGCCAGGTCTCAGTCAGGAGAAAGAGATCAAGATAGTTAGACAGGGCTAGCTCAGAGATAAAGAGTGATTTATTATTTAGAGAACGAATATTAAGGGTGGCTATATTAAGGCTAGAACTAGGATTATTATTATTATTATTATTATTATTATTATTATTATTATTATTATTATTATTATTATTATTATTATGACTATTATTAGTTTTAAGATTGTTTATTTTAAGAAGAGGATTTGATATAGAGAGATCAGAGAAGGAAGAGTTGCACTTAGCAATACGTTTAAATTTCCTAATATAATTTAGGTTAAGAATATCAAGATAATAAATCTTACGGCGAACAGTGCGAGTGGGCAGAGTAGAAGATTGAGAGAGGCTTAATAAGAAATCCCTAGAGTACATTATTAGAGAAAGAAAAGTTTAGAAAAGGGAATACAGAAGAAAAGAAGAAAAACTCACAGTTTCCACGTGAAACAATAAAACAATTCAAATTTAACTTCGCTCACGAGCCGAAACGCCATGACACCACGGCGCTAAACAACCTAAGTTAGTCTTACAATACTATAATAACTTCAATCTTACAGTTTTAGAACAGAGAAAGAAACTAATTCAGCTTAGCTGACAAACATTTACTTTTGATTTTTGAATGACTCTCAATAATTCAAACTATTTTCATAATTTAGTCTTTTTAGTGCTAGTCTGACAGTGCAATACTATTAAACCCAATATTCTGAACTGATTAATTCGAAAAAACAATTTAAAGCTTACTGTCAAACCACACAATTTTTATAACAATTTAAGTATAATGATATACTTGATATATAATCTAATCTTCTAGTTAGATTGTTTAGAAACTGATGACAAGTTTTATGTGTAACACATGAATGGATGTGTAGTAAGTGTAGTAACTTAAAATGAGAAGCTAAACTAAATAGTACATTTTATTATAATGTGGTTTGATCTTTGTCAAGACAAATATTTAAATCTGATTTTATTTTATTGATTTCTTAGCATTTGATACAGATGTACAAATTTTTATCAAAAATAAAATAAGAAAGTTATTGTATTGTGGACTATAACAGTATAATGGTTGTGTTAATCAATAATTAAATTTGAACAATTTGATTTAGTGCTGTCATCCCAGGGGTGTGCCATGCCCGCATCTAAAATCAAGATTGTGGATAACAACAAGCATACTGTTATTTGACAAAATTGCCTGTGAAAATTGTTAATTTTTGTTATTACGAGCAGCAATATTGCAACTCTTAGAAAACCTAAAATCGCATAATAGGATATCCAAAATTGGATGCCATTTTGTGCCAAATGCTAAAAAATGCTTTGGCGAATCTCCTTATTGCCTTATCGTGAGGGGCTTCGCACCATCGGCGCTCGCGCTCAAGCTTCTTCGTTGTCCCCGTTCGCTACTTTTCATAGCCCCCCCACTAACTAAATCCTGCTTACGGGCCTGTAATATATTGTTATATTATAGAGATCAGTGGTTCTGACTTATATGACTAGAGCTCCACTACCTACATAGAAACCAATAGTGAACTTAGCATCAGATTATTTAAGTCCAGGTCAAAAGAACCCAAATGCATTTTATAATTATTAAAAATAATATTTTGGTCAAATTTCTACCGAGGACACGTCCTCGTGTCCTCATGCTGGCTACGGCCCTGGGTCTACTCACTGATTTAGAGAACAGTGGGTCAACTTACCTGACAATTTAAAAGACTATCAGTTTGACATTGAATATTTTACAAATAATTGAGTAGTGTGTTAATAACTATTTAATATTTCAAGAACATTTTAATTTTACATTCGCGCTAAAATTTTTATTATTTTCAATATATGCCCGGATCCAGCATTAGGAAAAAATTAAATAAATTAATTTCTATAGGTTTAAAAATATTTAAAAAAAAACAATTTTTTCACGCTGAAAAAAAGCTTTTTATAGTTTTTTGCAGACGCCACGTCAGCTCTATCTTCCGTCGTTTTGGTAAAAAGACGCTTTTCTGGGATTCGGGTATGTCGAAGTTTTCAGCTTGTTGTTGGTAGTGATTTATCTCGCGCTTGCTTTTTTACATAAAGTTTGTCGGTCAACAAAGTTTACTTTTTCAGCTATGATTTTATTAGGGATTTTTAACTTCTTTTAATTTGTTTCCCCCGGTATGCATATCCTGCATTCCCGTTTTAGTCTTAGCTGTTTATAAGTATATATGTTCTACTAAGCGTTTATGCATGGGTTAGACTCCGACTAAAGCTTTATTGTTAACACTTTAATATTTAGAATTATAATGATTATTGATCATAGTTGAGTTAAAAATAACTAATAAGATTAACTAACTGTAACAAACGTGCTCATTACTGTTCATGCTGGTCCAAATTAGTTATAGAAGTTAGTTTATTCATCCTTCAAGTATATTATTGCAAATCGCAGCCAAAATAATTTTACTTAATAGGTAAGACAAATTGTTTATATTGGTTCTAGGTCGTTTGTATTTGATCAAGTGGTTGTTTTATCTTAATGAGGTTTTGTTTCAATATACATTCATGATGGATCGTCATTAACTAGCTATTTACGCTGAAATAAATGTCTAATTAGCTTAACACTGCCTTACATCAAATTCACCAGGTACTGGGGTGTCTGTTCAAAATATTTTAAGTAAGAAAATAAATCCTCACAATTTAAATACAAACACATTTCAAATTGAAATTTTTCGTTGACATTATTTGTTGGTAGGTACATAATCTGCTTTAAAGAGTACAGGATGATGGCTACACCCAAATTTGTCGTCTTTTTTGTAGGTAAGGTTATTGGTTATTTAAATGAAAAAACTAAGCTTTGTTCGCTAGCGCGTAATATAACATTCTTATATTTTTCATAAAATTACAGTTAGTTGTCTGGTTCTACTAGAGCATGTATATTCAGAAGGTGAGCCAGAGGCAGGAACAACGGTAAAATTATTTTATTATGAAACTTTGTTTATGACCAGTTACAAACTTTGTAATTTACAAAATTATTTAATTGTTTTTCAATTGATAAATTTGTTTTTATTGTATTTATGCCCACAGGCTGCTACTACTACCCAGGGCGCGCCTGCAGAGATTGCTACTACACAAAAACCTGCTGAAGTTCCTCCTGCCCCTCCTGGTCCTGCTGTTACTGGAAATAAACCACCTGGTGGCGCAACTCCGTCTGGCAAAGTTTCAACCATTGGTAAGGGTGGTACTGGAGGTCCCGCTACTGGTAGCACAACCGCAGGTGCTGAATTCTATGTGGCAGGCGTCGCTTTGGTTTCGGCTTCAACAGCTCTCCACATTTTTTTTTATTGGGTAGTTTGAAGTTTCAGCAGCTTGCAAAAAACCGTTTTGTTATGATTTATATTTGAAACTTACTGACGAAATTTTAGTTAAGTTTTGTTTGGTAGCCTGTAAGCTTGGAAAAAAATCATTAGATGGTTTTGTGCGAAAACTTTCTTTATTGATTATATGAAAAGCTTTCAGAGGCTAAAAAATATTGTTTTGTTGCGTCTTCATTTATTACTGTGGTCCTGTGGTTTCGGTTCACCTTTGAGAGAGTTTAATAACTTCCAAAATAACTATTCAATTGTACACTGTTTGTACGATAGCTACGTGTGCCAACCGAGTTTAGAATATGGTGAGCCAAAAAGTAAGACGGTCCTATAATATGAAATTAACTAAATAACGATGATTAAAGATAGTAAGTAAAATCATCGAGGTAATATTTTATTTGGAAATATTTCGTCTAATATTGAGATAACTATATCTGATTGTATGCAGGGGCGCCCATCCCCCTGGCTCCTGGAAGCAGACTCCTCCATTTTATCCCTCTTTCTTTTTTATCCCGTCTTCTCTTTGTCCCGAATGTAGGTTTAAACTAAAAGCTGGCATACTTCTAAAAATTACCTGAAAATTGACAATATGGCCACATCCAAATACCAGTAAAATTGTAAGCTTTTTCAATATTTTAAAAAATTACATCACTATGAACAAATTTTGGCATTGTCTAATTGAAAAGGCGCGCTAGCAGAGTGGGAGAAATAATGTCATCATATTAACTGTAAAACCAAGTCTTTTTCTAATGATATTATCATGAGGGCTGACAAATAATCATCTGAAATTGATGATCGAAGTTTATTTTTGATGATCTTCAGTTTACTTAAAGTCCTTTCAGCTGAGACATTAGAAACAGGACCGGATTTACAATTTTGGGGGCCCTAAGCCAACAAAAATTTGAGGCCCCTTTTTGAAAAATAAAAAATATTGCTAAGATTTTAAATTCAAAAATATATTACAATTTTAATGTAATTCCAGATTTTATTTCAATTTGTAAAAAATATTGTTTGCAATCTACATAATCTTTTTTCTGTATTTTTCATCAAGAAAATCGTTAACCAATGAATCAAAATCAATCGACTTCATTTTGTCAGCATTACTTGATAATAATGCAAAATTATTTAACGTTTTTTGTAACAAAGTTGATCGCAAATCATTTTCCGTTAATTTTTGTCTGTGAAAGTATGCTTTAAAGAAGCTTTTCTATGGTCCGATGAGTTCTCATGGCCTTAAATTGATGCCACAAAATTTTTCCAATCTTTAAATTCCGTTGGAGCTAAAGCAAATTTTGAGGCTTCAAAAAGTTTGCAGACAAAACAAAATACACAACCTAACGCTGATGAATATATGAGCCATTCTCTATTAAACGTTTCACCGTTTCCTTTTTTTCCCACAAACAAGCTTTTTGAGCAATATCGATCGCGATCTTGATACGTCGTTATAGAGGATTTAAAGTCATTATCTGCATTTTGACATGTTGACGGACCGCTCTCTATCCAAAATTGAATATCCTCAGCTCAAAGGTTATCCCAAAGTCCTGGATCCAGGCCCGTAGGTAGGATTTAGTGTGTGGGGGGCTATGAAAATTAGTAGGGGGCTACTGACGAACGAAGGCACCGAAGAAGCCTGAGCGCGAGCGCCGCAGGTGCGAAGCCCCTTGCGATAAGGAGATTCGCCAAAGCATTTTGTAGCATTTGACAAAAATGGCATCCAATTTTTGGATATCCTATTATTTAATTTTAGATTTTCTAAGAGTTGCTCGTAATAACAAAAATTAACAATTTCCACAGGCAATTTTGTCAAATAACAGTATGCTTGTTGTTATCCACAATCTTGATTTTTGATGCGTGCATGGCATGCCACTGGGATGACAGCACTGAATCAAATTGTCCAAATTTAATTATTGATTAAGAAAACCGTTATAGTCCACAATACAATAACTTACTTATTTTATTTTATTTTTGATAAAACTTGTACATCTGTATCAAATGCCAAGAAATCAATAAAATAAAATCGGATTTAAATATTTGTTTTGACAAAGATCAAACCACATTATAATAAAATGTACTATTTAGTTTACTTTCTCATTTTAAGTTACTAAACATCCATTCATGTTCAACCCATAAAACTTGTCATCAGTTTCTAAACAATCTAAATAGAAGATTAGATTATATATCAAGTCTATCATTAAACTTATATTGTTGAAAAGATTGTGTGGTTTGACAGTAAGCTTTAAATTGTTTCTTTGAATTAATCAGTTCAGAATATTGGGGTTAATAGTATTGCAGTGTCAGACTAGCACTAAAAAATACTAAATTATGAAAATAGTTTGAATTATTGAGAGTCATTCAAAAATCAAAAGCCAAAGTTTGTCAGCTAAGCTGAATTAGCTTCTTTCTCTGTTCTAAAACTGTAAGATTAAAGTTATTATAATATTGTAAGACTACATCCAAGCACTGATTATGAAACTCATGACAATTTTCATGTGTAAAACATGAATGGATGTGTAGTAGCTTGAAATGAGAAACTAAACTAAAAAGTCCATTTCATTATAATATGGTTTGATCATTGTCAAGACAATTATTTGAATCCGATTTTATTTTATTGCATTCTTGGTATTTGATAGGTATCCATACCAATTGCTTTACAGAGCGATTTTTCAAATGCCAGAAGTACAAGTTTGCTTTTTCTCTCATGGGACATTGAAATTCTCTGTGGTTGTAGTACTCGTGTTAGACAATAAAAGGAATTTTCACAAGTGGCAATCGCGATGCCGAGAGTCATTGCAGCTGAATAGTGCCACTTTAGAGTAGGAAATGCATCTTTACAGTCCTGCATAAAATCACTCATTTACTGGAGACTGTAGCCTGGTTGAAATTTGTTTTTTAGAAACCTACTTGTAATGAGAGCATCGTCTGCAATATATTTTTCAACATCGTCATACCTATCTTGTTTTAGCAGTTGCGTCAACGGTTTAAGGTCGTTGACATCTAAAAACTTGTCTGATGTTGGTAAAAGGGCAGACACTGCACAAGTCAAACCTTTAGAATAACTTAAATAACTATCAACAAAGCTCTCCCTCAACTCTCCTAATATACCATCCAACATGCTAAAATAAACAGCAAAAAGCTGATTCCACTCTGGTGAACACTATATTGCTCATTACAGAATCACGTAGCGTGCTAATCTGTACTTTTGCTCTTTTTGGTATGGGTTTTACCAATTATTCATTCTACAGTCATGCAAATTATTATTATTAATTTTATATTTATATTTAATTTTACCTTTATTTATTTATTTTTATTTAAAATTTTAGTGGGGGGGCTTACATTTTTAGTGGGGAGGCTGCAGCCTCCCAGCCCTCCGCTAGCTACGGGCCTGCCTGGATCACGTTTTCTATTCAATGGCAAATCTTTTTGAATATCCGTCTCTTCATCGAGTTCTGATTGTTCGTTTAAAGTTTGAGTCACCTCGATTAAGTCCTCTAAAACAACCGATAAATTAGCTTCTTCACTTATGAAAAAGTTTCTAAAATTAGCTGAAGTTGATGAATTAGCATGAGATTCTGTTTTCAACAGAAAACTATCGAGATTTCGAAGTTTAAAATACCTAATTTCAATAATAATAATAATAACGCCAATAATAACAATCAGGGGCGCAACTAGGGACGCAGGGGGCCCTGCAATTTTTCCAAATATGATGAGTTTTTCTTTGGGTGGGGGTGATACATTAATTCTCAATTTATTATATGCCTATATATTTATATGTTTATATATAATCAGGTATCGAATTACAGAATGTAACTGGTTTTAGAATAATCATATAACTAGAAAAGTCAAACATGAACCCATTATATCTCTTGTAACCGGGACGTTACCTTTAGGGAAATAGGTCATCGATATTAATTTATATACATATATATATATATATATATATAAATATATATATATATATATATATATATATATATATATATATACATATATATACACACATACATATATATATATAAACATATACATATACATATACATATATAAACCTCCCTCCTAAGCTAGACACTGCTGGTGTATGACTTGCTTTGGTGATTTATTACAAGTCGAGATGGAGCGTGTCGTTGTCTATCAGATCGCCTCAGTTGTAATGATGACGGTGAACGTGGTATTACTGATTCTGAGTTTTCAGTAGAAGGGAATGGCGTTGCTGCAAAGTCTTGTGTAGGCTGTTCTGGCTGGTGTTCGGTGCCTAGCTGAAAACGAACAGATTTTTTAAAACGGTCTGAATCCTGACCTTTCAGAATGCCTCTCTTTGTGTTAATGTTCTTTTCCACCGTTTGACCAGGTTCGGCAGTTGTGGCATTTTCTCCTTGCCTTGTATTCTGATAAGGTAAGTCAAATGTTTCGAGTAGTGTTGTTGTAAACTTCGATTCTTGACGTGGGCGTAACTGGTTGATGTGGCGCTTCCAGACCATTCCTTTTACGATAGTATCGTACAGAACTCTTCCCCTTCTACGGACAATCTGTCCTGGTATCCACGTCACAGGTCCCGGTCGATAATCGCGAACGAACACCAATTCACCGTTTTGGAACTGTCGAGGTCGTGCCCCATGATGGCGGTTGAACTGTTTCTCCATGTCATTCGATCGAGGTGTTGAATGTTTGATGTTTTTCGGATGTAATTCGCTTAAGACCGAACGTAATTGTCTGCCTAGGAAATTTTCCGCTGGAGAGAGACCGTTCGGCGATGAAGCGCAGGGAGTGGTTCTGTAGCTGAATAAAAATGTTTGAAGAGATTCTTTGTGAGTTCCGTCATTTCTTAATTTAATCAAAGCTCTTTTGAAAGTGTTTACAAATCGTTCGGCCGGGCCATTGGATTGTGTGTGAAATGGTGGTGATCTCACGTGTATATAAATAAAAAAATAAAAAAAACACTGTTTTTATAATGCATTAAAAAGAAGAAAATAAAATATTAAAAAAAACTTTTTAAAATGCCACGTTTTTGTTAACTGAAAAGAAGAAAATAATTTTTCTCTGGGCTGTGTGAGAAATTTCTTAAAGGAGGCATGCATTAATTGTTGACATTCTTATAACGAACAAGCCATAATTTTTTAAAACTTAAAACGTGGGGCGCCATTTATATTCAAATAAGCGTTTAGTGGTGGTGATCAACATTTTCACTCTGAGCAAGACTATTACCGTATTTCGGCTTATTACTCAAGTCTGGATATGGTGGCTACTGAACTGAAATCACGTTTCGAAAAAAATGATCAAGATGTTCTCTGCGCACTAGGAGATGTTGTTCTCAGAACATATCCAAAACAAAAGAGCTATAAAATCATTTCTGAACACTGCGGCATTGACGTGGATCTTCTTAAAAGTGAAAAAAAAATTATTTTAAAATCTTTCTCTGCTGTAACGCTTGAGAAAGATTTTAAGAAATTTGAGTCTGCTGCAGATCTTGTCCAAACAATGTGGCGTTATGACCTGAATAGAGTTTTCTTCCAGTGTTCTGGAAGGTAGCAAACATTCCCGCAACTTCATGCTCTGCAGAATGATCTTTCAGTGGACTCCGAGAATGAAAACCTACTTGCGTAGTATACCATGGGGGAAGAGAGACTCAATAATCTTGCAATTATGAACATTGAACGTGTTGCTACAAATTCCGTACTTCAACTGCAGATGAACCAAATAATAGACACTTTTGGCAAACGAAAGAACAGAAACTCATTTTTTTTCAAATCAAAATTTTATATTGCCTTAGCCTTTTCACAATATTAATAAAAATTTTCTAAGCTTTTTATAATAAATGTGTAATTTTGGCTTCTAAAATGTAAAATTATTGATTCATGCCACAAATAAATGGTCATTCATGATTGCAAATTACTTGTAATTGTTCGGACAGAGACCGGTTTTGCCCCTCACTTCATCAAACTCCCCTACGCCTATGCGGACAACATACACTTC
This sequence comes from Erpobdella octoculata, assembly GCA_963978895.1. NCBI lineage: Eukaryota > Metazoa > Annelida > Clitellata > Hirudinida > Erpobdellidae > Erpobdella > Erpobdella octoculata. Next base: position 24,079,824 of record OZ022238.1, on the reverse strand, counting down.
TCTACATTTTGCTTCATTACTTTTTTAGTTCTTGGTCTATTTCCAAAATAGGGAACATCCTTTAATTATGTCAACAAAATAGGGAGGAGCATGGGGGAGGGAGTTCAAGATAAATTGACGTCAACAATGTATTTTTTACAAGAGTTAATAAATCAAAAAAGATAATCATAAACTGTATCGTATTTTGATTTCTACTTTAAACTTTACTATAAAGTAAATAAATAAAACTGATTGACCTAAAATTGTAAGACAAAACCGTAAGATCCCCTACTTTTTACCACGTTTTTCTTAACTTGCTTTCTTGTTTGTCCACGATTTATATTATATATATACTAGCGGGGTTACCCGGCGTTGCCCGGGGTTTTTTAGAGGTTTTTCTAATGTTTGTCTCTCTCGCTCCCGTTTCCTTCTCCACTTTCCCGTTTTCGTCGCGTTCCCGGTCGCTTTTCCGCTCTCGGTCGTTTTCCAGCTCCCGTTCGCTTTCCCGCTCAGAAGTTTTGTTATCGATTTTCTCTCTTGCTCGCGTTTCCTTCCAAGCTTGCTCTCCCGATTCCAGTCGCTTTCCGCGTTCCCGGTCGCTTTCCGCGTTCCCGGTCGCTTTCCCGTTCCCGGTCGCTTTCCAGTTCCCGGTCGCTTTCCCGTTCCCGGTCGCTTTCCCGTTCCCGGTCGCTTTCCCGTTCCCGGTCGCTTTCCCGTTCCCGGTCGCTTTCCCGTTCCCGGTCGCTTTCCCGTTCCCGGTCGCTTTCCCGTTCCCGCTCACGCTTGATCTCCCGTTCCCGGTCATGCTTGCTCTCCCATTCCCGGTCACGGATGCTCTCCCGTTCACGCTCATTTTTTCTTTTCCATTCTTTCATAACTTCTGTTAGCCTATAAAACGTAAAATAGATTTGCTAAGACTATATATATATATATATATGAATGTTTGTGGGTTAGTTTGTCTATTATAGAAACGGGAAAGCGACCCGGAACGGACAGCGAGCGGGAACGGAAAAGCAAGCGTGAGCGGGAATGGGAGAGCAAACGTGAGCGGGAAAGCGACCGGGAGTGGTAAAGCGACCGGGAGCGGGAAAGCGACCGGGAGCGGGAAAGCGACCGGCAGCGGGAAAACGACCGGCAGCGGGAAAACGACCGAAAACGGGAAAGCGAACGGGAGTGGGAAAGCAGGTGGGAAAGGAAACGGGAGAGAAAGAGACAAACATTAAAAAAACCTCTAAAAAACCCGGGCAACGCCGGGTATCTCCGCTAGTACATACATAAACACACACACAGACACACATACATGCACATACACATACATACATACACACATACATACGCACATACATATATATATAGTTCCCGCTCGCTCACCCGCTCCGCTCCGCTCATTTTGTGACGGATTTCAAATTTTTTTTTTATATTTGACTTCCCTTGACTCTCAAGGTTGTGTGAAAATTTCATTACGATCGGATGAATGGTGTAGCAATGCATTAAGGACATTAACATATAAACATATATACATATATACATATATACATATATACAAACATTCATTTTTATATATATAGATATTATATATAATACACAGTATACGTATATTACGAAGGGAAGTGGTTCAAAAATTGACAAAAGCAAAAATATAAATAAATCTCTTATGCGACTTCTCTATTGCTACCTACGTAAAATCGGTCGCATACGTGGGTGAGTCGCATAAGAGAAAAAGTCACTTTTTTCAGACTTACATAAAGAGACAACAAATAGTACTCAATATAGTAGTTTTTATATTAACTAACAGTCATATAAAAAAATTATGATTTAAAATAGTTCCAGATTGTTTGTGCCATCACCACAAGGCTTGTATGTATGTATGTATGTACTAGCAGTGCCCGTAGCGGCTTCGCTCGCATGAAATTAGAGAATTTGAACCGTGCATACATAGTATATTACTGCACGGATCAATTTTTTAGGTCTCGGCTCGGCCCGTTGACAACTTGGCCCAGCCCGTTTCAAAAACCGAAATTCCTGGCCCGGCACAGCCCGTCTAATATGGGCCTGGCCCGTTTTTACAGGCCTAGAAGTTCTATATACTTGATGAAAAAACCGAATTTTCAAAAAATGGTGAAACACGTATCCTTTTATTTTTCAAGAAGAATCCATATACCAAATTTCAAAATCTCCTCATTTTTGGTTTTCGAGATATACATTGTTTTAGAAAAAAGTTTGTTTTCCAGTTTCTTCTCCTCAGGAGCAAAATTTTTGAAAATCCTTTCTTAGTGGATGCTTACGTAACAAAAGTAATATAAGTTCCAACTTTCACGTTCCTAGGATGAGGTGTTTGTGCTCGGCGTTGATTATCAGTCAGTCAGTCAGTCAGTAAGTCAGTCAGTCAGTCAGTCAGGACATGTTCTTTTATATATATACTAGCGTGGGAACCCGGCGTTTCCCGGGGTTTTTAGAGGTTTACCTAATGCGTTTCTTTTTCGCTCCCGTTTCCTTCTCGCTTGCGCTCCCGCTCCCGGTCGTTATCCGTTCCCTGTCGCTTTCCCGCTCATTTTTTCGTTCTCAGTTCCCCCCTAGATCGGATTCTACATACATACATACATACATACATACATACATACATACATACATACATACATACATACATACATACATACATACATACATACATACATACATACATACATACATACATACATACATACATACATACATACATACATACATACATACATACATACATACATACATACATACATACATACATACATACATACATACATACATACATACATACATACATACATACATACATACATACATACATACATACATACATACATACATACATACATACATACATACATACATACATACATATCTTTTTATTTTTTAAGAAAAATCCATATACCAAATTTCAAAATTTCCTCATTTCTGGTTTTCGAGATATACATTGTTTTAGAAAAAAGTTTGTTTTCCAGTTTTTTCCCCTCAGGAGCAAAATTTTCAAAAATCCTTTCTTAGCGGATGTTTACGCTATAAAAGTAATATAAGTTCCAAATTTCACGTTGCTATGATGAGGCGTGTGAGCTCGGCGTTGATTATCAGTCAGTCAGTCAGTCAGTCAGTCAGTCAGTCAGTCAGTCACTTACAGTTTTTGAGTAGCAGTAATTTTTAAAATCATATAACTCTATTTTGCACCTTACATTTGAGGTCCTGGAAACCAAATTTTTCAAAAAATGTTAAAACACGTATTTCATTATTTTTGGAGTAGAAACTAAATACTAATTTTTACTTCTGTAGCATTAACAGTTTTTGAGTAGCAGCTACTTTAAAAACCAAATTACCCAAAAAATTATGAAACACGTATATCTTTTTTTTTGAGTAGATACTAAGTATTAATTTTTACATCTGTGGCAATTACAGTTGTTGAGTAGCAGTTACTTTAAAAACCAAATAACCCTATTTTCCACCCCAAATTTGAAGTCCTGGAAAACAAATTTTCAAAAAATTGTGAAACCCGTATATCATTATTTTTAGAGTAGAAACTAAATACTAATTTTTACTTTTGTAGCATTAACAGTTTTTGAGTAGAAGCTACTTTAAAAACCAAATAACCCAATTTTCCAACCCACATTTGAGGTCCGGGAAACCAAATTTGTAAAAAAGGGTGAAACCCGTATATCATTATTTTTAGAGTAGAAACTAAATACTAATTTTTACTTTTGTAGCATTAACAGTTTTTGAGTAGAAGCTACTTTAAAAACCAAATAACCCTATTTTCCACCCCACATTTGAAGTCCTGGAAACCAAATTATCTTAAAATTGTGAAACCCGTATATCATTATTTTTAGAGTAGAAACTAAATACTAATTTTTACTTTTGTAGCATTAATAAATTTTGAGTAGAAGCTACTTTAAAAACCAAATAACCCAGTTTTCCAACCCACATTTGAGGTCCGGGAAACCAAATTTGTAAAAAATGGTGAAACACGTATATCTTTATTTTTAGAAAAGAAACTAAATAATAATTTTTACATCTGTGGTATTTACTGTTTTTGAGTAGCAGTTACTATAAAAGACAATTAGCCCTATTTTCCACCCCACATTTGAAGTCCTGGAAGCCAAATTTTCAAAAAATGCTAAAACACGTCTTTCATTATTTTTGGAGTAGAAACTAAATACTAATTTTTACTCCTGTAGCATTAACAGTTTTTGAGTAGAAGCTACTTTAAAAACCAAATAACCCAATTTTCCAACCCACATTTGAGGTCCGGGAAACCGAATTTTCAAAAAATGTTGAAACACGTATCTCTTTATTTTTCAAAAAGAATCTATATACCAAATTTCAAAATCTCTTCATTTTTGGTTTTCGAGATATACATTGTTTTAGAAAAAAGTTTGTTTTCCAGTTTTTTCCCCTCAGGAGCAAAATTTTCAAAAATCCTTTCTTAGCGGATGTTTACGCTAAAAAAGTAATATAAGTTCCAAATTTCCCGTTCCTAGGATGAGGCGTTTGAGCTCGGCGTTGATTATCAGTCAGTCATCAGTCAGTCAGTCAGTCAGTCAGTCAGTCAGTCAGTCAGTCAGTCAGTCAGTCAGTCAGTCAGTCAGTCAGTCAGTCAGTCAGTCAGTCAGTCAGTCAGTCAGTCAGTCAGTCAGTCAGTCAGTCAGTCAGTCAGTCAGTCAGTCAGTCAGTCAGTCAGTCAGTCAGTCAGTCAGTCAGTCAGTCAGTCAGTCAGTCAGTCAGTCAGTCAGTCAGTCAGTCAGTCAGTCAGTCAGTCAGTCAGTCAGTCAGTCAGTCAGTCAGTCAGTCAGTCAGTCAGTCAGTCAGTCAGTCAGTCAGTCAGTCAGTCAGTCAGTCAGTCAGTCAGTCAGTCAGTCAGTCAGTCAGTCAGTCAGTCAGTCAGGACATGTTCTTTTATATATATAGATGTATGTATGTATGTATGTATGTATGTATGTATGTATGTATGTATGTATGTATGTATGTATGTATGTATGTATGTATGTATGTATGTATGTATGTATGTATGTATGTATGTATGTATGTATGTATGTATGTATGTATGTATGTATGTATGTATGTATGTATGTATGTATGTATGTATGTATGTATGTATGTATGTATGTATGTATGTATGTATGTATGTATGTATGTATGTATGTATGTATGTATGTATGTATGTATGTATGTATGTATGTATGTATGTATGTATGTATGTATGTAGAAGCGGATCTAGGGGGGGGGCAACTGAGAGCGAAAGAATGAGCGGGAAAGCGACAGGGAACGGATAACGACCGTTAGCGGGAGTGTGTATGTATCTATGTATGTATGTATGTGTGTATGTATGTATGTATGTATGTATGACATACATACATACATACATAAATACATACACACATAGATACATACACACATACATATTAGTGTGGTTCATGGTCCCATGCAGAAAAAAAAAGTTCTGCAAAACAGCAGGGCACCCTTCATATTTTTTACAAATACTAATCTAAGTATTCTGGTAAAATTTCAGCTTCCTTGTTCAACTGGAAGGTGATGCTCAAAGACATTTTAGTTTGATGTGTATCGCAAAATTTAACATACTGTTTAAAAATTTTATTTTACATTATTAAAATAAGCAGCAAGACTCAATGTATAGAAAATGATGAAAAACCATTCAAATACAATTGAAATACATAATGATTAAACTGTACTTATTTTAAGAAGTCTGTTCTGATATTAAAAAACAACAAAAAAATGGTTCAAAACATAAAATATGTCCATTCTCGTTAAATCGTTTTAAACTACTTAAACACAGCTTCGATCGCAGACTTTTTGATAGTCTGAGTGGGTACAATTTTCCTATTGTTCTCTACGACTTGAAGAAGAAATTGTTTCTCCTCTTCATTGTTTGTTAGCAGTTTATTATACTCTTCAAAAAGTTTAACGCCTCTTTCGGCAGTATCGTTTACCACACGCAGCTTCTGAATTTTCTCTTTCCCATCATGGTAGTCCTTGTTTTCCTTCCAAACATCTGTTGGTAGGCTGAGAAATGAATTTCGAATCTGGAATCTATCAAAAAGTTTGGCTGTTCTTTTTGGTGCGAAATCTCCAAGTGTTACACCATCCGTGAGTATAATTGAAATTCCTCTCGGGTTTCGTTCTCCAGGTTCTCGACTCATATTTTTAACTATATTAATCTTTTCTGCAGCTGGAACATTGTCAGAGAACAGAGAAGACCTACAGCTTCATCCGAAAGGTACCAAAGATGATGTTCCATGACCTTCTTTGATGCAAATGCTATTTCTCGATAGATCGATTCATATTTTCCAAGATCAATCCATAGTTCCAGATCTTGTCTTGGAGCTTCAGCTGCAAGTGGGGCTTCTGTCCATACCTTGGTGTAGAGCAAGTTCCAAATTGAACAAAACGATGTAGTTGAGCTTCCTCTTTCTTTGTGAGCTTGAAGGCATCTCGCTGATCACGGAAGAGAAAAATCTTGATTTCATAAATCAATTTGGCCATCCAGCGTGCTTGGTGAACTGGTCCTGGAGCTCTCCAATGAATTGTATCAACAGGAATTCATAGAGCAATTGTTGTCAGTTCAACTACCTCTTGATAATCATCACGTGTGAATTTTTTCTTTCTAACATCAGCAAGAAAAGCTTTTGTTGAGTTGTAAAATGTTTCCGTGCTATCATTCAAATCAATGGCACGAAAGCTATCCAATGTTAATCTACTCCAGGCAGTTTTGAATCTTTTAAAGATTGGAATGAAAGGAGCACTTGATGGACCAAAACACAAAGTGAACACTTCGGCTAAGATCAACTCCAGGACATGGTGACGACATGCTAATTGCTAACCACATAAGTTCTCGTCCAATCAAATTTTCGAGAAGTACACATACTCCGTTGAAACGACCTGTATTTACAGATGTGGTATCAAAGCTCATGGCTTGAACTTTCTCTGTCAGATTCCAACGAACCAACTGTTCATGAACAGCATTGGCTTCATTCTTTCCTGTTCCTGAAGCCATTTTTGGCACACCAAGTAGCTTATCAGCTCCATCACCAGAAATCAGTATAGGTATGCGGTCAACATAACCTAATCCAACAATCTCTGGAAGAATTTTACCATCCCAATGTACTACCAATGGATAACAAGGTACAAATTCATCCACTACTGCTTCAGCATGGTCTTTCTTAGCCTTTTTACAAATCCTATGGATTGTGCTTCTTGAAATTGGAAGTGTATTTTATAGTTTTAAAACTTATTAAAAATTGGATTTGAGTTGTTTGAAACGTTGCATCATGAAACCGAATGTAAACAACTGTACAGAAGCTAACTAAAAGTAAACAAGTTTAATAAGTAAGTAAAAACAATTAATTATTAAAAAAAATTTTTTTATAATTTGGTAAAACGTATTTGTTGATGAGCACTGCCTTCCAGTGGAGTAGGAAGCTGGAATTTCACCTAAATAATACATATAGTATATGTAAAAATATGAGAGGGTGCCATGCTCCTCAGCTTAAAAAAAAATTCTGAACATCCTATCAGTGTTATTTTAGTTCAGTAAATAATTTTAGTTCTTATTTTTATTTTATTCTTAAATTTTATTTATTATTATTATTTTATTTTAGTTCATCAAGTAATTTTAGTTTTTATTATTATTCAGCTCTACAAAATTAAATTTAGTTTTTATTTTATTACAGTTCTTTGAATAATTTTCGTTTTTATTTTTATTTTATTCACATAAAATTTTTTCGTTTTTATTTGATTTTTGTTCAATATTAGTTCATGCTCTAAATATTTTTCTTACTGTATCCAATTTCATGCAGTGTATATATGGAAAAATAGTAATTGTGTAACACAGGAAGATTCTTTATTTTGAGAATCCATTGCCTTACATTCAGACGTTATAACTATTACCCAGGCAGTAGGCGCCGGTAGCCGGGGCAATAAACGGTGAAAGTGCTGTTGTCCAGACGGTTTTGCCAAACCAATTGATCTTTCGATTAATTAATAAAGATGTACATATTTTTTAAAGGGTTAGGGTTTAATTTTAAGTAGACATACGGCGTGACTGCCGGTACAGTAGCATTTTTACTGATTGCAACCACGGCGAACCGCCGGGGCAATAGCAGCGACCCATTTGGATTTGTTGGTGCAGGAATCGTAAACAAAAAACTCCTGCACGGAACTTTTTTTCGCCCTGCAAGCATTTTTGCAAGAGAACTCATAATTATTTTCAATGATTACAACGTTTATGGCAATGTCTGTGTACACAACTTTCAATAATTTTCGTTCAAAAATTAATTTTTAATTTTTATTTTTATTCAGTTTGCACTATTTAAATTTTATTATCATTTTATTATCGTTCAGAAAATACTTTTCGTCATTATTATTATTCTGTTTGTGCCATTGAAATATAGTTTTTATTCTATTTACGTTTTTCAAATAATTATAGTTCTTTTTTCGTTATTATTAACGAATACAATAAAAAATTTTGTTCTTATTCAGTTTTCGTTAACAAAAATATCACTGACCCTAATACATTAGTGTGGTTCATGGTCCCATGCAGAAAAAAAAAAGTTCTGCAAAACAGCAGGGCACCCTTCATATTTTCAGGAATGTGTGTGTATGTATCTATGTGTGTATGTATGTATGTATGTATGTATGTATGTATGTATGTATGTATGTATGTATGTATGTATGTATGTATGTATGTATGTATGTATGTATGTATGTATGTATGTATGTAAAATCGGATCTAGCGTGGGGAACTGAGAGCGAAAAATGAGCGGGAAAGCGACAGAGAACGGATAACGACCGGGAGCGGGAGCGCAAGCGGGAAAGAAACGGGAGCGAATTAGAAACGCATTAGGTAAACCTCTAAAAACCCCGGGCAACGCCGGGTGCCCCCGCTAGTTATAAATAAACATTGAATAATTGTTTAAAATTATTTAATTTAACTACACAACTCCAAAGACGCTTTAATGAGATGGCTAGCTAGCGTACTTTTGTCGTGCTTACAATTGCAGTTTGACTGTTAATGCATTCATCATCCGAACCTTTTGAATCAGTGTCTTCAATGTTTTTTTATTCTTGTTCAACCACAACTGGGACGCCCTGGACATTCGAACTTGTTAACTCATTACCATCACAACTGACATACTCTTCAAAATTGACTCCCGCCAGGATTGGATGGTCGAACTCTAGAGCCTCTGTAGAATTTGTGACATCACATGGACCGAAATATAAAGTTGGTGTGGTCTGAACAACAGTATGAAGAGTAGACAGTCCAAAAGAACGTGAAAATGAACAAAACCCCACTTTCTTTTATTACACATACCTACAAGCAATTTCAAGGGTTCAAGGGCTTTCATCTACTGCAGGTCGCATAATAGAGTTATTTATGCAAATAATGCCACAGAAACAAGGTCGTTGGTCGCGTTACGGAGTTTGTCGCATAACAGAAACAGATTAGTATGGAAGAGTAGGTATATTTCAATCTGTGCAAAATTTTTAGGTCGTATAAGCACTAAAGTCGTAGAGCGGGGGGGTCGTATAAGCGAGGTCCTACTATATATATATATATATATATATATATATTTTTTTTTTTTTTTTTTTTTTTTTATGATAGTTTATAGTCCTTTACACCAAGTGTTTTAAGACTGAATTGGCTGTATATAGGAAGCACATAAGTACTTCCTGTCGTGGATCAAAGTTTGATCCTTTTAACTGTCCCTCCTCCTTTATCCAGGCTTGGGACTGGCTCGCAATTAGCGAGGCGGAGTTATATATATATATATATATATATATATATATATATATATATATATATATATATATATATATATATATATATATATATATATATATATATATATATATATATATATATATATATATATAAATGTTTGTATGTATGTATGTATGTATGTATATATGTATCTATATATATATAAAAATGAATGTTTGTATATATGTATATATATATTCATGTCCTTTATGCATTGCTACACCATTCATCCGATCGTAATGAAATTTTCACACAACCTTGAGAGTCAAGGGGAATCAAATATAGAGAAAAAAATTTTGAAATCCGTCACAAAATGAATATATATATATATATATATATATATATATATATATATATATATATATATATATATATATATATATATATATATATATATATATATATATATATATATATATATATATATATATATATATATATATATATATATATGTGCGTATGTTTGTGTGTATGTATGTATGTGTATGTGCATGTATGTGTGTCTGTGTGTGTGTTTATGTATGTACTAGCGGAGATACCCGGCGTTGCCCGGGTTTTTTAGAGGTTTTTCTAATGTTTGTCTCTTTCTCTCCCGTTTCCTTTCCCCCCTGCTTTCCCACTCCTGTTCGCTTCCCCGTTTTCGGTCGTTTTCCCGCTGCCGGTCGCTTTACCGCTCCCGGTCGCTTTCCCGCTCCCGGTCGCTTTCCCGCTCCCGTCGCTTTCCCGCTCGCGGTTGTTTTCCCGTTCCCGGTCGCTGTCCCGTTCCCGCTCACGTTTGCTCTCCCATTCCCGCTCACGCTTGCTTTTCCGTTCCGGGTCGCTTTCCCGTTTCTATAATAGACAAACTAACCCACAAACATTCATATATATATATATAGTCTTAGCAAATCTATTTTACGTTTTATAGGCTAACAGAAGTTATGAAAAAATGGAAAAGAGAAAATGAGCGTGAACGGGAACGGGAACGGGAGAGCAAGCATGACCGGGAACGGGAGAGCAAGCGGGAACGGGAAAGCGACCGGGAACGGGAAAGCGACCGGGAACGGGAAAGCGACCGGGAACGGGAAAGCGACCGGGAATGGGAAAGCGACCGGGAACGGGAAAGCGACCGGGAACGCGGAAAGCGACTGGAATCGGGAGAGCAAGCTTGGAAGGAAACGCGAGCAAGAGAGAAAATCGATAACAAAACTTCTGAGCGGGAAAGCGACCGGGAGCTGGAAAACGACCGAGAGCGGAAAAGCGACGAAAACGGGAAAGTGGAGAAGGAAACGGGAGCGAGAGAGACAAACATTAGAAAAACCTCTAAAACCCCGGGCAACGCCGGGTAACCCCGCTAGTATATTTATATATGTAAATTTGTTTTTTCGTTGATGTTTTATGGACAACAAACGTTTTGGTCAGCGGTAGTAAGGTAAAGTAAATTTTTTTTCTACAAAATTAAAATAAATTAATTTATAGTTAAATTATACAAAAAAATTTTCTTAAGTTTTAAAGGTTTTAAATATAAATATTAAATTAAATAAATATGTGTTATTTAGTGCGCCCATAGATATCTATGGTGCCGCCGGATGCGATTATTGAATCGTTTAAAATGGGAAAATGTCTTATAAAAAAATAAATAATGTAATTATAATTTTAAAAAAATTTACATAAAAAAAGCTTGAGTTTTAAGGAAAAGTATAAACGAAGGAATCGCGTAGCATGTTATATAACGTTATAACTATTACCATGGCGGTAGGCGCCGGTATGCGATCTTTGATTCGCTATATCTTTATTCTTCTTTTTCTACACTTGAGCCTTTTTTATACAGTCCCACAATCCCCAATCATATAGCAATTGACCGTCAGATAAGTCTGCCAAACATGAGCTATTGTTGGAGTTTGAAATGTCAACTCTTCTGGATCAAAAGCTTTTTTCTCACCCATATAGTGAATTGAAAAAGTTTGCTAGCATCTCCGATTTTGATCTGTCATCTCTGATAACAACTACACTTCCATTTATTATTTCTTTTCTTAAATCGGCCATAGTTTCAAGAGTTTTCCTCGTACGGTTAACATAACTCCAAAATGCTTTTGGATTTTCCTTGCATTGTTTAAGAATTATTTTTTAGCACAAAAACTGAATTTTCTGAACACAGCGAGTAAACCTTCTTTGGCGGGGATATCCCATCTTAGACTTTAAAAGGCAAAAGCTTATAATATAAACGACTTCATTATAAATTTACATTTAATATTAAAATGGTTTACAAGACTTTTTTGGACTGCGCACAACCACGTCAACAACTGATCATGCTGCGTCGTTGTGTGCGTAGCTCGTTCCTAAAAACTTGAGGTTGCACCGGAATTTTCTAAAAGTGCAACTTGTTTTATCTTGGAGTGAACACCTAGAGGTATTATAAAATCTCGGTTGCAATTTGCAAATTGTTGTGCGAAATTAGTTATTTGACTTCAAACCTCATAATAATCGACTGGTCGATTTATGATCTTTGATACATCGCATATTAATGATTATTTGAAAACATTTCGTTTATAGTTCGTACGTCGCATGATTATTTGAAGACATTTCGTTTATATTCATAAATTTGTTAATTTAATTAATATCTTTAATTTTAAACCGATATCAGTAAATATTTGGAATAAAAATGCAGTGGTAAGATTATTGTTTGTTTATTTTAATCTGCTCGGTATTGTGTAGGTCGTAGGTAGCGTTGCCGTATTAATAGTAATAGTCGAACCTAATAGCCACTAATAGGGATTTAAAATATTGTAATTTTAATATTTATGTTTACAATTTATTAGAATTATTAATCAATGTTTTTATTTTTAATCGTGTTTTATTATCTGTGGTAGTAGAGATAGACTAATATTTAAATACATGTGGGATACTTTTGAATACTTTTGATCAATTTTCAGACAAAATAGCTGAACTTTTCAGTATGGAACAGCAAAGAAAAAGAGACGATTATTTCAATGCAGAGCAGATACTTGCATATTTTGTTCCGAAGTATTTTCGATCAAAAGGCCTGCAACGAAATCGAAACGGGATAATTTAATCAGTGCATGCAAACAGCGAGGTGATGATGTAGGAAAGCGAATTTGTGAAAAACTTCCGTCTTTATTGTGTGGCGATGAAACACTTTCGTACCACAAATCGTGCCGTGCTACATATACAAGCAGTTTTCATATAAATCTACTGTTGAAAAAAAAGAGAATCAGGCATCAGTTTCAACGTCAATATGTGCCGATACCTCCAGTTTAAATGCGACACGCACGACTCGGTCTAAAATTATAAAGTCTAGTTTTGACTTCGAATCATATTGCTTTATTTGTGGAAAGGCATGCCACTTAAAAAAAAGAAGTGAATGGTGTATGGTACAGTGTGAGATTACCGACAGAGATGAAAATAACATGTTTGAAAAAAGCAGCCGAGGAGCGAATGGATCAAGAAATGCTTGTGAAATTGAACGGTGTTCCGAATGGAGATTTGGTAGCAATCGAAGCTCGTTATCATAAAAATTGCTACTCTCGTTACATTAATCGATCTAGCATAGCAGCTCTACAAAATGCAGGTTTGGAAAAGGATCCATACTATTTTGCAATTCAACAACTTATTCAGAAATTTGAACCAGATATTAAAAATGGAAAAGTTTTCTTGTTATCCACACTCCGAGAGGAATTTATTTCAATTCCTGGTTCCAATGGTATAAATGGAGAAAGTTATACATCAAATAAATTAAAATCAAGGTTAAGTCAAGTGAATCCAGCAATTTGTTTTATCAGTCAGCTTGGTTTTTCAGATCTTGTTTGTTCGAGCAGCATTTCTGTTGGCGAGGCTCTTCGACTAGCCAGGGATCTTGTTAATGCTGTCCATGAAGAAAGTTCTGACGAGTTTGAATATGATGAGTTTGAAAAGAATTCTTTGAAAGTTCTTCCTGATGATGCTGTTCTTCACCAGGCAGTTAGAATTCTAAGAAGAGAAATAGGAAAAATTGAGAATCATAAAGATTTTTATTTTTCTTCTGGAGAGATGTCAGTTGATGGAATTAAAAAGTTTGTAAATCCCAAGTTATTGACATTTTTAGTTTGGTTAACAAACAAAAGTTCTTTCGATGGAGCAGTTATTCAAAACAATTCGGATGAGTTGAAAAAATGTTTAAACATAGCTTGCGACATAATCACTTTATCAACTGGAACATTTTCACCAAAACATCTCGGTCTAGCGATTGAATTATATCATAATTTTGGATCAAGGAAGCTGAATGAACTTGTATATCACCTTGGATATTCTGTTTCGTACAGTGAAGTTCGACGCTTCCTAACCTCCGCATCAAGTCATATTTCTCAGGTGACAACTCAATCAAAACTGCAAATTTATTTACCTCCAGAGTTTAAATCAAGAGTTGAAAATGGTGGATTTGTAGTATGTGCTGCAGACAATTTGGATCACAATGAAAAAACTGTTGATGGTAAACGAACTACTCATGCCATGACTTCAATTCTTATACAAGAAGGACATACATCATCTGGAGTAATAGAATTCAGCATCGAGCGACTTCCTGAAAATACATTGAATAGTTCTTCACTCGAAATTGATCTGACAAAAGTTATTCATTACAAAAAGCCGCCAACAAGACCTGAACCCGAGCTGTTAAAAACAGCTTGTTTTTCTGAAATTGAATCAATTTCAGACACACCAGAACTTGTTTCATGGGCGAGAATTGAAGAACTTTATAATCTGATGATATCAGACTTTTCAACAAGTGATGATTTCCCAACTTGGAGTCATCAATCTTTACTGTGTGAAGCTACCCAAATGCAAGAAACTGCCACCAACTGATGACAGTTTCCAGCTACATTTCTTGTGAACATTGTTTCAACTCCACATTTGGCGTAAAGCCAATGTTGGCATTGTTAACCTGCCAAATCCTGCTGAATTTGGGTACCAAATCTCTTCGAATGGAACTGTTCAAGCCAAAATGATGAACCAGACAGCGGCAGCTCCAGAACTGATGAATGACATTGTATGTGACTGTGAATCGACTGCATGTGCCAGCAACACATGCCCATGTACATTAATAAATCAGCCCTGTACTGGTGGTTGCAATTGTTACAGTGCACAAACAGATGAAGAACTATGTTTAAATCCATGTAATGTTTGCATGGATGATGATAGCGATGATGATGATGCAGATGATTGAATTTATTGAAATAAAAACTGTATGACAACAATGATAGATGTTTTAAATTTATCCATTATTCTATTTTATATTGTATTTCACAATTTAAGTTTTGAAAATATAACTGATGGTACACAGTTTTTGTGAAATGTTGTAAATCGGAGAATATAGCATAAAACCAAACAAAGTTCATTTTCTCAGCCCGCACCAACTATCGAAAGTTGCAACCTCAATTTTCTTCATCCTTATGAAAATACCTTTCCAACGATGTATAACAACCTTTTAGAAAATTCCGGTGCAACCATAGTGTTGAAATTTCCAGGGTGTTTGCAGCATGATGACTGGAGTTAAGCTGGCAGACTCGATTAGTATGGGATTACGTAGAGTGAATGGGTAATCTTTCCTACGGACGGCCCGTGCCGAAAAAATAGTCGTATTATTTTTATTTTGTTACAATAACCTAACAAAACAAATTTAATACCAAATTTAATTTAAAAAAAAACATTTATCGTAATTTGAGAGACTTTGAAAACGGTAAGTAGTACCCTTCCAAGCACTATTTACATCGTAGTTGTGAGTGGTGAGGTACGATGATCGTATGAATGAAATGAATAAAAAAGAGATAAAATTAGTTTATGATAAAGTTTTATTTAAAAAACAAACTAAGTTATAAAAAAAATTAAATTTAAATTTTAAAACTTTTTCTATGTAAAACGATAAAGAACAAAAGGCGAGAGAAACAACGAAGTAAACCCCGCTAGTCACTTTATATAAGGTCGCTGCTATTGCCCCGGCGGTTCGCCGTGATTGCAATCTGTAAAATTGCAATCCCGTATTAAAATGAAACTCTACCCCTACCCCTAACTTTACCCCTAACCCTTACCCTACAGAAATTCCGAAGAAATCGACTTGGTTCTAAACGTAAACAATAGATAGCCTGAGGCGCACGGCGGATGGCATACACAGAGCATTCTATAGCGATTACGTGAAGCGCTATATCTCAGTAACTATCCACTATTAAGCAAATATTTAAAGTGTGACACAATCATCTATATTGTTTACGTTTAGAACCAACTCGATTTCTTCGGAATTTCTGTGGGTGTATTGAATTTGAGTGCCTATTATAACTTAATAGACCTGTATCTTTTATTACCGATGTTTTTTTTTTTTAAAGTGAATTTTGTTTCCGAGTCTGCTAGCTTCACCCATACATTCACTCTACGTAATCCCATACTAATCGAGTCTGCCAGCTTAACTCCAGTAACAACTGAAGGCAGTCGTTTATGGTGCCTTCCTCCTTTCCACATCTCCTACGTACCCTGGTGACCCCTGTTTCCACTAGCGTCCATTATAATTCATTTCAGACTTTTTGCTCATTAAAAAAACTCACCGTGAATTTTTTCTCATCAGATAATTCTGGACCAGTGCATTCAAATATATCTTGTAGCTTTTCATATATTACAGAACGCTGATATAACTTGAAGGATAGTGAAGAAAAATCTACTTTCCTGTCACCATTAGGTTTATTGAGACAAACGATTAGCAAGAAAACTTGATGAGGTAAAGTATAAAAATTAGCAATCTAAAATAAAAACACTAAAGATGATGCAAATTACCTAGAATATTACAGATGAATAATTCAAAATTTAAAAAATAACAGAGACAAATGCAGTCTACAAAATAAAGAGATTAGCACTACATTCTACATTCCAATTTCCTCAAGTCATCCGATCAAAACAATATGTTTATATAAACTACCAGAGTGATGACAAACGCCACTTTTAAAACTGTTTTGAAACCATGGTTTACTCATAATTATGTCATAAACAAATATATAGAAATCTATTACAAGGCTCGTTGCAAATACTTAATTACAAGTTGGAGCAAAATCCAGCAAGGATTAACTAACCAGACTTATTTAAATAAAAATATTAAATAAAAAAAAAAAACATCGCTGCCACAAATTCATACAGGGCAGCTAGGAAACTACCCAATCGGAATTTTAAAAGAAATTCCAGATTATCGCCTGGATTGAAAATGCAATGTAATAACAACACAAAATGTGAACAACGAACCAAATTCTAAAAAGAACATTTATGGAAATGTACATAATTCTCTCTATAATAGCTTTGAACAAAATAAATGTACACAAGTGTCCTGCAAGCAATCCATGCAGTTAAGACATTACTAAAATTAAAATTGAAGAAAGAAATGTTATATATAAATGTAAAAACAGGAGCGATGAAAATCACAGAAAATTCAAAGCAGATGCCATGACATTATTGCCAGAGATGGAAAGTGAGCAATGCAGCTTGTAGCCCAGAATCAGAATTTATGAATATCAAAACCATAAAATAAAATATTGAAGCATTCAAAATTATGTAATCTTTTAATAGCCAGAAATGCTTCTGCTAAGAAGAAAGCATAACCCTACCAAAAGAATTATGATCACCACATAATTTATCATTTTTGTGTGAAGTTCTTACTGAGATTTAACTTTAATGGTTTACATGTCAATGTTCAACAAAAAACCTCAGAATACTTACTACAAACTTTGACAAAAACCACGACCATGGTGATGACAGAACATATTACTTATGCTTTATTGTACTAATATTACCAAACAGAAAACAGGGTTGTGAACAAATAAAACAAATAAAAATTCTACCAAATCATCTGACTTTACCATAACCAATAAAACCCAGGAACATGTTAAAGGGTAAACAACTCAAAAATCAGAAAAAAATTCATAACAATTGCTTTGATGCAATAAACCTTTTGTGGTAACTAGAATTTCAATGAGGATTTTGAGGAAATAAGATATGCTACAATTATAATAAGACAATAATAACACAGTAAAAATACTACAACTGGTAATATCAGTCTAAAAAGAAATACAATGACAATTTTAACGAGTGTAATGACTAGAAAAACAAACTTTGTTACCACAGGCAAATTAAAAAAAAATGGAAACCACCATTTTATGATTCAAAATAAACAAATTCTAAGTGAAACAAATGCTTGAATAACATTTCCAAAGACAGATGAAACCACAAAACAGAAGGTCATATAAGCCAAAATAAATTACATCCTATCATCTAATATTGTTTCTTTTCAAAGATGAGCCAAAATAAATTACATCCTATCATCTAATATTGTTTCTTTTTAAAGATGAGCCAAAATAAATTACATCCTATCATCTAATATTGTTTCTTTTTAAAGATGAGCAACAATGGCTGATGGTTCAACAGATGAACAATTTTAGCATTTTAAGAAGTTGTTCATACCATAGCTACTCGAGTGTAACAAATAACTTTTTGACCATCTTTACAAGATCAAACTGGGGAGATCGCAGTATATAGTAAAATACATTTTTATATTTTTATTGCATGGAATATTCATGCATTTAAAAATAATTTAAAGTTATGAATACTAAAGATTGAAATGTATCCCTTAGCGATTGCAAACTTTAATTAGAAAGTTTTCAAACTGATCTTCAACAACATTAATGTATTAATTTCTTAAATAAGAAAATTCAGATTTTCTAGTTCTGACTGTAATGCCTCAATTTCTCTTCTATCTCATTTTCAAAGTTACAGAATCTTCCACTTCAAATTTGAGAAGAAATAAAACAAAGGTGTTAGATGAAATTTCTAAACTATTAGGAAGTGATTATGTGGACACAGAATCTGAAAACATTTGAAACTGGATGGATTATAGCATTTTTTAACTTTCAGCAATTTTTTAAGTTTTTGTCCCCACATAATATTCATAGTTTGTACTTTTGATAATTTTTTGCTCAAAACAGTTCCATTAGAGTATCTACAGTAAATGTTTTGGGATTTAATAAATAATATTTAAACTGAATTGCTATTTATGCAGCCGCCAAAATTGTTTTTGTCACTAGCAGCACGACATCTGCGAATTTGAAAAAGTAAAAATAAATTAAATTACTAAACATTATAAAAACTTGCAAAACTTGTATACAATTTTTTGAATTGGTGCTTTTCTTGGGAGCCATCACTATTATCATCAATACAGCATTCCCATGCTATCATCACCATCATCATTATCACTTCTTTGTCACCACGCCTGCAAGAAAACAACACATTTGTTCGTTATATTATATATATATATATATATATATATATATATATATATATATATATATATATATATATATATATATATATATATATATATATATATATATATTGCCAAATTAAAAAGATGTAAATAACTTAAGCACTTAAAAAAACAGAATCAACAGAAGTCAATAAATAACACAACCATACTAAATTCATCATCTTATAAATGTTAAAATGGAATCTCAAAATATTGCTAATACTACATCACAACATCACCGACTGCTTTATTAAAATTCCCAGACAACCAGTTCCACCATCACTTCCCATGGTTTTTATAAGTATCATCACAACCAACAAAATGTCAGACGGGTGTCTCAAAACCTTCCTGCTCACTGTCTGATGCTGGTAGGGTTACACTCTTGCCCTTGGCAACCTTTCGTGGCAGAGGACTTAATGATATTTCCCCTGGAGAAGAAAGAGATGCTGCTGTGGCATACATTGAAGAGGCTCCACTAAGTGATGATGTCTGGTCTATGCTCTCCTGGAATAAAAACAGTTGTATTATATCTTTCATGTTCCATCAAACTAAACTCGATTGTGATAAATTCCTTTGTAGGCAACATTGTGATAAATCATCATAATTTAACTATGTGAGCCAGTTATTTATTAATAAAGTGAACTGAGATGAGTAAATGAAATAGCTAATTATTAAAATCAATCCATATTTCAAATAATTAACTGATTCACCAAATAGTTTTGTTTTTTGTTTAGAAAAGTGAACCATAAAAAACTTCGTTTTTAAAAATTCTTTATAATTTTGTAGTTGGTGGAATAAAAATTTTAAGTTATTTTCAAATCAATATGGAACATACAAATATTTTATTAAAAATTTTTAAAATTCAAAATTAAACATCTTTTTTTAAAGAAACTAAAAATTGATGGTTTGTTTTTCTGCGTAAGATTTTTAACTTCTTAAAAATTAAACAATTTGCTTTAAGGTGCGTTTACATGGGCAAAGATTTGCTGGTGCCAAATCACAATGCAGCGGCATCTTTGTGCCAGTAAGAGTTTACACAAGACAATTTCAATGCACATTTCATCAGGGCTATTTCTGTCAATATTGAGTGTGTGGGTGCATTTTGCCATTTTTGCTCTAGTTTATTTTGCAAAAATGTATTAAAAAAACTTTTACTATAAATTTCAATTATAAAATAATTTAACAACTTATTTAGTATTAAATTTGACATCAATTAACTTAACAAATAATCAATTAACAGTTGAAGAAAAGAATCACATTGAAAACTAAAGAAATTTAAAATACAACTTTTCCATAATTTGAAATAATTTTAAAATTTATATTTTTATAATAAAATAAAAATTTCAATTATTAAAAGTGACTTTAGCTAGGCTATTTTAGGAGAAATATCAAAGAGCGCCCAAGTGGCGTTTTAAATATTAATTATTATAAAAATAAAATACAGTTTCAATAAAATTTCAAAAAGTTTTTATGTTTTAAATAATTAAAATATATTAAAAATCATTTATTTTTGTCTTGCAGAATAGTCAACCAATCAAATCGTTTATCTAATAAGTAATTTGTCTTGCGCGTATGAATACATTATTCACTGGCGCATTGAAAATTGGAAGGTAACCAACATTCAAACATCTTGGCTGCCAAGATGTCACTGTCATGCATGAGAGCATTTACACGTGCATTTTTTCTAATTTTATGCGACATTGACTTTTGGCGCCAGCGAATCTTTGTCTGTGTAAACGCACCTTTACTCTCATCAATAGAGTTGATTTCAAAATACTCCAATATCCTACTTCTTGGCTTCGACATAAACGAACTTTAGAAGCTTTTGAAAATATCTGACTGATTCAGTTTTGTAAATCTTTTATATAGGGATTTTAAGTCTAATACAAATTGCTGGTATCAGGCTATAAGCCATAGATATATAACTAACTTACAATATCTAAGCTGCAAGCCCCATTGATTGGTGGATTTATATTTTTTATCTAGTTTCTAGATTAATCAGTCAAGACAACAATTGGCCTGATAGTGATGAGTGTAATAAAAATTAGTAATTCGATAACAAACAGACCGTTTATTGTCAAAGTCGGAAATCTATCAAGATCGAGATTTGATTTATGGACAATTTTATTTGTTTCCTAATATTTTTATTAGACATGATAATGCAACTGGATACATCAAAGAAGGTATTATAACATATTTAACGCTTAATACTTAATTATCTGATGATTTATTAGATTAACAAGTTTTAACACTATTTGAATTGGTAGGCTGTCGGTTACCGATTAATCGGTTGAAAATGGTATCCGGCCGATTCCGATTTCCAAATCAAAAGTTGGCCCACCCCTAATAATAATATTGTTAAAAAACATTAAAAAATTAAATAATTGAATAAATAGATAATGGACAAAAAATAATAACAAAGAATGAAAGAAATGGAAAAAAGTATGATCATTTAGTGATAAAGTATAATTTAGATAGTTTCTTGACAGATACAAAATAAGATAGAAATCAGGAATATCAGAGCCAAGGACCAACACATTTGATAGAAAGCAGTTTCATATTAATTTGTCCTAGTAAAATCTGAACAATATACATAACTAGAACATAGCTTTAAGTTGGGTATAGTGTGGGTTTGGAGAAAAATTAAAAGCTGAAGGAAGTAAACTGTTGTTGAAGTATTTAAACATAAATTGACCTTTTACAAATAAATTTATTTGATTTACATTTAATAGACCATATTCAACAACTTGAGACTTTGTTGATGTGCTTAGAGAAAAGTGAAACATCATACAAATTACAAATAGCATGTTTTTGAAATATTATGAGACCAGTAAGACTGAGAAGTATAGTTTGAAGACCATACAATGTTACCATATGTTAGAAAAGGATAAACCATTCAGTGGTAAAGCATCAAAGCAGTTTTGGTATCAATAAAATGTCTTATTCTAAAAAATAAAACAATATTTTGTTGTATTTAATTTTTAACATTAGCAATATGAAGCGACAATGTTAAATGCTCCTCTATCAATACTCCCAGAAATTTGCAAGAAAATGCATGGGCTATAAAGTTATAATTAAAAGATAGAGAAAAGTTATCTGTTTTTTTTCTACTGGAATGAAATATAATAAATTAACAAAAATGGCTCAAAAGAGATTCCTGAGGTACACCAATGATAATTTCTCTTGTATTATATTTTCTTTAATTTTGTCTAATCGATCTTAAAATTGAAAAAAACCAATTGTCATTGACAACAATTGAATACTCCAAATTTCAGCTTTATCGGATGACGGGAAGTATGTTTTTTTAAGCGTCAAATCGTACCAACGCATGACTCAAGCAAACAAGCAAGCAAACATGGCGAAATTGATATAAAGGATGTAAAAAACAGTCTCCTTGAAGGTTAGAACTGATCAATCAATTAAACAAACTTGTACAACAAATACCATTGTAAAAGAACAACTAATTAATTACTATTTTTGGAAATTTTTTTTGGAAATATAGTTATAATTCAACGGTGATTGAAATAAGCATCCTGAAGTAATAAATTAAAAAATAAAGACTGTTTTGCTTGGATTAAAGCTACGACCTTAAACCCGAAAGGAGACTGCATCACTGAAACCTTCAGTTTATATTTAATCCATTTGATTCACAGAAGTTAAATAAAAGTCATTAAAAAGTGAAATAAAGCGATATGGTTTCTATAAATACAACAACAACAAAATATCTAAAATATGATTAAATATAGTGAAATATACTAAATTAATGTGGTACACTTTTATAGAAAATGTCATCAAAATTATATTTAAAAAAAATTCATAGGTTTGGTTGAGGTATATCATGAAAATCAATTCATGTGAAAAATAGTCAAAAAGAGAGTTGTTAATGTCAGGCATTTGTGAGGGGTACCGCTATGTCGACAAATAAAAACATTAACTTAATTTTATGAGTTTACTGTGATGTGGTCAATATAAAAGAAAATTAAAAAATCACAAACTCACAGGGCTAGAGGCTATGTGTCTCAGCTTGGACCTGTACCTATATGCCTGAGATTTAAGAGCATAAGAAGAAGACTGGGCCATTGTATATATAGAGAGATCACTCTCTGCTGGAACCAATTTATCCGACTGATAGTTTTGGATGTTCAGTCTTATGTCTCCTTCTTTTTGTACCTTTATAAAAAAATTCTAATTAATAATTGATTTTAGATTGATCATAATTTCTTTAGAGTAATAATATATATATATATATATCTATATATATAAAAGAACATGTCCTGACTGACTGACTGACTGACTGACTGACTGACTGACTGACTGACTGACTGATAATCAACGCCGAGCTCAAACGCCTCATCCTAGGAACGTGAAATTTTGAACTTATATTACTTTTATAGCGTAAACATCCGCTAAGAAAGGATTTTTGAAAATTTTGCTCCTGAGGGGAAAAAACTGGAAAACAAACTTTTTTCTAAAACAATGTATATCTCGAAAACCAAAAATGAGGAGATTTTGAAATTTGGTATATAGATTTTTTTTGAAAAATAAAAAGATACGTGTTTCACCATTTTTTGAAAATTCGGTTTCCCGGACCTCAAATGTGGGTTGGAAAATTGGGTTATTTGGTTTTTAAAGTAGCTTCTACTCAAAAACTATTAATGCTACAGGAGTAAAAATCAGTATTTAGTTTCTACTCCAAAAGTAATGAAATACGTGTTTTAGCATTTTTTGAAAATTTGGTTTCCAGGACTTCAAATGTGGGGTGGAAAATAGGGTTATTTGTTTTTTAAAGTAACTACTACTCAAAAACTGTAAATACCACAGATGTAAAAATTATTTTTTAGTTTCTATTCTAAAAATAAAGATATACGTGTTTTACCATTTTTTTAAAATTTGGTTTTCAGGACCTCAAATGTGGGGTGGAAAATAAGGTTATTTGGTTTTTAATGTAACTGCTACTCGAAAACAGTAGATGCTACAGGAGTAAAAATTAGTATTTGGTTTCTACTCCAGAAATAATGATATACGTGTTTTACCATTTTTTGAAAATTTGGTTTCCAGTTCCAGGACCTCAAATGTGAGGTGGAAAAAAGGTTATTTGATTTTAAAATAACTGCTACTCAAAAACTGTAAGTGCTACAGATGTGAAAAATAGTATTTTGAGGTTTTGTGCCGGTTAAAAGTAAATGAGTTCAGTTTATCACCGGACGGACGGGCCAAGCCGTTATTTTAGGGTCTTCATACGGCCCTGCCCAAACCTTAAATCAAGGTGGGACGGGCCGAGATTTTTAACCAAGTATATAGACATTTTAGTGATTTTAGGGTGTTCAGGCTAAACGTGAAGTCAAGGTGGGACGGGCCGAAGTTTTTCATCAAGTATATAGAACTTCTAGGCCTGTAAAAACAGGCCGGGCCCATATTAGACGGGCCGTTTTTTGGTTTTTGAAACGGGTAGGGCCAAGTTGTCGACGGGCCGAGCCGAGACCTAAAAAATTGATCCGTGCAGTACTCTACTATGTATGCACGGTTCACACTCTCTAATTTCATGCGAGCGAAGCCGCTACGGGCACTGCTAGTATATATATATTTGAATTACAAGCAAATCAAAACAAGTCAATCAACAAACAAAAATCAAATCTCATATATTCAGTATACACACTTTGTATATATTCAGTATCCATACTATTTATATATTTATTTTTTTTTTTTTTTATGATAGTTTATAGTCCTTTACACCAAGTGTTTTAAGACTGAATTGGCTGTATGTAGGAAGCACATAAGTACTTCCTGTCGTGGATCAAAGTTTGATCCTTTTAACTGTCCCTCCTCCTTCATCCAGGCTTGGGACTGGCTCGCAATTAGCGAGGCGGAGTTATTTATATATTTAGTCTCTACACCATTTATATATTCAGTATCTATACCATTGATATATTAATTATCTATACCATTTATATATTCACTATCCATATCCATACCATGTATATATTCTTTTTTTATAATAGTTTATAGTAGGGTTTAGGAGTCGGACACATTTTTGAATAAACTCCGGAGTCAACTCCAAACAAGAAGATCAAATCAATTCCGAGTCGACTCAGGAGTCGTGGAGTTGACAACTAAAATAATTTTTAAATATTAAAAAAATTATAGACTCAATTATCTAGTATATACATATTTTTTTATTTCAATAAAAATTAATTCAAAATCAACCTAATGTGTAGTTTATGAATACATCTGATTCATTCTTAAAAACAACAACAGAGTTTTGCTTTTTAATCCGTTTCTTAGGTAAGTTAAAAGTTACGGGAGTCCAGAAAATAGATGTTCTACCAAAGCCCGAGATAATGATAGACACATTGATGCATAAGCTTCCAATTGAGTGCAAGCTGGATACTTCTTCACCATGTATAAAAAGATTCTTCTCCAGTGATATACCAGTTTGGATTTTTCAGTTTGAGTTCAGGTTAAAGTTATGAAAATACCAATTTTTCATGTTCGAGTTGAGGTTATGAAAATATAAATTTTTTAGTTACAGTTCCAGTTTTTTATTTCAGTTACAGTTTCATCTACAGTTTATTAACTGGAACATCACTGCTCTTTAGTCCTTCGAGAACAGCTGGACCAAATTCTATGAAATTTTGAAACAACATAGAACTCATTAAGGAGAAGATTTAATCCTTTTTTTTTAAAATCAGCTCATTATTTCATTTTTTATAAGCAAAAACTTCCTGGGCCAAAAGTCCATATGTATGAACATCAAAGATTATTGCGTAACCAAATTCAAATTTAGCTTACATAACAAAGTTTAAAGAAGATTTCAAGCATCTTTTACCAAACCTATTTTATGTTTAAGAAAAAGTTAGAAGAGAGATGAAGAAAAAAAAGGAGTGGGAAAGCAAGCGGGAAAACGAGTGGAGGAGCAAGCGGGGTTGGAAAAGAAAGTGGGAGAATGAGCAGGAACAAGAATGCGAGTGGGGGCAGGAACGGGAAAGCGAGCAGGAGCAGGAAAGCAACCGGGAGCAGGAAAGGGAGAAGAAGTGGGAGAGCGAGGTGCAGGAGAGCAAGAGGGAGAGCAAGCGGGATGAAAACCTTTTGAAGTTTTGCTTGCAATAATTTCAATCCCGTATTAAATTATCGTTGGCTGATTGCTCAATCGATTGACTCTATTTTTCAATCACATACAAATTGCAACTTCACAATGAGTACCAATAATATTCTCTGTTTTCTATTATTATTTTAGTTCATTCCTTTGAAATTTTCCGTGGAGTTGAGAACTAAAATAATTTTTAAATATTAAAAAATTAAAAAATTATAGACTCAATTATCTAGTATATACATATTTTTTTATTTCAATAAAAATTAATTCAAAATCAACCTAATGTGTAGTTTACGAGTGAGAGAGCAAGCGGGAATCGAAACATTAACGAGAGAAAAAGAGAAAAACGATAGAAAAACCTCTAAAACCCCAGCCAACGCCGGGTAACACCGCTAGTTAACATAATAAATTGTTGAATGATTGTCGGTCTTCAACCTGGAAAATGTTCACGCTCTGTATCAGATTACGAATACAAAAAATATTAAAAAAATTTAAATGTTAGATTTAAGCTTTCTAAACTTAAATAAAACTTTTCAAAGCAAAAAAGTCTTAGCCTAAAATTTATGAGATACCATGAAAAATGTGTTTGAAAAACGAACGATGGTCTAAAACAGGTTGATATACCAAATATAGAACACAGTTTTAAACCATTCAAATCTTGATTGAATACAGTACTCAAATTTACATAAAAACATATAACAGAATCTTAAAAAATTGCTTTTCCCACCAAGTAAAAGTTTCATAAAAATAAAACAAACAATAAAAAAACACCCTTATCCTATTTTATTGTTAATTTCCAAATGATAACCTGTTTGAGAATTAAATAATTCAAATGCTGTTGTAGCTCCCTCTCGATTTGTTCCAATTTTAATCTGGTCATCTCTCGATCGTCAGCCATCTTTGGACCGGCAGCGATGATGTCATCAATGCACCTCACTATGCTGCTTCTTGTACGGTCCATCACCTCTAGCATTGCTGCCGTTGTCGTGGCACTCACCACATCCTGTCAATAGAACAAAAATACCTTCAAATACATTTATAACTGTAGTTGTACAAACTTATTTATTGATATTATGAAATATAAAATGTACATGATAAACCGTTCAATACAATACTATGCAATGTAAAAACAACTAAATAAAAATGCTTTTTATGCTATTTTAGTAATATAATTAAAATAAAAATATAACGGCCTCTTGTAGAGCTTTAGCATTTAAGCCTCCATAGTTCATACACCGGTGCCGACAACATAGGTTAACAGGGAAGAGTTAAGTGCAAATTAACAGCAGTGCTTTTCATAAGATAGATGTATCTTATGTACAAATTATGTGTTACCAGCTTTTGGTAGATTGATGCAAATTTTAAATGATTGTTTCACTTTATTTTTGTTATTGTATCCCAAAAACCTATTCTTATCATAAAATCCCATTAGGTCAATAGTGTTATAAGAGTTCTTGAGTTTTAAATGAATTTACTCATTAGTTATCCAGCTACTTCTACTCTCTGTGACTGTCAAGACTCACTGCCCCTACCAAAAAATCATGTGTGCACCCATGAGTTCATATCAGTGATATTCCAGTTTAATATTTTCAGTTAAAGTTATAAAATTCCCATTTTTTCAGTTCAAGTTCAAGATATGAAAATCTAAATTTTTCAGTTACAGTTCTTTATTTCAGTTAAAATTTCAGTAACAGTTCATTAACTAGCATGCACATTTGCAAGATAATAAGGATACCCGGGTTATTGCGCAAAAAAATCAAATTTAATTTGCATAACAAAGTTTAATTCCTGGTTTTAAGCAATTTTTAACAATTTGCTTGAGTGACTTAATCTCAATTATGAATAATGAACTCGTGAGTATTGATGAATGGTTCCGAACTAATAAACTATCATTAAACGTGGATAAAACTAATTATATTCTTTTTCGAACTAGGCATAAAGCTTCTTATTGTGATAACATTCTTAATATAAACGGTTATCCTATCAGATGTGTATCTTCCATTAAATTCTTGGGTGTTATAATAGATGAACATTTGGACTGGTCCAAGCATATCTCTTTTATTGAATCGAAAATTTCCAAAAACATAGGTGTCATTTACAAAATTAGTGGATTTGTTGACAAAAAAATATTAAAATTACTGTATTATTCATTGATTTACCCCTATTTTACATACTGCAATATAGTTTGGGCAGCTAACTATCCAACAAGATTAAGAGGACTACACATTCTTCAAAAGAAAGCAGTTCGCATCAATTTTCATTTGCCATATCGAGCTCCAACTGGGCCGACATTTCTTGTGAATGATCTTCTAAACATATATCAATTAAATAAATTTCAAATTTGCCTTTTTATGTTCAAATATAATAGTGGAGAATTACCTAATGTGTTCATTCATATGTTCAAGAAAACTTCGGAGATCCATACATTTGCTTTGCGATCATCAATCAACTATAGATCTGATTTTTGTGGTACTACTTTCAAAAGTTTTTCTATTTGCTGTCGGGGACCTCGGTTGTATAACTCTCTTCCAGTTCATTTAAAATCAACTAAATCAATAACACTGTTTAAAAAATGTTTGAAATCTTTCATTTTACTTTCAAATTGATCACATGTCTCTTTCTCAGCTTGTTTGTTTCTTACCTTAATTCTATATTCTTAACTTTTCTTATTATTATTATATACCTATTTCTCAACTCTTGGTTCATTGATGATTTGATTTCTCTGCTTGTCTTTCAACGCGAATAGCCTTAATCTAAATCTATATTACTCTTGAAATGAAATCTGAAGACTTGTATTTTATTTTTTTCTTTCAATGAGATTGATTTTGTGTTTTCTGTTTGTTTGTGGTTTATTCTCATTTTTATTATTTACTATTAGGATATCCCCTAGATGGGAAGTAATTCCCTTGGGAGACTCCTTTTGGGTGATGTTTATTTTGTTGTACTTTTTCTTGTGATCTGTTTTTTTTGCTTATCATCATCCCAATAAACAAATTAAACCAAAAAAAAAAAAAAAAAAAAATCTGCTATTTATTTCACGTTTACCCAGCGGCATAGCATGGGTTGTAGCCGCCAGGGTCGGCAGGCCAAAAAATTAATGGGACAGGAGCAAAAAAAGAATGAGAGAAAGGGAGGGAGAGAGAAAATAGGAATGAGGGAGAAGATAGATAGAAGTGGGTGGGTGGGAGAGCAAGGGAAAGAATGAGTAAAAGAGGAGGAGAGAAAATGAGAGAAAAAAGAGAGCGAGAGTGAAAGAAATAAAAAGAGAAAAAGAGAGAGTGAAAAAGAGAAAAAGAGAGAGCGAAAGAGAGAAAAAGCGAGAAGGATAAACAACGAAAGAAAAACCTCTAAAAACCCCGGGTAGACCTGCTAGTTAGCATATGAATGTAAGGAAGACATAGTTCAAAGAGCAATAGACTACCGGAAAACTAGTTATAACACACTTCAAAAGTAACAAGAAATTATACAAAATAATAAACGTTATGACGATGAAATATTTTTCAGTTAATATTCCTGTTTTTCAGTTACAGTTTCAGCTACAGATTTGAGCTCAATTTTAGTAACAGTTAAAGTTTGAGTTAACTTAATCAGAATTTGCAATTTCAGTTACAGTTAAAGGTGCATTTACACGGGCAAAGATTCGCTGGAGCCAAATGTCAATGTCGCATGAAATTAGAAAAAATGTACGTGTAAACGCTCTCACTCATGATATTGACATCTTGGCAGCCAAGATTTTGAATGTTGGTTACCTTCCAGCTTTTAATGCGCCAAGTGAATAATGTATTCATACGTGCGAGTCACACTACTTATTAGATAAACAATTTAATTGGTCGATTATTCCGCAAGACAAAAATAAATGCTTTTTTATAAATTTTAATTATTTAAAACATAAAAATCTTGTACAATTTTATTCTTTTATTGAAAAATCACATGGGTGCTCTTTGATATTTCTCCTAAAATAGCCTAACTAAAGTCACTTTTAATAATGGAAATTTTTTTTGTATTATAAAAATATAAATTTTAAAATTGTTTCAAAATTATGGAAATGTTGTATTTTAAATTTCTTTAGTTTTGAACGCGATTCTTTTCTTCAACTGTTTAAAGTTAATTGATGTCAAATTTAATACTAAATAATTTGTTAAATTTTTTTATAATTAAATATTAGAGTAAAAGTTTTTTTTTAATACGAAATAAACTAGAGCAAAAATGGCAAAACGCACCCACGCATGCAATATTGACAGAAATAGCCCCGACAAAATGCATATTGAAATTGTCTCTTGTAAACCTTTACTGGCTCAAAGATGCTGCTGCATTGTGATTATGCACCAGCGAATCTTTGCCTGTGTAAACACGCCTTTACCGTAAGCTGGAACATCACTGGTTCATAATAAATTGAATATTTATATTTACATAATTTAAATAAATCAATTGAAATACTACCTGAGGCCAGATGCCTCCTGTTCCATACAGTCCTTCATGTAGTCGCATAAGAAACTGGAAAAATTTGTCATCCAGCTGAACCAGCTTCACATTGTCACTATGACACATTATACGCAGCATATGGCGCACATTTATCAGTGGAGTACCTGTTGAATAGGTAGGTTACATAAACATAAAAAGATAACCTAACAGTGTTATCTAGAATATCAGAAAAAAACACAACAAACATCTGAGAACATATATATATATATATATATATATACTATACATTTACTAAAAAAATGATGGTGGGAATCTAATAGATAAGTTGCAAGGTGTTATTTCTTTTTAAATCCATTATATTAACTTCACCGTGTTTGCTTGCTTGCTTGAGCTATACAACTAAAATAAAACCAACTTCCCATTATCCAATCGAGTTGAAATTTGGAGGTCTTATTTGTCGCTGCGGACTTTACATTCCATTAAATTTTCCGATTGAATTGACAAAATATAAGTAAATTATAGAATAAAATCAATAAAACATTAAAAAAATTAAATATTCTATGTAGAAAAACAAATCATTAATTTTTGGTTTCTTTAAAGAAAGCGATAATTAAATTTTAATTTAAAATTTTCTTAATAAAATAATTTTTTATTCCATATTCATTTGAAAATAGTTTATATTTTCAATCCTCACAATCGAGTTGAAATTTTGTGGGTTTATTTGTTGCTGCATATTTTACATTCTATAAAATTTTTATATCGACTGGACAACATTTGAGTGAATTATAGAATAAAATCAATTTAAAACTTTAAACATTTTTCAAAAATTACAAATTTTATGTAGAGAAACGAACTTAGAATTTTTAGTTTATTTAAAAGAAGTGAAATTTAATTTTCAAATTGAAAAATTTTTAATAAAAAATGTGTTTATTCCATATTGATTCAAAAGTTTCTTAAATTTTCAATCCTTTCATACTTCACATATTAAGTATTTAGAAGACTGTGGTCAATGTTTTCATATTTTAGCTAAAAACTAACTTTAAAATTAATTTTATATTGGAATTAATTAATCATACTCTGAAAATGGGGATAACTACTGAAAATAACTTCAAAACATTGCTCAACAGCCCTGACGGCCATACTGACAACCTTAATAACTGAGCTAACGGCCGTAATAACTGAGCTGGCGGCTCTAATAACTGAGCTGAGGTCGCTGATGGCCCTAATAACTGAGATGATGGCCATACTGACAGCACTGGCTTTAATAACTGAGCTGAGGGCGCTGACGGCCCTAATAACTGAAATGGCGGCCAAGCAGACAGCACTGACGACCCGAATAACTGAGCTGACGGCCCTAATAACTGAGCTGAAAGCGCTGTTGACCCTAATAACTGAAATGACGGCCATACTGACAGTGCTGACGGCCATTCTGACGACGCGAACGTTTTTTGTAGTTTCTGTAACAATTATGAGCATTTCCATAGTGTGAGCGCTGTCAGCTCAGTTATTAGAGCCATCAGCGCCCTCAGCTCAGTTATTAGGGCCGTCAGCTCAGTAATTCGAGTCGTCAGTGCCGTCATTTCAGTTATTAGCAGTAGCGTAGCGGAGGGGCATCTGCCCCCGGGTGCCAGGCTTTGGGGGCGCCAAAAAGCAAAAGGAAAGACAACAATGTCACCAAAGTTGAGTCATTTTTGAACTTGTAAAACAAGTAAAATTAACAAATTGTATTTTTGCACTATTTCATACTAGTGATTTCCAAAATTTTCTTGGGGAGGGGTTCACCGAGCCACGATTATGGTTCGGGCGCCTTCGATTCCCTCAGTTTTAGTCGTACAATTGGGATTACAGTGGAAGATGGGGGCACATTTTTATACCTTGCCCCCCGGGCACCAGATACCCTTGCTATGCCACTGGTTATTAGGGCCCTCAGCACCCTCAGCTCAGTTATTAGGGCCGTCAGCGCCGTCATCTCAGTTATTAGAGCCCTCAGCTCAGTTATTAGGGCCGTCAGCTCAGTTATTAAGGTTCTCAGCGCCGTCAGGGCTGTTGAGCAGTTTTGCAGTTATTTTCATTAGTTATCCCTATTTTCAGAAGATGATTAATTAATTCCAATACAAAATTAATTTTAAAGTTAGTTTTTAGCTTCTTTTTTTCTGCCATAAGCGCCGTTGCAGTATTTACTCATACTGCTCAAAATCAGTACAAAACGTGTAGAAAAAAACCTTTGTTATCCATGTGTTTGAGTATGCCTTCCGAGAGCAAACGTAATCTTGAGCAAATCTCTTTGGCGGCCTGGCAAGAATCATTCAGGATTTTATCCTTAGACACAGAAGCTCCAGCCTTTTTTGAATCCGCTCGAGCAAGTACAACGTCAACGAACCTAATCTTCCCACTCAAGTCAACTTTTCCATCAAAAATTGCATCTACATCCTTTAAAACCAAACAGTCACCATTTAGAGTCAGACTAGCAACATACGGTACTCGAGACATGACCATAGAGGCTAAGCCATTGTCTGAAATGAGACTGGAACGAAATACTTCAGCACAAGAACTCCCGGAAAAATAACCCACCAGCTTGTGAACTAGTGGAGATTTCAAGTCTGTCCATGCCAAACAGGTCTCTCTGGCCAGGTGGAAGACTGTAGGTCCAATGATTCTACTGATGGCATCAGGGCACTTTCCTCTACAGAGCAACTGCAAGCTGAGACTGTCAAAGAACCTCTCAACGCTCTTCAAAGCACCATATACATCTGTGTTATGCAACTGCGATTTGTAAAATAGAGAACCGTTTTGACTAGTTACAACCAGTGCCTGGTCGGATTTGAAGTGACTACTTCGGTACTTGTAACAGACAACAGAATATGCAGTTACATCCTGAAATAATGTTGTATCTCTCAGTTTAGACAATACTTGCACTGCCTGAAGCAGACGACTTTCTTCCAGCCAATACCTGGAAGAGATTATACTACACAATTTGTCTCTCTCTTCACGTCGCTTCAAATAACGTTGAAGGACGTATGCGAGGCAAAAGACTGTGACTGAAAGACAAAGAACGGTCAGAAAAAAATTGAGAAAAACTGCAAATGCAAAGGAGACACGGTCCTTAGAGTGATTTTGACCGTGGCTGGAAAAAGATAAAGGTTCACTGGACTGGTTTTGACTTGTTGATGAGGCTAAAACTACAACTGCTTCCTTGCCTGATAATCCGTACATGACTACACTCAATCCTAGTACGGACAACGACAGGTCGCTTGTGTTGTCTTGTCTGTAATTTTTTTTTTATAAAGCTACAATGAAATTTTCACGGCACGACAACAATCGCGCACCGCATTTTTCTAAAATGCAAACCCTGGTAATCAAGTATTTTTGACTATTGATGCGCTTAATTCAATTAAAACGATGGACCCAATAAATTGTGGTAGTATGGGTTGCATGGGTAATTTAGGTACGGTTCGCTCTTGGTTCGCTTTTTACCTGGATTTATTTAATAGCAATAAAACATCAATTGTGAGCTGTTAAAAGGGGCGAAGCCAGAAATTTTTCCGGGGGACCGGCGGGAAAAACTGATTAATAAGGAGTTTTACTTGGAAATTTACGACCCACAAAAGTCAAGGCTTAACGACAGTTTCAGCAATAATTAGTAATAACAAACCAGAAGACATTTAATTAGGAACAGTAAATTACTATATGGAATTCAGCCGACGTTTTTTCTGCGAAAAATGTCAATGACGGTTTCCAGGCGCGGTGCTGGGCGGGGGGTCCAGGGATCCGGACCCCCCAGCTCCGACAGGTGTCACCCGTGGGATTTTTGCAAATCCAAAGACTTTTTTTTACTGGGGGGGTACTTGAATCTCATTGGGTAAATCACTGTATTTTTAACTGGTTTGAGACTGAGTTTGACTATCTTCAGTTTGCAGTCTTTCTTTTCTTTCATTACTAAATTATTACAGATACGAAAAAAATACTGCAGACTAATAATAGTCCAAAAAAAATTTCGGCTGCGGCGGGCTTTCTTTTTTCTTTCTTCTTTTTTCAAACTATGTTTTTGCTGCATGGAGTTTAAACTATATTATAGTGGTTATTCTTAAACATTCTGTATAGTTTGATGATGATTCTATGTTTTTTGATGATAGTTCACTGTTTTTTTTAATGTTAAGTACTTTATGATATTATTGAATAATAATTTTATTAGCTTCGTTGGTTTTCTGAATTCTTACTTCGTGTTAGTTGAATACATTTTAATTTTTGAAAAAATAGTAATAACAACAAATATATTTCCATTTTTATTTGAACTTTGCTTTGCCATAACAAACATAGATAAACTAGAGAAAAACAGGACTAAATTGTGATCTGCTAGTGTAAATACTTCAGTATTTATTTCTTACATAGTTCTATTTCAGTTTTTAAAAAAATGAGCAAAGAACTATATATATATATATATATATATATATATATATATATATATATATATATATATATATATATATATATATATATATATATATATATATATATATATATATATATATATATATATATATATATATATATATATATATATATATATATATATATATATATATATATATATATATATATATATATATATATACTTCAACTTGTCCTTGGACATTTTGGACCCCCCAGAACAAAATTCCTGGCGCCGCCCTTGACGGTTTCTTCATTAATGTTAAAGTTGCGATTGATGGTCATCTGGGCAAGCCCATTCAATCTTGTCTGGCTCATTGTGGTGCGTAGATAATTTTTTCAAAGATTTTCAATTTTTCCTCCTAAAAAAGCTAGGTCATTTTACAGAAACTAGGTATTATACGCAAAAAATTTCAATTGATACTCTGGTAGGTATATACCAGTATTTCCACATCCCTCCTTGCTTGTAGGTACTTACGTATTTATATAGAAATAAAAAATAATGTGTGTGAGAGAGCATTCGCTTATCACATTCAAGCCGCAGGA
The DNA here is from genome assembly GCA_963978895.1 of Erpobdella octoculata. Taxonomy (NCBI): domain Eukaryota; kingdom Metazoa; phylum Annelida; class Clitellata; order Hirudinida; family Erpobdellidae; genus Erpobdella; species Erpobdella octoculata. The sequence continues at coordinate 24,044,256 of OZ022238.1, read as the reverse complement.
GCAATCTAAGCAACATTTGGCATGCAGGTAGACTTCGTTGATGAACAAATTTAAAAAATAAAAAAGAATCTGTTGGCAAAAAAGCTAGACAGAGATAAACCCAGCAACGCCGGCTAACCATGTCAGTAAGCTATATAATGACGAACAATTTTGCCTTCCATGGAAAAGGCTGAATTTACGTCCCTGTCTTCAAAATTGGACCCATAGAGACGCCGTAGTACAGTGATGAAAGTAGTTATGCTATCATCCTGCCCTCGTGGGTTCAAATATCAGTCACGGCGAGGTGTAGATCCGTTGAGCAAGGATATCCACTCACACTGCTCAGGCCAACTCAGCCTTTCATTATTCACTAGTTGATAAATGAGTACCAGTTTCACGACTGGGATGTAATAGGGTTCGGCACATTCCGGTTTCGGAGACACGTGCGGGTGGCAGCTAACACTGTGTGATCCCATATGTACGAGAAGTTCCCGGCGCTGCTAAAGTGTATTACACGAAAAGGCGCCCTAATGGCATGACTTTTACCTTTACCTTTACCTTTTACCATGGACAACTCTGACCCTAACATTTTGATAACTTATTAAAGATTTATTTTCAAAATAATTAACTCAAATGTGTCTTTAAATACACGGGCACGCGCGTCAATGCACTTATTTAAATATGTCATCTAATGCTGTGTCAGAGGCACTGCAAATCAGTGTTATTGAGTTGGCTGCTGCCAATGCTGTTGAAACTTTGGTGAAACGCATGAAAACAGGTGAAGATTTTGAGAAGATATATGCTGATATTTCAAAGATCTTCGTAAAACTAGAAATATCGCTTTTGGGTGGCCGTGACAGAAAAAAAATAGCGAAACTATCAGCATTGCAAGATTTTGTTTTAGATTTAGTTTTTGTACAAAATAATCGTATGCACTTATTTCAAGTTTGACTAAAGATATTAAAAACAAAATGAGAGTCAATTTTTTTATTCTCAAATTGGATTCATTTGCTTCATCCCTAAAATTGAGGTTCAACTTTGAATTGCAACAGTGTTGAAGCTTATTTCTTCTGTCGTGCAATTTGAAAATAAAATTGAAAGTGCTGTCATATAGAAGATGTTTGGCTTTCGTAGCTCAACTGGATACAATTATCTGTATGGCAGAGGACCAATTGATAGTGCTGCATAAGTCAAGCTACAAGGAGGTAGCTGAAACTGCAATCCTGCCAAGCCTTCAGAACCTAGTAACTAAAATAGAGAAACTGAAATACAGTTTAGTTTACAAATCTCTTCATGCTTTAATATTTCTAATAATTTTACTGGTAACTAATTACAACGACCTCAAGTTGAATTTTTCTGTTTACTAAATAACTTTTTTTTAATAGAACTCGAAACTGACGCAAAGTGAAGAAAATGGAGATGTCGATGCTTCTGAAAAGTTTTAAAGTTATGTGTGTGTGTGTGTGTGTGTGTGTGAGAGAGAGAGAGAGAGAGAGAGAGAGAGAGAGAGAGAGAGAGAGAGAGAGAGAGAGAGAGAGAGAGAGAGAGAGAACAAACGCAAAAAAAGATAAAAAGTAATGATCTAATCTAAACTGGAAGAATGTCTGGCTTGATGAAAATTTCAATTCAATTTGTAGACGACAAGGTTAATGCAAAGATAAGGTAAAACATTACAGCTTAATAAATTTTATCATCTATATATATGAAAGAACATGTCCTGACTGACTGACTGACTGACTGATAATCAACGCCGAGCTCAAACGCCTCATCCTAGGAACGTGAAATTTGGAACTTATATTACTTTTATTGCGTAAGCATCCATTAAGAAAGGATTTTTGAAAATTTTGCTCCTGAGGGGAAGAAACTGGAAAACAAACTTTTTTCTAAAACAATGAATATCTCGAAAACCAAAAATGAGATTTTGAAATTTGGTATATGGATTCTTCTTGAAAAATAAAAAAAATACGTGTTTCACCATTTTTTAAAAATCCGGTTTCCCGGACCTCAAATGTGGGTTGGAAAATTGGGTTATTTGTTATTTGGTTTTTAAAGTAGCTGCTACTCAAAAACTGTGAATGCTACAGGAGTAAAAATTAGTATTTAGTTTCTACTCCAAAAATAATGAAATACCTGTTTTAGCATTTTTTGAAAATTTGGTTTCCAGGACCTCAAATTTGGGGTGGAAAATAGGGTTAATTGTTTTTTAAACTGTAAATACAACAGAAGTAAAAATAGTATTTAGTTTCATAAAGATATACGTGTTTCACCATTTTTTACAAATTTGGTTTCCAGGACCTTAATTAAATGTGGGGTGGACAATAGGATTACTTGGTTTTTAATGTAGCTGCTACTCAAAAACTGTGAATGCTACAAAAGTAAAAATTAGTATTTAGTTTCTACTCTTCAAATGTGGGGTCAAAATAAGGGTTATTTGATTTTAAAATAACTGCTATTCAACAACTGCAAGCATTACAGATGTAAAACTTAGTATTTTGAGGTTTTGTGCCGGTTAAAAGTAGCTGAGTCCAGTTTATCACCGGTCGGGCCAAGCCGTTATTTTAGGGTCTTTTTACGGGCCAGACTAAACCTTAAATCAAGGTGGTACGGGCCGAGGTTTTGAAACGGGCTGGGCCAAGTTGTCGACGGGCCGAGCCGACACCTATGGATGCACGGTTCCAATTCTCTAATTTCATGCGAGCGAAGCCGCTACGGGCACTGCTAGTGTTTAATATTTGCTTTTCACACTTCGGCAAGAAAGGATATTAAGTTGAAAAATAACGGTTGTATAATGGGGTGAAATTTAAAATACTGCCATGTACTATCTTTTAAGGGAGCATTATTTTAGACTCATCAAAGGTCCCGCAGCTGGATTACTATTCCGATCTATGCTCAATTCCCAGCTGTGGTGGGCCCTAAAACCAACGGGGGGGGGGCAGGGCAACAGCCCCGCCAGCCCCCCTCTTGACGGAATTGGTTTTATATATTCTTTAATAAGAAATCATCTAATTTTGGTAGTGGCGGATCCAGAAATTTCATAAAGGAGAGAGTCTGCAAATTTGTATTTTTAAAAATTTTGATTAATGTCGTTATGCAGCCAGTTTTAAGTCATTTATAATTTCCTTTATTCAGTAAAACCAAATCAAAGGATTTGAAGTTAAACTTTTTAATAACTAAATTTTCCCTCTTTTCATCTAACTTTTTTCTCTGTAGCGATGTCAACACAAAACACCTTTTTTCATTGTGCTGCGGAGTTAGGTCATCAGATACTTCAAAGCTGAGAATAATTTTTTAGCTGTAGTATTAAGAAGTAGATTCGTTTCAATCAAACGGAAGAAAGTTATCACTTATTACGGATGGCGAAATATTTTTTTCTTCGAAAAGAATGGCTTTTTATGTTCATTGGTAGACGTTTTTGTGGGAGTGACTATTAGACCCCTCAGCCGCCGGTTTAGCCGGCCGAGCTGAGCCGCGCCGCGCCGCGAAAGTGCGAAGCCGCCTCCGGCCGCGAAAATCGGGGCTAAGCTGCAAGCCGGCCACAAAAAAATTAAGCCTCGCCGGCCGCGAAAATCGCGGCTAGCCGTGATTTTTAAAAAATTTTAGGTTATAATTTTTTTTAAATTAATTATTTCTTCTTAGCCGCAATCAAAATCATAAACTTTATAGCCATACAAAGCGTTCTCGCCATCATTAATGTCTGTGGTTTTCGCGCATAACAACTTCTGGCTGAACTCAATGACAATGCAACTTTAACAAAAAGATCAGATGCAGACAAATTAGAACTTGCTCGATGTATATCTAGCTAGCACCATTAGTGATGAAGATTTAATAGCAAAGTAGTCAGCAAATCCACTCTCCTATTGGGCGATATTGTTATGACTGACATATTCCCATACTGTAGCAGCTTGCTTTTTGTTTCTTGTAAACCTTAGGCTGGCTATAGACCCTGCTCTCCCCGGGGGAATGGTTATGTGGACTTTGTAGAGGAGGTCCAATAGTACTTGAATCCACTTGTTTGCTTCAAATTTGGTGGTGGGTGTGGCGTTGGCGGCCATTTTAAAAAATGGCCGATATCGAATTTTACAAGTTCTTATAGTAGGTAAAATACTAGACATAACTCAGTTTAAATCTTAATTATGAACTTGAATTAAATGCTAAATAATCTTAAGTCACTGTAACTTAAAAAATTTTCAAAAAAATTTTTTTTTTATATTAAAACCTTTGAAAAATATAAAAAACTAAGTCGAAAAATCACAGAAAGTTAAAAACTCTTCTCCCCATAGGTGGGATGATTCTGGTAATGAGAACCTTTTAAAGCTTATATGCGAGGGAAAACAAAAAAATTGTGTTGGCAACAATTCTTGGTCCACGTTTCAAGAATTTGGTTTTTGATGATGCAGAGTTAGCTGCTGATGCACAGCAATGGTTAAAAGAGGAGTGTGTAATTCTCGCTTCAGCGGATATGAATGAAGAAGTTATGTAGCCATCGTCAAAAAGACCGAGAGTAGAGATGGATCACGGACCATCAACGTCGCGACTTTGGAATCTGTTCTCGGATGTTGTGAGCGAGCCAGCACCGCAAAAAAACTCGTCGATCATGGGCAATGTCAATGATGCAAGGATTAGTTTATATTTGTCATCAGCACCCTTGCCTCGCACAGAAAATCCATACGTTTGGTGGAATACCAACAAATTCTATCTCCCAAACCTAGCCACACTTGCGAGAAAGTATCTTTCCGCACCAGCGTCAAATGTCCCAAGCGAACAGCTCTTCAGTGGAGCAGGACAGATCTTCTCAGATCGCCGTGGCTCTTTGAAAGCCAAAACAGGAGAAATGCTCCTACTTCTAAAACACAATCTGCCTCAGTTTTTTTTTTAACTATTGAGAGTGGAAAGTGCCAGGGGCTCAAGGACTTCAACTAGACATTTTTACATATTTAGATTTTTTTATTGCCTGCAAGCTCTGTAGAGTATAGCTCAAGTTTAAGACGTAGTCTATTTTTAACAAAACACCATTTACCAAAACAAAAAAAATAAAAAAAATAGACAATCGGTATCGGCTCCACAAACGGCTGTTCTCACAATCGGGACAATCGACAATTGAGACGATCGGCAAAATGTGGAATCGGTAGAGCTCTATCAAGCCCGCAACGCCAAATCGGAAGATCATGTAGTAAGCCGCACACGGTTATTGCCGGTGAGCGCACCTTAGCTCGCGCTAGCTAGTGGCAACCTTTGCACCTTTTCACCTTGCGCGACTACTTCTTCTTCGTTGTTCTCGACGCTCTCGTCGTTCTCGTTGTCCGTCATATTTATTAGTTCAGCCTCGACTTCGAACCGTTGTTTCCATTTCGTTTCGCCATTGTCGGCTCTTGCAGAAATGCTTATTTTAGTTGTTGGTTCAGTTTTAATAAAACTTAAAAAAAACGACTTCAAAGTCTCTTGATAAAGAAAGCGTGGTCTTGACGACCACAGTTGGTGACCCCGACGTTTCTTCCGACGTGAAGAATTCTGAACACCAGTGAAAAGGCTCAACCCGACGTGAAGAATTCTCAAGTCCCGACGTTTGTTTTCCCTACGTGAAGAATTCTCAAGTTTCAACCCCCAACTTTCGACAATTTCAGTTTTTCTTCAGCCTCGATATTTTTCAACTTCTGACGCCTTCAACTCCCGAAGTTCTTCGTTTCGACCTTCTTCCGACGTTCTTCAATTTCGACGTCATCTTGCAGGCAGCTGATTACGACCGGCTTAAAGAAGCCGTCAAAAGATTCAACGAGTCAACCAGAGGAAAACTCTTCAAGGCCTTTCTGCAAGAAACTTCCATCACTGGAAAGCCGTCACACTCCCTCCTACAAATGACGAAGGTGGCAAAGAAAGTCGGCGTAGGAGAAGACATGGTGCGTCATCGTTTTCAACAAGCTCTTCCGCCCAACCTCGCACCCGTCATAGCGTCACAGAGAGCTTTGGGACTGGACGACTTGCCGACGAACTCTTTCCACTACTAAAAAACCAGGCAACATCTGTTGTTAGTGAATCTTCACTGTCAAAATTCAGTGATCGATTTGCGCGTAATTCATTTGTTGCTGATAATGTTGCGCGTAAATCTTTTCATTCCGTGTCTTCAAAAACTTTAATTCCTTTTTCTGAGAATCAACGCCCTAAGGTTTGCCGAAGTCATATATTTTATGGGGTAAAAGCGCGCACATGTCGCCATTGGTGTCAATGGCCAGATAAATCTGCATTCAAAACAATTCAGTCGCGTGACGCAACCCCTGCAAGCTCGCGAGATAATTCTCCAGTGCGGTCTTTCAATGCCTAGGCGCTACAGCAACCGCGGCAGCTAGTGGCGCTTGTTGCGGATGAATTCAACGTAGATTGAACTTACGTTGGAAGAGCAACAATTAAGGTTTTTATAGGGGAATGTCAGTGACACCGAATTTTGCGATGACACCGAAGTGTCGGTGTCATCGCCAAAAATTCGGTGTTAACGCGGCCCAGTCGGTGTTAACGCGGCCCAGTCGGTGTTAACGCGGCCCAGTCGGTGTTAACGCCTCCGAGTCGGTGTTAACGCGTCCGTGTCGGTGTTAACGCGTCCGAGTCGGTGTTAGCGCGTCCGAGTTATGTCTCTGTATTTAACTTACGAACTGATATGACTTAAAGGTGCTTTTTAATCGTTCAAGCGACTGTAAAAATGTCGCTTGGTGGCGCTTGCATTAGATAGTGATTATTTGAATAAGAACTCATTAAAAATACTATATTTTATCAAAGATTTGACATAATAGAAATATCAACGTATTATAAAATATCTATTTACGTTAGAAAAGTTTAATTAAAGAATATGACAAAAAATTTCCGTAATTAGGTTTTTTATTTTCTAAAATAATAGTAATTTATTTTTATTATTATTTTTAATTATTAAAAAAATATTTAAATTATTATTTTTAGTTAATTATCTATATGTTTTATCTAGGCGACTAATGGTGATAGTTGTATCTAGTAGTAATTTAATTTGTGATAGTTTTCGACGGAGTTGTTGATTGTTAGCAGCGAAAAATGAAAAGCTGTGTTTGTTGTAACAAAACTGTTGCCAAGAATGCTCGGGCATTGTCTTGCAACATGTGTAAACGGAGGACGCACCTGAAGTGTGACAAAACAGTTACTTTGTCCCAATATCAAAAAACTGCAAAGGGTTAGTAAATAGTCGTTTTATTGCAACTGAAGACAATTGTTTATAAAAATGTTTTTTCTTAAACAGGAGAAATTGATATCGTTTTCATATGTAAAATGTGCGAGGAGCTGGTAGTGAAAAAAGACAAGGCACAGCGTTTGGATTGAAAACCAGCCATGTGGTCGCGAAAGCCATTTCATCGCGAAGTCTCGACGAAAACGCCAACCTTGCGACGAATCGACCTGGTGCGCGACGAAATCGCCTACTTTCGCGACCAACAGCCTTATATTCGTGAGGGGTAAAATCCCGCTGCTCAGAAGCAACTAGAGCTACCCCACCACACGAAGCAACCTGCCCGGCGAATGCAGTTGGTGATCAGCATTAAGCAGCACCACCCGGATACACGTATCACAGACTGTGGCACCGCTAATGCCTATACAACGACTTCCTGATCTCTGTGTTATACTTATACAGAACCGTGATATCAGTCTGCGGTGTCGCAATGAATTGGAGTCGTTTTCGATGGAGCAAAGTTTTCATTACAATCGATAGAGGGAAGCAATTTTTTTTATAACCAGTCAAAAAAAGTAGAAATTTATAAAGGTATAAAAAAGTTTATGGCACTGCCATATTTGCCTCCTGGAGAAATCCATAATGTATTTGAGACCCTTGATCTAGAAACACGAATACCAGCACTCAAAGTAAAATTTAGTTAATATTAACGTTAAAATTTGTTGACTTGTTTTATATTTCCTTCTTATTTTTAGACATTAGCGGACTACATAAAAAAAACTTGGATCAAAGGAAAATATAAAATATCAGAATGGAGCGTCTACCAGAGAGACTGTAAGACCAACAACGACATTGAGGCGTGGCATAGTGCCCTCAACAACCTAGTAGATCGCAAGTCGTTCTACGAAGTTGTTGATATTTTATTTACAAAAGCATCGGCAATTCCAGTCGAAGAAGCCTGTGCTGCAACAGGGAAATCGCTGAAGCAACGCAAACCCTCAACACTGGAAAAAGATGAAAGGGTGTGGGAGCTCTGGATAGCTTTTGAAGAAAAGCAGATTGATATCCCGGCTCTCCACACCGAAGTTGTTGATTTACTAATTAAAAAGAATTAAATTTATTTCTGTCTACGTGTTTTTTGTTATAAATTTTTCTCAACGCGTATTAAAAAGTCCATGGTCTCGGTGTACTATGAGCTTATGAATATTGACTGCGCTGGTAGCGTGAATACATAAGGTAGTCGTGCTGGTGAAGTGATGAGGACTTTTTTTAGTAATAATAATAAACAAGTGAACCGTAAAAAACCTCGTTAAGTCTATAACTTTAATAACTACATAAATGAAACGAGCGCCAGAGCTTTGTGGCCGGTTGTCAAACGATTTTCTTAGAGTCGCTAGGTGGCAGGAAAACTACTTATATTGCACAACATTTGATTTAAATAATTTTAATTGATTTAAGGCCTAATTAATGTCGGAAATATTTAATTCATGTATTGTCATCCAGAATAAGTGGGTGAATTTTTGTTGCTAACAAGACACCTTCGAGTCATATCAAGTTGCAGTTCAAATAGAAATAAGCTAATAACCAATCAGCAGTGGAGTTCACCGACTGGTTGGCGTTGACACCGACTGGTTGGCGTTGAGACCGACTGGTTGGCGTTGACACCGACTGGTTGGCGTTGACACCGACTTTTTGGCGTTGACACCGACATTTTAAAAAGTGTCGGTGTGATCGCAAAAGTCGGTGTTAGTGATAGGAGCCTTTTTATATATCACGAGAGCAAAACGATTGAGTAATAAGTGGAGAGCTGGTGTGAGTTTATTTGTAAGTTTTATTTGGCAAGTAACGACAGCTAAGTTGATATCTTATGAAAATATTTCTTATATGTATATGAATTATTTTACTAAGCTATTTTAAAAGAAATGGTTAAATTGTAACAAAGATAAAAATGACATATTCCAACAATACTCCCCCACCAGAGAGCACTGGCGAACGAGAAGGTCAAAAAATTAGGTTAGGTAATCCGCCAATTTGCTGGGCCAATGAACTCTTCTAATCTTTTCTGGATAGGAGGTGGTTTAGACTGACTGGTAACTGTTCTGGATGTGTCTGGTGAATTCAAAGTTGGAGTGCCGGGTGCTGTTGATGTAGTGGTAGCGGTGGAGCTAGGAGCACTTGGAATGAATGCTGGTTTGAGTCGTTCTATCGAGATGGTGTCCTTGCGTCTATTCTTGTTGACTACAAAATACTTCTCATGTCGTTCTAGTACTTCATGCGGTCCGCTATGCTGAGGCTGTAACGGCTGTTTGTGAGTCCACACGAATTAAGATTTGCGGTGTCGTGCGGAGGTCTTTCGGGATTTAGGACTTTGTTTGTAGCTGTCTTAGCGGCTCTGCCTTGATACTTGTTATGTGGTCTTTGAGACGTGAAACGTAGTTTGAAACATCAAGAGTGTTGTCGCCGGAAATTGATGAAGAAAGTTCTCCTGGCAGTCTCAAAGTTATTCCGTAGACTAGTTCTGCTGGTGAACATTGGAGATCATTTTTGATGGATGAACGAATTCCTAATAAAACTAGCTGTAAGGATTCTGTCCATCCTGTAGATGAGGTGTGTGAAGCGAAAGATGATTTGAGTTGTCGATGAAAATGTTCGACCATCCCATTGGCTGCGGGAGGATAGGCTGTGGTCTTGATGTGATGGATGCCTAATAGTTTGTTCATTTGATAAAAGAGATGAGAGGAAAACTGGCTACCTCGATTGGTTGTAATTGTCTCAGGGACGCCAAAGTTGGATACCCAACCGATCATGAAATGTTTCATTATGGTTTCGGTTTAAGTGTCGTTGAAAGGAATGGCTACGGGCCATTTTGTGAAACGATCGATGCAGGTGTGTGTAAACCTTCAGGAAAAAGAAGTGGTCCTACAAGGTCGATATGCACATGCTGGAAACGGCTTTTGGGTAACTGAAAGCTGGATGGTGTTGTTTTGGTATGGCGGTGTATTTTGTTCTTTTGACAAGAGAGATATTCTCGGCACCATGCCCTTATGTCCTTGTCTATGTTGGGCCATACAAAACGTTGACAAATTAGTTTTGATGTTGCTCTTGCTTCGTAATTGTTGTGGTACTAGAGGTCTTGGAGATCCTGTTGATATGTCTACCAAAATGTTGACTTGGTTAAATGGAAGAGGCATTTCTTGGATCTTTAATGAGTTTGAGTTGAATTGAAGTGAAATGTCGGATGATTGATGCTTGGCAATTTCTTGTAAGTCTAAGGCTGTAATCAAATTAATTTTCTCTGCGAGAAAGTGCGTCTGCCACTACGTTCTCCGTCCCTTTGATATGTCTAATTTCAGTTGAAAATTGAGAAATGTAATCAAATTGTCGAGCTTCTCTTGGCGAGTGTCGGCTAGAGTCGATCTTGAGAGCAAAAGTGAGTGGCTGGTGGTCGGTAAGAATGGTGAATCTGCGACCTTCAAGGAAATTCTGGAAATGTTTAACGGCCAGGTAGATCGCCAGCAGCTCTCGGCCAAACGTACTATGTCGTGTTTGTGCCGGGCTGAATTTTTGGGAGAAAAAAGCTATTGGCTGTCGGCTACCATCTTGTATCTGTTCATGCACTGCTCTTGCTGCTACATCAAAAGCATCAGTTACAAGCAGCAGTTCACTTTTGTCATCTAATCGTGCGGCACTTTGAAGAGCTTCTTTTGTTTGTTGAAATGCTTTGACTTGAACATGCTCCAAAACCAGAGGTCCAGGTGTCGACTTCTGTTTGAGCATGTCAGTCAATGGTGCCAGTAACCTAGAACAATGAGGAATAAAACGTCTGTAAAAATTCACTACTCCTATGAATAGTTGGAGTTGGGTGATTGTTTCGGGTAATTTGTATTCTATGATTGTCTGGACTCTGCCAGAAAGAGGTTTGATGCCATCTGCATCTATGTGATGTTTTAGAAAGTTGGTGGATGGCACGGCAAACTCAGATTTGTCAATGTTAACTGTCAGTTTAAACTTTTCAAGTCTGCTATAAACTTCATCTAAATGAACTAAATGCTTCTCCGGTAATGTGTTTGTCAAACTTCGGAGTACTTCATCCATGAACCGTTAGAAAGTTTGAGCTGCGTTCCTCAGTCAACATGGCAGGCGTACAAATTCAGACTGTCCAAAAGGTGTCGTGATGGCTGTTTTCGGTATGTTTTCGTCTGCAATCGGAATGTGGTGGAAGGCTCTTACTAAATCGATTCGCGAGAAAGTCTTGCAGTTGGTGATATTGTTGGAGAAGTCGTGTAGGTGAGGAACTGGATATCGGTCCGGAATTGTGTTGGTGTTAACCGCGCGGTAGTCCCCACACGGTCTCCAATCTCTAGAAGCTTTTGGGACCATGTGGAGAGGTGAAGACCATGGACTCGATGATGGTCTGATGATGCCAAGCTAGAGCATGTGATCAAATTCTGCTTTTGCGAGCTTCGCTTTTCTGGGAGAAGACGACGGGGCTTTGAGAATGCTGGTGGTCCTTTGGTGATTATGTGGTGTTTGGTGTGATGATCAACCTTCTCGTTGTAATTTGAAGGTCGGCCGATAGACGGATACTTTTCCAAAAGTTTGGCTACCGCCTCAACCCCGATGATCTGGCAAGTCGAATCTGTGTTGTCGTCATAGTGGAGATTGAACCAATTGCCGTTATGGAAGTTGTGTTATCCACTAGGCGACGGTTGAACATATCCACACTGAGGCTAAAATGTGACAGGAAATCTGCTCCGATGATGGGTTTCTGAACGTCAGCTATTATGAAAATCCAAGGAAATTATCTCCGTAAACCATGGTTGATCATCAAAGATTTCTGTCCATATATTTTGATAGTTGTGTTGTTTGCTGCATGTAGTGTGAATGACGATGGAGTGAGAGAATGTTTGGCTGGTGGAGAGATGACGCTTACTTCTGCTCCAGTGTCGATAAGGAACGTAAGATTGTTGTGTATCCCTGACGAATAATAGATGACTTGTAAGTTTTTGGCCTTGGACAGATGTCGCCGCTACTGCCCGGCCTTGGTTTTTAAATGCCAATTGCACGGCTGAACGCATTTCTTTGCCTTTTCTCCAAATTTGCTATAGTACCAGCACATGTTTGGTGTTGTACTGGAACTACGAGAACGGGATCGAAACGATGACGGTTTTCGACTACCTGACCGACTCCTACCTAGTTGGTTTGTTGCTAGGGCAGAGATACTCATTGTAATCTGTTGCAGTATGGCATAGATGTCTGTGTGGGTGGTGTTGATTGTGCTGGTGTTGATTGTGCTGCTGTTGTTGATAACTGGGCAATCGTCTGTTGTTGTGACTCGCTAATCTTGTCGGCAATGTTTGCCAAATCGAGTAGCGTTCTGTCACTGAAAGAAGCTTATATATATATATATATATATATATATATATATATATATATATATATATATATATATATATAATAAAACGTAATATTCCAACACGCCCTACAATTGTTGGCCGCATTTCGAATTGTAAATTTTTCAGTGGATTTCTTAATTGATACGGGTTCGTCATTATCATTAATTCTATTCTCAGTGTCAAAATCACTTTCATGTTTGTTGTCGCCATCTCCGATTCATTTGAAGGCTGCTAATAGCCGTTCTATTGTTCTATATGGACAAGCTCATTTAAAACTAACTAATAAATCATTAGGTCAATCATTTGATTGGGTGTTTGTCGTGGCTGACGTTTCAAAGCCAATTTTAGGTGCTGATTTTTTATCAAAATTTCGAATCAGCGTAAATTGTTTTGAGCGTGCGTTTGTCGACACCAACACAAATTTTCATGCGCCGTATATTCAGAAAGTTGTGCCAGATTATTCAGCATGCAGCGTTAAGCTTCCAGAGAATCTTCCGGCGTTCATACTCCCGCTTTTTGACAAATACCCCAGCCTGCTTATGCCTAAGCAAATAGATTATTCTGTTTCTGTCAATCTTTTTCCTATCCAGCACACCATTGATACGGGTTCTGCACGTCCTGTATTTGCACGCGCGCGTCAGCTTCCCCCAAATAAGTTCGATATTGCAAAGAAAGAATTTGATTTTATGCTGGCGGCGGGTATTGTGCGTCCTTCTAAAAGCGATTGGGCATCCCCGCTGCATTTAGTTCCAAAGAAAGATGGTCAGTCGTGGCGACCTTGCTGCGATTTTTGTCAATTGAACGCAATCACCAAAAAAGATCGCTACCCATTGCCGCACATCAATTCATGCATTGATCGCTTCTATGGCAAAAATACCTATAGGAAGCTTGATGTTATAAAAGCGTTTTTCCACATACCCATGACTTCTGAAGATGCTAAAAAAACCGCAGTAATTACGCCATTTGGTTTATTTGAATTTACGCGTATGCCATTCGGGCTCTGTAATGCTCCGCAAACTTTCCAGCGTTTTATGGATTCTATCTTTCGGTATTAATCATTTGTCTTTGTTTACATTGATGATATCCTAATTGCCTCTAAGGATTTAGATGGGCATAAAATTCATCTAGAAACCGTAATGAATCGTTTGTGTGATAACAAATTGCATGTTACATTAGAAAAGTGCATTTTTGCAGCATCTAAGGTTGATTTTCTTGGGTATTCAATTAGTCCCGACGGTATTGTGTCCCTATCGAATAACATGGAATCAATCAATAATTATTAAATGCCGATCGATTATGCTTCCTTGCGTCGCTTTCTTGGCATGATTGGTTTTTACAGGCACTTTATACCTTCGTTTTCTGACAAAGCTGAACCACTTTATCAACTTCTTTCATCATGTAAAGGTAAAAATGTTAAGTTATTATAGACGGATGATGCGCGTAGAACGTTCGAGAAATTGAAAGAAAATTTCAGACAAGCAGTTCAGCTGCACTTTACTGATCCGAAGTCTGACACATTTCACCTCGTTACCGATGCGTCAAACTATGCCGTTGGAGCAGCCTTGCACCAGTCTGTCGGGAACGAGCTTCGACCAGTAGCATTTTTCTCAAAACGTCTCTCTACACCTCAACGTTCTTACTCTGCATTCGGCCGTGAACTTTTAGCCGTCTACCTTGCAGTAGTCCACTTCAAGCCAGTTATAGAAGGTCGTACAGTTGCCGTTTTTACAGATCACAAACCCCGGGTAAATGCATTCTATAGTCAAATTCCACCGAAGTCTGATCGCCAGCAACGCCACCTGTCATATATCTCAGAATACGTCTGCTCATTTGAGTACATACGTGGTTCGGAAAATATCGTGGCAGATGCACTTTCTCGTGTCGATACAGATAAAACTACGTGGTCGCTAGACTTGATGCTTCCAGCCTTGTCCACACTCATTACCGCACAGAAGGATGACGCCGAGATTAAAAAATACAAGGGTTAAAATTTTTCTCTATCGAGGACAAGAAATTTTTGTGGTGTGACACCACCCTTCCGTACCCTCAACTTTTTGTGCCACTGGAGCATCGTATGGCAATTTTCAACCAGTTGCACTGTTTGTCGCACCCTGACGTGAAAGGCTCTACACAACTGGTGATCAAACGATACTTTTGGCCCAACGTAAAAAACACATCAAAGAGTGGGTTCGAGAATGTATCAACTGCCAGAAATCAAAAGTCTTCAAGCAGAACAAAACTCAAGTGCAGGATATGCAGCTTCCAGCTTCCGATAGATTCCAATCAGTTCACATAGATATTGTTGGACCTCTGTAGCTTTCGAAAGATACCCTTTCACCTTACCCATCCGAGAAGCGATATCTTATCACTATGATAGACCGAGCAACTGGATGGTTTGAGGTAGTACCAGCTTCTAGCATTACAGCTGAATCTATTGCCGATGTTTTTCTGACTGAGTGGTTTTCTCGTTTTGGTGTTCCGCTTCATATTGTAACGGACCGAGGACGTCAATTTGAGTCCGAACTCATGAGTCATCTTTCTTCTTTGATTGGTTTTCATCGTTTACGAACTACAACTTATCACCCTCAATCAAACGGTATGATCGAACGATTTCATCGCACATTAAAGAATTCTTTAAAGGCTCGGTAAGATGATTGGTTGATCGCGTTGCCCTCTGTTCTGCTGGCACTTCGTTGTTTGCCAAATGAACATGGTATTTGACCTTTTAGAGCTGTTATTGGCGCTTCGCCTCTTATGCCGGACACATTTTTTTTACTTCCTCGACGCGTTCTGCGTTGAGGATGCCTGAGTTAGTTTTGCGTTTATCGCAGTGTATGTCGGACAGAGATTTTTCTTCATTGTCTACAGGTGTCCATCACAAACCTTCTCGTTTATTACATTATGTTATTTTGAATAAGGGCGATTTTGTGTTTGTTCGGATTGATCGCATACATCGTCCTATCGAGTCACCTTATCAAGGTCTTTTTGAGGTTTTACATTGTAACGACAAAATTGTAAAAATTAGGATGCCCGATGATGAAGTTTTGATTGTGACGCGTTATCGTGTTAAATTGGCACATATTCGAATCAATCAATCAACAAAATTTTTATAGCGCTATTTCCGTAGTGTTCAATAGCGCTCGGTCGTGAACTTGTTAAACAGATATGTTTTAAGTCCACGACGGAAAGCTGTGAGAGAAGTAGAGTTAGTAAGAAAAGAAGGAAGAGAGTTCCAGAGATAGGACCCAGAGTAGGAGAAAGAGCGTTTAGCAAAGGAATGCTAAATAGTGAAGACGCGAAAGTGACTAATAGAAGAAGAACGTAGACCAGACTTAGGAGGGATATGTATTAAATTAGTTAAGTAGAGAGGGGAAAGACAATTTTTTATTTTATACATTATTAAACAGATTTTAAAAATCACCCTATATCTGAGAGGAAGCCAATGGAGAAGAACAAGAGATGGAGAGATGTGAGAGGAGTAGGAGGTGCGAGAAACTAAGCGCGCAGCCGGCTTAAAGAGAGGATAGAGGGTAGTGTCAGGAAGACCAAAATATAGTGAATTGCAGTAGTCAATTCGAGACAGGACAAGAGAAAAGACTAGAAGTTGCAGAGAAGTGTCATCCAGAAGTGGACGAAGCTGCTTAATACGGCGAATATGGAAGTAACAAGATTTAGTAACAGATGCAATTTGGGAGGTTAGAGACAAGTTGGAGTTAAAGAGAAAGCCTAAGCTACGAATCAAAGGAGAAGGAGAAATGGAAAGAAAAGATGGTGGCGGCAAAACCAAAGGAAGAGGATTTATTGAAATAGATTAGTTCAAACTTGTCAGGATTAAGTTTAAGACACATAGAAGAACTCCAGGATATAATAGATTGAAGGCAGGCAGCTATTTGATTAAGAACAGACTCAAGAGAAGAGTTAGAGAAAGTAGAATAAACATAAGAGTCATCAGCGTACATTTGACTATTGAGAGAGTGAGAAGATATAATATGAGGAAGTTCAGAAGTATAGAGAATAAACAGTAAAGGACCAAGAATAGACCCTTGAGGCACATCATAGCTCAAAGATACAGGAGTAGATTTAGAAGATTCAATAGAAACATAGGAATATCTACCAGATAGATAAGATTTAACCCACCGGAGAGCATCACTAGTTATATTAAAAAATTTATCAAGTACATCCAAGAGCTTTCTCACTTCTTCCCTCTTCTCAATCTGGCTTCAGCCCTGGCCACTCTACTGAAACTGCTCTACTTAAGCTTCATAATGACCCCATTGTTTCTTCTGACTCTGGCCTTTCTACCCTTCTTCTTTGTCTTGATTTTTCATCTGCATTCGATACAGTTGATCACTCACTGTTGTTGGATGTACTTGATAAATCTTTTAATAACTGCTTAGTTAGATAAGCACTTATTTGCTCATACACAACTCTTTCCATAATTTTAGAGATAAAGGATAGGTTAGAGACAGGCCTATAGCTAGATAGAGAAGAAGGATCAAGAGAGGCATTTTTAATAGTAGGGATAATAAAAGAGGACTTAAGAACAGAGGGAAACACAGATGTAGATAAAGAGAGATTAATTAAATCAAGTAAAATTGGATAAAGAACAGAAGAAAGCTCTTTAAAGATAGTAGTAGGAATGAGATCCAACGAGCAAGTAGAAGAAGACATAGAGTTAATAAGTTTAGTAAGATAGTCAAGTGTAATAGGAGAGAAAAAAGTAAAAGTTTCAGTAGAGAATTTAGAAAAAGTAGGGGTTTGACTATTGTTAGATCTGATGTTTTCAATTTTCGTAGTAAGAAAATTGTGATAGTCATCAGGAGAAAAAGAGGGAGGAGGAGATTTTTTATTAAGGAGTTTAGAAAGAGAAGACCACCTATTCCTCGAGCTAGAAGCAAGAACAATAGATTTTCTCAAAAAGGAAGAATGCTTAGTGAAGATGAGGTTATGATATTGTTTGAGATGGTATTGCTACTCGTACCAAGAACCCTTAGATAATTTAGAACGATAAGCTCGCTCAGCTTTACGTGCAGATTGCTTCAAGAGAACACAATCACGATCAAACCAAGGAGCTTTTTTAGAAAAGAGTCGAAACTTAAACGTCTCAAAAGGAACCAAAGTATCCAGTATAGATGAAATCGTCAGATTGAGATTGTCCATAAAAGAATCAACATCAGTGAAAGAAGAAGAAAACCCAGAGGTGAGAAATAAATTTGAAAATTGAATTTTATAAAATCTAGACCAACACCTTTCCGATGTCAGTCTATTTAATCATTAAACTGTATTGATATTCAGAGAAATCTATCATTTTTGACAAGATTAGCTTATGTAAATTCTATAAATGATTTATAAAAAAAAATCAAAATAAAGCTATGCTTTCAATATATCAAATTTCTATAATAAGCCACGTTTTGAAGAATGACAGTGGAATTTGGAACTTATTTGTATGGTCCGACCTTTGATTTTGTTAAAAAGATTCGAGAGGGTGGGAAATGTGTTAAATGTTAAGTTCAATAAAGAAATTTTAAAATGTTCATTCTAACGTTATAAAGTGTTTATTTCCAACAGCAGTTAGTTAGCCACACAGCTCTGTTTACGTGAGCGTCCATCATAGATCAACCAAAGCGTTGTAATAGTTATTGGAAATTGCGGTGCACTATTGACCAACCACAGCGTTGACAGCAGTGTTAGCTGGTGAATTAATACAACGCGCCCATTGCAACAGCACTATCAACTATCAATAATATATACTCTAATAATAATAATATACTATTTACTATTTGTTAAGTAACACCAAAGAACTCGATTTTTATCTTTAGATAAAAAAATAAATCTAATAATTAATTTATTTAGAAAAAAATTACATTAAAAATATTTTTCAGTTATTAATTATTTTTGTATTATTTATGTCAAAGTCGGAATCGGTTAATCTAATGTTGTCGATTAATTTTGCACTAATCGGCAATATTATCCGATTTCCGGACCAAAAGTCGGTTACTCCCTAATATATATATATATATATATATATATATATATATATATATATATATATATATATATATATATATATATATATATATATATATATATATATATAAGACTCTACTAGGAATCGAACCCACGTGTCTACGGCAACACCGCCTCGCCTAATTGATATATATATCTATATATATAAAAATGAATGTTTGTATTTATGTTAATGTCCTTTATGCATTGCTACACCATTCATCCGATCGTAATGAAATTTTCACACAACCTTGAGAGTCAATGAAAATCAAAAGTAAAAAAAAAATTTTTGAAATCCGTCACAAAATGAGCGGAGCGGAGCGGGTGAGCGAGCGGGAACTATATATATATGTATGTGCGTATGTATGTGTGTATGTATGTATGTGTATGTGCATGTATGTGTGTCTGTGTGTGTGTTTATGTATGTACTAGCGGAGATACCCGGCGTTGCCCAGGTTTTTTGAGGTTTTTCTAATGTTTGTCTCTTTCTCTCCCGTTTCCTTTCCCACCTGCTTTCCCACTCCTGTTAGCTTTTCCGTTTTCGGTCGTTTTCCCACTGCCGGTCGCTTTCCCGCTCCCGGTCGCTTTCCCGCTCCCGGTCGCTTTCCCGCTCCCGGTCGTTTTCCCGTCCCGGTCGCTGCCCCGTTCCCGCTCACGTTTGCTCTCCCATTCCCGCTCACGCTTGCTTTTCTGTTCCCGCTCGCTGTCCGTTCCGGGTGCTTTCCCGTTTCTATAATAGACAAACTAACCCACAAACATTCATATATATATATATATATAATTGCAAGTAAAGGAATTTGTGTTGTGTGCGTGCAGGACTTTACGCTCCGTTGAATTATAGATAAAAAACTAATTTAAAAACTCTAATTAATTGAAATTCTAAAATAATTAAATTGAAAATAATCTTCTGCTTCTTTTAAGTTAATTTAATTATCAAATTTTGTTAAAAATTAGAAGTTGTTTGTTGTTTGCCTGCCACCGATTTATTGGTGAGTCTCTTCAAAAGAAATACCTGGAAAAAGAAAGAAATCACATCTCTGATCAAACAATCTAATCACAGACAGGTTGAATCCTTTGGCAGGACCACCAAACTTAAGCGAGATCATCATCAACATTTTGAATTCTTCAAACGTTGACGCTACAAATTCTCAGCTTGGTCATACTAAAGAATTGGTTCGAATTTATCAAAAATTTCAACGACAATTCTATGTATAACATTTTATGCAGTAAATTGCTAAAGTTTTACATTTAAAAAAAAAGCTAATTAAGTCAGAAACTTCAAAATTATACGATCTGAAAAGTCTCAAGAACTATTTCATCTCAACGTTGATATTATATTCTCTACTTAATATCTCTAATAAAATTAGTAATTAAACTCGAAAAACTCATGAAAATTAAAATAAAGAAAAATGAACAGTAGAAATTCAATGCTAATGATTTTTAACAAATAAATACAAATTAAACAATCGAAATTCTTCTACTGTATCTTCAACGAAAATTCTGCTCCAAAGCAGACGTCATAACCGCATTCAGCAAATCAGAAAGCTCAGAAGAAACCAACTAAACTAATCAGCAAAGACCGTACAATTCAAGCGCGTAGTAACACCTTTTGATTTCAATCGCCATTATTCCTTTCAAAATTCAGTCGTGATTTTTAAAAGTTTAATTATTTTATTTACCTCTTCAATTATAATTTCATTCTATTGGTCATTTTACTTTAATTTATTTTGTTATATTTTTATTATATTTTAAGTGTGCATACACTACATTATAATTGTCCATAACGTATATATAACCTATATATAAGTTATTCGTTCAAGTTTCGATCTTTGTGAACTGGAAAAGTTGTGTTTTGTGTTTGTCGAATAGGTTTCTTAAATATTTTTAACAGTTGATATGCCTGGAGGAAGAACGAAGGCAGAAGTAAAAGATCTGTTGAACGATATTGCAGGGTTGCGGCTATGTGAAAGCTGTGTGAAGTGTAATGAGGAGAGGTTGAAAGATTTAATGAAACTGGAGGAGAAACGAACGTTCGCTGAAGAGATCAAAGAGGTGAAACAAGTCATGGGCGAGGTGAAGACACATCTAGAGAGAAGTACAAAAAATGAAAAAATACTGCTTGAGCAGAAG
Source organism: Erpobdella octoculata (assembly GCA_963978895.1). Lineage (NCBI taxonomy): Eukaryota > Metazoa > Annelida > Clitellata > Hirudinida > Erpobdellidae > Erpobdella > Erpobdella octoculata. The sequence goes on along the minus strand of OZ022238.1, from coordinate 24,023,568 downwards.
GAACACATCCAAGAGTTAAGAATAAAACTAGAAAGTTTTAGCAAAGATTCAATAGATAAACTAGAAGAGTCCAGAGCAACAAATAAAAAGTGGTCAGAATTGTTTAAGGACAGGGTTGAAGTATTGACATCAAATGTCAAAAGTATCCAGCAATCTGTAGAAGATACAGGTACAAAAATAAATATAGCTGCAGACAGACAGAGAAGAGTAAATAACATTGTAATATATAACATGCCAGAGAATGATAACAATTCCAGAACCAAGGATAAAGAAAATGTGCTGAAACTGTTAGGAGACATCACTGAAATACAGCTAGAAAAAGATATTAGCGATGTGTACAGACTTGGAAGTAAAAGTGAGCTGCAAAAACCCAGGCCTGTTTTGATAAAGTTTGCAAATCAGACAATTAAGAATTTGGTAATGGAGAATGCACCAAAATTGAGAGGATCAGATTCAACAAGGAATATTATGCTTGGAAATGATTTGTCTAAGGGAGATAGGCAAGAATGTAGGAGATTGTTACAGGAAAAGAAGGAGGAAATCGGAAGGAAAGAGGATGTTAGTAAGTGGATCTTTAGGATTAAAGGAAAGGTTGGAGATTTTCATGTAGTAGCTTTTAAAAAACAAAATTTACAGTAAAGACCAGCCAAAGTAGAGTTGAGAAAACTAGATTAAATGTTTGGTGTAGAAACAATGATTTGAGAAAAATGAAGGTAGTAAAACAGATGCAGAACTATGTTTCAGTGTTGTTGTCAAATGTGGACTCTTTATCAAATAAATTCATGGAATTGCAGTTGCTTTTGGGGTCTGCAAAAACTCTGCCAGATTTAATATTGCTGAATGAGGTCAATCCTAAAAATTTAAGATTTCCACAATCAATTTCAGAATACCAGCTGAAGGGATGGCAAATATTATCTTCTGGGTTTCAGAAAGATGGTTGCAGAGGATTATTATTGTATTATAAAGAGAGTCTTTCAGTAATTGAAATAAATATGAAAATAACATTTCAGGAAAAATTATGCATTAGATTGCTAACTTCTAGAGATTTTTTGAATATTTTATTTATTTATAGAAGCCCAAATAGTTTATCAGAAAACAATGAACTTCTTATTGACCTGCTAGAAGAATTCATGTTGTTGAAGGGTAATCATCTTCTGCTGGGAGATTTTAATTTTCCAGAGATAAATTGGATGACTTCGAGCTGTCAGGGTTTACATACAAGAATCGAAAATAGATTTTTGAAGTTTTTGGATGACAGGTTTATGATTCAACACATCACAGAGCCAACCAGGTTTAGACCTGGCCAAACTCCACACTTATTAGATCTTGTGGTAACTTCAAGAGAGTCTATAGATAGTATCAGATATCTTTCACCATTGGGAAGCAGCGATCACTCGATTATTTCGTTCGATGTTTGTTTGGAGATTGAAAGCAGCTCTGGTTGTAACAGTAACAAACGACCTTGTTATGATCTGGGAGATTATACTGGTTTCAATGATTTAATTGGTGGAGCTCTGACTATGGTGCTTGAGGATGATATTTCTGTGGAAAATAAGTGGTCGATTTTCCGAGATACGTTGATGGAACTTACAAAGCGATTTGTTCCTCACAGAGCTAAAAATAATAAATTCCGCTTTAGAATGACACAGGAACTGCGTACACTTATTAAGCTGAAACATCAATGCTGGAGACAAGTTTATAGATATGGGGCGACCGAGAAACTAACTGAGTTTAGGAAATACCGTCAAAAGGTGAGGGTTTTGTCGGCACAACTTGAAAAAGAAAACCAGAACCTTATTGCTGCAAATTTTAAGACTAATCCCAAGAGATTTTGGAATTTTGTGCACAAAAAAGCTAAATGCAGAAATTCACCCGGCATGTTGACTGTTGATGGTTCTGTTCTCACAGAGGGATACGAGAAAGCGAAGGCGTTTGCAGAATTTTTTGCCTCTGTGTATGTGAGTGATACAGGTTCGGGTTTGACAAATATTCTGCCTTTTAGTCCTGGAGTACCTGAGGATGGTATGGATGAAGTAAAGATAGATTCTGGAATGCTTGGCAAAAAGCTAAGAGAACTTGATGGTAATAAATCGGCTGGACCAGATGGAATTCACCCTAGGGTTCTGAAAGAAACATGTGCATCAATTAACGTTTATTTAAAGCATATATTTGAATGTTCATTGCAATCGGGAGAAGTGGTGAGGGATTGGAGATCCAGTTGTGTTGTTCCACTGTTTAAGAAAGGTCGTAAAGATATAATATCCAATTATAGACCAGTGGCATTGACATCGGTTTGTTGCAGGATACTGGAGTCAATCATTAAAGATCATCTGCTTGGATATTTTTTGAAAAATAACTTGTTTGCCAGGAACCAGTTTGGATTTCTTCCTTCACGCTCCACAACTCTACAGATGCTTGGTTTCCTTGATGTGCTTTCTAAGGCTGTGGATGTGGGAAATGAAGTTGATGTGTTATATACTGACCTGGAAAAGGCCTTTGACAAAATTCCGCATGAAAAATTGTTATATAAGTTGGAGAGATACAAAGTGCATAAACAGATTCTAAAGTGGATTAAAAACTATTTGAAAGACAGAACGTTTAGAGTGAGACTAAATGAAGAGCATTCCGAGGCTTTACGGGTGGAGAGTGGTGTTCCTCAGGGTAGTGTGTTGGGTCCTGTATTGTTCCTGATTTATATCAATGACATTTGTACTGTTTGCGAGAATATGTTTCTTTTTGCGGATGATGCTAAAATATTTAAAGTTTTGAGCAGTAAAGATGATTGTAGCAGGCTGCAGAATGATATCAATAGAGTGGTGGAGTGGTTCAATAGATGGCAGATGCAGGTGAATATTGGAAAATGCTGTCTTCTCCATGTTGGGGGGAAGCATTTCATAAATAAATATCATTTGATAGATTTAGATGGCACCACGTGTGAGATACCAACAATTGAATCAGTCTCGGATCTCGGTATTATTATGGATTCAAAACTGCAATTCAAAGAACATATTTTATCTCGGGTAAAGAAAGCCAACATGATGCTGGGCATAATAGCAAGAAATTTTAGAAAATTGTCAGATGAAGCCTTTATTACTCTATATAAAGCCTTGGTGAGGTCCCAGCTAGAATATGGAGTACAAGTGTGGAACCCATATAGGCAAGGATTGATCGATGCAGTAGAAAGGGTGCAGAGAAGGGCGACTAAACTGCGGCCATCCTGTGTGGGAATGCCATACGAAATGAGATTGAGAAAATTAAAGCTTCCGACATTGAAATATAGAAGAATCAGAGCGGATTTGATTTTATTATTCGATTTGTTGGCTGGAGATCTAAGGAGCTTGGTTTGTCCCACCCTGACCTTCTGTACGTATGAAAGAACCAGAGGCCACGATAGAAAGCTGGTGACATCAGGTGCACACAAAGACTGCAGGAAGTATTTCTTTGGTAATAGAGTTATTCAGGAGTGGAATAGATTGCCACAGTCGGTCGTGTCAGCTGGAGATAAATATACTTTTAGGATATTATTAGATGCTTTTTGGGGTGAAAAGGTTTATGAGTTGTGAAGACGGGGGTTTTAGATGTGTTTTATGTTTAGTTTTTGATCTGCCTCTAATTGCGTGACATTTTGCAATGTTTTTGGTTTGCTTTAAGGTCGTGTTGGGTTTTAGATAGGTTTTCTGTTTAATTGACACTATGTTTTCGGTTTGCATGTGATGTCGTGCTGGTTTTCTGATTACTTTTGAATTGATTCATTCATTAGTGGTGTTGACAGTTTTCTTTTTTTTCGGTTCGTTTGTGGGGTCCTGTTGTACTTTTTTTTCTGTTCGTGCGGTTTTTTTTTTATATTATTATGTTTTATGTTTAGTTTTTGATCTGACTCCATATGTGCGACATTTTACTGTTTTTGGTTCGCTTGAGAGTTCGCGTTGAGTTTTAGATATGTTTTCTGTTTAATTGACATTATGTTTTCGGTTTGCTTGTGATGTCGTGCTGATTTTGGACATGTTTTCTGATTACTTTTGAATTGATTCATTGGTGGTGTTGACATTTTTCTTTGTTTCCGGTTCGTTTGTGGGGTCGTGTTGTGCTTTTTTTCTGTTCGTGTGGTTTTTTTGTTTGTAATTCGGCAAGGAGTTATTTAACTCGTGTTGACAACATAATAAATAAATATAGTCTTAGCAAATCTATTTTGCGTTTTATAGGCTAACAGAAGTTATGAAAGAATGTAAAAGAGAAAATGAGCGGGAACGGAAACGGGAACGGGAGAGCTACCGTGACCGGGAATGGGAGAGCAAGCATGACCGGGAACGGGAGAGCAAGCGTGAGCGGGAACGGGAAAGCGACCGGAAACGGGAAAGCGACCGGGAACGGGAAAGCGACCGAGAACGGGAAAGCGACCGGGAACGGGAAAGCGACCGGGAACGGGAAAGCGACCGGGAACGCGGAAAGCGACCGGGAACGCGGAAAGCGACTGGAATCGGGAGAGCAAGCTTGGAAGGAAACGCGAGCAAGAGAGAAAATCGATAACAGAACTTCTGAGCGGGAAAGCGACCGGGAGCTGGAAAACGACCGAGAGCGGAAAAACGACCGGGAACGCTACGAAAACGGGAAAGTGGAGAAGGGAACGGGAGCGAGAGAGACAAATATTAGAAAAACCTCTAAAAACCGGGAAAGTGGAGAAGGGAACGGGAGCGAGAGAGACAAGCATTAGAAAAACCTCTAAAAACCCCGGGCAACGCCGGGTAACCCCGCTAGTATATATATATATATATATATATATATATCAGATGTCTAATAATTATAAAACAGATGAAAAAGTGTTGAAAAACATTGTGTATGATAATATTAAGGTTGTAAATAAAGATAATACACTCAAGTTACACATCTATTATAACAATGGAAAAACTCATAATTTTTTAATTAAAAATAGTATAAATAATGTTTCTAGCCCTGTAGCACAAATCAACCTAGTGTACCAATTTTCGTGTCCGTTTCCACATGGTCAGGTGTAAAATTACATTGGTCATACTAGAACGACTCTGTTTCGGCCGGCGTTGGGTAAATGCTGGCAAATCGTCGTTAGCATTCTCCTACTATACCATCGTTAACAGTCGGCATTTCATCGTATACGATGCAAAGACGGCATCATGCCAGCATCGGCCCGATTAAATAAAATAATCGTTTTGTAATCGGCATTTCATCGCTTTACAGTGAAAAAACGACATTGTGCCAGCATCGGCCCGATTAAATAAAATAATCGTTTTGTAATCGGCATTTCATCGCTTTACAGTGAAAAAATGACATTGTGCCAGCATCGGCCTGATGAAATGAAGTTGTTTAATAATCGGAATTTCATCGCTTTTGTGTTCATTATAAAAAATTTAAACAAAAGTAAATTTTTGAATTATTTTTTTAACGGACTTGAAATTTTATTAAAAGAACAGAAAAAAGTGTATTTGTCAAAGAAATTTGAAAATATATTTTTCAATTTCTTTGGTATTTGGTTTATTTTTTGTGCTTCATTGTCTTTACATTATTATTGTTTGGCGCATTCTTTCGCTATCGCTATATTATATTAAAAACATAAGTCAAATAAATTAGATTAAGATTAAATGTAATTAAATTACTGTTGTTGAACAATTGGTTATTGTTTTAATATTCATTATAGTTTTTATAAAATGTTCTGCATTGTGGAGTTTTCGGAAGAGGGGTCGTCAAAATCAGTTGCAGTTGTTCCTGACATATGGCTTGACAATGATACATGTGCATGGCCTCCTTACAAGATTGATCGGTTGAACCGTACAGCAATGAGAAGAGAGAAACCAAATCCCGAATGGGATAGATATAACTGTGCATTGCTGTACCGATCAAGTAAGATATAATTTCTATTGTATTTTATGTATTTTATGAAAATTTTTGGAAAAGATGAATTACATGTTTTATTAAACATTTGGCATGTTCATTGTAATGACAGGCTCATAGGATAAAGCCCGAAGATTACAGAAGATGACTCTATTAAAGTAGATCTGGTGAGTTTCTGTTAGAATAGAGTTTATGTAAGAATAGTAAAACAATCCATAAATTTTTTTACATTATAGATAAGACATTTGTCGGTGAAAGAGGCGAATAATGTCAAAGATACTATGTGGAGAATACTGGGATATATTTTCAACACATCTTGTGCCCTGTTGGTCAATTGGTCAGGGACGAACAACAAAATAGCATTTGGAAAGTCAAATATAAAGATTGTCTTATTTGGTAAGTGGCCATTGTAAATTCTCAAAACATATTTATTATTTAATTTTTGTTGTTTTTCATAAATAAAATAATCGCTGAAATAATTCTTCTGCAGATGCAATAAAGAAGAATCCATTCACAAGATCGTGCTTGGAGGCTGAGATTGAAACTTACGTTAAAAGATGGTTTCAGTTGGCAGGTGATCGAGATGGTGGGAGGAAGGCCAGAGAAGCAAAGAAAAACAATTGACTTTTATTTCCATTTTCTGTTTTAATTTTTGTGCAATAATTTTTTTTCATTTTCCTGTTCTTGCATTTTTTTTATTTTCATTTATTTTCCATACTTGTTTCAAATAAAACATTTTTACCGTAACAAGCGTACATTTAATTAGAAAGCAAAGTAAATTTAAAGCTTCGGCATCTTTACGGCGCTGTTACGGCGGACGATGATGGCCCGATTGCTTGCCACGGAACAAAACGGACCCGGCACAGCGTCGTTGCCGGAATCGTGCCAGCAAATTTAAAGCTTCGGCATCTTTACGGCGTGCGATTCCGGCGGACGATGAAGGCCCGATTGCTTGCCAAGGAATAAAACGGACCCGGCACAGCGTCGTTGCCGGAATCGTGCCAGCATCGTTATTATCGCAAAACGATGCCGGGCCTATACTGTGCCGATTCCGTTGTGCTATGTGGGTAGTACCAATGTTTCCTCATGTATTTCTTCGTTTTGTGTATATATATATATATATATATATATATATATATATATATATATATATATATATATATATATATATCGCAGACATTAGAAATAAATTAATAAATAAAACTTATTTAAAATAATTTCAGTCATTACGTTACATGAATAGCTTGAATTCCTATATAGTAAAAAGTATATCTAAATTTTATTTGTTCTGTTGCCACATCATCTTCTTACTGACAGTAACGGAAAAAGCATACACGGTGCTCTGCGTCATTTGTTTTCGTTAAGCTTTTGGTCGGTGGTGGTTTCCGTGCTCGGATTCGCACTCAAATTCTTGGAAACTATAAGTGATGGCCCCTAAGCAAAAGATGCGATTAGCTAACGAAAAGCATAGTAAGAACGTCACAAACCGTGGAAACGTTCCGAAATCTCTGGTTGGTTTCTGTTTTATTGTTGTATCTCGTGATGGTACATTGCCACGCGTTATGTACCTCAGTCAAACATATGTTTGGCAGCAGCGTGCTTACGTCTTAATTTTTTTATTTATATGTAATTAAGTCAAAATATTTAATGATTTTTCTTGGGACGTGGATGTCAAATTTTGAAGACATTTTTTAAAACGAACTTTTCTGTTTTAGAAACAGGAAGAAGAGAAACTACCAGTAGGCCCATGGCTGCTCGGTCTTTTCATATTTGTAGTTTGTGGCTCAGGTGAGAAGCTATTTTTGGTTTGGGTCGAGGTGTGTTTACTTTACATGAGCAAAGATTGACAACCCAAATTAAATGCTGCATCTTTATACAAGTAAGGGTTTACACGTGACAATTTCAGTGCAAATCTAGTCAAGGCTATTTTGCTAATCATGCTCATGTGGATGCATTTTGTCAGTTGTAATCTACAGTTTGAATAAAATTTCTCCAGCTGAAATAAAAGGTAGATGTAAAGGTCGTAGCATTAAGGCGCCACTTCGTGAAATATACCTCAGCAGTGCCGGCTCATGCATATGGGATCACACAGTTTTATCTTCCACCCGCACATGTATCTGAAATCAGGATATGCCGAGCCTTATTACTCCCAGAAATAAGTTGAAAACTATTGTTAATAATTCTAAATAGTTTAAAAAGTTACTGACATTTACACCGGTTAAGTTCAACAGTGTTGTAGCAATTCACCGCAAGTCTACACAGGTGTACACCGCATCAACCAGAGTTAAAGCTTGGTTGATTGTTATTTTTTATTGTTTGTTTCGAGTATGGCTTCAGACCACGAGTTTCTTATGAACATGATGACGAACAATATCAATATTAATGCTGAACTGAAAGTAAAGTGGCAGGAAACTGTGATCCCATATGCACGAGCCATTCCCGGCGCCTCTGAGGTTTCACAGGTCGCCCTACAAATTCTCTACTACTAATACTATTATATAATAATATATTATATAATACAATTATATTATATTATGAACAACTAGCAATAGATTAAAAGGTAATAATTGCAACGAAAACACTAATTAAGCTGAAGCACGCCTTCCAATACACAAGGATCACTGTAAACAATTTATTAACCAATCACAGTGATGGAACAGGAGTGGATGTGCACAGTGCAATGTTTATTGTCTTCTAAAAGTTGAGCAGTTGGCAGTGGAACGTAAAAATTGACGTCACTTTTCAAGAGGTCTATAATATAAGAGGACTTATAATCATCAAAAAATCATTTGCAAAATTGCAGAATATATGGGACTTGTGAAAGGACTCTTACGGTTCACTTGTTTAAATCTTTGAGTTATTAACTCCAGGCATTAAAATGCTAAATTAATATTTTATCAGTTCTTTGTTCATGCAATATATTCCTGTAAATTTTGTGTATTTTGGCTCACCCATACCAAAACCTACAGTATTCATATTTATGCAAATTATCGTCTTTTTTTATAAATGGCTTGATAAAGTTTAATTTTATTTTAATTGCAGCTGTTTTTCAAATAATACAAAGCATCAGGATGTACTAAAAATGGCAGCCCAGCCCCAACTACATTCCTCTTTTGAACAACACAAATAAGAATAGTTATTTGGACTTCCAATTACAAACGTGTTTAATCAGTCTTGGCTGGCATGTGATGGCTTGCTCCATGTCTGTTTTATTATAATTTCATTAATTGAAATTTATAACAATCTATAGTTTTTCAATCTGTTGTTTTTATTATGTTAATTAGAGAATGTCACACAGTTTTAAGAGGCCACATTCTTTGTTTGGTTCATCTTATTTTAAATTTTTTTGGGCAATTTCTCAATTTTTTTCCTGCTGGACATGACTTTCTGCTATAAACTGCTGTGTCGTGGACAGTTCGTTAATTATGTAAATAGTTTCAGTGAGTAAAATACATCTGCCTTGTGTCTTGTTTCTTACAAGAGTGGTTTTAGGTGTTTAAAGGATTGGATATGTTAAGTACTGGTGTTAAATATGCACAAATCCGAAGATGTCACTCAACAAACAGTAAACACTAGGGGTGTCACAGGTATCCAACCGAAGTTCGGTACTACCCGGTCTTTTTTTAGATAACCAAACTTTCTAAAAATTGAAACTCAAACCCAGGTTTTTGAAAAAGAAACCTGAAATTTTGAACCAGGTACTATAAGAAACTAAAACCCAAATCCCGAGCTTTGAAAAATGTAAAAACAATACTGGAGTTTTAAAAATGTGGTACACTTATTGTAATATTGTATTAAAAATTATTTTTAAGCATTTTGTTTTGTGAGCAACGTTATTTCTGCAGAATGGTTCAATGTGAGTAGCACCTCTGAACAGTTGCTTGGATAGAACGCTTGCTAATGGGCAGATAAATAGCATTTAGTTATGATCATCTAGGTCAGAAATGTTAGCTAATTGTGTCTACTACTGGAGCAGATCTTCCTTTACCGAAAATTATTTTACACAAAAATACATATAATAAGAAACAACCAATTTTGTGAGACGTGTTGGTCTAATGGTTTAGAGACCGGCTTCGATATCCACAGCACCCGATTTCGATTCCAGGTTTGGACACATAGTTTTCTTGAGCAAGAAACTAGCTCACAATTTGCTCAGGTCCGCTCAGCCTTTCATTCTTAACTGGTTGATAAATGAGTGCTGAGTTGTATATATTTCATCTAGCAGTGCTATAAGTATCATGACATTTTCACCTTTTACAACAATAGTAATAATATTAAATACATTTTTATAAGTTTTAATGACTGGATCTAATTATTGAAAAAAGCATTCTTCAAGTATAGTTTTGTTTATTGTTTTAAACTTCATATAGACAATTTGAGAGCACCCGAAAAAGTCGTACCCATGACATCCCTAGTATTCTAGACAAAACTTAAGGCTGCAGCCTATGTAGTCAAGGAACATTCCAGAAATGAGGAAAAATAATTTTTATAGATTGTTTTGAAGGTTCAAGATAAAACTCTAAATGCAGGTGCAGTATGGCATCACATACTCAGATTGTACAGTTTTCTGTGTGATGCAACTCAGCAGAACAGGCAATGTAACCCTGTTTGCTATATTTATTCAGCGGTGGAAATGTGCTTATATTGATTTTTAAATTTGTTCAACATAAATACCTTGTACAACACTGTGAAACATTTTTCAAGTAATGTGTAATGTTTTGCAAAAAAAAAATGTAAAGATATTGTTTTTGGAAATAATTGAAGATAATTTGTGTGAAATAAAAAAGAAATGTATATCAAAAAAGGAAACATGGAAAACATTCTCAATATCATTTAGGCCATCAAATGGTTCACTTTTTGCTGAGTGCGACTCCAAGCCCCACTATGGTCCCTATGGCAACAGCCGCTGCACCTCCAACAACGGCCAAACCGATGAAACCATCTGCATACATCAATATTATTATATATTTTAATAAAACTAAGTGATAAATAATATATCTAAAAAAGAGACAAATATCTGACAAAGATTTGCTGGCATCAATAGTCACTTGCAGACTGCTGTTTGAAAAAATGCATTCATTAACACTCGCACGTATGTGTTTCAAATGTTGGTTGTCTTTCAATGCACCAAGGCAATGAACTCATTTGTTGTGATAACATATTAAATAAACAATATGATTGATTGGTTGTGTATTTTGCAAAATGAAATAGAAATTTTTTTATACTTGGTACAATTTTAAATGTTCAATTTATTATAATTATATATATATATATATATATATCTTTGAGACAAGCTCTAAGTAACACAACATGCCATTTGGCAGAAACAACATTTTGAGCCAAATTCTCAACCTTTCGGTATAAGACTCGCTGTTTGAGACTACAATTAGTCAAAAACCTCTCAGTTAAACTTTTATTGTTAAACATACGGACTGTTTCAACTTTTTCAGTCATCAGGGTCCAAAGTTATGCAAGAAGAGTAAAAAAAAGAAAACCGAAATTGTCAAAGAATTGTTTTACTTGTGTTCTTTTTGCTGAGCTTTGTTTTCTGTTAATTTAACAAGTGTTATGTTTAATATTTTGTTGGTGTGCCAATTCTTTGGCGATTTTTATTTTCTGTTTGTGTACTCTCCTCCTTCAACTTTTGACCCTGATGATGACTGATAATTTTAATGAAATTTGGCATGGAGTAGATCTCAAAGAGTAGAAGGTTGTTGGGTATTTTTTAAAAACTTTTTAAAATTTTTTGTACACCAAAAAACTTTCTGGGCCAAAAGATGCATGAACATCAAAGGTAATTGAACATAAAAAATTCAAATTTAGTTTACTTAACAAAGTTTGAAGGTTTCAAGCAGCTTTTAGCAAATCTATTTGATGTTTTATGAGCAAAAAGGAGTTTGGAGAGAGTGGAAGAAAGAAAAGAAGTGGGAGCAGGACAGCAGGCGGAAGGAGCGGGAAAGCAACCGGGGACGGGAAAGTGAGAAGCGGGAGAGCGAGAAGGAAGCGAAAGAGAGAAACGATAGAAAAACCCTGCTATTTCTTAATATACAAACATTTAAGTTTTTTTCAGAATTCAATTGTGATATCATTGCCTTCTTTGTAAAAGTTGATAGGCTCAGTTGATCTACTAAGGTAATGTTTTACATTTGCAGATAAAAAAAAATGATTGAATTATTTATCTATTTTAAAACTCCTGAAATTTATATTTAATAAGAAATTATTAAAAAAAACTTATAAATTTACTTCATATAATATTAGAATTAGAGGTGTACCTATTATCAGTCTGTTATTGGTGTCGGCTGATTAGTTCTATTTTATTTTTGCAAAATGCAGAGGCAAAACATTCAATATGTTGATAATTAAATTGTTGCACTTACTTTTAATAAAACAAACCAATAGATGCTAGCAAATACAATTAAATCGAATGACTTTAGGTTTAATGATTATTCATTTTAGGATCATTAAAGCTTAAGAATCAATCATCGTTAATCGGTCGATATTTTATGACCAATCATCAGCCTGGGGGATAACCGGCCATTTCATTATTAGCGCACGTCTATTTTTAATGGTAGAAAATTTAATAAAATGAAGAAAATGCATGCATGGCTCAACAAGCACCCAGAAAATGCATATTATAATATGCATGTACTGCAAACTCTAACTTTCATGCAAATGTGGTCACACTGGTGCCAGCCAATCTTTGTCCACAAGCTCCACCCTAAAAAAGTTTATAATATTTTCATGCTTCCAACCTTTCCTTTCCTTCTTCTCAATGTAATCTTGAAGAGTTTTGACTTGATGATTTTGTGGTTGAACTTCAAGGATGGCCCTGGTAAACTTCAGAGCTTTATGGTACTCCTGTGTAACAAAAACTTAATATACAATCTGTAATTATGTGAAATTCTTAAAGTTCAACCACAAAATCATCAAGTCAAAACTTTATCCTGTAACTGTAATTCATCATAAAACTTTAAATAAGAAAAATTAGATGACAGATTGGTCAAGGTATAAAATGAACAGAATAAAATTGAATATTAAGAGTTGGGTTCTAGGAAAATTCGTCACAGGACAATTCGTCGCGGACACAGTCTCAATAAGCCAAACTCTATAAATCTATAGCTGTGTTCCCTTCAACTGCATTAATGTAGGTCTTACAGTAAACACCATACTCGATAAGAGATACACGTAGCAATATGAGAAGTTGACTTTTAGCAGCTGTGCTTAGCTCCATAGTTTCAAATTAATAAATTATTAGACCAAATAAGATACATTTCAATCATACCCGAAGTCTGGTATGTCCGAAAGCCACATAGTACAAGTAATCTCTTTTGGCATCCTCCTCTTTTGCTTCTTTGAAAAGTTCTATTGAAGAAAAGTAAACATAAAAACATTTTCATTCTAACATTATTATATCGATCACCTAGACCTGGATGACGTCCGACGCTCCAGATGAAATCAAACTCGATTAGATTAGATTATATTATATAAAATATCTAGCAAGTCCAACTAAAATTTCCATAAAGGTTTGAGGTCATTAAACCTTAAAAAAATTGTCAGCACTATTAAAATGTGTCCTTCAGTCACAGAAAATCACATTCACTGACATAACTAACGACCGCCACAATATAAAGGGAATCGACATCGGTCTGATTGGCAGGCTTGCGGAGCCGCTAATTTTTGTGGGAGCCGGAGCCAGAGCCTAAAATATCTGGCGGCTCCGGCTCTCAAAATTCTTTTATATGAACAGAATTTTTTTCAAGATGAAAAGCTTTGAAATTTTAAAATTATTTGATTGTTTATCTCCCTCAAATTTGAAATGTTTTAATATTTTATGAACGTCACAACAGCCTTCAATCAAATGATAGCGTGCGCGCACATCACCACAAGAAATCTTTAATGAATTGTTTTCGTTTCATTTTAGTTTGTTTACCTGCCAAACTCTGTTTTTGGTTACATTGTTATTTTTGACTTTTTTTATTTTATTCAAAATTTTTAAAACTGCATTAAAAATTAATACAATTATGTTCCAAATACACACTCGAGATGCGCTTCAAGATTTGCTTTCGTTTGATGAGTGTTTATATTCTTATAAAATAATTACAATATTTTAAATTGCATATTATTTTGTTAAATTTATAGTAAAAATATTTTAACTCCGTGAAATAATTTTATCAAGCATTTAAAATTAAATTTTTGCTGTGTCAAAAAACAAAACGTACCCTTTCGTATACATTTAAAATCGACTAAAAACAAAATGGTCGGTTTTAATATTTAACAATTGTTATATAAGTAGAGTAGATAAACTAATAAAGTGTAAGTATAAACAGTTAAAAATGTGTTCAGTGAAAAGTTTGCGCAAGTTTGTCTCTTGTGACACCCCCTTTATAGGGAGCCGGGAGCTGAGCCGTCAAATTTTCGGGAGCCGGAGCCGAGCCGCGGAAACAAATGGCGACTCCGCAAGCCTGCTGCTTGGTTTAATTATTAGAGTTTGTTTACCACTTCAATATCGCCCAACTGTCCAAATGTCGGCCTTCTTACTATACAGGAAGTAATTGCACTTGTCCTACCAATAGCATACATCATCAATAATACATATGTAAGAATTTACAATCAAATTGCAAAAAAATTCATTTGAGTGTAATTATTACAGTATTACTATCAAAAATTAATTAGATAATCTCCTAGCTTAGCAGTCTGAGCCAATTTCAATATAAAACCCGGTTTCAGAAACGTTTTAATAAAATAAGCACAGAACATTATTAGAACATATTAGAAAGATACTTTGACAGAAAAACCCATTACAAAGCAACTTTAAACAGAAATACCCAAAGGTAGTGTTGATACGCAGAATAATACAATTTCAAGGTGAAGAAGTAAGCCATGAAAAGTAAGGAAAAGTTAATAGTTATACGAAAAGCTTCTGCGTCCCGTTATTTTTTTGGAACGATACGATCCGATACGATTTCTGAAATTTGCCCCGAATTAAACGATACGCTTCGAACAATAACGATACGATACGATACGATTTCGGGATCTCGACTGAAGCGGAAATTTTGCCTAGAGATAACATAGAATGATGAACTATACGCGACAGACAATATTAATAACTACATTAAAGAAATTCATTGAAAAAAATATATAAATATTAAAAAATTTCAAAATTTATAAAAATTTACCAAATTTAATTTTTTTTTACAACTTGAAATAAGTTTCATTTGTTTAGTTTCGGTACATCTATTTGTCTAAATTTAGACTCTAAATAAAACGCTACCGCCGATAGAAAGTATTTATTTACTTTATTTAGTGACGCGGCATGATAATGATGACAAACACGAGAAAGTGCCTCTATGCAAGAATTAAAAAAGTGAAAAAACCCAGCGTGTTTATTTATAGGCGATGGCGAATGCGGTTAGCAATAGCAAGAAAGAAGCTGAGAAAGTTTCGAATTCCAGCTGCAGACGATACGGGCTACGGCTCTGTCGTGCACACTACAGGTGGCACACACATACTCACACACAACCAAGAATATCATCGAGATTATAAATATATATCTTAGATGAACTACTATTACGGTCAATTACGGATATCGAAACACTAAAATAATCATTCCAATTCTATGTAACAAATTTGAAAAAATAAGTTTATGAAACAGACTAAACCAAAACATAAACATAGAATGATCATTACTATTACATTACTCATTATTCTCATTAATAATAATAGTCATCGATGTCAGCGAGTACGATTGCCTTGTAGGGCTTGTAGTATCAGTAGTATGCGCAGAGCTCGACTAGCAGCCTAAGAGGAGCGTGGCTTTTTTGCTGCCGGTTCCCAGACTAAAAATAGTAAATAATGGGGCTACAGGCTGTCTGGAAAACCGAATTTAAAGTGGGGATGATAATAGTTGTTGAATCAATTGCAAATATTCACAGTTGTGACAATCGTTAATTAAATATGTATGACTTTATTTATTGGAAAATATTTTTAAAAAATCCCGATATTTTTCGAGATTTTAATCGAGAATGAAATTTTAAGTATCGCCAATTAATATCGATACGAGATTTCTTCCGCAGGCTGTATCGTTTCAATAGTGATACGGGAATCCCGTATCGTTTTGAAATCTCGATTGAATTCGAGATAACGATATCGGGACGCAGATGCTTATACGAAATAACTGTTTGACAAATAAATTAGTTTAAATATGTAAAAAATAAAGTATTTAATTATTTAATATGCACTTGAAATTTTAAATTTGATAAAACAATCAGAGCATTGAGAGAAAACTTATCTATGATATGAATAATTATTTTAATAAATTCAATAGCCACAAATATGAAATTAAAATAAACTATAGTCTTTTTTCTTTTATTCGTGTTAAGGCATATTAGCAAAACTGCCTCCTTTAGAGAAACTGTTGTCAAGCAGATATGGAGCAGCTTATGGAACTCGTACAATATTTATCTAAAACAAATTAACATGTTAACTTTACTAATTGAAATTTATAATAATTTTTTATCTAATTTTGTTTAATTTAATTTTTTTATTCCAACGTTTCACTTCTATCGCCATTAATAAATAGATCTTCACCGGGAATATTTAGTTTCAAGAGCAATTTTTAACAGTTCTAAAGTGATATAATTGATGTTTTTATTCAATTATTTCTGTTCTAATTAGTGTTTTCTTATGTTTTTAATATCATTTACTTTAAAGAAATAGTTAATTCCCATCGAAATTGGCTCAGGCTGCTAAACTAGATAATCAATGAATGACATAATATAAAATAAAATAAAGACACACGTTCGAGGAGTTGAATGCCACGAGAAACATCTGAATTTGACCTGCACCTTACAAGACACCAGGCATAACCAAACTGGGTGTTAGCAGTAACGTTTCCAGCAGCCTTCTCTTTAATGTATCTGTTTTGAAACTTCTGTTTGAGATATTAAACAAAATATTTGTTTGTTAGCTGAAAAGCATAATTAAATCCTCAATTAACTTCATAGTTACCACAAAAAACTGATACATTTGTTTAAACTATGACTATAGCTATATATACATTAGTAATCATTAGCAGGGATATTAAGATTGGTATTGCCATTTAGTATCGCCGATACATTTAAGGCAAAAATTAGTCAATACCCAATACCAATGTTTTTTAATATTAAAAAATTGAATTTGGTAAACAAATTTGAACATAGAAAACTTATTTTTGTACATATTGACATATGTACAATATGTTTACATATTCTTCATTTTGTTACCGTTTTTCCTTTTCCCCATTTGATTGTGCTAAACGTTTCAATTAATAAAATTTAATAAAAGGTGAAAGCTCACATTTAATTATTTAGGCTGATAATAACTGTTAGGCATGTTAGCCGTTGGTTGTAGCTCGGGCGGCGAATAAATCTAGTTATAGATTAATTGGGTGCTCTCGATCAGTTTGTTTTTTAAAGTGCTGTAGTATCTCAATCAACAACTTTTAGTGATCAGTGGTAACAATTTTCCTGAAGGTACTTTGCCATTTTGCAGTGAAAGAAACGTGTGATTTTACGAACAATGAAAAAAATTTAATTTGTTTATTTATTTTCACTTTTCTCTAATGTTATTTGTTTTTTATTTTTATGCCATTATATGTTTTTAAATTAATATATATTATTTTTTGTGCTAATAATGAAATGCTTAGAAAATAGTGTTTGGTATTTGGTATTGGCTGCAATACCTTTCAGTTGAGTATTGATATTGAGATATTGGTATGGTCAATATACTTTTGCAAGTGTTTATTGGGATTGCCTATACAATTTTGGATATAGTTAACAACCCTGATCATTAGTTACTAATTATTAAAAGCTGGGGTAAAGTTCTAGTATAGCGTCATCGGCCGATTTCTATAAAAACACGTTTAAAAAACTGTTTAATATAATAAGTTCATAACATACTACGAAAAAGTTTTTTACAGAAAAACTTACTAAAAACCGGCTTTAAGCAAAAATATCCAAAGGCAATGTTGATATGCGGAATAATACAATTCAAGGAATGAAAAGTAAGGAAGAGTTAATATTAAAATAAAATAATAAAATAAAATATTAAAATAACAAATAAATGTTAAAGTGTTCAAAATAATTGTTTAATTATTTAATATGCATCTTAAATTTTAAAAAATCAAAGCGCTTAGCGGAAATTTATCCGTGACTGGCGGGGTACCCGGCCTTGCCCGGGGTTTTTCTATCGTTTTTTTTCTCTTGCTCCCGTTTCCCTTCCCGATTACTCTTACGCTCCCGGTCGCTTTCCCGCTCCTGGTCACTTTTCCGCTCTCGATTAGTTTCTCGCTCACGCTTGCTCTCCTCTTCCTTGTCGCTTTCTCATTCGCTCTCCACACGATTCTGGTACCAATCATGACCTCTAAAACTCAGAATTTCTGCTCCAAGAAATATGGTCAAAACCGTAATAAAGACAAACAAGTACTTTTACTTTGATATTATTTTATTTTTTCTTGGTGTTCGGCTGCTAATTTATTGTTCTTAATGTTTTTTTTTATTTGTCTTGAGGCATATTGACAAAACTGTCGCATTTAAAGAAACTGTTTTAGATATTGAGCGGGTTATGCAACTCGTACTTCTAAAAGAAACTATTATTTTTCAAGTTTTAATTTCCATAATTTAAATTTTTAGTTTTTTCCCAAATTGTCTATTTTTACTTTAAATGTGTTTAATTTTTATTTTCTTTATTCCCACTGTTCATTTCTATCGCTATTGACAAATAGATCTTCACCGGGGACTACATTAGCTTCGGCAGCAATTTTTAAATGTTCTAAAGTGCTCTAATTTCTGGGTTTTTTAAATTATTTATGTTGTGATTGGTCTTTAGTTTTGTTTTAAATATCATTTTTACGTTAAAAACCGGTCATTTTTCACCGAAATCGGCCGATGACGCTATACTAGAACTTTACCAAAAGGTGCACTTTAAAAATACTATACAAATACAACTATCTATTTCTATCTATAGTATAACTATTCTATACTCTGCCTCTATCTCTATAGTACTCTATACCTATAGTTAACTATAGTACAGTGTACAGTCATAGTCCTATCTATACTTATTTACTACTTATACGTCTTATACTAAATTTATAATACTATACCTCCAATTCATTAGGGTCAATAATTTCTTCAAATAAACGATCCATTTTCAAATAGAAAAACGCGTTTTTGACTCAAAAAATAAAAGCCTTCTGCTTGCTTAGAATTACTAGAAGGAAACAAAAGCGAAACAAAACTCGGAGCCTCTGAATAATTTGTTTATTGTGAGAACCATAGATAACATGGATCTGACAGAACTCCTTCCTAAAATTATTAAAAATTAAAGTTAAAAAAAAGTAATTGAAACCTTGTAATGGTACACGTAGTCGTAGTTTCTAGTTTATGCACTCACAACAAACATAAAAACTTGGGTAACCAGGTGCCTAAAATACAAAAATGACTTTGTCTTGGTTTGTCTTCTACACAAATCCAAACCGCTGGAGCAATCTGAATTAAATTGCATGGAGGTAACCCTTATAGAGAAATAAAAAAAATACATAATAAAAAATACATTTGTTAAAAAACAACGTTTTTTTCGCCCTAAAAAGTATAGCCGTAGCTTATAATGTGCCCGCAACGTTTTACGTTGTATATGAATTATAGGAATATTATTTTATATTTTTAGAGCGCAAGAAAAACGTTGTTTTTTTTATTTGTTTTTTATTATGCAAAAAATATTTTTTTCTTTTTTGTTTTTGATGGGTGAAATTTAAGAATTTGAGCTTTTAGAATAAATGTATTCAAATGACTGGTTAATCAGAGGGAGTGCCACGTGAAGGCAACGTGCAAACCAAAGCATCACTCACCTCACAAAGCGAAATAAGAGGCAGCGCGAATTTCGATCTCCTACTTATAGGTATCTCTTACTCTCGCCCATGGCATCCATGCAAGAGAGAGAGAGAGAGAGAGAGAGAGAGAGAGAGAGAGAGAGAGAGAGAGAGAGAGAGAGAGAGAGAGAGAGAGAGAGAGAGAGAGAGAGAGAGAGAGAGAAAGAGAGAGAGAAAGAGAGAGAGAGAGAGAGAAAGGGAGAGAGAGAGAGAGAGAGAGAAAAAGGGAGAGAGAGAGAGAGAGAGAGAGAGAAAGATAGAGAAAGCGAGTAGTTAGTTATGATTTGTCTGCACATAACTTTTTTTATTAGTTGACTAATCATTATCAGAATTGGTATTTATATTCTATCAACATTAATCTATAACATATCCAAAAATCATAACTGTAAGTACATGCCCAGAGACATGGGACAAACAAACACACAAACAACATTGTGACCTAATAAAAACGTTGTAAAGAGAGAGAGAGAGAGGAAAAGAGAAAGGAAGAGAGGCAGAAAAAGTTGGTAACAGAAAAAGCGGTTGACATTGTAAAAGAAACTTTGATTCATTTACTAATATACAAACGTGGATTTAAATTATAACACGTTTTCTTTCGTTATTTTTAATAAATTTATGTTATCTTATTTTTTTTTATTTGATTCGCAATATTAGGCCCTTCTTTAGTCAACAGCCTTAGGCCACGGTAGCCTTAATCCGGCCCCGGCTCTGTATGTAATGATAGCCTACACGTCGTTTCTGCCCCCATAAATAATTTTAAAACTTAGATAAACAAAATATAAATGTCTATATGACCAAAATTTGGATATATAAGCTATATAACGATTAAATGTTTGAGACGTATCGCAGTCTCCAGCTTGTAAAACTTGCTCGAAATTTTGGTACGACGCGCACACGCATATAACGCGCTAAGGGGTCCATGCTATGTAAAACCGCATATAACGCGCACACGATTATAACGCGCCTTAGGAGAGCGCGGTATGTAAAAACGCATATAACGCGCGCGTTATATGCGAAAAAATACGGTAATAAAATTAAAAATCATAAGACTTTTTTTTAAATTGTTTTTCTTTAAACGTCAAGAGGACTTCTTGTCTCCGGGGCCATAAGCGACCATCTAGTAGTCGACCGTTTTGTCGTAGAATTTTGACCCTGAGGGAAGGGGTGGTAGTTTAAAAATCCTGGCTACAAGCTACGGGCCTGACTTCACATAATAAGTATTTAAAAGACTGTGGTCAATGTTTTAATATTTTTACAAACTATTATTTATTTTTTAGGTTACATTCCTTGTTTGTGTGTGTCTTTTTCTGTACGCAAATCTGGCAAGTAAAATTTAACCAGCTTTTTGACTAGCTAGGAAGCTGAAACTTTCAGCATAGTTTTATATTGGACTAGCGGTGTACCCGGTGTTGCCCGGGGTTTTTAGAGGTTTATCTAATGCTTGTCTCTCTCGCTCCCGTTTCCTTCCCCGCTTGCTCTCCCGCTCTCGGTCGCTTTCTCGCTCCCGGTCGGTTTCTCGCCCCCGGTAGCTTTCCCGCTCCCGCTCCCGATCACTTTCTTTTTCCCGCTTGCTCTTTTGATCTCGGTCGCTTTCCCGTTTTCGCTTGCTTTCCCGTTCCCGGTCGCTTTCCCTTTCCCTTTCCAACTCTCTCTTTCGCTCTCAGCTGCTTTTCCGTTCCCGTTTCCGCTCATTTATGTATATGTATGTGTATATGTATATATAGTTCCTGCTCACTTTCACGCTCCGCTCTGCTCATTTTGTGACCGATTTTATTTTTTTTTCACTAAAACCTTCCTCTATTGACTCTCAAGCTTGTGTAAAAATTTCATTACGATCGGCTGCAATAATTTCTCGAAGGTGAAGGAAAAGACCCTGATACTTTTGAGTTTGAAATCAAAACCCTAATGAATTGATGACATTGATGAGAGAGGAAAGCATAGCAGCACAAGAAGAGAACAGAGCAGCGCAACGAAGAATTGAAGAGCTAATTATTGACGATCGGCTTCGTTTATCAGAAGTTGAAAACAGAATCAGTAATCTGGAGAAGCTGGTGAAAGAGAACGTCGGAGAAATCGAAATAAGATTGAACAATATGGTCAAACAAGTACAGAATGGTTGCCAAGTCCAAGAAAGAATTCATTCCGTTGAACGTGCCAAGACCCCGGCTTTTGATGGCACTGTGTCATGGTCCGTCTACAAAGCTCAATTTGAAATTGCTGCCAGGAAAAATAATTGGTTAACCAGCCAGCAGAAGGCGGAAAATCTGGTATATTCTTTGAGGGGAGAAGCTTTACAGCTTCTCGAGCTTATTGCAAATAGAGATGATTACGATGCAATCGTGAAGGTTCTCGAGAGCAGATCAACATGCGCCAGAAATTTTTCGAGCTCAACTCAAGAGTCGACGCCAGAAACCCGAAGAAAGCTTGCAACAGCTGGTAGCGGATATAGAACGACTCGCCAATCTGGGATATCCCTTGTGCCCTCGAAATGTCCTCAATACAATTATTGCGGATGAATTCATAGCGGCCTTGAAGAACTCCAAAACCCAAAAAGCTCTTAGGGTCGCCCGAGTAGCTGGTCCCAGTGAGGCTTTGGCATTTGCCATGAATTACAAAGCCTCTGAAGAATTATCTGATAGGTCTTATCGGGTAAGAAAGGTGGGAATCGAAAAAAATGACCTGGATGATCGAGTCCAAAAAATTATGGATGAAAGGCCTAGCTGGAAAAAGAATAACAACTCACCGCGTTGCTGGACTTGCGATGGGTTGGGACATCTACAGAGGGACTGTAGATTCCAGATGTTTAAACACGGGCAACGAAAGCAAGGGGACTCCAAAAAGCACGATCATGTCAGACAAGCAAGACCCATAGTAGCCCGTTCCAACAAACAAAATCCAGACTCTGTTACAATAAACGATATTTTACCTTATAAAGTGGTACCAATTTCTATTTTGAAAAAAGGGGCAAGTATATTTGTGGAGGGCAGACTGGGAATAAAAAAACTGTAAATTTATCATTGATACTGGAGCTTCTTGTTCAATTATAAAGCCTTGTTTAGCAAAAGGAGAAATTTGCAAAGTGGAAATGACATTCGTCTTAAGACTGCAACTGGGGAGCTTGTCCCAGTAGTTGGTTAAATTCACACTGAAATAAGGCTGGGAAATGGAACCTTTCAGCATCAGGGTTTGGTTGCTGACATAGAAGAAAAGTGTCTACTTGGGCTTGACTTTATGAAAGCACATGGTTTTGCATTGAACTTAAAAATGGGAACATTTAGACAGGGGAATTTGAAAATACCTGTTTATTATAAAGGCGAAATGATTTCGGTGAAACGAGTATTGGTAACAAAGAGCATCGTTGTACCTGCTCAGTCGGAATCTTTGGTTTGGGCAAAAATAGAAAACGATAACAACTCAAGAGTTGTTGGGTTCATCGAGCCCCTGAACGGAGTTGAAAAACATGTATTAATGATCGGAAAAACACTGGTACGAACGAATCAATCGAATGTACCCCTCTTAAACCCTCTACAAAAAAAGTGTACGATACATTAATGAAGGCAATCGATAATGGAAATGGTGGCTTTTTTTGTAGAGGGTTTAAGAGGGGTACATTCGATTGAACTAATTGATCTAATTCATGTCGATTATAGCCACGTTCACGTTCTAATTCTCGACAAAAAAAGTGTACGATACATTAATGAAGGCAATCGATAATGGAAATGGTGGCTTATTTGTTCTTGATGCCCCAGGTGGAACTCGAAAGACGTTTCTCATGTCTTTGATATTGGCCACTGTTCGTGCGAGGAGATCAGACATCGCGGTAGCAGTTGCTTCTTCTGGAATAGCAGCCACATTGTTAGAAGGATGCCGTACGGCTCATTCAGCATTAAAATTGCCCTTAAATCTTCAAACTACTGAACAACCAACATGCAACATTGCAAAACACTCTGCAATAGCAAAAGTTTTAGCAGCATCTAAAATCATCATCTGGGACGAGTGCACAATGGCGCACAAACGCGCATTGGAAGCATTTGATAGAACACTGAAAGATCTGCGCAATGACTCGCGACATTTTGGAGGTGCAATGATTTTATTGTCTGGCGATTTCCGCCAAACACTGCCAGTCATTCCGGCTGCCGATGAAATTAATGCTTCCTTCAAATCATCATATCTGTGGCGCTATGTGATGAAACTTCAGCTGTCTTCTAACATGAGAGTTGCATTGCTGAATGATCCATCTGCTGAAGATTTCTCCATGCAATTGCTCAACATTGGTAATGGCCGAGTTCCTGTCGACAAATCGACCGGATTGATTTCTTTTCCTCCCAATTTTTTTATATCATAAAAAGAACAAATGGTTGAGTGAGAGAGCAATTTTGGCGGCTAAGAATAAAGATGTGGATGACTTAAATATTCTAATTCAGAATCAAATTTTTGGTACTCTGCATTCATTCAAATCTATTGACTGTGTAACAAATGAAGATGAAGCCACTAACTATCCAACTGAATTTTTGAACTCCTGTCCTTGGATGTGCCTGGCTTACCACCGCACAATTTACAACTGAAGGTTGGATCAGTAGTTATTATGCTTAGAAATCTAAATCAACCAAAACTATGCAATGGAACGCGTTTGGTTTTAAAGAAACTAATGGTCAATGTGCTTCACGCGACGATCTTCAAAGGAAAATTCAAAGGCGAGGAAATACTCATTCCGAGGATTCCTATAATCCCAACCGATTTGCCCTTTGAGTTGAAAAGAATTCAATTTCCGATTTGCCTAGCATTTGCTATGACGATTAACAAATCACAAGGCCAATCTTTGAGTGTTTGTGGTCTGAACTTGGATAATGCATGTTTTTCTCATGGTCAATTGTATGTGGCGTGTTCACGTGTCGGCAGACCATCTGATTTATTTGTTTTTTTGCCCGATAATAAAACAAAAAACATAGTGTATCATAAAGTGCTGGATTAAAGAGAATCGACCCGAGTTCAACCAATGTTTTTCTAATAAACTATTAAAGTGAACGTTTTTTTATTTCTGTTTTCTTTTAAACTAATATATAGGATATTTGTTATTATTGTTCTTTATTGCTTAAAAAATACACTCTTTAAGGTGAAACGAAGTTCGCCGGGTCCGCTAGTATATATAAATATATATATAAGCGTTACAGAATCATTAAACAGGCAGTGACGTGGTCTACTATATTATAGATATATATATATTGTTCCCACTCGTTCTCCCGCTCCTCTCATTTTGTGACCGATTTTAATTTTTTTTCACGAAAACCTTCCGCCATGGACTCTCAAGGTTTTGTAAAAATTTCATTACGATCGGATGAATGGTGTAGCAACGCATAAGTTACATACACACACATACGTAATAATCTTATTATGATATATATATATATATATATATACATATATATATAAATATCATAATAAGATTATACCGATCCTCGTCACCATAGCGTTCGATCTTCATTCGAGTTCATTAGTTTGGTTCGAAGCACTTCAGATGGGTCTGGTATAATCGCATCACTAGACGTTGAAAATCTATTTACAAATATACCAGTCAAAGAAACAGTAGAAATAATTATAGATTGTGTTTTCAACCATCCTACAATTTCACCTCCAGATGTCGATGCAGCGTTGCTCTCTGAATTACTGAAATTATGCACATGCGAGGTTCCATTTAGACATCCTAACGGACAGTTGTATCTGCAAATTGATGGTGTAGCGATGGGCTCTCCATTGGGGCCAACGTTTGCAGATTTTTACATGGCAAACATAGAAAAGAAAGTATTTAATATTTGCAATAAACCTCGAATGTACGTGAGATACGTTGATGATATATTTGTTCTGTGTGATGACTGCGATCAACTTCAGGAATTGAAGAACAAATTCGAGAGCAATTCTGTTTTGAAACTTACTGTTGAACTCAGTTATGAAAATAAATTGCCTTTTTTAGACTTACTTGTAACAACGGCAGATAAATGTTTAAAATTAAATCCATACAAAAAACCTACAAATCACGGAGAAACTTTGAACGCCGATGGTTTTTTCACTGAGAGATACAAAGTTAGTGTTATTCTGAACATGCTACACATTGCTACTGATTGTCTAAAGGAACTTCAAATAGAAATTCAAAAAATTAAAGAAATACTCATTAATAATAACTTTACAAACAGAATGGTTGATGATGTCACAAAAAAAATTCTTGATGCTAGTTTGAAAATGGACAAATTCAGTGATAATCCAAAGAAGGCCATAAACGTTTATTATAAAGCCCAAATGCACAGAAATTATATAGTTGACGAAAACATCATAAAAAATATAGTCAAAACTCAAGTGAAAGTTATTGATCCGTTAAACTATGAAATTAAACTTAATGTATACTATAAACCAAAAACAACCCACTCCATGGTTATGCGTAACAATATTTCTAACTGTAAAAAGCATTTGCAACGGAAAAATGTTATCTACAGGTTCACATGTCCCTGTGATCATGCAACATATATTGGCTCTACCCAAACGTCTTTATCACGAAGGTTGACTATGCATTTGCAAGGTGGAGGTATCATGAGGCATTTCTGTGAAAAACACCATAAGCAGTTATCTAGACAAATCCTTGTGGATAACACTGAAATAATAGAAACTTTTAACAATCCGAGACGATTAAGGGTGGCAGAGGCTTTGTTGATCCAGGAACAAAAACCGGCAATTAACATTCAAGATAACAATTTCACTCACATTTTGAAGTTGTTTGATGGCCCAATTGTTCCAAAATATGGAATTGCATCAAACGTCAATAAAGGAATGAATATGAATAGATTGATAGAAGGAGATAAACATAAAACAGAGATGACGAACAGGGATCCAAAAAAGAAACTTCTTGAAACAAAAGTAAATGTAAATGTAAATGTAAATGTATAACATTAGGGCGCTACTTCGTATATCAATTAATACCCCAGCAGCGCCGGGAACTGCTAGTGCATATGGGATCACACAGTGTTACCTGCCACCCGCACGTGTATCCGAAATCGGAATGTGCCGAACCCTATTACATCCCAGTCGTGAAACTGGTACTCATTCATCGACCAGTGAAGGATGAAAGGCTGAGTTGGCCTGAGCAGTGTGAGTGAATTCCTTGCTCAATTACGCCTTGCCGTGACTGAGATTTGAACTCACGACGGCAGGATGATAGCATAACTGCTTTCACCACTGTGCTACGGCGCCTCAGCATTTAATAACTGTCAGCATTCATCTGACGTTTCAGTTGGAGAGGCTAGTAATAATTGTGACTCTAAAATCCTAGAGCCCAAACCACTCCTCTACGATAATCTCCAAAGAATGAAACGAGCGTGAAATTTGAAAATGATTTGTCCTAAAGAAGAGAACAAAGTGATTGCTGCGAGAAAGAAATTGATATGGTGACCGATGAAGATATACTCAGCGTCAAAGACATAGAGGATGCCGTCATGGAAAATCTCACTAACCAGAAGGAAACTACGCCTGTCAAGATTAATGAAGGGTTTGTGGATACTGATGGAGATCTAAATAGAGAAACGCCTGTTTGTTTTAAAAGCTGTGGCTCTAAAAATACGGAGTCAGAATCACTCTCTCTTGATAGTTTCCACACAGATGAAATGATTGAAGGAAAAGAAAATGACTTGGAAGAAAAACATAAAAGTAGTAATAATGTCGACGATGAAGATGTTTTCTGTAACTGTGAAGGTAGTGAAGTCGAGGTTGATGGCGATGCGGCTAAAAATTGTGGAACTACACTAATCGGAGAAATTGAGAATGTTTTGATTAATAGTGCAGGTGATGCTGAGACACCTGCGGTGTTTGAACATTTACTTTGCAATTCAAATATTAATATAAAAAGAAGAAAGTAGAAAACAAAAACTACGGAAAAAGTGAGCGTGAAATCAGCTGTGTGGCTGGCTGGTTGTGTACTTAATTTGTATTTTAGTGAGACTTTGGCTGAACGCGTCGACACTTGTATACTCACTGAAAGCGTGTTTATTAATACTCGGCTACTTTTATTGATTTTACGTCTAATTCTGCATGTATTGAAAACAAACTAACTGCTGTTTAATTAACTTTATTATTATAAGTTTGAGAAAGTGTTTTTTCGATTTTAATATATACCGTTTTATTATTATAAATGAAGCTCTGAAGATGGTTAAATTAACCGAAACTGGCCAGTCAGATGGAAAAAATAAAGATTTTAAAACGTTGCTTGGTGTAGTTTCAGAAAGGAAAGATATTGTTGTTTTGCAAGGTTTATACAAGAAACTGTTGAATGCAAAATGGGCGACAAAGTTCAATGAAACTTGCTTGCGGGAATATATATATCTATATATATAAATATATATATATATATATATATATATATATATATATATATATATATATATATATATATATATATATATATATATATATATATATATATATATATATATATATATATATATAGATATAGATATATATAGATTTTTAAATTTTAAAACTAAATATTGCTTTTTTAAATAAACTAAAAATTGATAGTTTTTTTCTCTTTATAAGATGTTTAATTTTTTTTAAATTTCTTAAAATTTCAATTGATTTAATCTATAATTCACTCATATTTTGTCTAATCGATATAAAAATTTAATAGAATGTAAAGTCCGCGGAGACAAATAAACCTACAAAATTTCAACTCGACTGAATAACGAAAGTTGTTTTTTTAAGTGTTATAAGGTCCCAACGTACGGCTCAAGCAAGCAAGCAAACACGGTGAAGTTAATAAAGATTTAAAAAGAGAAGAAGAGGAAGGGAAAGAAAAAAGAAAAGGGAAAAAACGCTGTGTAACCCTGCTAGTATTTGATATACACAACATAATTTGTTATAATAGATGAATCAACAAGGAGATCTTTATTTAAATCGATACTTTAAAATGACGCAAACGCAAGCTAATAATAGGTAGTAAGGTGAACACCAACAAGCAAAGGGTTTCCCAAGTGACGTAATTTAACCTAGCTTGTATCAAAACAGAAATTCTCACGACCCTAAACTAACACGACAAATGTTGTGATGAAAACTTTAATAAAAGTTCTCTGACAAGATAGCCAAATTATTAACAAAGTTATTCTTTGCAAATGTAGCACTTATGAGATTAAAATCGTGGAAAGTATTTTATCATGAACACGTGTTGAGGTGTGCGTGTCAGTTGTTTCCAAAAAAATGTATCGGGAGCAATTTATGCGTTTTTTAAAATGTGAGCTATTCATTCGGCGTGGGCGTTGCCGAACTTATCGACTACTGCTTACGTTTCTCTCTCTCTCTCTCTCTCTCTCTCTCTCTCTCTCTCTCTCTCTCTCTCTCTCTCTCTCTCTCTCTCTTCTCTCTCTTTCTTTTTCTCTTCCTCCATTTATTTGACTTTTTTTGTTTTTGTTTTATTTTTTATATTTTTTTCGTTTTACACTGTTTCCACCTACCAGTTCTCTCTAGCTGTCTTTCTTCACCCCTCCCGTCTCATTGTCACTTTTTTCTTTTACTTTCTACCAATTTGTTTTTGATTTTCTTTTGTATATTTTCTCATCTATCTGCTCGTCCAATCATTCGGTTCCTTTCAATTCATTAGACCAACGTCACTCCGACGTAATCATTTCAAATAAGCGCAATAATTGCGGCTTTGATTTGACGTTTTCATGTTTGTGATAATGACGCAATGTATAAGTGATTAAATATTAATTAAAAATTGATTGATTGACTGATTATTCGATTGAATTACGACTGATTGGCAACGATTTAACGAAGTATTGGTAAATTAAATTATCGTATTTTTATATTCTGTTAACAACACCAAAATAAAATAAAAAATAAATAAAAAACGAGAATGTGGTAGAAAAAAATAGAGCAGGTAAAACGTATACAAGTGTAAAAAATCACCACAGTTCAACCGGCAATGGCACAATGTGTAACACTATAGTAATGAATAATGCTAAGAAAAAACGTATAATACTATGAAACCATGTATAATTACAAGAATATCTTGATATAACAACCTAGACACACAATTTGCTCTAAATCAGTACAACCAATTACGTCATAGCTATATCAATATTTTATAAGTATAACATAAATACGGATGCTGCTGCAGTTTGTTACATCGAATAATTCACAATCATGATATAATCAGTAATAACCCATTAGGCCTAAATGAGTATATTTTATTAGCCTGTGTATCCAGTTGTTATATGAAGATATCCATGCTATATATACTATATACTTAGTTGGTATGAGAATAAAACAAGGCCCATTTTTAACACAAATGTTTTTACTGCTTAAGAAACACATGAATTGACTTGATAGAAGAGTAATAGCAACAAAATAATTCGCTCAGAAAACATAAACATCTGTAAAATATAATGCACGGAAAAGAAAAATAGAAAAGTAAAGAGAAAAGAAAGAAAAAAGAGATAGAGATAAAAAACCAAGTGGAGAGGCGATCCATACATTTGTATATGTCAGACTGTATAAATAGGCATTACCAATTAGCATTACTTAAAAGATGTGTTTACATCACCGTCGACCAATAGGAAAAGCTCAAAATGACGTAAATCTATTTTTAGAACTTTTATTCATTTATATGCACTGACTGCTGAAGTTACAACTTCTCAGTGTGAGAAAGCAAAAGTTAAAGTAAGGATATGACGAGAATAAATAATAGGATTATCATATTTTAAAAGAGCGACGATAGAAAAAAAACCATTTACAAAGATGATACAGAACAAACGTAAAAACTGTTGAAGAGAAAGCTTACCTGAAAAACCGTTATTCAAAATTACTTTTGAATTCGTCTAACGCAATTTTAGAATTTAATCGGAACAAAAATAATTTATTTTTTATGTAGATATATAAACAAATATTTAAGTTTGACAAAATTATTCGTCGAAAAGCTTGTTTAATTATCTAAATAAAACTTACCAAGAGAAATGCAGACGGCAGCTTGCTTTGTACTTCGTTCTTCAAAAATCTATTGTGAAAGTGGGTTTGTTTTTTTCTTATTCTGTTTATTTTAATCAAAAAATTGTACGTAGCCAAAACTTTTATTCGTGTTTACACAACTGCTTTTACAGGACAAAATTTTGTTTTTGTTTTTTATATAATTTTTAATTACCTACCTACTTGCGGAAATTAAGGCTTAGTGCTACATCCCATGTGGATGCATAGATATAACGATAGAAAATTTAATTCAATTTTTGTATTCTTTTATTTAAGTTTATGGCTACTAATTGCACGGCGTTGACTGCTTTAATTCAATTAGAAACAAGGAGAGTTCCACAGCTCGGAAAAGCCGGGTAATCGGCGATGATGGAATTAAAGATGGCTGGTGGGCTGACTGAACTGTTAAAAGCTTATATCCTGGGAAGTGAAATGATCAAAACTGTCAAAATTTGAGATGGAGGTCGTGAGGGGTCATGTTGTTTTAAAATACGTACATACGGGATAAGGATATCCGTACTGATTTAACCAATTTTTTATGTTTTGAAAAAAGTGTTGAGCTTCCACTGATCAATGGCTAGAAAAAATTTGAATTGTTTGCCGATAAAATGTTTATATGTAAGAAAAATCAAACTACACAAATTTTTTAAAAATTCACTCAATAGTCTGAATATTAAAACAAATAAACTGCAAAAAACTTCGTTTTTCAAAAATTCTATATTTTATAATTCGGTAGCTTCTAAGTTTTTGCAAATCATTTTTCAATGATGATAAATTTATAAAATAGAAAAGCATTCACTACGGTTTTTGAAATAGTTGATATGTGAAAAATGTGAGAATGGAAAATATAAGGAACTTTCGAATTAATAAGAAAAAGAACAAAGTTTTAATCTTAAATTTCTGATTCAAAAAATTAAATACTGTTTTTTCTGAAGAAAATTTGTAATTAAATATTGCCTTTTCTGAAGAAAATTTGTAATTTGTAATTTTTTTATATTAAAATTTATTGTCTTTCATATCTTATAGAATTTTGTCCAATAAATTTGAAAGTTCAGTAAGAAACATTGTTTTTAACGACTATTATATAAACCAAATTTCAGCTTGATTGAATAACGAGTAGTGAGTTAATTTTGATTTACAAACTATGTGTTTCTCATACAAGCATACAAAAAACAAAAAAACGGCAAAGTTAATAAAAAGGATTTAAAAAATTGTCATCCTCTGTGAATTTTTCTCTGGCTATTTTAGTACTGCAAGGGGTAATGAAATAACCAGGATCTTGCTGAAATAACCAGAGGTTATTTTAATAAAAACATAATATTCTTTTCCAAAACATCTATTTTGTTTTACATCTGTTGTTTTTGTTATTCCTATATTGTTATTTGTAACAAAAAATGTCTATTTGGTGAACATTTTAAATATTTAGATTTACTTTATGTTATGTTTATCAGAAAAACATATCATCTGAAAAAATCTTTTTAATTATACCGAAATAACCGGTTATTTAAGTACATGTTACTGGTTATTTCAGTACAATCTGTTCACTAAGACATAAACAACAATATACAGTTCAAGAATTAATTCTTTGTTTCGAATCGAGACAAGGGCTGAATGGATTTGCCCAGATGACTATCAATCGCGACCTTAACATTAATGAAGAAACCGTCATCGACATTTTTTGCAGAAAAAACGTCGGCTGAATTTCATATTGTAGTTTACTGTTCTAAATTAAATGTTTTATGGTTTGTTATTACTAATTATTGCTGAAACTATCGTTAAGCTTTGACTTTTTGTGGGTTGTAAATTTCCTAGTAAAACTCTTTACTAATCAGTTTTTTCTCCCGGGCCCCCAAAAAAATTTCTGGTTGCGCCCCTAATTACTCACTTTTTAATTTTGTTCGTCCAAAACAGCATAGTCGCTTTTGAAAAATGCGACACGGCCACGAACACAAAATACCTTCATCTTCACTCGTGGCCTTGACCGCAATTCGCAAACAACATGGTCAAGTCTTTTAACTGTTTGACCCAGTTTCTTCCAGTCTTGCTGGAGCCTGTTTGATCTTCCGATTCAGCGTTGTGAACTTGAATACCACGTCAAATCGCTACATACCAATCTCCTTACACACAACTGCCGATCACAGCGGACCCACACTAGGCTACCGACGCTCCACGCAACCGAAGCCGCAACTGCACGACACAGTCAGTTTCCGACTTTCCACCGCTCCTCCAGCCCCCAAACACAGGATTGTCATCAATGCAAAACAGTTTTTTGTATTTTTAAATTTGAAAAACTAATTTTTTTAATAAACTAAAAACTAGTTTATTTCTCTAAATAAAATCTATATATA
Source organism: Erpobdella octoculata (assembly GCA_963978895.1). NCBI lineage: Eukaryota > Metazoa > Annelida > Clitellata > Hirudinida > Erpobdellidae > Erpobdella > Erpobdella octoculata. The sequence continues at coordinate 23,990,460 of OZ022238.1, read as the reverse complement.
TATATATATAAATGAATGTTTGTCTATGGTGAGTTTGTCTTTTATAGAAATCTGAAACGCTGGAACGATCTTGATAAAATTTGGCAAGGAGGTAGTTCTCATACAGGGGAAGAAAGTTAAAAAGGTTTGGACTCCCATCCCCCGGCTCAGGGGAGCCAAAAAAACCCTTTCCAGGACAAAAGTGCCTATGTACGACCATCAAAGGTAATTGCGTAATAAAATTTAAATTTACTTTACGTAACAACGTTTGAAGGTTTCAAACAACTTTTAGAAAATGTATTTTAGGTTTTATGGGCTAAGAGAAGTTAGGAAAAAATGGAAAAAAGAAAATGAACGTGAGCGGGAACGGGAGGGCAAGCGGAAACGGGAAAGCGACCGGAAGCGGGAGAGCAAGCGGGAAAGGAAACGGGAGCAAGAGAGAAAAACGAGGAAAAATCTGTGAAAACCCCAAGCAACACCGAGTAATCCCGCCAGTTCTTAATATAAAAATTAAACGTTTAATTAATTTTATTTTATATCATAATTAAATTTTGTCAAACGGATCTGAAAATTCAAAAAAATGTAATGCATTATCAATAAACACAATTTAACACACAAAACTTAGCTCGATTGGATAACGGAAGTATAGCTTTTCAAGTATATACGAAGTATATATGAAGGTAATATAAAGGATTAAAAAAAACAGGAAACGCCGGGTAACTAGTTAGCTAGCTTTTTGCTTGCTTAATGATATTTTAAAAAACCCGTTATCTTTGACGTGCTATTTCTATACTATTTAGTAATTTTACTTTCTTCTATTTATTTCATCTTTACGTCGGTACAAAAACTAAAATTTATTTTCACCAGTGTTTTTTTCTATTAATTTATGTTATTTATAGATATTATAGTCTTAATAAAAAAATTTTACAAACTTTTATTTAGGTTACAATCTCTGTTTGTTTGTGTGTGTGTGGCTTTCTCTGTACGCAAATCTTGCAAGTAAAATTTAACCAGCTTTTTGACTACTTAGGAAGCTGAAACTTACAGCATAGCTTTACATTGGATGACAATACAAGATTCATTTAAAACAAGTAAATGAAAAAACGCGTTTTTTAACACAAACTTTAATTTCAAATACACTTGATTTACAAATACGAAAGATGTTTAAATTAATTTAATTTTTTTAATAGAATCATGTATTGTCATCCAATATAAACCTATACTGAAAGTTTCAGCTTTCTAGCTAGTCAAAAAGCTGGTTAAATTTTACTTGCAAGATTTGCGTACAGAGAAAGCCACACACACACACACCCACACAAACAGAAATTGTAACCTAAATAAAAGTTTGTTAAAAAACTTAATTTGAACATTTTTCGTATTTCTAAATCGAGTGTATTTGTAATTAAAGTTTGTGTTAAAAAACTCGTTTTCTCCTTTACCGTATTTTAGCGCATATAGGCCGCTTTCGTGTAAAGGCCGCACGCGTGTATAAGCCTTGGATTTCGCTTTTTGTGTAAAAATGTTTTTCTATAAGCCGCGTACGAATATAAGCCCCTGTCATCCATTGTATAGACTACTGTTCAGTTGTATACATTGTAACTGTATACATTGAACACTTATAATTTTGGTAAATATCACATTATTTTATATTTATTCTATGGTCTGTTTTTAAGTTGTATTCTATGTAAACTTGAACAAAATGAACCTCAGTGTCAGCATTATGTGTAAAAAAGTTCCTGAATAGGCCGCGACCGTCTATAAGCCGCACGTTGGTTCTTACGTGTGTAAACAATTGTATAAGCCGGGCTTATATGCGCTAAAATACGGTACTTGTTTCCTATTTTGCCACAAATTTTGCAACGCTACCTTACAGCGTTACGCAAAGCTTTAACATACATATATAGGCTACAGACAGACATCTAAATTCATTTATGTTGATTATTTATTTATCAAGTAATCAAAACATTTTTTTCGGCCTATGAAATGGCCTAGTCACCAAAGCTAGTCAGGCTAACCGCGGTAACTTTGAAAGCTTTTAATGACCACACGCTATTTGCTGAAATAGTTGTATTTGTTGTTTGTATTGCAGATACCCGCCAAACACAGATTGACATCCTTATCAGACGTGGTTTTCAAAGTATGTCAAAATGAATTTCAATTCGATAGCACCAAAGTTATCAACTCAGCAACCTTTCAATGACACGTTGTCAAACGACAATACCGGTTCTATGCGAACTAAGAAATCTCTCCTGAGCTTAGATTTCAGTCAAGCACAAACTTCAGCTTTGCAACAGACTAGAAAATTTCGTAGTAACGACGAAAGCGAAATTATACAAACGGCAAAAACCGAGAATTTGAATATCGTGGATGACCATAAAATGAAAAACAATCTGGCGAACTCTCAGTATTTTTGGATTAAAAAAAATAGCAACCGCCCATGTGTTACTCTCAGCAGTTTTCAAAATATAGACAGGCATCCAATTAAAAACCAACGTAACACGAAAAAAAATAATAACACATGTCACTGTAGCAGCGCTAAAGACGAATGCTTTTGTCAATTCCTAGCAGAAGGATTCGCTAGCTGCATAAACAAAAAACCTACCAACGATCAAAACCATGATGGAAATGATACGACTGTTAAAGATAAGTGCTTTAATGAAGGATCTGTTTCTAAAAACACAAAAACCCTTTGTTGCGATGAAAACATTGAATTTTTGTCTGCTTCTTGTACCGAAAGGGTCACCGATCAACTGAACATTGACAATAACGAAACAACAATCATTAGCCCCAAACCTCTTGTAGAAAATGGCGATAGTGAACCCGTTGTTCTAAATTCACCTGATTTGGAAATGTTGAAGTTGTCTACTCCAGATTTGGACAATTATCTTATCCAGCTACAGAAAGAATTGTCCTTACCGATATCATCTGCTTACCAGCAGTTTTATCAGCATCAAGCAATTCCAACCTCTTCTGCTATGTGCTATGACAATTTAGACACCCCTCAAATGGAAACGATGGAACTATCTGATATTTTACCAGTTTTGTCAAAAAGCGAATGCTTCAATATTGAAACTCGAAAATCTGCAGAAACCACAATAACTCCAACAGTGGCTATGTCTACAGCATCAGCTTGCCAAGGTTTTCCAGAGAATGATTTCAGTACTATATTAGAAGAGCCAAAGGTCAGCACCACAAGGAACTCGCACAACGAGTGCCTGTCTTTATCTCGAGACATAATAGATTTGACTAACCAAGTTTTGATGGAAACTCGTTTTAACAGTTTCGATTCGGGATTTTCAGATTTATCCGTTAAAACCGAACTTGAAAGCGATATTGAAGGAGAACACGGAGAAGAACAACCCGAATGTTGTACGTTTAAAAATTCAAAAGCCGGAATTATTTCAAATAGTTTTCACTGTCTGTCGGCAAGCACTTGTGGCTTTAATAACTCTAACAATCATTTTCAACACACGCAATCAAATTTCAGTTATGGCTCTACAGATCTAAATTTTAGTCATGGTTGCGGTTCAGGTGTAAAATCAAGTCTTAGCTCTGGTGGTTTTTTGGTAAAATCTAGTTGTCCTGATGACTTAAATTCTGGAGGTAGTCTTCAAATAAATTGCTCAACACCGGTTTACCAATCTCATCATCATCAGATGCGGCACCAACAGCAGTTTCACCAAGAAAAAAGTCAATCAAACGATTTCCAAAAATATGAGACAAAAGAGATATGCGACAACGGACGTGTTAACAATTTCAACACTTCTACAAATAATGAAAATAATGATTTGTCTCTATTCCTAACAAAGAAAGCCATTAAAACAGAAGCTCTTCTCCCTCTCGACTTACGTTATAATAGTTGTCATGTTTTGAGCGTTGGAGGTATCTACAGTGATTATTTATCTTTCGCTGATGATAAGAACACGCATTTTCCCCAAGAAGCGGTCTCTCAATGTGGTCTCAATTCAATTTCTATGCCGCGCAAGGAGCACTACTCGGAACAACACAACAGAAGCACAACTGCCGCTCAGAGCTGCGAAGCTAATTTGAACGGCATAGAGTGTTTTCAAGGAAGATATTTGTATGGCGTAGATCCATGCTGCCCCTCTGATACATCTCATAGTCAACCAGCCTTGCAGGCCAGGCGCATGCACTTCAAAAGGCAAAATGCCGAAACGGAGTTTGGAAATTTAGAAATAATTGCAGAACAACTTAACGACTGTTCTCAGTCGTCTGATTGTACTGTGGCCAAGCCAATCGCAACGACCACCACAACGGGGATTGTCAGTGTCGGCGCTTCAGTCGCTGCTGGTGTTTCGATTGATCTAGTTGAACAAGAGATGGTAAAGCTTCAACGCAAACGAGCCAAAAATAGACTGGCCGCCACCAGATGCAGGAACAGAAAACTCGAACGGATAAATTTTCTAAAATCTGAAGTAGAATTTCTCAAAGACGTCAACTCGAAATATATCGAGCGCATTCAAAATTTACGACAAGAAGTGGAGCGCTTGAAATGTGACGTCACTCATCACGTGACCAGCGGTTGCGATTTGTCTTATTTGGTCAGTTTGCTCAGATAGAAACATCGACTCTAGCAAAGAGTATTTTTGTACTTATTATTTATTATTTTAGGTAATTTTACTTTTTAAATTGCCTGTAATCTGCAATCATATCTCCTGCACGTCGTGATCATAAACAAGTGTAATATTATAGCAAAGGTGCTGTTAATTTTATTTATCTCTGTTTTATAAATTGTGAAATACTATAATTTAAAAAATAAATTTATCTTTAAACTAGACTAAGACTGTAGGAGTTGATAGACCTGGGAAACAAATAAGATAATGCTGCCAACGTTGACTTTAAAAGATACAAGTGGCTTAATATAGTTTTTCAATATGAACAAATTATTAAATTTCTACCAAATCATCAAAGCAAATCCTACGTTTAATGTGTGAAAGTTGGAGTTGCTAAAAAACGAGTTTCATACATTTCTGTCTTATTAACAATTTGCTTGAAAAACTTTGATTATTTCTATTGGATTTGTTTTTATCCTTATCTTTTCGTCGTCTCTCATAATTCATCTAAATTTAACCCAAATCATCCCGGTAAATTACGCGTTGTGGCTTACGCCATGTAGGGGAGGCCTTAATGTACGATTAAGATATGCATATCATATGATTTAATACAAAACATTTTTTGCATTCGCGCGTTGTAAAGCGATATTTGCTATCAGAATTTTAAGAAAAAGCAAAATTGCTTGTGCTTTATTGACTTTTTTTATTTTTTTAGTTTTTGAACAGTTTCACATATAATGTATGTGGCATTAGCTGAAAAAAAACAAATCGGGGTTCGCTTCTGAAATATTTATTCGTTGTTTTGTAGCAGACGATGAATATTTTCATTTTGTATTTCTGCAAATGAAGATGAGCTCGTATTGCTAAATATTTTTTCTTAATTTGTCGTTTTTTAATGTTTCGTAGTGCTATTGAAGTTAAAGCTGAACGTGGTGCCTGTTAAGAAAGTTCCAGAGAGTTTTACAGTTATTTACTGCCTTGAAGTCGTGGTTTGTAAACCGTTTTGAAACATTTGTTTTTTTTCTCACTCACTCTCACTCACTCAGAGTCACTCACTCACTCACTCACTCACTCACTCACTCACTCACTCACTCACTAGAGTCACCCACTCACTCACTCACTCACTCACTCACTCACTCACTCACTCACTCACTCACTCACTCACTCACTCACTCACTCACTCACTCACTCACTCACTCACTCACTCACTCACTCACTCACTCACTCACTCACTCACTCACTCACTCACTCACTCACTCACTCACTCACTCACTCACTCACTCACTCACTCACTCACTCACTCACTCACTCACTCACTCACTCACTCACTCACTCACTCACTCACTCACTCACTCACTCACTCACTCACTCACTCACTCACTCACTCACTCACTCACTCACTCACTCACTCACTCACTCACTCACTCACTCACTCACTCACTCACTCACTCACTCACTCACTCACTCACTCACTCACTCACTCACTCACTCACTCACTCACTCACTCACTCACTCACTCACTCACTCACTCACTCACTCACTCACTCACTCACTCACTCACTCACTCACTCACTCACTCACTCACTCACTCACTCACTCACTCACTCACTCACTCACTCACTCACTCACTCACTCACTCACTCACTCACTCACTCACTCACTCACTCACTCACTCACTCACTCACTCATCTCTGTTCTCTCTCCCTCTTCTTTTTTTAACAATTTCAAAAAACTTATCTTTACTTGTTCATGTTGTATATGAAAAGAGCTCTAATACTTGCGATTAGTGGCAAATGTTTCCTTAAAACTGTTGCAGGAATGGTGGATTTTATCAGCTTTTTAATGTATCCGACATTATTACAATTACATTTGGTTTTTTGTTGATTTTGACGTTACTGCTCTCTCTCTCTCTCTCTCTCTCTCTCTCTCTCTCTCTCTCTCTCTCTCTCTCTCTCTCTCTTTCTCTCTCTCTCTCGGCTGTTCTCGGTATTCTTTTTCCAGTGTAATATCTTACATACTCATTTTTAATTTGGAATTACCTGAAAAATTGTTGCGACGGCGTAATTATTTTATTAAGCTTTCATTGCTATGTGTACGTGAATTTGACAAAACTATGAGAGGTTGAGGATATAAAATTTGGACGGTTTTCCATTAATTTATACCTCTTTTTGAACTTCTGTTTTTTGTAAAAAACTAAAAAAAGACTTGTGTTTCCACTCAACAGTGAGGTTAACTAGTTTAAAATATATTGCTAAAACAAGCAACTAATTTCCGGGTCTATAAACAAATTGCAATTGGACACATACTGGGTTTCATTTCTAATATTCCTGCTGCCAATGCAACTCGTTTTTGCTTAGAGTTAAAAAAACTTACAAGATGCATCCCCCCACCAGATTACTAAAAAAATTTTATAAGCTAAAAAAATGTCTTTTTTTAAGCCCCACCAGATTTAGCGACGAATTCAGTAGGAATTCGGGATATGAACCCTTCGCTAGATTACTGTGAAATGAGAGTGCACACCAGCATGGGAATCCCATTACTACATATTAGGGATGTCACGGGTACCCGAACCCGAACCCGAGTTCGGTACTACCCGGTCTTTTTCTGATACCCGAACCCGAACTCGAACCCGAAAGTGTGAAAATTTGATACCCGAACCCGAAGCCGAAAATGTGAAAACTTGATACCCGAACCCGAACCCAAAAATGTGAAAACTTGATACCCGAACCCGAACCCGAAAATGTGAAAACTTGATACCCGAACCCGAACTCGAACCCGAAAATTTATAAGCCTAATACCCGAACTCGGAGTTGTGAACAAATAAATTTTTTTAGTAAATAAATATTTATTCCAGTTTTAAAAATAGCAACACAAACAGAGTTTTCATAACTTTTCTAGTTTATTAAAAATGAAATAGTATTAGGAACCGATTTCAGGCAAGTTTTACTTCATAAACAACAGTTTTTCTGCTGTCTTGCCTGATAATCGGTTCCTTAGCGGTTCATAAATAATTGCAGCACCACTGAACAACTGTTCCCATGGAACGCTGGTAACTGGGGCCGCCAGGTAGCGTTTTTTTTTATAATAGTTCATAGTCCTTTACACCAAGTGTTTTAAGACTGAAACGACTGTGTCAGAAGCACCTAAGTACTTCCAGTCGTGGATCATAATTTGATCCTTTTAACTTTTCCCTCCTCCTTTCTCCAGGCTTGGGACTGGCTTGCAAAAGCAAGGCGGAGTTCCAAGTAGCGTTTAGCGATCACCGCTAAATTTGGAAAGTTTGTTCTGTTATCTTTCCACCACAAAAGAGGGTCTTCGTCAAAAGTGATAAATTACAAGTTTTGTTGAAGTAACATATTATACTAATCCCGAGCCGTAGAAGTTTTGTATTATCACCTTTGCGTAACAAATAACACAAATACGTCATTTTATTAGTGATTGTGTAAACTAAACCACTAATCCGTTTGATTATCAGGCCGGACCGAGCCGCGAACGAACTAAAATAATTAAGCCTCCTTCGGTCGAAGAAATCGCGGATAGCCATGACTCTACATTTTTTACTTCAGTTATATAACCTTATATTTATTCATTCATATACTCAAAGTTCTTCTGATATAACAAAGACCCTTTGTTATAAAGATAATCTTGCATAATCCTAAACTTTAACTGGCAAAGTCTATAAATGATCTATGCGTCACAGTCATTTTATTGGCAAATGTGTAAGCTAGAACACTAATTCGCTTGATTACCCGACCGGACCGAGCAGCGAAACAAATTAATAAATTACAATAATTTAAGCGGTAACGTATTATACTAATCGCAAGCCATACAAGTTTTGTATTATCACCTTTGCGTAACAAATAACACAAATAGGTCATTTTATTGGTGAGTGTGTAAGCTAGACCACTAATCCGCCTGATTATCTGGCCGGACTGAGCCGCGAATGAACTAAAATAATAAGGCCTCCTTCGGCCAAAGAAATCATATTATTTGGAAAGCTAAAAAAATAACTTGTTAGAGTTTATTCAATACGTGTAATGTCCAATGGATGAATTGATGGCTCTCGTTTGTATATGTATATACACTAAGTAAATTTAAAATCAATCCGGAAATTTGAAATCATAAGCCAGTACCCGAACCCGAACCCGGTTTTTGGAAAACTACAAACCCGAACCCGAACCCGAAACCGAAAACTTGAGTTTCACAAACCCGAACCCGAAAACTCGAATTTTACAAACCCGAACCCGAACCCGAAAACTCTAGTTTCACAAACCCGAACCCGAACCCGAACCCGAAAACTCTAGTTTCACAAACCCGAACCCGAAAACTCCAAAAAGTACTACCCGTGACATCCCTACTACATATACAGCTGAACGGAGCTTCAGTGCCATGAAGATATTGAAAAGCTCATTGCGCAACAGAACCAGGAGCGCAACTGGGCAAGGTTTTGTTCTTTTTTCTATCATTAATAAATTATAATTTAATAATTATTAAAGATACCAAAAATAATGCAGACTGAAAATAGTCAAAAAATTTGTTCGACAGCTCCGGGCTTTTCTTCCTCTTTCGAACTTCAGCCCCTCCAGCATTTTTTTCTGCTTGCGCCTCTCAACAGAACCACAGATGACCGTTTAACTGCCCTGACATTGTTGTATATCCAAAACGCATTGCCTTTAGAAACAGATGATGTTATTGATAGATGTGCATCCAACAAGAATAGGCGTCTTGATTTTGCACCGTAGATTTTTTTATTCTAGAAATTTGACTTCGGTTTTGAATGTTGTCTTTGTGCATACTGCATTCTGCTTGTTTCGTAACTTGTAAAAAATCTTTTTTCAACTTTTGGTCAGATCATCTCCCCACCAGAAAATCCTAGATCCATCGCTGGTCTCTACCCAAAAACTATATTCAGAACCCCACTTTAAAGTTATTGTTTACGGCCTTGTGGCATTAATTATAAAGAACTGAGTTAAAAGTTGGTTTTTTTGTTGTTTTTCGGTGGAAAAGGACATTTTTATTTGTGGAAGCTACCAGGCATATAGCTTCTTGTAAAAGCGTTGGCTTGATAGCATATTGTCTAACGTGTTTATTCAAAAAGAACAATCTAAAAATAAATTCAATTGGAGTTTTAAAAAAATAAATTTGAAACCAATGGATATCGTTTGTCTTTTCGAAAAATTTTAATATTCAACATTTTTGTGGCATTTTCGTGTAGATCACTGAATGGTCGGTCTTCCCCCATCTTTATTCCGTTTTTTCGCTCCCGGTTTTCCGCCCTTGGGAAAGTTCGACCCCACGCTTTCCGCTCATGGGAAAGTTTTCCCCGATTTCCTTCTCTGTTTTTCTCCCGTTTTTTTAAAGTTTTTCACCCGTAAAAAGTTCGCGTCATCGTCCCATTTCAATGTGGATGAGATAATCACGCCTAGAAGCCTAAATGATGTCACACGCTCAATGATTGCTCCATCCATTGTCAGAGTAGGAGGGGGATTTTTGCACAGTGTGCCGAGGATAATTTCTTTTGTCTTTTTGGAATTAATTTTCATGTGGTTTAATTTTGACCAATTCAACAGTTGCCGATAGATGTTCTCCATTACGCTGCTTTGATCTTTCCTGAGGATCTCGGATGCCGTCGTGTCATCTATGAACTTGTGTAGCAGACAGTCCAACCTCAATCCGTCAATAAGGATGACAAAAGTCAAGGGACCCAACCAGGTGCCCTGGGGCATTCCTCCATTCAATGTCATCCAGTTTGTGAGTATGCTTCCAATCTTGACGCGCTGCCGTCTCCCGTCGAGGAATGAGTAAATCCACCTGATGATGTAGGCTGGAACATTCAAGGAGATGAGTTTGGACAACAGAATGGAGTGGTCAACATAATCAAAAGCCTTCGCGTAGTCCACAAAAACGGCGCGGACGGAGGACCCAGCATTCCAATTGTGGACGATATCGACGAGTGCATGCGTTGTTGAACGACCTTTAAGAGCCCCAAATTGTTGGGAGTCTAGCTTGTCCGATACAGCCGATAGAAGCTGCTGGCCAATGAACCACTCCAGGTGTTTTGCAAGAGTTGTGGTTAGTGAGATTGGGCGCAGGTCGTCTTCAATTGACTTCGGCGGAGTCGATTTAGGAACTGGGACTACATTTGACTGCTTCCAGATGTCAGGAATTACTCCTTCAGCTATGGATGCATTGAAAATTGCAGTTATTGGTCCACTGATATAAGACGCCAAGTCATGGAGGATCCAGTTGGGTATGCCGCCCGGTCCTGGCGATTTGAATACACCTGTTGACATCAGCTTCCGTTTCACTTGCTCCTCACTGATCGTGATTGGCGCGATGTCCAGCTGTTCAGGAAGGATCGTTTTCAGTATATCCGAGTTCAATGGCTGAAGGTCACTGGAGACCATGTGGAAGAATTTGTTGATCTCATTCGCGAGTTTCACCATATCACCATCATAATTCTTGTTAGCCAATCCAGTAAGGGATCCATTGCTTGATGTCGACATTCCTGTGACGTTCTTAAACCTCGACCACCAGTTACGGGGATCAGCACGTCGGAGGCCAGCCACTTTGTTTTCGTAGTATTTTGTTCGCAGTGATTTGGCATAGCGCTGGACGTTATTCCGGTAGGATTTGTATTTTCCCTGGTTGCCCTAAAGGAAGGCATGCTGTCGTATGCGGATAAGTCTTTGGAACGTGTCATTGACCCACGGCTTATCAGTTGAATGACGTTTTATTGCGTATATGGGCAGATGTTGGTTGAGTAGATCGTGTATTCTGCTGTTGAAGAATAGTAGCATATCGGAGCAATCCTGCATGGATGTCATCGGTGACCAGTCGATACCCCTCAAATCCTGCGCAAACAGCGATCTCCCATTTCGGTTCCTGCTTCTAATAGTAACAAGTTGATTGGAGCCTCGTTCTGGAGTGATAGAAGATGAAGGGGCGCACATCACAATATTATGGTCAGATTTTCCAACGGGTGGCAAAATTACCGTTTTATTATACCATTCTGGAATGTTTGTATATATTTTGTCCAAAGTGGCAAATTCTCTTGTCGCCGATTTTACAACCTGTTTGAGTGGGAAGGATGTGATCAACGAGTCTTGAAATTGATTGAAGTCACCCGTTGGTATGATTTTTGCCGAAGGGTGAAGTTTAACGACCTTATCGAGGCAGTTGAGCAGGTACTGTGAGAGTGCCCAGTTGTCACCACCTGGAGGGTGGTATACAACTCCTATTAGGATATGGGATATTTCCCTTGGCATTCTAAACTGTCTTGTTAGCATCCATATCACCTCAAATTGATCCTCCTCCATTGACTCAAGGCGACTGCTCGCAAGACTGTCCCGAAAAAACATCAACACTCCGCCACCTCTCCTCCCATCGGATCGATCCTTTCGATAAAACGAGAACCCATCGATGTTGACTGTTTGGGTTGGGATCTCCGTTGAGAGCCATGTCTTCGTGCAGCATGCAACAGTGATATTGTTCTGTTTTAGCATGGCGGACAACTCATCTATTTTACCAATTATTGATCCCCTCAGGTTTGTATTTATCAGATTCAGGAACATGAATCGAGTAGGGTTAATTTTGGTCAGTATTTGCGCTCTCTGTAAGTTGTGGGATCGATTGATTAGCCGTATCGGTGCATTGATATTATCAGGCGACCGTCCTGTGTCAATTGTGTGAATTAATCTTTCTTTTCTTCTGCCAGCTTGACATCCACGATGACGTCTAAAACAAAGTGTTGATATGCTGCAGATCGTAGACGGCGAAAGCAGGCATAGGACACGCCTCCTTGCCCGTATCAGTTGATATCGTGTTTACGAAGGTCGTGTAGAGGCTGGCGACGGCAACACAGCGTCGCAGCCCGGGGCCGCATAAAACATGACGGCCCCCTGTAAGTGAGCCTTGCAGTAATAAACAGAACGGGAGATGTCAGTCACTTAGTTGAGTTGAATACCGACAATAGGACACGAGAGATTGTAATCCAGACTGTTAGGTAGTCTGAAATAGCTAGGAATTTTCATCAGCGGACGAAAACAGCAATAGACGAGAGATGTCAACATGTCGTGTTAAAACAATTGGTTTAGACCGAAAAAGTTAAAAACAAAGGTATCACAACGATAAGACGAACTAAAATAGGCAGAATAAGTAAACTTTTGAACGTATTAATAATGAAAAAAGCGATATAAACGATATAAACATGCCGCACAAACAGGCATGATTACAGGGGACCATTAAATAAAATGTTCAAGTACAACATCATCACATACAAATTCTGTTTAGAGTCAGTCTAGACTCTAGACCTTACCATGATCAAAAGAATCTTGAAACAAAAAAACATTTCAATTAAAATATGAGGATTCACAATTAAACAGGTTTAGTACTGATTCCGGACATGATTAGCTTATAAACTATTTACAATAAAAATAAATCACAAGATTGAAAATAAAGGATGGGTGGTGGTTGAAATTTATTATACAGCCAATTATTAGAACATATGAGTGGTAAGCACAGTTTATTTTGATAGGATTAAAAAATTATCAAGGCTGGTTCAACCATTGTGAATAAAAATAAACATCTTATGTTAATAAACATCTCATTGTCGCAATAAATTTAAATCCTTAAAAACAACCACAATCAAACAACACTACTCTTCTAAATTTGAATCTTATGAAGGTAATATTAATGCAATCTGGAAATTGATAAAGACTTTACTAGGCCAATTCAAATCAAAAGAGCATCAGGAAAATTTTCTCACAAATGATGGATCCGAAATAAGTTCACCTTCTCTGATTGCTGATATGTTTAACAAGTATTTCTCAAACATTGGGTCAAGCCTTGCAAAACAAATTCACTCTCAGGGTTCTTATTTCACTGACTTCCTCAAGAACCAAGTGGTCGATTCCATGAATGTCACACCAGTAACATCAACTGAAATCCTCAAAATTGCAAAAAGTTTAAAAACATCTAGAAGTTGTGGTCCAGATGGTATTGATCCTCTAATAGCAAGTCAATCTATCCAACTAATTGTCTCTCCTCTAACATCTCTGATCAATAGTTCCCTAACATTTGGAATATTTCCTGACCAATTGAAAATTGCTAAAGTTGTTCCACTTCATAAATCCGGTGAAAAAAATAATGTAACAAATTATCGGCCCATTTCAATATTATCTTATTTTTCCAAATTCTTTGAAAAAGTTATGCACACAAGATTATACAGTTACCTATTAAAGTTTTCTCTCCTTTCACCATACCAATATGGATTTAGAAAAAACCACTCCACATACATGCCACTAGTTGTTCTTCAATCCAAAATCGCTGAAGCTCTAGATCAAGGAAACTTGGGTCCACTCTTATTTATTATATATATCAATGACTTACCTTTAATTTCTAACCTGTTCAGTTTTTCTTTATTTGCTGATGACACTAGTCTGTTTGCTTCTGGTGACAATTTGAACATTTTATTTGACAGCGTTAATAATGGTCTCATATGTATTTATGATTGGTTTTGTGCCAATAAGCTTTCTTTAAATGTAAAAAAAACCAACTATATCATATTTCATCCAAAGAGTAAATCTATTATTACAAAGTCATGTCTCAGCATTTCTGGTGTTTCTATTACCCGTGTCACCTCATATAGATTTTTAGGTGTGTTTCTTGATCAACATTTAACATGGACTGATCACATTAAGCATGTTAAATCTAAAGTTTCTAAGTATATTGGAATTATGTATAGATTACGTCGTTTTATAGACACAAAAACTTGTATTATGTTGTATTATGCATTTGTCTTTCCCTATATTTCTTACTGCAATATTCTTTGGGCTTCTAATTACCCAACTCGTCTTCTTTCTTTACACATTTTGCTCAAACGACTCATCCGTATTATTTTTTTTTACATCCTCTTTCTTCTTGTAAGTCAAAATTTACTGAACATAAGCTTTTAAACATTTATCAAGTCAATCTGTTTCAAATTGGTTCTTTTATGTATAAATATTCTAATTCTACTCTACCTCAATCCTTTCATGATTTCTTCTTAAAGTCGTCCGATATTCATACCCATTTTTTGCGATCATCTAATCTTTTCCGTCCAGAATTTGCAAACACAAGACTAAAAACCTTTTCTATTAAATGTTTGGGTCCGCGTACATATTCAGTCATCTCTATTTCAATACAGTCCTCTGAGTTCTTTTCATTATTTAAATCTCGTCTTAAATCTCACTTATTAAAATTATAATATATTCTATCATCTCAGATTCGAACGTATATTGTATATTATTAAATGTTAAATTTTGTTATTTTGTTCATCTTAGTAATTTATTTAAGTTATTTTACCATTCTAAATTTATTGTATTGTATGTACCTGTATTATTATTATTCGTAAATGTTTCATCTGCACTGGTCATCCTCAAGCGAGATTCATCTCTTCGGATGTTCCTTTTGGGCACTACTCATTCATTTTTTGTTGCATGCTTTTATTTCAATTTTTATGTGTTTCTTTAATGTGTTTTTGTATGCCCAATAAACAATGATAAACAAGAAGCATCAATGTAAAATGTAATGGTGAACTTTTAAGATGAGCAATTTTTTGAGCCCATCAAAAGCCAAATGAAACTTGACTTTAAAGCTAAAACACTACACTTTATTGATTGCTTTGTGAAAAAACTAAGCAACGAAATTTTAAACTATCTCAGACAAAGGCCTAACAACCTAGGTAAACCAAATCACGACGTTTTACTAAAATAAAATCAAAATACTAACTTTCAGCAATAAACCTCTCCGCTTCCACAACATTAGAAAATCTAAGTTTTAAATTCAAATTAAAACCATCCTTTCGAACTAAGAAAGTCTCGTCTGCAGTGGTATGGCAGTGGCCATCTTAAATTTTTAAAAGTGACTATCAATCAATCCGCCCTCGAGCAGGATTTATCGGATGCACATCCGATGACTAAGAGATGTATTTAACAACGCGCGACACTTCAACCCCGGATGTAATTAACAACGCTTTTTCGCTCATCGGATGCATCGGATTAACCTATCCGATGAATTTAACAACGCACCTTACCAGAGTGACAAAAAGACTGAAGAGAAAACTATATACTTGTACTATTACTATACAAACTATACAATTATGAAATTATATAAATGAATAGGAATTAAAACTAGAGTACCATAAGTGCTCATTCGTGGTATCTTCATACAGATATTGTACAATATATTCTCTATTGAATGGTATAAAAATTGGCTTGCTATTAAAATTTTCCATGTTGCCTCGAAAAACTGCTAGATCTACCCGTTATAACTATTACTAGGGATGTCACGGGTAGTACTTTTTAGAGTTTTCGGGTTCGGGTTCGGGTTTGTGAAACTAGCGTTTTCGGGTTCGGGTTCGGGTTTGTAAAACTCGAGTTTTCGGGTTCGGGTTCGGGTTTGTGAAACTCAGGTTTTCGGGTTCGGGTTTGTGAAACTCAGGTTTTTGGGTTCGTGTTGGGGTTTGTAGTTTTCCAAAAACCGGGTTCGGGTTCGGGTACTGGCTTATGATTTCAAATACCTGGATTGAATTTAAATTTACCTAGTGTATATACATATACAAACGAGAGCGATCAATTCATCCATTGGACATTACACGTATTGAATAAACTCTAACAAGTTATTTTTTTAGCTTTCCAAATAATGTCATTTCTTTGGCCGAAGGAGGCTTAATTATTTTAGTTCGTTCGTGGCTCGGTCCGGCCAGATAATCAGGCGGATTAGTGGTCTAGCGTACACACTCACCAATAAAATGACCTATTTGTGTTATTTGTTACGCAAAGGTGATCATACAAAACTTGCAGGGCTTGCGATTAGTATAATACGTTACCTCTTAAATTATTGCCATTTATTAATTTTTTCGCGGCTCGGTCCGGTCGGGTAATCAGGCGGATTAGTGTCCTAGCTTACACATTTGCCAATAAAATAACTGTGGCGCATAGATCATTTATAGACTTTGCCAGTTAAAGTTTAGGATTATGCAAGATTATCTTTATAACAATGGGTCTTTGTTATATCAGAAAAACTTTGAGTATATGAATGAATAAATATAAGGTTATATAACTGAAGTAAAAAGTTTAGAGTCATGGCTATCCGCGATTTCTTCGACCGAAGGAGGCTTAATTATTTTAGTTCGTTCGCGGCTCGGTCCGGCCTGATAATCAAACGGATTAGTGGTCTAGTTTACACTATCACTAATAAAATGACGTATTTGTGTTATTTGTTACGCAAAGGTGAGAATACAAAACGTCTACGCTCGCGATTAGTATAATATGTTACGTCAACAAAACTTGTAATTGATTAATCTCTAAGACACAGCTTTTATAAAGATTTATTTGTTCACAACTCCGAGTTCGGTATTAGGCTTATAAATTTTCGGGTTCGGGTTCGGGTATCAAGTTTTCTCATTTTCGGGTTCGGGTATCAAGTTTTCACATTTTCGGGTTCGGGTATCAAATTTTCACACTTTCGGGTTTGAGTTCGGGTTCGGGTATCAGAAAAAGACCGGGTAGTACCAAACTCGGGTTCGGGTACCCGTGACATCCCTAACTATTACCAAGGCAGGTGAAGAAGATTTCCAATTTTTGATTCTGAGGGAACAATTTTTTAGGAAATGCTCACCTGAGATGGTCGAGTACCTATTAGAGAAGGAGGCCCACAATGTTAACGTTTTGAGTCGTTGGGTTAATAAATACAACCAGGTTCATCCGGGGAAATATTACCCTGCTCAAGAAGAAAAAAAGAAATGGAGTATGGTTCATTCTACGACTAACAGGAACTCGGGAATGGTTGGACCCCGTTGTTACAATTGTCATCAAGTTGGACCTTTGGCAAAGGACTGCAGACAAGGCAAGTCCAGTCATGTGCCAAGCACGTAGAGAGTCCACCATGACACCACCATGCAAAGATTCTGGAGTAGTGAATGCATGCGCGGCCATGGTGATGGAAGGTAAAATGAATGAGGTCCAATTAAAATGTCGCTGCGTTTCACCGGTAATAGCGTATGGCTGTTTTCACTCAGGAGGAAAGTTTAAATTAACCAGAGGGTTTGTGAACAAAAAACCGGTAAACGTTTTGAGGGACACTGGCTGTACTGCCATAATGGTAAAGGAATCATTAGTGCACCCGCGTCAGATGACCGGAAGAACAAGACCCTGTGTTTTGATCGACAGCACAGTTCGGGTAGCTCCAACGGCAGTGGTAAAAATCAAAACAGGCTGGCTCAGAGGAACCAGAGAGGTGGTATGTATGAAAAATTTGCTTTGCGATCTAGTGCTGGGAAATGTCGAGGGGTAAGAAATTCAAATGCGATGGCTGCAGGGAAACGTATTTGTCGGCAACCACAGAAAAAATCTGCTAACTCGGATAGGTATCAAAGCAAGAAAAAGAACACGTGTGCCACCTCAAAGCTGGGAAATAAAGTTGAGGCAAAAGTTCAAGCTTTGAATCCGCCAAAAGAAAGACCAAAGCTAAGTCTCATGTCAAAAAACAAATTGGGAAAAGAAATTGGAAAAAATAGTTTTAGATCATCAATCTTTGGAGATGCTCGCCTAGTCGACACATCTCGCAGAGATCAAGAAATTGAAAAAAGGCTTAAAAAAAATTCAAGCGATCAAGGAACTGCTTGTAAAGCGAAATTTATGAGCAATCTTAAAAACACCAAGTGTTTTCTTTCAAAGAGGGGATATGTAAGATGAAGATGGCTCATCTTACGTATATTTGAGTAAATAGCTTATTTTAGTATTTCTTATCATGTTAATTTGTGTATATGTATATGTAGGGGAGAACCGTACTGAATGGCCACTGTACTGAACGGCCACTGAGATTTTCTCATTTGTTAAATTATTTTTTACGCCCATCCATTTTTTTAAAATGTGTATATGTATATGAACTCTTTGTTTAGTGTTATTTTTTTGTGTCTCGTGTGTTTCGTTCGGAATTTATAGAGCTTTCTGGTTTTTCGCAAGAAAAAGTAAAAAAGAGTCAGGTCAGAACTATTCTATTCTCATCAGCTTTGAAGGTAGATGGTCTCAAAATAACATAGAAAAAGCAGTAGAAGATGTTTTGAAAGCTTGCTTGCCAGTTAAATCTGCAGCTGAGAAGCAGAAAAAGATTTGAAGAGATCCAAATTAAAAACATCAAAACTTGCAGCAAGAAGAGATATTTCGAAAAGCTTCCCAGACATCAAGCCGGACGAGGAATCAACATCTACAAAATCTACATATATGACCACCTGTAAAGATGCTCATTTTGCCCTTGACAACACTAAGATAAAAAATAGGGGATTGGTGTATTTTTGAATATGTCAAAAGAAAATTTGATATGCCCATCACAATTTTGTATGCATGCATCGATCGTATTTTGTCTAAGTTAAACGTACGATTTACACAGAATAGTGGTCTTCTTGCATGACTGATTTCCTTCAATCCGCAATCTGATGATTTCCTTTCTGCAAATCGAATTAGCACACTTGCGAAGCTTAATCCAAATTTGGATATCGACCCTCTCGTGGTTAATGTTGAATCTAGCACAGCAAAATAGTACGTTTCTTTACTTCAAAATCCTATTCTTAATTTGGAAGACATGCGTTTTCACTTAGAAAAAATGCCAAACGCATTTTGCAATATGATTCTCCTTGCAGATCTTGTTTTGACTTTACCTGTTACTTCGGTAGAAATCGAACAAAGGTTTAGCTGCATGAAAAAAGTTTAAACTTATAACCTCCCCCCAGTCATCAAGTTTTTTGGAAGAAAAAATAAAACGAGGGTTTCGAAAAGTGGCTCCAACTACCCCCTGGCTGGTCATTAGGTATTTTGGGAGCAAGTAGCAAAAGAGTTATGCAGGGGGCAGATTTTGTGTTTTGTTCCCGGGCAAAGAAGACCCTAGCTACCCCCCTGATTGGGCCCCTAAAACATCTTGCCCCCCTAAGGTTTTGCTGAAATGACGTCCCTGGATTGAATAAAAAATTACGTAAAGTTTTATGTCAAAATCAATTAATTTGTTTTTAGAAACAACCAGCCCATTAATGGAAAGAAATCTTCCTGGGATAACCAACGTACATTTATGACCCGTTTTAGACCATCGTACGTTCTACGAACACACTTATTTTTGGCGTTGCATAAAATTAAGTTGTAATTTTTTTTCTGTTAAAAGTTTTTTTTACCAATGCTTTTATTAACTCGTCGGCTCTGTTTCTCTGTCTGTCTGTTTCTCTGTCTGTTTCAAATCTTGCAATCAATTTTTGAGTCACTTCCTGATGATAGATTTTTTTCAAATTTTGCATACATGCTCAAGATAGAAGACAATGCAATATTCAATTATTAGTTTTACAATAAGTCAATTAATTTAGTTAATTTTCTTGAGGATTTTATCGAGGGGTTTCTTGAGGGTTTTCTTGAGGGTTTTCTTGAGGGTTTTCTTAACCACAAAACGCTAACCGACTGGCAGACTATTTTACCAAGTTAACACGAACCACACTCACTGACCGCGATTCTCAAGCGTGTACGAAATTTTCATGAAAATAGTTGAGATATTTAAATTCGATGCTTTTTGATGATATTTTTATTATTATTACCAATGCTTTTATTAACTCGTCGTCTCTGTTTCTCTGTCTGTCTGTTTGTTTCTCTGTCTGTTTCAAATCTTGCAATCAATTTTTGAGTCACTTCCTGATGATAGATTTTTTCAAATTTTGCATACATGCTTAAAATAGAAGACAGTGCAATATTCAATTATTAGTTTTACAATAAGTCAATTAATTTAGATAATTTTAATTAATTTTGATAATTCGATATAATTAAGATATTTCGACTTTAACATAAAATAAAAGAGTAATATAAGAAAAAATTGATTGCAAAATTTGTGTTTTAATTACATATAAGAGCATTGGTTTTAAAAATTTGTTTTTAATTTACTTGTTTTATGTTAAGAAAGCTTCAATACACTGTATAAAATTTTTTAAATAATTTTTTTATTCATATTAAGTAGTTTAATCTGGGTTAGAATATGAGCATTTTCAAGGTTTTCGACCGATATAACTTTAAAAATTTATTATGCTAATTTCATGAGAGTTATCATAACAAAAGTTTGAAATATCGAAAGAAGATGTACTCAAAAGTAAACAGCAACGTTAATTAAATTTTATTGTGTTTACACTAACCCCCAATCTGAACATGTATGAGTCATGCTCGTTCTACGATCGTTGGTCGTATAGAGTACTGTATGCGAACGAGTCGAAACTAGTTTATTCAGCTTATAGGTGTGCAGTGATTGAATTGGTGATAGTGTTTTTTGCAAATTTCATTCTTTGAATGAAATGTTTGTAAAGTTTAAAAATGAAAGGCGTCAAACAGAACGTTTTTTCACGTTGAAAGAAGCTATGTAACTAATTCTTGATGATGATGATGATAGCATTGAGGTTGACATACTTGTCATTCTTCCACCCGGCGCATCATAACACGTGACTGATGAATAAGCAAATGAAGAAGAAATGTTATTCTTTGTAATATCCGGGAAGGTAGAAGTTGATTATACTAATGATGGGATGAGATTAGACTGTGTCGGTTCTTTGGGTGAAGAAATGTAGGTCGCAAATACGGTCAGTTCAATGCCGCGGCAACCAAAACGCCAAAAACGATTGAAATGCACTTGGACCAAAAAGAGTCATTTGAATAGCCACTTTTAAAACAGTCTATATATAACGAGTTTGAAACACCACAATGGTGATTTGCTTGAAAAACCCCATATAGGCTGTTTAGGTTGTTTTATACCGATGAAATGAATTCATGCACGGTTGAAGAAACAAAACGATAGGGAAGATTCAGCAACTGGCCATGGTCATGATCTGGAAAAGGTGAAAACAGTAGGTCGCTACAAGCTGGAAAATTATGGCAAAACACTGTACATGTGGGCCAAGTGCGACAAACGACTTCATCGGAATTGTTTTGGTGCTTTCCGCACATCCCGGTTCTGAAACGACTATCATGAACTGCTTGACTGATTTATTGAATGTTAAATTTTTGGATTTTATTGAACTGTGTTACTGATAAAGTCAGAAATGTGTTTTTAGCTTTTCTGTTTATAGCCTAAAATTTATATTATAATTGTTTGCGTTGAGAACAAAAAAAATTGACTTTTAAACATTTTGTCGTTTTCAGTAGTCTATACGACCACCGTTCGAAAAACGAGCATAGTGAATTTTCAAAGTTTTCTTTCAAATAAAAAATAATTAAAAATAAATCTGTTAAAACATAAGCAAGTAACTTAGAAATAACAAAAAAAAATAATAGAAATCTAATTAATAAAGTTTTGGACCTAAACGGGTTAACGTTAGGATGGTTTGAAAAAGTTATTTTGTCAGCAAAATTATAATGGGTGCAAATTGGTTTGCTTTCCTCTTGCAAAGGGTGCATACACCTTTTTGCACCCTACCTGGCTACGGGCCTGGTTCGAGTTCATTACTTATGTTGGTGCTCAATAAAAAAAATAAAAATCACAATGTACTTATTATTAAAGTATGTTGTAAATTTTAAAAAGGCTGGGAGCATTTTTTATAAATGGTGGTGGGCCCTCAGACCAGCGGGGAGTTCAGGGTGAAATCTTGCCAGTTCCCTCTTGACAGTCCTGATCATTGATATATGGTCCCATAAGCGTAACAAGACGGCCAAAAAAGGGGGGGTTATGGGTCTGTAAAAAGGAGCAAGAGCATGCACGACTCCCACTTCTCAAAAACATTTTCCCTATAATTTTTGGGTTTGTTTTAGCCAATTTTTTTTTACTTTCCAAAAATGAAATTTAAAAATGAAAATCTAATAAATAATTTAATAAATCTAAGTGTTAACAAGAAAACAACTAAAGATAACAAATAAATTGTTTAACAAAATGCTTTTGTTTGCCTCTTTATCCGAGTCAACGAACTAAAATTTTTGAATCTAAAACAACCGTTACGCTCAATCTTGTTAATTATTTTGGACCTCTGGCGACATATAAATAAACATCCGTACTGTTTAATTATTTTGGACCTCTGGCGACTTATACATAAACAGCTTGATTAATTTGTTTTGATTAATTTTAATTGATTTAAGGCCTATTCCTGTCGGAAACATTCAATTCATGTATTGTCATCCAGAATAAAGCTTTCCTGAAAGTTTGAGATATCTAGGTGGTTGAAAAGTGGGTGAATTTCGTTTCTAAGATTTGATCACCACAGACAAACAAACAAACAAACAGAGAGACGAGTGAAGTTAAATAAAAGCATTTAAATAAAAACATTAAAAAAAGAAGCAATACAAGTATATATGACAAAAACTTGCGATTTGTATATTTTTTAATAATTACTCTAAAATTGATTACCTGATTGTTAATTAAAAGCCAAATATAATTAAATTTGGGAAAATTGGCTACTGATGAAAATGCGTTTGGTTTCAGTTTTTCGACAACTTTAAATCCACTTTCAGTAATCGATTCTTCTATTAAAATGTCATCTTCTAATTTTCTTTTCTTGAAAAACGACAGTATGGTCATGTCCGTCAAGAGTATGAAGAAGGCCCGGGCAACTCACTTTTGTGGGCCTCTAGAACCCTAGCTATTATATGTAGCTAAAATTAATATTATATATTTAATTTTTTACATTTTTTTAATTATCTATTTAATTTTTTTACATTTTTTTAATATTATATATTTAATTTGTTTGCATTCTTTAATATTATATATTAAATTTGTTTACATTTTTTGCTCATAATTTTGTTGCATCCTTCATTTTTGGTTCCTCTTGTGGTTAAATAAAAATTATATATATATATATATATATATATATATATATATATATATATATATATATATATATATATATATATATATATATATATATATATATATATATATATATATATATATATATATATATATATATATATATATATATATATATAATACTAATAATAATAATAATAATGTTTGACGATTTTTTAAGTGGCGTAAATCCTAATGGACCTCAAGGCCACTGAACAAATGCACTTTAAGTTTTTTTCTGAAACTTTCAACTGTCACTGCGGAAGTGACCACTGGAGGAAGACAGTTCCATAGTCTTGGGCCAGCAACCGCAAACGTTCGATCTCCGGCGCTCTTGAGTTTTCCTGCCGGCACGAGAAGTTGAGACGTTGATGACGATCGTAGTCTTCTCCGAGCCGGAATGTCCTGCACTCGCTGAATGCTCGATGCCAGGTATGTGGGAGCCATCCCGTTGAGGCACTTGAACGTAATGAGCGCCACCTTGAAGCTTATTCTGTCGTTGATCCGAAGCCAATGAAGTTTGCGTAGGACCGGAGAGATGTGTTCACGCCTGTGGGCTCCCGCAACGAGTCTAGCAGCTGCGTTGACGATAGATTGAAGATATATATGTGTGTCCTTTATGCAATGCTACACCATTTATCCGATTGTAATGAAATTTTCACAAAACCTTGAGAGTCAAGGGGGAAAAAAAAATAAAATAAATAAATATATATAAAAAAAAATTTGAAATCCGTCACAAAATGAGCGGAGCGGAGCGTGTGAGTGAGCGGGAACTATATATATATATATATATGTATATGCGTATGTATGTGTATATGTATGTATGTGTATGTGCATGTATGTGTGTCTGTGTTTATGTATGTATGTATGTATGTATGTATGTATGTATGTGTTTTTTACAATATTTCGGCACTAAATGCTCATTCAAAGTATGTATGTGTGTATGTATGTATGTATGTATGTATGTATGTATGTATGTATGTATGTATGTATGTATGTATTTATGTATGTATGTATGTATGTATGTATGTATGTATGTATGTATGTATGTATGTATGTATGTATGTATGTATGTATGTATGTATGTATGTAGAATCGGATCTAGGGGGGTCGAAATGGAAAATTTCACGAACCGGAACGTCGATTAAAAAAGAAAATTAGCGGTGGAAATTTTATATGCTTCAATAAATTAATAGGCCGTTTTATATTATTTTTTACCAATGCTTTTATTAACTCGTCTTCTCTGTTTCTCTGTCTGTCTGTTTCTCTGTCTGTTTCAAATCTTGCAATCAATTTTTGAGTCACTTCCTGATGATAGATTTTTTTCAAATTTTGCATACATGCTCAAAATAGAAGACAATGCAATATTCAATTATTAGTTTTACAATAAGTCAATTAATTTAGTTAATTTTAATTAATTTCGATATTTCGATATAATTAAGATATTTCGACTTTAATATAAAATAAAAGAGTAATATAAAAAAAAATTGATTGCAAAATTTGTGTTTTAATTACATATAAGAGCATTGGTTTTAAAAATTCGTTTTTAATTTACTTGTTTTATTTAAACTTTTTTGGAAATTCAAAATGATCCATTTTCATATTTATTACGTCATGACGCCGTTATTTCTTGAATTTAAAATTAATTCAACTCATTTGAGAATATAAATTGAATTTTGGAAGGTCGATATTATGTAATTAAAAAATTAATTTAAACAAAAATAATATTATTGAAATAAGTTTGGAAGTTTCAATTTTTTGTCAAAAGCATATAATTTCAATTACAAAAATAGAACATCACAACACAACAATAAAAAAAACATCATAATATTAATAACTGTAAATGAATGTCGCATACATATATATGTAATAGAATCAAAATCAATCATTTAAATTGCTTATATATAAATGTCATAAATGTATTTTTATTAATTAATTCAAATCAATTAATCCAGTAAATCACACAATAACTTGTAAGTTTCGTCTTCTTTTTTTTGCTTTTACGACTGTTAGTGTCGTCAGCCGAAATGACATCCCTTGCTCAGCCATGATTTTACATAAATTTGTGCGTTAAATCGTAACAACGGTGGCCCAACGCTATTAATAAACAACAATGCCGCTATAGTTTCAGTGTTTAAAGATGTTCGAAGTGGTGAAACAATCTCATTCATGGAACTGAAATTTCGTACACATTCACTGGTAGAAACTGGTATAGTTGCAACGGCTTTGTAAAGAGGCTGTAAATCTTCAGGTACCTCGTATTCACCATTTTCTTTATTTAAGTTGTAGTATCTGAAACCTCTAATAATATTAGTTTCATCCAAATGAAATTGTTCACAAAGTTGACGAACGTTATTGACCCCGTAATTAATGTCAACTTCACCAAGAGAACCTGTTTGCCAGTTTTTCGAATCAAATATCTTTACATTTTCCAGCAGATTGTTCGATTGTTGTATGCATTACATTAGTCGATTTATTAAAATCATAATTAGGCCAGAATTAAAACCAAAGTTGCAAAATTAAAACATAATAACTTTATATTTTGAATGTATTTTTTATTTAAAGGACGAACCGGAACGGCGTTCCGTAGCGTTCCTAGAAAATTTGACGAAACGGAACGATTGAAAACAAAATTTTCACGAACCGGAACGGCGTTCCGGTCCGTTCCGGTACATTTCGAGCCCTGGGAGGGGATCTAAAAAGTTATTTGTGTATTTGTATCATAACCTAGAAATAATTAGTGATAATGCTCTAGCATTACATTAAGCATCATCAGTCTCATCCATAGATTTAATCTAATTATTATTTTAATTTTTAAAATTACAGCAATTGAGTTTTATGCTTTTAGAGAAACAACAGAAGTTAACGAGATTTACTCAAAAACTGTAAGTGCTACCAATGTAAAAATTAGTATTTTGATGTTTTGTGCCGGTTAAAAGTAGCTAAGTCCAGTTTATCACCGGCCGGGCCAAGCCGTTATTTTAGAGTTTTTACACGGGCCAGGCCAAACTTTAAATCAAAGTGGGAGGAGCCCAGGTTTTTTACCAAGTATATATATGTTTTAGTGATTTTAGGGTTTTCAGTTGGGCCGGGCCAAACCTGAAGTCAAGGTGGGACTGGCCGAAGTTTTTCATCAAGTATATAGAACTTCTAGGCCTGAAAGAATGGGCCGGGCCTAATTCAGACGGACTGTGCCGGGCCAGGAGTTTGGGTTTTTAAAACGGGCTGGGTAAAGTTGTCGACGGGCCGAGCCGAGACCTAAAAAAATTGATCTCTACTATGGATGCACGGTTCAAACTCTCTAATTTCATGCGAGCGAAGCCGCTACGGGCACTGCTAGTTTAATTATATGTTCTTTTCTAATTGCAGTACCACCTTTTTTGATCTGTGAGACTGTCCATGGAATTCTAGATATAACATCTGGAATCACAACCCATTAGCGTACCAATACATACGCGTTTGGGCCTAAGTGTTGAGTGTACTATTCAACTCTTTAGAATGAATGTCAGTATTTTAATATTGAGAATAAATTAATCACAGCTGTTTTGGTGCAAATTTATTAATGAAACAAAACTTTAAAGTATCTGAAACATGTTTAAACACACATAATAAACATACACAAACTTTTAATTAGTATTCATTTTTTGAAAAGTCATGTTTATTTAACAAGTTTATCTAATTTTCTTCGCTTGCTGCAATTTTCATTTTTTTCATTCAATTCTTTCACATAATTTTTTGATATGCAGTTATATCTAGAAATCCATGGGGATCATCGCAACTGATCCCAGGACAACTGATCCCAGAACTACTGATCCCAGGACTACTGATCCCAGGACTACTGATCCCAGGACAACTGATCCCGGGACAACTGATCCCACGGACAACTGATTCCCACGGACAACTGATCCCATGGACAACTGATCCCATAGACAACTGATCCCATATCTGCATCATTTTATATTTCACTGTTTCTGCAATCAATAAACTGATATTAACATACATAATTTCCGATTTCTGTCTGTATGTACGAATGTATGTGTATGTATGTATGTATGTATGTATGTATGTATGTATGTATGTATGTATGTATGTATGTATGTATGTATGTATATATGTATGTATGTATGAGTATGTTTGGATGCTGTAGTGATGGTCCTAGTCATGGACTCCTAAATAAGCCGATAAGAATTAATGTTGGAGTGTGTTCATTAATTCATTTAATTCATATCTTCGAAAAAAACAACTTCTGAAATGAGCTAAACTCTATTATTTTTGGATTGGCACGGTTCCATTTCTCATTATGAACTTCACGCAGAAAGGAGTGAAACGATGAAAAGTAAAACGAACTTGTCAATTTCATTTCTACTGTGTATCGTGCCCTCGTGGGCTTATACTAAATATTATCTCTCCGTTAACTAATTGAAGTAACCAGTATCATTATCACCACCACCGTTGTCGTATGCAGCCAGCCATCGTAAGCTGGCTACGTAAGCATCATCAGCAACATTGTCGTCAAAAAATGAGTTAAAAATGAGTTGCTTATGTCTATGGGATCAGTTGTCTATGGGATCAGTTATCCGTGGGATCAGTTGTCCGTGGGATCAGTTGTATTGGGATCAGTTGTATTGGGATCAGTTATCCTGGGATCAGTTGTCCTGGGATCAGTTGTACTGGGATCAGTTGTACTGGGATCAGTTGTACTTGGATCAGTTGTCCTGGGATCAGTTGTCCTGGGATCAGTAGGCACTAACCCAAATCCATGGACTGTCATTGTACACTTGCGTAATAACTTTTATTACACGCCCGCGCTCACTAATTTTTATCAACTGCTGATTGCTGACCCCTGCGTAATTGCTTACATACATATATAGTGGTTTTGCCCGTCACAAGGACGGATGTTTTAAAATTACGATGTACTTTAGATACATTTTATAAAAAATAGTCAACAAAAACAAAATGACATTTGTTAACCATAACAATTTTTTTTGTCTATATAAGCTAATTTAATGAAATTTTTTATTTTGTTCAATTTTTCAATTTACTAAAGTATTTCATATAAATTCAAAGGATGTGAAATTAAAGAGTGGAATAATTAGTTATTAAAGAATTTCACTATATACGACATTTCTTGTGAATTAACGCCATCGTTGAGAAGTAGTCCTTGCTTCTGAGATTTTTCAAATCTCATTATATAATATTTTTCGATTGCAGTGCCACTTCTTTTGATCTCTAGGACTGAGAGTGTATATAGGTACAATAAATTCTTACGTGCACATCGATATCGTCTATACGACTAATTACGTAAGCGTGACAGAATCAGTGAGTGAGTGAGTGAGTGACGTGGGCTACTATAATATAGATCTGGTTTCATTAAAAAAAGGTTAAAATGATGTCTAGATCACACACAGAGACATTTTATAGCTTGATAGATTTCATTTCAATTTAATATTTAAACTACTAACCAACCTAACTTTTTCGACAAAACGTTTTTATGCCGAGGAAGGGAAATGTTTTAAACGTATATATGGGAATTTTACCTCGAACTAAAAAAATAGAATTGAGAAAGAAAAATTATAATCAACAATATCTTTAGCTACTAACATTGTTTCGAAATACGCACAAATTAAAGTTCGAATGGAGGCGTGAGGTCGATATAAGGACGGGATAAACAAATAATCAAAGAGTTATAAAAGATAATATATGTATTTTAATTAGCGTATTAAATATTTTTTTACATTAAATTAATTTTTATTTGTGTTTTGTGTGTTTTATAAATTCAAATTTTATTGAGTGAGTGAGTGAGTGAGTGAGTGAGTGAGTGAGTGAGTGAGTGAGTGAGTGAGTGAGTGAGTGAGTGAGTGAGTGAGTGAGTGAGTGAGTGAGTGAGTGAGTGAGTGAGTGAGTGAGTGAGTGAGTGAGTGAGTGAGTGAGTGAGTGAGTGAGTGAGTGAGTGAGTGAGTGAGTGAGTGAGTGAGTGAGTGAGTGAGTGAGTGAGTGAGTGAGTGAGTGAGTGAGTGAGTGAGTGAGTGAGTGAGTGAGTGAGTGAGTGAGTGAGTGAGTGAGTGAGTGAGTGAGTGAGTGAGTGAGTGAGTGAGTGAGTGAGTGAGTGAGTGAGTGAGTGAGTGAGTGAGTGAGTGAGTGAGTGAGTGAGTGAGTGAGTGAGTGAGTGAGTGAGTGAGTGAGTGAGTGAGTGAGTGAGTGAGTGAGTGAGTGAGTGAGTGAGTGAGTGAGTGAGTGAGTGAGTGAGTGAGTGAGTGAGTGAGTGAGTGAGTGAGTGAGTGAGTGAGTGAGTGAGTGAGTGAGTGAGTGAGTGAGTGAGTGAGTGAGTGAGTGAGTGAGTGAGTGAGTGAGTGAGTGAGTGAGTGAGTGAGTGAGTGTGAGTGAGTGAGTGAGTGAGTGACGTGGGCTACTATAATATAGATCTGGTTTCATTAAAAAAGGTTAAAATGATGTCTAGATCACACACAGAGACATTTTATAGCTTGATAGATTTCATTTCGGTGCGGAAATGTAGCTACATTATTAGTTGAAGTTCTGTTTTCAAATTCCGGTGAGAGGAAAAAATAATTTTGATATATGACGGTTGTAATAAAAGAGTTGAAATTAAAAAATCACGTTTTTCTTATTATTAAAGTCGGTTGTAAATTTTAGAAGGGCTGGCAGCGTTTTTTCAACGGTGGTGGGCCCTCAGACGAGCGGGGGGCCCAGGGCGATATCCCCGCAGCCCCTCTCTCGACGGCCCTGAATATGGTAACATTGTGTTTGCTACAACGATTTTTATCTACATTAACATCCATTTTGGTTTTTAAAAAATCGCTTCTTCAAAAATTACGCTAATAACGGATTAATAACGGATTAATAATTAATAACTAATAACGGATTGAAAATCAAGCTTATTTATTTTCGAAATGAAACAAAAAACATTGAATACATTTTTCTAGGGATAGTTTTTAGCTCGCGATTTTGCGACTCTGACTGACAAAATAGTGGGTCAAAGTTACGGCGTTAGGGGCACTTTATATCCATAGAAATTTCTAGTAATATAGATTAATAACGCTTTAAAACGTGGAAACAAAAACTAAAGTTGTGGGACGCCAAATAAGAAAGTTATAAGGAAAATAAAATGTGGACCAAACTTCCAGACGCAATATCTTGTTAAAGTAGGCGTGGCCAAGTGTATTCATTGATCTCGTTGAATGTCCGCACTTTTTACGAGTCTCCTGATGTAACCAAAGACTATATAGACGCCTGAATTATCAACATATAAACGGCTCAAATCAAAAGCATTTCTTTAAGAAATTTATTTTTTTATCTTTACTTGTTAACAGATTGCATTACAATGCAACCCAAATTCATAGATTAGATGCAAATTTTGAACCATCTTAAATAATTAACATAGGAAATAAGGTTTTAATTTATATACCAATGGGGGTTTCAACCCCCAGCCCCCCCCCTGGTTACGCCTATGAATGGTCCTGATGAAAAGCTGGCAAATCCATAAATATGGGTAATGGATTTGTGAAAAGCCTGTTTTCTTACTGCTTACTTGTTGGATATCACAATTAAAACTGATATTAGAACAAGCCCACCGTAAAAACGAGGTTTTCACAACACAAGCCCCTTATATTTCATCGATCTAGATTCGCCGGCTTTTCATTCAATGCAATTTGTTTTAAAACGTTCATAAATGCAATTTATTATATAATTACGTTTGATTTGTTGCTATTTCAAAACATAGACAATTAAATTTTTAAATTAAATCAAAATTGTTAAGAAAATTATTTTCAAATTTTAGTAATAGAATGCATTGTCGTGAGGAGCGAGCCTATATTTCAAATTTCAGCTCGATTGGATAACGGAAAGTTGGTTAAATTCAAGTTTTGCAAACAATCAAGCAAGTAGCCAGGCAAGACCACAGATCAGTGGGCAAGACCGGCGGTTGAGTTAAGGGATTTAAAATAATAAAAATTTGGGAAAGCGTGTGTCAAATTTTTAAATCAAATTTATTATAATAATGTATCAGCAAATTCAAATTGAGATATTTGTATTTTCAATTACAATGAACATCAACATTTAAAAGCAAAGACTGTAATTAAATAGGTTTTAAGACCGAAACATTTGCCATCACTAGTTTTACAGTTTTACGCGATTGTTCCCCTCACCATTTGGTGCGAGAGTTTCGTCTTTCGCTATTTGGCGATAAGGATATTACTAGCTTATAAAAGTTAAACTTGTCTTTTGGGAAATTAAAGTTTACCATCTGGTAGGAAATGTCTAAACAGGAGCAGTTTTTGTCAATCGACCCGCCGAACGAGCTGAGGTTTGTTGGACCGTTCAAGAACGTCGTATCGAGTGAGTTGCGTCTTAAAAATATCACCGGCAAGAATGTTCTTTTCAAGGTGAAGACCACGGCTCCAAAGAGGTACTGTGTTCGTCCAAACAGTGGCATGGTGAACGCTAATCAGCAAGTGACTGTCGCTGTGATGTTGCAACCGTTTGAATATGACCCCAACGAGAAAAATTCGCACAAATTTATGATTCAGTCTATGGTTGCCCCTCCCGGCTTAACTGAGTCAACAGAACAAGTATGGAAAGACGCCCAGCCCAGTCAACTGGTAGATACCAAATTAAAATGCGTCTTCGTTTGTCCACCTGCACATCCAGAAGAAGATACAATAATACCCAGAGATGAACCAGTCAACGATGCACCAGTTATTTCAAATGCCAGTGAAGCAGGTGATACAAAAGAAGTTGATTTTTCTCTGCCTCAGACAGTGGAAAAGCCATTTGAACAGGCAGAAAGTCAGACGGGATTTGAGGCTCAAGCAGAGCTAGAAAGACTTAGATTAGAAAACAAAAAGCTTTCCGAGGAGGGCTTGAGGTACAGAAGCCTGACCAGAAATCAGGTTGCAGGCCAGCAAATGGCTTCATCTACAACAGTGAGGTCGACTCAAATGGACGGAAACTTCTTTGCACCCCTCCCCCCTATTCTTTACCTGGTCGTAATGCTCATCATTGGAATCTTTCTTGGAAAGTTCTTCATGTAAGCTCATTAATTAGGAGAAGTGATGATCATCATGGTCGTGGTGTTGGTGATATACTCCATCTTGACATCTGTAGTTATTTTTTATTAATTTTGAATGCGTTTCAATTTGCAAATGCGATTTTTGAAAAAATTAAATGGCTTACTTTAACTTTCATTTGTGTTTGCTGTCCAATATTATCTTTCTATTTTTTTTATTTTAATAACTTGAATGCTGGTATTTTGCAGATATATGTTTCTTTTGTTGATAATGTTTTTGGCTAATATTTGGAATGATTTGATTTCTTATGAATTTTTTCAATCCATTTATTCTTTGTGAAATTTGAAAAGATGTATTCTTTTCTTCAATACCAGTTCTTAATCTTATAATGGTAATTCTTTATTTTTCTGGGTTAACTTGGTCGTATCCATTCATTCGTATTTGATTTTTTCACTGCTCATTTTGCTGATTTTATAAATCATCGCTTCAGCAAAATTTTCAATGAAGTTGCATCTATCTTCAATGTTTTTCTTGTCACGTGTTTAATAAATATGACATTATTTTAACAACCAATCAGTAATTTTTTGTTTTTATTTGAGGGAGCCAGAAACATTAGATAATTTTTATTTTTATTAGTAGCTGTTAGGATATATTCATTAGCACATACATCAACTATCATTGACATATAAACCTGCTGCCTGCAAATTGTCTCTTTCATTTGTCATAAGAAATATTAGCTATAATGGAACTTGATACAGTCACATGCACCTGGAATTTTTCTATTAAGTTATTTTATTATGGGTAATTCCTGTTGTTTATATTGTTTCAACTAAAACCATCCACCTGATGACTCGATTAAAAGTAGGCTTGGTTTTTATTATTGTTGCCTATGTTTTGTTCACCTGTTTGACTGAACATAACTATTATTATTTTTCTTTAAATGTGCACACACAATTCCACTTTTACGTTTGAAAATGTTCAATCACCTGATGCTTTGTATAATCATTCAATAGGCATCTCACTGATTGTGACATTTTCATTCAAGCTACCTGATGTAAAATGATGTCATTTTTGCCCATCACCCGTATATTATGAAAACTCATCACATCACCTTCTCGCATTCATGTTTACCCATGCAACAGGATATTTTTCCAGTCCATCAAGCTCTGTGTTATTGAGAGATGCTGATTGGTTGCGTGGAAGTCTAAAAAAATGTACATGAATGATAGATCTAGAGACCGCTGTTTTGTTCGAAATTGATATACAGAGTCAAGTGTTTCAAAGGCCCAACATTTTATTGCAGATATACTTGAACAATATACAGTGACCCAAACAGCCATCATAAATATAAAGTTAGTTTGACTTGCAGAAGAAAATGTGCCTCTTGAGGTGTCCTAATTAATTTTACATTATTTTTACAATTTAATTCACTATAGTAATAAATAATTAATGACTTCATAATTCTAATACAGAAAAGTAGTAACAATGGTGGCTCAGATTAATCTTTAGATTTCCAGTTTGAAATCCAATAATAATGACCTAATTAGTGTCCACATCACAAACTTTTCGTTGGCTGCATCTGAAGAAGTTACATCAGACCATAGTTTTGAAAAAAAAAAGGTACACATAGCATTATGAAAACATTAAACAATATTGTTTTAAATTTAACTTATCATAAGGAAAATAAATGATAACTAAACATCACATTACAATGAAAAAAATGTGTTAATCATGTCTCTTTATTTTAGTGGCTGTAGAAGGAATAACCAATAATAATAAAGTAACATTATTGAGGATACATGTTTATAAGTGAATAGCAATTAAATTTAATGCAGGTACAACCACATTAACGTCTTAAATATCACATGCCCCACATTTACAACTAAGACAATTAATTTACACATCTCATAAGCATGTCAATGTGTTTGTTCTCCAATCTTCACAGCTTAGAATTGAGTGGCAGGAATTTTGAAGACCATTAAGGTGAAGGTAAAAGAGGGGCTGTCATTTTCCAAGTATATGTTTCATCTGCATGTTCTGGTTCCTGATCTTGGTGTCAGATGTGTCAACCTTGTTTGTTATCCTTTCGAGTTGTTCATTCTGTGCTGTAATTTCTTCATGAAGCCCCAATCCAAGAGACTTCAATGACTGCAGGCCATTTGCCATCAGGTCTAAAAAATTTATTAAAAGAGATTTAAAAAAAATTAATTATCTGATACGACTCTTCAAATTTCACATAACAAAGATCATCATTACTCAACTCTTTTTGAACCACAAAAACTTCAACAAGTGAGAAAGTTGACAATCTCATAATATTGGAACTACTGTGTGTGAAAACTTTCAACCATAAAACAAAATAATCATAACTTTTGAAAGCCCTTAGTTATGTCACTTGAAACTTCAGACAAAAAACTGCTCTAGGGACAAAGTAGACTCATACACGAATTTATAAAGGAAAAGTGATAAATAAAAAAAAAAAATAAAATTTATTTGGAGTTCTTATAAATACATGGATTGACACCTGTGGCGTAGCTAGGGTAGGGCGGTCCGCCCTAAAAACCTTATACAAACTCCATAAAATGAAATAATGGCTAAAAATTAACAAAACTCTATATACATGTATATACATGTCTAGGTTGGAGTGCTCATTTTGATGAGTTAGTTGATGCAATTTGGGAATTTTGTAATAGACAAGAAAATGTAGACACCAAATGTGCTGCTCAAAACCTTATGTCTGCAATATGTAATTTAACTTTTCTTTGTTATCTCTTCTTTTGGATTGATGTACTAAGGAAACTAAATTGCACTCAAATTTCATTGCAAAGTAAAAGTTTGACTATTGACCAGTTAGCTATAGTAATAGTGGCACTTTGTTTTTATATTAAACTAGCGGGGTTACCCGGCATTGCTCGGGGGTTTTTAGAGTTTTTGTATCGTTTTTCTCTAGCTCCCGTTTAATTCCCCGTTTTCTCTTCCGCTCCCTTTCGTGTTCCCGCTTGCTCTCCCACTCCCTTTCCCGATTCCGGTCGCTTTCCCACCCCACCTATCTCTTAATAATTTTTAATAACGCGCAATCGGTCACATTATGCAAGACTGGGAAGCAAGTCATGGACTTCTTAATATTAAGAAGTCCATTAGCAAGTAATGCCTGTTACGCAATTGTAAACAGTGCTTCGAAAACTTATGCAATGATCATGTATAGACACTTTTGGCCCCCTGAGCCGGAGGATCGGAGAAGGAGTCCAAACCTTCTTAACTTTTCCCCTTCTTAACTTTCCAGGCCAAAAGTTCCTATGTACGACCATCGAAGGTAATTGCGTAATAAAATTCAAATTTTGTTTACGTAACAACGTTTGAAGGCTTCAAGCAACTTTTAGCAAATCTATTTGACGTTTTATGGGCTAAAATAAGTTATGAAAGAGTGGAAAAGAAAAAATGAGCGCAATCGGGAACGGAAATGGGAGAGCAAGCGGAGAAGGAAACGGGAGCAAGAGAGAAAAATGATAAAAAACCTCTGAAAACCCCAAGCAACGCCGGGTAACCCCACTAATATATATATATATATATATATGAGTTTGTTTATTCAGTTATCAATACATACATTCAAAATCACAAGAAAGACAGAACAAAAAAAAAACAATAAGAATTAAGAAGTCATTATAATAGCATGTATGATTGATGAAGAGGTGCTGCATCAGGCCCCTCTGTGCTGACACATATATATATATATATATATATATATATATATATATATATATATATATATATATATATATATATATATATATATATAGTTCCCGCTCGCTCACCCGCTCCGCTCATTTTGTGACGGATTTCAAATTTTTTTCTCTATATTTGATTCCCCTTGACTCTCAAGGTTGTGTGAAAATTTCATTACGATCGGATGAATGGTGTAGCAATGCTGCATAAATAACATACATATATACATACATATATATATACAAACATTCATTTTTATATATATAGATTTATTCTTATGGAATTAGGAATTATAAATTTAGTATTCTTTTTAATTTTCTTGTTCATTGTCTATTTTATAACAGGTTATAATTAAAGACTACAAATTACATGTAGGACAACAAGCTAACCAAACATTCTAAAAAATTCCCCCAGTTTAAAAATAGATGGACTATTTTGACAGGAATATTTTATAGTGAGCCATGGACATACACAAATACCTACAGTATGTTGAACTTTATTGTCTTCTAATAAAAAGAAAATAATATTTAGAAAGTTACCACTGTTGCCGTAATACAAATAAAGTTTTCGTGCCTTTACAGTATCCATGCCCTTAACTAAATGGAAATCTGATTCTTATTCATTAACTTATACTGTCCCTAAAAAATTTGAAACCTAAATTAAATCCATGAGTAAGACTTGCCTAAATTTTTATTGAACTTTTCATCATATTCTTGAAATGCAGTTGATTTCGATGGTTGCCCTTGCAGTTGTGGCTGTTGTTGTTGGTAAGATTTTGAAATGCCAGTCTGACTGCTGGAGCTGAAAACAAACAAAATACATTCGAGACAATATTAAATTTAGCAAGTAATTTTGCATATTTAATAACCAGATGTTTTTTCAAATAGCTATGCAGTGTGACAGCACAAGAGAATGACATGTTAACAACAATAATATAAAGATACAACAAACCAGTTAAATAAAATTATAAATTAAATTAATGAATAAATACATTAAACGTTTTAGTGAAGTTAAATATTTGAAAGAAAATACCGAGTGAAATTGTCATGATCGTAGTCTTTGAAATCCACGATGTCAGAATCATAAAATCCTTTTACATCATATCCTCTTGATTTAGCTGCCAGGTTGTCATCTCGACCAGAGTTGCTTGCTGAAAGAGCTTTGTCAAGCAAAGTATTTGTTCTGGAAAAATAAAGTTACAAATTTACATTGAAAAATCCTGTATAAGTATTAAATGTATCCTTATAAGAATTATAAATCTGGGATTCAGTTGTTTTGGGATTAGATGGCAGGATCCTGAGATTAACTGTATTTTATTAGATACTAGCGGAGATACCCGGCGTTGCCCGGGTTTTTTAGAGGTTTTTCTAATGTTTGTCTCTTTCTCTCCCGTTTCCTTTCCCACTCCTGTTCGCTTTCCCGTTTTCGGTCGTTTTCCCGCTGCCGGTCGCTTTCCCGCTCCCGGTCGCTTTCCCGCTCCCGGTCGTTTTCCCGTTCCCGGTCGCTGTCCCGTTCCCGCTCACGTTTGCTCTCCCATTCCCGCTCACGCTTGCTTTTCCGTTCCCGCTCGCTGTCCGTTCCGGGTCGCTTTCCCGTTTCTATAATAGACAAACTAACCCACAAACATTCATATATATATATATATATATCTTTTAGGCATGCTCTGTTAAAAATGATAGACCACTTTGCGTTGATACGTTTTTTCGCCAAGCTTTCAAAATCTCTTGAATTCATGATAACTCCGCTTTTTAAATAGATTTATTAAAAACGAGGGCTGACCGATCGGTTTCGCAGAAAAGCATCTTCGGAGCCCTTTAAATTACGAAGTTAAAATGTATTTACTATAATGCGAAAATAGAATGAAACTATAAAACGACGCGCATTTTATCAAATTCCACGGCTCTAAACCAAACCAAAAAATGCTTCGCGACAACACCGAGGTTGTCTCTTACGACCCGGATCCTAATCGTCTCAAAATTAAAGAGGCGTTGATGATCTCTCAGCAACGACCTAGCATAAATATCCATGACGACAAGTTCGGACGTACCTTGTTGCTACATTGTGGTGCAGACGGCGGCTGTGCTAACGTCTATCCCGTCACTCATAACTCCGCAAGTGAAACGACTTCGCGTGCGGATGAGCCACGCCATACTTCGAATGTGTGCGCTCACTCTCATGTTTCAAAAGTCGTTGGTGAGGTGGTTTCTACTTCCTGTGGCGACAGACCAGTCGACCCTGTAATCACCACTTGCCTTCCGTCTGCCGACGTTCTTGGCAGCATCGACCAAGATCTGGCCGTATGCAGCGAAGACAATTTCGCTTCTTGTAGTGACCAAGAAGTGGACACTCCAATTACTGTTGGCCATCAGACTACTGATGTTCTTAATGAAGTTAAAGAAGTTCAGATGGCCACCGGCGAAAACAATTCCATTTCTTTTGGCGACCCAGAAGAAGACACTCTAATCGCCATTTGTCCTCTGACTCCGACAACCGATGTTCTTAACAATGTTCATCCGGTTTCATCGGCGAGTGGTGAGGACAACTTTATTTCTCGTGGCAACCAAGGAGTCGGCCCTCTTACTCCTGCTCACCTTCCGATCGCCGACGTCGTCGGCAATGATGGCCAGGGCCTGTGTCCCGTCCATGGATCCCCATCACGTGATAACTCCAGTCTGGAAAGTGTGCGTAGCCGCGGCGTTGGTGACTTGTCGGATGACCGTCTTCCCGTGGAGTCCGTGTCTTCTTTCCAGCTATTTGCTCGACTCGTCAACAACGTTAATATAACAATACGACGCGGTAGACGTACCTAGCCTGATTGCGCGCACCTGACAACAATTACCTAGCGCATAGTTGTGTAAATACCTGCGCTGCGGCCACTATCGCCATGTTTTCGTTTTGTTTACAATTATTTTCCGCTTCGGTTTTTACTAATCTTGTACGTTAGTTACCTACCTTTTATATCTTGCTTTCCACTTTCCATACGTTGTTTTTCTATTTCAGTTTTCATTAATGTTTATTCTCGTCGTTTTATAGTTTCATTCTATTTTCGCATTATAGTAAATACATTTTAACTTCGTAATTTAAAGGGCTCCGAAGATGCTTTTCTGCGAAACCGATCGGTCAGCCCTCGTTTTTAATAAATCTATTTAAAAAGCGGAGTTATCATGAATTCAAGAGATTTTGAAAGCTTGGCGAAAAAACGTATCAACGCAAAGTGGTCTATCATTTTTAACAGAGCATGACTAAAAGAAAACATTATGCCGAAATACGTTCAAAAATATATATATATATATATATATATTGTGAATAAACTGTGGAATCAATAGCTTTTCGTTTAGGTGGCATAATTAATTCGATAGAAAGATTTGAAATTGTATTTTTTCAGCCAATTTTCAATATATGACAATGTTTTAAAGGAAATAGTTTTGTACTTTATAGATATATATATATATATATATATATATATATATATATATATATATATATATATATATATATATATATATATATATATATATATATATATGTGTGTGTGTGTAGTTCACTCTCGCTCACCCGCTCCGCTCATTTTGTGACGGATTTCAAATTTTTTTTTTATATTTGATTCCCCTTGACTCTAAAGGTTGTGTGAAAATTTCATTACGATCGGATGAATGGTGTAGCAATGCATAAAGGCCATTAACATACAAACATTCATTTTTATATATATAGATATTAAACATATTTGAAATAAATACACATAATTTCCTATGTCTGTATGTATGTACTAGGATTGGACCAGCAAGCCCATGCTGTCTTCTTCCATACAAAATAACTCCATGCAATAAAAAAAAATCACAAGCTATTAACAACTCAAGAAAACATTATATAAGTAGATGTCATAACATAAGAATGAGTCAGTGTTCCAGACCCAGTAAGTGAGTGAGTGAGGCTGGGACATTATAAAAGTAGATGTATGTATGTATGCTATAACTTATCATAATGCTGTTAGATTGCCTGCAACTGCAAATGATATACATAATGATATTCAAAAAATCTGTCACTTGACAGAATTATTTCTGGTATATTCATAAAACATCTGTCTCACAATGGATGGACTGGTGGAAAAAACTGATATGCCAACAAAATGAATATGTAGAAATGACAAAAAGAACAGTTTACCATCCTGGGTTTTATCGTATCAAAGTAAGAATGATTGCTGAAGTTTGTAGAGAAACGATTGTTTAAAAAACTGTCAGATTTGATTTGAACCTAAAATCTGTTATCTGTTGCATAAGTGCTGTTAAGACATCTTTCAATTAAATAGTGGTAATTGACCAAAGAAGCAATGAATCATCAAGTTTTCTTTCAAAGAGTAAAACTTATAAAACCACCTGTCCCTTGTGTAGACATTCGCATTAGTTGTGTTTGAGCTCTTTTTGTTATCTCCATTCCACCAATTCTTCAGACCTCCAAAGACACTTTTAATGCTGTTGAGGTGTTTCTGAGAGGTTTTTGTGTCCGCTATAATTTTGTCAACATTCTTTTCGACGTTATCGAGCTTCTCTCCTTGCTGAACTAACTCCTGAATGTTGGAAATATTAATTCATTAGTGTAATTAGTAATGTTTGAAATTTTGAAGAAAAATAAGTTAACTGTTAACTATATATAACCCTTAAAATAATGATCATTTACTTTGATAAGTTTTGCAGGGTTAATTATTCACAGGTGGAGTAATAAGAGTGGAGAAATTTAAAAAATAAAATGACTAAATTAAAAATTTATAACTAATAATAAATTATCAACTTAGTGAAGTTCATATCGGGAACTCATTAAGTTTAGGCTGAAAATTTAAAAAACAACCAGTAAACAGTTGACAACTTTACCTAACCTTCAAAAGCCCAACCATTTGAGGAAATACAGGAGCATGTTAATTATCACAGAATATTCAACAGCAGGATTTTTTAAAGCAAAATTTGCCATAACTGATTTAATTATGTGAAATAAACCATATTGTCCTGCTCTGTTTGAAATTTGTTTAAACAAATCTACATTTTTTATGAATAATTAACTCTATCACCTAAATTATCAGGTAATTCTTCACATTAGCAGAACTGCTATTAATAGGTTGAAAAACAATAGATTAACAATCTTAGTTATAAAATGATGAAGTGAAAAAGAATCAGAAATGGTAATAATGATAAAAAACAATTACAAAAATTTAAATAACAAAATCAAATTTATATTTTAATTAAACAAGATTTATTAAAAGAGTTGACAAGTTGATGATCATTTCAATGCACCACTCTAAATTGAGTGGTGAATGAAAAATTGCAGCTGCACTAAACATTAAAAATGATTAATTTCACAATTTAAAAGTTTTCATTAAAATGAACTTTAAAAAAAAATTATTTCCTGGTTTTTAATTTTTTCCTAGCATACTGAGTATTGGAATTGGAACAACCTATGACCAATAACTTGAATGTCACTCACACACAGTCTGAGTCTGGTGCTGAAGAATTTTTGCTTTGCAACCTAGCTAGTTTTATAGACCAAAATTGCGTGCCCAGCCTGTGCTAATTACGGCCTGGTCTATTTCTACAGGCCTAAAATACCTACACTTGGCTCAAAAACCTCGCCCGCCCATTTAGAAAACCCTAAAATGACAGCTAAGCCAAGCCTGAGCAGATCTCTGATATGAAATTCTCACTTATTTATTCACTTAGTTTTTTTTTTAAAAAAGATTTTTTCCGGAATAATAACCTTCTCTAAACAGAAAAATAAAGGTGTCGTATGTGAATGATTACCAGTTTTTAATGGTTTCCTATGAATTAAAAACCATAATCTTCAAAGTACCTCTGCAGTGGAAATTCCAATTTGTTCCGACTCGTAGATGTTCGCCAGGCAGCGGTGAGTAGACTCAAGCTGCCTGTTCATACTGTTCTGAATTTGCATCTGTTTGGAGTCTTGAACAAGTGGCGGTGGCTGACGATTATTTTTCCCGGAACCATACCTATCGTTATCTTCCTCGTCAAATGGATTGGAAGACGATTTGAATGGCTTATTGGTGCCACCAGACGGCTCAACGGCCTTTGTTTTCTTAGCGATTGAGGCAAATGAGTAATCGTCTTCGTCATCTTCGAATGGGTTTCGGCCGTACATTTTATTTTATTTATTCCCTTTGCTTTTTACTTCTAGTCTAGTCTAGTCCTAGTGTTTAAAAGTGTTTTTAAACTTGGTATTCGATCGGATGTTACTGTGTACTGTATTCCTGTACTCTTAAAAATAAAAACAGATGTGTTACGGTTTCAACTATTTTCTTACAGAAAAACTAAATAATAATAGTATAATAATATTAGTTCAAGACATAAACGCAAACTTTACAACAATCAACAAACACAACTACTCACAACAACAATAATAATGTTTATTTAAACTTTACTAGATCACGTGCGATAGGAAAAACCAAAACAATTATTTTTTATACGTGTGTTAACTGTATTTTATAGTTTTAGTTGTTTTGAACAAACATTATAATCTATATATATATAAATGAATGTTTGTATGTATGCATGTATGTATGTATGTATGTCCTTTATGCATTGCTACACCATTCATCCGATCGTAATGAAATTTTCACACAACTTTGAGAGTCAAGGGGAATCAAATATAGTGAAAAAAATTGAAATCCGTCACAAAATGAGCGGAGCTATATATATATATATATATATATATATATATATATATATATATATATATATATATATATATATATATATATATATATATATATATATATATATATATATATATATATATATATATATATATATATATATACATATACATACATACATAAATGAGCGAAAACGGGAACGGGAAGCCAACTGAGAGCGAAAGATAGAGCGGGAAAGGGAAAGCGACCGAGAACGGGAAAGCAGCCGGGAGCTGGAAAACGACCGAGAGCGGGAAAGCGACCGGGAGCGGAAAAGCGACCGGAAACGCGTCGGGATCGGGAAAGCGGAGAAGGAAACGGGAGCGAGAGAGACAAACATTAGAAAAACCTCTAAAAACCCCGGGCAACGCCGGGTGCCCCCGCTAGCACAGTAATAAAATCAGACTTCTTAACACTTGTTCAACACCAATGTTCAACACAGAGTCTTATAGATTTTGTTAATAAAAAACAAAAAATTTTTATTTGTTAAATTTAGAAATAATAAAAATATGTACGTTTTTGTAAATTAAATTAAATAACTTAATTAAATATGACAACGGGTTAAAAGTAGTTTCTAGTTCAACTACAAAATGTTTACATCAGTTAATGAAATAAAATTGATTTAATTACCTAACGGTGGAAAAAGACTTGAAGAAAAGAGCATGAGCTTTGCGAGAAATATAAGTAATTTTCTTTTAATGCTTGACATGTCTTATAATGTTTCACGAGTTTTCTAACTAGAGTGATGGCCCGTCAATTATGACGGTTTTTAAAAAAGTCGGTGCTATTGGCAGTGCGCGCACTGGTGATAAAACCAATTGGCTATTGACAGTAGCTCCAGGAAGTTAGCAACGCTTCGGGCAACGATTTTCGGCAATTATTATTTGTCACTAGGAAAGTGTAAAATGTAATTAGATATTTGAGTTCTACGATAAATTTGCTATAAGAATACATTTGTTTAAAGAGGCGGATAATTTTATTATTTTTTTGATTAATTTTTTTCTGATTGGCTGTGTCGGTAACATATTTGTAAGGTCAAGTCGTGGAAGGCATTTTTCACAAAGTGTCAATGAATATTTTAAAATAATTTTTGCACTGTTCAATCAAGCTTATATTTCTCTACAAGAAAACAGTTGTTTGAAGGGGCGGACAATTTTAGTTTATTTTTTGTTTAATTAATTTGTGGGATTCGGATCGATTGAAAGCGGAAGCATTTCTGTAAATGACGTTTATTATTATTTGTCACTAGGAAAGTGTAAAATGTAATTAGATATTTGAATTCTACGTTAAATTTTCTATAAGAACACATTTGTTTGAAGGGGCGGATAATTTTATTTAGTTTTTGATTAATTTGTTTCTGATTGGCTGTGTCGGTAACATATTTGTAAGGTCAAGTCGTGGAAAGCATTTTTCACAAAGTGTCAATAAATATTTCAAAATAGTTTTTGCACTGTTTAATCAAGCTGATATTTTTCTAAAAGAAAACATTTGTTTGAAAAGGCGGACAATTTTAGTTTATTTTTTATTCAATTAATTTTTGGCGATTTGGAGTGAAAATAGACAACGTTTCCCGCTTCGTTGCTAACTTCATTCACCTATTGACAGTGGGCGACTTGGCACTATCGATAGCCTATTCATGATGTTAATAGTGC
The DNA here is from genome assembly GCA_963978895.1 of Erpobdella octoculata. Lineage (NCBI taxonomy): Eukaryota > Metazoa > Annelida > Clitellata > Hirudinida > Erpobdellidae > Erpobdella > Erpobdella octoculata. Next base: position 23,945,990 of record OZ022238.1, on the reverse strand, counting down.
GCTCACTGTCAATAAGGAATGGCTATTGGCAGTGAGCGTTCTAGCACAGGCAATAGCCTTTGTAAACTACGCGCACTTTTATTAATTAAAGGGTCGTAAATTCAGCATTTTCCAGGTGGGGGGAATTTTCCGCCATTATATAGCTTACTGACAGGGTTACCCGGTGTTGCCCGAGTTTTTTGCTTAGTTTTTCTCCTCTTTTTTGCCAACAAAACATCTAATAAATAACAGATTTTTTTTAATTTTTCAAAATTTTCTCATCAGTGAAGTCTACCTTTTTTTGCCTCTTTTTTGCCAACAAAACATCTGATAAATAACAGATTTCTTTTTAATTTCTCAAAATTTTCTTATCGATGAAATCTACCTGCATGCCAAATGCTGCTCCTGCGGCTTGGATGTGATAAGCAAATGCTCTCACACACACATTACCTTTTATATCTATATAAATACGTAGATACAAAGAGGGAGGGGTGGAGAGATGTGTGTCCCCACCAGAGTATCAATTGATATTTTTGTGGGTGTTATAGCTGGTTTACACACGCAAAAAGAATTCCAATACGCATTGAATCATCACAATGTTAAGTAAAGTTAAAATTAACAATTTATATAATAAACTCTAGCATAAAAAATTTAAATTTTGGAAATCAAGGTGGCAAATTGTCTACACATTCCAGAAGGATTCCAATACATATTGAATCATCACTAGGTTAAGTAAAGTTGAAATTTAAAAAATATATAGGTAAACAAATTCAAATTTTGAAAATCAAGAGGGGCAAATGCCTCCTGCCCCCCCCCCCACAATTTACGTCCCTGTTTTATTATTTGTTGATTTTACTGTAAGTGTGACGCGACACTGCCAGTAAAAGTCGGTGCTTGTTATAGCACAAGAAGCTGTATATTTATAATGCTTCTCTGTTCCTTCTTCACACTAAAAGCTGGTGCTTGTTATAGCACAAGAAGCTGTATATTTATAATGCTTCTCTGGTCCTTCTTCACACTGGACTAGAGCTGTCCGCAGATCGGGTCAACCAGCGGGGCGGGAATTTGGAGAAAACGGACGTCCACTTCCTGGCATTTTCTAAAAATAAGTCGATGACTGGGGATGGGGAATAAAATCTAATTAAAGATTTTTTCTTAAAATTTTTCATCAAGTATGATGTGGGGAAACGGAGATTTAGTTTAAAAACTTTTTTTGGAATTTTTTTGAGGTTAAACATTCCCTACAGGACAGGGACGTAATTGCGGCAAAACCTTGGATGCAACATGTTGAAAAGCCCAAAAATTTAACCCACTCAAATTGGGGGAGGAGGATTATGCCTCCCGTCTCCTACGCCTATGCATAATGCTAAAACTTTGCTGCCAAAGTCAGAAAGACCCGCTCATGGACTCCTATATAATAGCTAGTATATGGGAGTCCATGCTCTGTCCCAAGAATGAAAATGTCTTCCCATTGTTTAATTTTTTATGAAGGAAATAGCATATTTCAATGTTGAATTTGAGCTATTTGACGATAGAAATAAGATGTGATGAAGGTGAATATTTATTTTTTATTTATCATATTATTTTTTTGAAATTATTTGTATTTCTGCCACTCACTGTAAATAGCCTTATGTGCTATAATGTAGTGCACTCACTGTTAATAACGAATGGCTATTGGCAGTGCTTAACCGCTCACTGTCAATAGCCAATCGCGTTATTTTATAGTACGTACACTGTCAATAGAATCTACGTTTTAAAAAGATATCATTATATTTATTATTTTGCATTTGCAGAGATACCTTTTGTGCAAATTAAAAAAAAAATTTGTGCACTGGGGCTGTACTATACAAAGTTGTATGGGGTTTTTAAAAATGGAATCTAATGGTATAATTGGTTTTTTTTTCGATTCAACAAATAATAAAGTTATAGCCAAAAACGACGATTTTTCGACAAAATTTGCATAAAATAAACCTTTGCTCTTCTTTGAGAAATTAAAACTCTTTTTAACTGCTGCACTGGGAATATTGAATAAGACGTTGAACCGTATACCAATTCTTCCCAGCTAAATGAAACGTAAATAACCACAGCGGAGCTTTCGTTATTGCAAAAGACCCATACCTGACGTCACAGAAAACTGTTATTTTTACGTACTCAGCATTTTCATATATTAATGAATTTTTAATATGTTATAGCTAAATAGCATTTATATAATTTGAAAAATAGAAAGAATGAATATTTGTACTATTAACAAAGTTATAGCCAATGAAAGCCATGTGTCACTTATTTTCCATAAAAATATGCGGCAGATCATGCGTAAATGGCCTGTACATCACGTCATAAAAAAATTTATTTTTTAAATTCTTAGCATCGGCGTATAGCAATGAAGTTTTAATATGTCATATCTATACAGCATCTAAATACACTAAAAACATAAGTCTGAACATTCATCCTAATTACTGAGTTATAGTCTATTTAAGACCCAACTTACTTGAAACTAAAGTTCAAGGAAAATGAATAGGAAAAATATTTCTATATATAGGCTCATTAAAGAGAAGCTTTTATTGCCAATGAAATGATATAACCATTTATTATCTAGATCCAGTAAACTCTGAGTTTTGCCTTTTCTTGTAAACTCCATTTAACCAAAGTTTGCCTGCCGAGTTATTGACTAGAGATAGGCCGGCGTGTTTAACCTGTGTGTCTCACTCAGCTGAGTGACTACTTAGTTTAGAACATTTAAAAATTGCTCCCGAAGCTAAATATTTCCCTAGAACATTTAAAAATTGCTCCCGAAGCTAAATATTTCCCTAGAACATTTAAAAATTGCTCCCGAAGCTAAATAGTTCCCCGTGAAAATCTATTTAACAATGGTGATAGAAGTAAAAAGTTGGAATACAAAAATTGAATTAAACAAATATTAAGTAGAAATTAAATTTTTAATGTTCAAAAAATAATAATTTATTTTAGATAAATATTGTACTAGTTCCGTAAGCCTGTCTATTTGATATAACAGTTTCTTTAAAGATGCCTTTAAACAAATAAAAGAAAAAAGACTTATTTATTTTAATTTCATATTTTGCCTGTTTATTTAAAAAAATATTCATATCATAGATGAGGTTTCGCTCAACACTCTGATTATTAAAATTGCCGATACCGATTGCGATGCCGATTATTTTATAATTACTATTTCTTTAGTGAAAACGCTTCATCCGAAACATACCGCCATAATACAAGCGCTTGTTTTCCTGCTTGCATGCGCTAGCCGTGATAATTCAACCAACGTTCACACAACAATAGAACAATAATTATTTATTAAAAATCCAGAAAATTTTGTCAAGTCATTCAATGTTGAAACTAATTATAGTATTGAAAAGAATAAAATAATCCAGTAGTTAATTCTAAACTAATAAAAATACAAAATGGATAAAAATTTATATTGAAGATAGCTACAGTTCAAGAGTTAATAAAATAATCAAAGCCAAGTTGAGGTAAGTTATATTTAAGTAATAATAACATTTCTCCCTTCTCGGCAAGCAACGATCTACGCCGATCCGAAAAAATTTCTCCAGCGCCTTTGAAGAGCTGCTCACTTGGCACGCTGGTGCAGATAAATAGCGTCTAGCTAGCTTCGCTAAATAGGGATACTGAAACCTGTGAAGGTTCCACCAACTATACATGTCTTCCTCACGTGGCAAATAATATACGAACCAATTTTTACAAAATTTTTAATCGGCACCGATTATTTTTTCCGATAACCGATTATGCCGATATGTCAATAATCGGCGCCGATTATGCGTACGCCGATTAATCGGGCCCAGCCTTATTATTTTTTAAACAGTTATATCATTTACTATTAACTTTTCATGTCTTGACATTGTATTACTCCATGTATTGACACTGCATTTGGTATTTCTGCTTAAAGTCACTTTTCAAGGAGTTTTTCCGTTAAAATATTCGTTCTCATATATTCTGTCTTTATTTTATTAACATGTTTTAAAACGGGGTTTTATATCAAAATTGGCCCAGGCTGCTATATTAGCAGATTACCAAACAAATAATGATACAATTAATAAAAGTAGAAAATTAAAATTATTTAAAAATATGCTTTATTAAAATGCTCTAAAAATACAATATAAATGTTAAACATAAAAGCGTGAGGCGCTTTCCTTTGCACCCATACAAATGCAACGATTGCACCCCATGATTTAATGTTTACAATTGATTTTGTACATTTTAGAGCATTTTATTAAAGTGTGTTTTTAATTTTATAAATTGTTATTTTTGATCTTTAAGACTAACAGTGTAAATTGGTCAATAACTTTATTACATGCCTGCATGTGCTAATTTTATCAACAGCTAACTCTGCAGTTATGCAAAATTACTCACATGCTCACATACATACATACATAGAAAATTATGTATGATGACTATATTGCCATTTTTACAGACTGTCTGGATGAAGTACCATTTTCCGTGCACGAACTGGCCAGAAGTGTTAAAAAAGTTAGTTTGTTAAAATTGTATAACTGTTTTTCAGGAAACAATGTTACATAATTTTAATTTTTAAATAATTTTTTGCAGATACAGCTGTCCTTTCCCTATGATGTTATAGCCAGGCATAACTTTTCACAAATCTCGGATGTCAATGTTTGGGTTTTAATTTGTTTGCATAGTTATTGACTAAAATTTTGGTAATTGTCGTTTTTGGTTTTGAAAACTATTTTGTGCTAGTGCTAAAACAAAAAATTGCTTAGAAAACATCAGGTCTATATAAATCACGAGTACAAGAAGTCGGCAAAACAAAATTGTACCATAAATTCTATAAATTTATTTAACATTTTAGTATTTGTGGTTAATTATATAACTGGTCAAAAAATTAAACAAATTTTCCATTACTGAAATATAAATAATTGATTTTGCATCTATTTTGTGTGCTGAATCTGAAACTATAATCAGTTTTTTCACATCACCCTCCATTTTTTTGTTATACGCCATCAAATGTATTGCTGTATTACAATGAATAATTCAAGACAACAAGCTCATTTTTTTTATAGATATGAATTATTCTGAGAATATAAACATAATTTCTTCTTATATATTTTTAATGTAAAACAAAACATAATAAAATACAACAAACAATAAAACACAGTTATTTAAAACTAAAGTTTTTAATCTAATGACCCAGGGTAAGTTACTTCTTTCTTTTGTGTACTGTAGGATCTTCTTTTTGGAGAAACCAACAGTAGTCACTCATCATTGATTCATCCCATTTACCTTGATAACGCTGTTCCATTTGAAATATATCTTGATGAAAGCGCTCTCCTTGCTCATCACTCACAGCACCCAAATTTGGTGGGAAAAAGTCAAGATGTGAATACAAAAAATGAATTTTTAATGACATTCGGCAGCCTAAATTTTTATAGTGTAACAGAAGATTTTGCACCAAAACCTCACTATTTTCAGCTTTATTGTTCCCAAGAAAACCCTGAACAACATCCTTAAAAGACTTCCAAGCCTCTAGTTCTATATTATTCAACTTCATATCAAAATTTTCATCTTTCAGCAATTTTCTAATATCAGGTCCAACAAATATTCCTTCTTTCAATTTTGCATCACTCAACTTAGGAAACATTTCTCTTAGATATTTAAATCCTTCTCCTTCTTTATTTAGTGCTTTTACAAAATTTCTCATCAACCCCAATTTAATATGAAGAGGTGGCAAGAAGATTTTCTGAGGATTCACCAAAGGAGCATATTTAATATTATTTTGTCCAGGAGTGAAATTGTCCCTTTTTGACCACTCTTTGATCACATAATGTTCATTTGTTGCACGACTGTCCCACAAGCACAAGAAGCAACAGTATTTTGTGAAGCCACCTTGCATACCAAGCAGAAGGCCAATAACCTTAAGGTCACCACAGATTGACCATAAGTGAGCCTCATAATTTATCGCTTTCAAAATTGATGACATACTTTCAGCATCTAGCATCTTTTCTTAATAAATTCCATTCTTTTAATCGGGATGCTAAAAGTTCTGATTGCTGTTTTGACAAATACAACTCACGAACTAAATCGTTAAGTTCAACTTGCGAAATGAGATGAGGTTCACTGGAGGATTGTTGTTTGTAATCATCTTCTATTGAATCTTGTACTACTTCAGTATCATCCTCAGAATCTATAACCTCCTGCCATGAAACTGGAGCGGTTGGAATAGGTAAATCATCTGCATGAGGAACTGGTCTAATAGCTGATGGAATATTTTTGGAGAATTTTTACACGATCGACGATTCATTATATATTTATAAAATACTAAAATAAATAATACTTTTAGAAAATGGTTTTGTATATAAAATTGTTAATTATATCTAAAACAATGATGATCTGAAATTGCACAATCCAACATGGATGCCTATCAAATAAGATAGAATAAACAGCGTGATCAAAGACACTGTAATTGCAATCATTAAATTAAGATAACTTAAAAACGGGACGTGATGGAGCATTTCTGATTACATATTCAGTTTCAGCACAAAAAATACTTCATAACACACTAACTGACGTACCAGTTACAAAAATGTTGTTGACCAGTAATTATCAGGTGTGCAGTCAGGAATGTCTGATGGGACTACATTTGCATCGTGTTTTCAAAAGCAAGTCAGGCACAAGCGTATCTTCTCAGGATGTGCTTTGCAGTTTAAGATGCATTTTAAACCAAGCAATTTCTCACTTTGACCATGACCAATTTTATCAGTATCGAAAAGTATGCACAGAAAAGACAGCAAAACATTCAAATGTGGGGTAAAATAACAGCTGTTGCAACTAGAGATATGACTGTAGTTCAAATATTATTTGTGATTTGGAAGTCTATTTAGAAGCACAACTTTAGTTGGCAGTCATTTTAAATGTTGAGCTGAGGCATCACAGTTTTTATTTTATTTAGTGCTTAGTTCCTTTTCAGTCTGCCAACTTAAAAGTTACAGCACAATTTGATGATTTACACTCTAGATTAGCTGAAAATTTTTAGCTTCCTGAAGTTACAATGTTTGTGCAATGCTTACTCCACTTCCTCAGCTGAAATATCAATTGTAATAGTAGTAGGGACAGAAACTGAATTAGCATTAAAATGGTTTTTAGTACACTCTGGGGTCTGTTTCGAAATATCAATTTTTAGCCAAACAAAAACATAGCTTTAAATGAATATTCATTTGACTTTTATATAAAAACAGTTTGACAGTGTTTAACGTGGCATTAATCATTAGACTTTTAAGCCACGAATCACTTATAAAACAGATTTGCAGATTAGAAGTTGTAGTTTTTGATAGAGTAAATCTGGCTTAAGAATCAAATTTGTCGATCAGAGTTCTGGTGTTGTTTTCAAGCAAGAGACTGAAATAAGGTTACAAAATGATGTAGTGAAACCATAAACATATACTGATTATAGACGCTGATGCAGGCACGACATTTTGGAAGGGGACAGGCAGAATATTTGCCCCTCCCTGAATTTTTAGAATTTGAAAACATTTAATTGCATTTACTATTTATACTTTTTGTACATGTAGCTCAGTGCTATATTAAAAAAGATTTGTAGCATAATAGATAGTGTGTCAGCATTGAATCCAGGTTAAAACTTTTTTCATTGATCATCACAAAACCATTTGAAAAGGTTGTCATTAACTTCATTGTATGAACAGTAACAATTGGCAGCTAAAATTGTATTGCCAGAGGACTCATTGCTACCCCATTCTGACAAAATGTTGTCCTTATCTCTGATCACATTTGGAACTTCAGGGTTGCCAACACCAATTGATTTTGCTATTGTTTTTCTCTCAGAAATAAAGTCAGTTCTTTGGAGCGAGCATTTAATTATTACTCTTTGATCATGAGATTTTGGAGGTTTTTATAGGTGTTTTTCACTTCACTGCAGAGCTGTTTGGGCTTCTATAAACTGACATAATATCCATATTTTACTGTTAATAATCACCTTTGCACACAAACTGCAAGTTCATCCCTGAAGAACATCATTATACAGCTGTGACCCACTTTGGTAAAACCTGAAGTTAACACCATATAGCCATTTAAATTAAAGTAAAAGACAATTGGTGTGAGAACTGGAATTTTTTTGATTAATTTCAGTCTATAACTTTAAAGTTCTTTGTTGTTCTTTTAACTTATTACATAGACAATCTGCATTAATGTATAAAACAGAAATACAGTTCCTGTGGACTTTATGGCTTGAACTGCACATTTCCTTAGTCTAAAATTATTTTCTAGCACAATGTTTTGTGTGCCTTGTTTCAAAAATTTGAATAGTGACATAGATATGTCATTTGTTTGGCACTGTTATATATGTGCTTCATCTTTTTATGAGTTTTTCTTGTTTCCAATAATTTATGCGTTATTGTTCATTCTTTCATTCGGTTTGCCCTTTTAAAACTCACAGTTGAGTTGGTTTTTCATTATTGTGTATTTCGGTGCAAAATAGTTTTCAACACCAGATTAAAATTTATTGTCGAGCATTAGTTTAAAATTGTTTAAGGCTTGGGGATTATTATGAGAAAGCTGTTTTATTGTTTGAAATCTTCCAGTATGATTCGTCTGTCGAAGATCATTTCTTGTCAAAAAGAGAAGATACCAAAAAAGCAAAAATAGAATTGTTCGAATTTCAGAAGCAGTTTGTTGAACAAAAGAACAAACTTCAAGATGGACAGACAACAGCTACTGCCTCTATTGTAATAGAGTTTGTTATTTTATTTTGAAAAACTTATTTAAATTAAAAAAAAAAATAAAGTAATTTTTGTAGCATTCTATTGAGGGTTGTTTCTTTTATTTGTGCAGTTTATAAATAGAATAAAAATGTTATTGTTTATAAGCAGATTTAAAATCTATTTTTTTGAGTTTTTTCTTCTGCCAAATTATTTTAATTTTTTTCCATTCAATTTTGTCAATAAAGCTTTACGGTGGGTCATTTTTAAATTTTTAATAATAAAATAGTTAAAACATTTTACAGTTATCTGCAGTATTACATGTACCACAACTGGATTCAAGTGCAACGGATGAAACTGTGGATACGCTTCCCTTAACATCAATTACGAAAAATACAGTATTTTCAACTTCGGCAACCTCAATGGCTTGTAATACAAATGTAGCTCTTCCACGTGCAGTCAATTTTTCTTTAAATCAAGGCATCTGGGAAGAAATTCTTATTCCATCACGCCCAATTCTTAAAGAGAAATTGAATAATATTGAAATTGATGGAAATATCAAAAAGATTGACTTAAAAGATTTTGAAAATGAACAAGATCCATTTGAAAACATAAGCCTAAAAGTCATCAATGATATTGAAGAGCTAGACAAAGTTTTTCTAGCCAATAGCAGTGTTGCTGCTTCAGCTGTAGGCAATAGTCAGGCCCACCAGCGTCAGCTAGCAGAACAACCAGCCACCAGTTTCCAAAGCACAAATTACAGATCCACAGCATCTGGTCTCAATGGTTTTAGTTCCATTTTAGATGGGTGGTCGAACAACAATACAAACCTACAATTTTCATCATTTACCACAGCAAGCTCAAGCTATCAATATCCAACTTTTGCAAGCAAAACAGTTTCATCTGTTGGAAGTTGTGAGGCTGGTTTGAACCCTCCAAATCAAGCATTTTTCAGTACTCAATTGCCATATTACCAACAAGCTCAACAAATCCCTGTGCACAATCAATTTCATCAACAGCAACAGTCTCAAAGCTTTATCCCTACTCAAACATTCAATTATGATCAAAGCGGTTTGAATTCAAGCATCATGGCTAAAAATTTTTATTTCAACAATTTCATGAATATGGATCACAAAAAGGATGTTGTTGCCAAAGGCACGAACAGTAGTAGTAACATTTTTGCCAGCAGTGGAACCGACTCAGTCCAAACATTATTAAGGCATGCCAAAAGCACACCTGACATAACACAGCTCAATTTAAGTGAAAATGAAACTGCAGAACATTTTAATTCTCATGCTGCACTGGAAGAAGCTGGTTCCGAAGCAAGGGCTGCTCTTAATCTAAGCCAGAATTCTTATGGTCGATATACGCCACCATTACCAGTTAGTGTTTTTTTTTCTTTAAAAAATTTACTTAATTTTCAAATCTTTTGGGGTATATTGTATTAATGTATTACTAAAAATTATCAACTTATTACAGTTTATTACATTATTACTTATTAGTTTATTACATTACTAGCAGGGTACCCGGCATTGCCCGGGATTTTTAGAGGTTTTTCTCTCGCTCCCATTTCCTTCCCTGCTCTCCCTCTCCCGGTTGCTATCCCGTTCCTGCTTCCTCTCCCGGTTGCTTTCCCGTTCCCGCTTCCTCTCCCGTTCCCTTTCCTGCTTCATCTCCCTTTCAAGCTTGCTCTTCTGCTCCCGGTCTCTTTTCTGTTCCCGCTCATTCTCCAGTTCCAGTTCCTGTTTCTGCTCAATCTCCTACTCCGGTTACTTCGTGACCGATATCAATTTTTTTTCCACAAAACATTAATAAGATTATTTAAAATATATTATATTTATTTACAGAAGCCAGCAAGACCAAACAAAATAATGAACAATTATAAGATTCCACTGTCTGGTGTACAATCTTCTTCGTCTTTTGCACCACCACTTACATCCTGTTCAGCACACGACCAGTACAATCATTTTCAATTAGAAAAGCAATCTGGTCTTTTGAATAAGTTCACAATGTCAGGTTTTAGTAGAAGTCATTTTCTGAGGGCCATTTCAAAATTTGGTACCGATGAAACAAAAGTGAGTGATACAAGTTAAACAGTGAATTTGTTAACCTTGTGACCAACTTTAATATTTGTTATTGTTTTTTATAGATTTTGAATCACTTGAGCAACCTAAAGAAGCTGATTTCAAAAGGCCATGACCCAAGTGCCACTGAAGAATGCCTTCTGCACTTGTTTGGTCAACCAGTTGAGGTGAGTCAATAGAATCTAAACATAACATTAATTTTTATGTCCTACATTTTATTTTTGTTGCTTTTTTTTTCTTTAAATTTTATTTGTGTTTTAAGTTTATTGTTCTTTTCAGCACTTTTTTTAGCAACACACATTTTCTGTTTTTGTAAATATTATGTGTTTGCAAGTGAAACCTAACTTTTGAACCTTGTATTAGTATTAATCTACAGTAAACTCTGGTGAATACCAACTATACATTCCAAAAAAAATTATTTCAAATTACCTGTCCCAGTGTTGCATCACATTAACTAGAATAACTAAGTATACAGAGTATAGGGTCATTTCTAAAAAAACCAGCAATATCAGTTTTCATATAGGCTCTGGAAAAAGAAACACTCTGTTCTTTAGATGGCATACATCATGACTTAGCATCCAGTTTATCAGTCTATTTGTGACTTAAAAATGCGAAGCTGCGGATAAGAGTGTGCATGTGTCGGGGTTTCTTGTTCGAATAGTTTCTGCACTAACACAGTTAGATTTTAATACAATTCCATGTCTAAATTTTTTCTAGTAGAAATCTGGAAAATGCTCATTATTATTTTTTTTTATATGATTACTATACTATGACATAGGATGATGACATAAGGGTTGTTGTTTCATGGCAGCCAAGAACAATTCATGCATATGGGATCAAAGATGTGTCTTAAGTCTGAGTTTGCTAAAATATTTATTAATCACAAACCTGTGCACAGCCAAAGGGAGACATGAAAAAATTACAATTATTTTTCAGCTAATCATTTGAGAATCAAAATGAAAGAAATCTAGATGCATTTCTGATGCTATATGCTTATTTAACGCATCCTTTCTTATTTAACTTGAAAAATGTGATAAAATTAATAAAATCTAAAGCAAAAAATATTTATATGCAGTTACCACTGAGCAATTATTTCATTTAAGCAAGTCTGCACAAAACAGATCAATGACAATAAATTTGTAAGCAAATTAGTTTGTGGTGTGAATTGAGGTAGGGTGAAATGAAATTCTGGAATAATCAGTCTGATTAACTGGAGTTTAGTAGTTATTACATGTTTTCTTGTCTTGAGTTTGCCAGGGTCAATAATTTGAATATTTTTGTCATAGATATTGGCTCATTCATGTAAGAAATTTAGTGGAATGAAGCAATTGTGTGTTTAGTTGGTGTTTAAAAATGTGTAAACAAAGAAATAGAAACGTGGCTAGATTAAATATTTTAGGATTGTACAGAAATTTCAAGATAGCATAAGCTGGATGTCAACCTTTCTTTTATAGATATGAAATAAAACCAACTCCACGACTTGCTCGCTTTTTTATTAAATCCTTTATATTATTTTCGATTGTCTTCCAGTCACAAACTTTGAAAATAAGAGATCTCAAAATTAACTCACTTCCCGTTATCCGATCGAGCTGAAATTTGGCACATCGACTTGGGCTGCGAGACAATTGAATCTATCAAAATTTCAGTCAAAACGGCCCCCGTCAAAACGGCCCCCGTCAAAACTGCCCCCGGCAAAACTGCCCCCGGCAAAACGGTCCCCGTCAAAACGGTTCCCGTCAAAACGGTCCCCGTCAAAACGGTCCCCGTCAAAATGGTCCCCGTCAAAACGGTCACCGTCAAAACGGTCACCGTCAAAACGGTCCCCGTCAAAAGGGTCCATATTTTTGAATTTGAATTTAATTTTTGAATTTGGCTCTGGGCTTAAAAATAAAAATCTAGGATCGTATATAAAGGATTTATAATAAAAACTTTGTTTTTATGGGTTAGTTTTTTGAATATTAGCAACAGTTTGTAAATTGCATGTTGGATGGTTTTAAGTGTATTTATTTTAGTTTAAAATGTTAGTATATCATTTATATCTACTTTTACCAGAAAATCGAAGACTACCTTCAAAATTTTGAAATTTATTTTGCGATGGGATTCCATACAGAGAAAATTCATGAAGCATTGAAAACATCAAACATGGATTCTGACAGAACTCTGGATTTCTTAACCGGATGTTAATTCTGCTTGAATATATTGTTGTTGTATAAAGCATAAAAATATAAAAAAATATTTATTCTTATCTTAGATCTTGCACAAATTGAGAACCAGTGCATCTAAAGACGGGGCATTTTCATTATCTTAAGTCGGTGAGACTGACTAGCTGCTAGCCAGATTTTTAAAAAGACATACGTAAAGACCGAGTCTAGTCATAAGGACATAAAAGTAAAATTAAAATGAATTCAATGATAGTCACTGGGTGATTGAAATTAATAAGTTGCTGATGTGATGAATGAGTTATAGAGAAAAGTTTAGGATTATAATGATGATCCGTATTGTCTGTATATTACGTATGCATTAAACTACAAATTTTGGCACCTGCTGCATCTTGCAGACTGTCCCTATGCATAAAATACATACACACGGCGGCTTTATACCCCAGCAATATAAAAATTCATAAAACCAACAGAGTTTCCATTTTCCTGGTGGGGCACACCCAAAAAAAAGTCTGGTGCCAGAAACTTTTATATCATCTCTAAAAGGTAGTCAATATCTACTTGTAAAGTAGTCAATGTCTGGGGAGAAGCAGACCGTACCTATTTTTTATTGTAAGAGGAGGGGTTAGTCTCGTATAGATAATTATGCATACAATATTTCATTTCGATTAGATAATGGGAAGTTGGTTTTTCAAAGTGGTAAAAGGTCCCAATGTATGGGTCAAACAAGCAAACACGTGAAGTTAATATAAAGGATTTAATAAGTGAACTGTAAAAAACTTCGTTTTTTAAAAATCATTTATAATTTTTTATGATGATAGTAAGTCCATAAAATAGCAGAACATTGACCAGTGTTCTAGATACTTAATATGTGAAGTATGTGAGGATTAAAAATTTAAGAAACTTTTGAATCAATATGGATTAAACAAACTTTTTACTAAATTTTTAAATTAAATGATTTCTTTATATAAACTAAAAAGTTAAAGTTCGTTTTTCTACATAAAATTTTTAAAAAATCTTTAAAGTTTTAATTGATTTTATTCTATAATTCACTCAATCAATCTGAAAATGTAATTATGTGTAAAGTCTGCTGCAACAAATAAACCCACCAAATTTCAACTCGATTGAGTATTGAAAATATAAGCTATTTTCGAATCAATATGGAATAAACAAATAATTTATTTATTTTTAAATTAAAAATTGATTGTCGCTTTTTCTAAAGAAACCAAAAATTGACGGTTTGTTTTTTTACATAAAATTTTTAAGTTTTCTTGATTTTATTCTATAATTCACTCAAAGTTTGTGCAATCAATCTGAAAATGTAATAGAATGTAAAGTCCGCCGAGAAAAATAACCCACCAAAATTTCAACCCAATAGGATAACGGAAAGTTGATTTTTTTTTATTGCTATAAGGTCCCAACGTATGGCTCAAGCTGCAAGATTAAAAGCAAATTGAAAGAAATTAGCAACTTCTGCTGTGCAAAATGCCAAGAAAAAAATCTTGTGAGTCCTGTTGTGCTGCAACAAATATCACTGGAAAGGGACAGAATTTGGAATGTGTTAACAGATTCTTCTACCTGGGGGATATGATTGCAGCAGGGGATGGTGCATGGCCAAAGTTCAGGGAGTTAACTTTAAGAAGAGCATTGCTGAAAGTTAAAGACAGTGTAGGTATATGGTAGTGAGAACAGAATTTGCAACATATGGAAAAAAGCAGATCCAGTGGATGTCTGGTGTAAGTTTCAAGAACTGAAGTACCAAACTGTATGGGCGACTAGCTATGGTTGCAGATGTTGTGAGCCATGGTCGGCTGAGATAATTGGCTAACCGTGTGTAGAGACTCTGAGATGGCTGGAACAGGGACAGGTGCAAGAAGTCCTGGAGAGAATGTGTCAGCCATGAATTGTGCAGTCTGGGCCTTAGCGCCAAACTGGCGCAGGATAGAGCTGAACGGAGGCACCAAATCGCAAGTACAGAAAAATAGACGTGAAACCAGAAAAAAAGAACTATAATTATTAAATTGATTCGGTGACTGTTTTATAAGGATTTATTTTATAAGTTTTCATTGGTTATTACAAGTGTTTTAAGCAAATTCTAATAAAACAAAAATTTATCAACAAAAATGTATTTCAATTGTTTTTTAAACACTCAAAAAAAAATTGTTCAAGAAAAATTTATGTTTAAGCTTCTTTTAAGACTCAAACAAATGTTTTATGGTCTGCCTCTACCATAACCCATGGGGCCTCTCATTCTGAATCCAAATGCACTAGAATGTTGACCACCACCAAGTGTTACAAACTTTTGTCCAGGGGAACTTTGTAGATTTGTTAGAGGCTGTCCAAATGGTCGAGGCCCTTCAAAATCTCCAAGCAAGCTGCTCTGCCGACTTATGGGAGTCCCATGAACTTCTTTCTTGACCAAATTTTGGCTACCTCTTAAACTTGGATCAAAATAGTTGGTGGAAGTGGTGTCGGGGTAGTCAAATGGCTGATCTTGATTAAATCCATATTCATCATTGCTAGAAAAATTTGAAAAAGTTGAGTAAGGACTTGGTAGATCCATCAACCTCTGAGTACTTCTTCCAGCAGAATGGTCAAATGTAACTCTTGGACTACCAGTAGGAACGAATGCATCCCTTTTTGTACCAGGTGGATCAAAAAAATCTATTTGGGCTCCGGAAGATTCAAATGAGTTTCTTATGGGCAAAGACCTATCGTATGAAAATTTTGAAAAACTGCTTGAACTTCCCCTAATAGAGAAACCACTATCCCTGACACCCCCTGCATTCACTGATTGTTTTGGGAAAGTTGGACTGCCAAATGTAGAATCCCTTTGGTACCTCATATCACCACCACCAACACCACCACTTCGATATCCTCGTGATGAACCCATGCGAGGTGTTCCATAACTTGAAAATAGACTGCTGCCACTTCCCGAGAAGGAAGGATTTGATCCTGAACCCCCCTGTCCACTGAATCTGTTGTTCCACCCCTGGCTGTTTCCTCTGCCTCTTGGAGTGGTGAAACCGGGGATATCTAGCATTCGTCGTTTCTTAGAGGGAGGCCTGGGAAAAATAAAATAATTGATGAGTTTTGCACTAAGAATGATTCAGGCTTATTCCTATCAAGCATTCACGACACAGTTATATTAGATGTAAAAACCAATAGCAAAAACTTGATATTAACAAAAAATCTCTAAGATCACATCAAGAATATAGTATAAGAAAATATTGTCGTGTCTACTCTACAATTAACAACTTTAGGACTAACGATTTATAACATTAACATAAAAGGTATTATCTGAACAATTTTGAGGTCATTTGGTCTGATGTCTGAGTTATTAAGCTTAACTGCTTCGATATGTTTATTAATAATCTAATTTTCCATCATTCTTGGTTAGAGAACTTGCTGTTTTCTTGGACTGTGTATATGAATATTGGTCATACAACACAAATGTGTTTCATGAAGTTACAACAGATACAGCCTTTGCAACATACCTTCATATTTATGCTATGTAAAAATATAAACTTATAATCTTTTAAGTTCTTTTGAAGCTCGATTGTTGCAACTGTTCAGGCTACAAAAATATCTCAACTCATTGTGTTTAATCCGCCTTACTTGTGATGAAAATACACTACTAGAATACTGCTTGAGCTGATTCTTAGCAACATCTTGGCCCATTTTTACAGGCCAAAAATCCCTATTGCTTGGCACAATAACATTGTCCGGCCGTTTGAAAACCCTAAAATCCAGGCCTGGCCAGTACTCTAGTACTATACCACATCAGTCCCATATTCTGTGAACTCCACTGTAGGGGATCATTTGATTGAGTTCAATTGGTTACATGAAATTAATTGCGTCTAATTCGTGTAATGACATGGCTTTCATATCTGGTATTGACCAGGATTTTATGGGTAAAAATAATAAAATCACTGTCTCCAATCTTCATACCCACCGGCTGTGTCCAGATTGCCAAGGATAAATTGTCTGCAGTTGCTAACCTAAGATTCTGGAATTGTTTTTTCCAGAAGTCAGGTTCTCAGTTGTAATTGTCAGCTTAAGAAAAACTAAAAATGCCAATATTTCGTTGAAAACCACTGATGGATTTAGGCCATTTTCAAGATCATCAAACTTTCATTTCATATTTGCGGCATGTCGAAGTCCTCAACGGGGAACTTTAGTGTTAGTGTAAAGCTAGTGTATTATAGACAGGGGATGAACAAAAATTCATAAATGGATGATCCCAAAGTAAAAATAAAAAATTCAATATATAAACCATAATTGAAGATAATAATGTTGCAGCAACAACTGATGTTGATAAAATTAATAAAAATCAGAGTATAATAAATTTCAACTAACTCTCCATCTTCCGATTTGAACCTAAATACTGCAGCATGCTTAGAAGACATTGTTCCAACCAATCGTACAAGCCTTTCATCCAGCTCCTCTCTGTTCTCTAAGCTATCCGGATCAGCTGCTGCTTTAGTTACAAGGTTTTCTAGTGCAGGCCGAAGGGCAACAATCTTGGCCGCCACATTAGGATCCATGGCTAAGTTTATCCTGGATGTGGTTAAAAAGATGAATTTCTAAAATGATTTAGTTTTTGATTGTATTACTACAAGCTCATGACAATGGATGTATAAGTAAATTAAACATTTCAAGCTTGATATATTAAGAAACTACAAAATAACTAGGTTTTGATTAGTGCAAAAGCCTGTGTTTTTTAAACATCTGGCTCACATAGTTATATAATAATCAAATAACACCCATACTAGATCCTCCAATCTACCCAATAACCAACAGGTAAGCTGACACACACATGTCTATTGTGTTCACAATAACCAACAGGTAAGCTTCCATAGCTTATGATGCAAAAGGATGGGCTCAAGTGAGAAAAAAAAGAAAATTTATATTTGTAATAATACAACTACAGGAATTAATTTGACACTTCTAGGCAACTAATTAACAAATAAAGAAAGTTATATGCCACTGCCATTGATTAAATGTTTTAGATGTCGGAAACCTGCTAGACTGCTTGTTTATTTATAGGTATGTGCTGTGCACTGTAGATATAATTATGATATCTACACGTGGTGAATGTGGACCTAGTTAATGAATGTGAGTATTCTACAAAGAGTTTTTGAGCATGAGCTGGGAAATTATATAAGTAGATATAAAATATGTTTTAAAAGAAATGAAATAATTAAAACAGTGTTGATTTGATTAGAATCCTATTTGAGATTATAACAATCCTTTTGTTAAGATTATAGTAAAAAACATTTTACTATTGAGATTTCATAACAAAACATTTTATTGTTGAGATAATACAGTATCATAACCACCTTAACCACTTTCCCTTTCATTTACACCTAACAACAATTAGTAAACATCTAAAATGAACTGAACAATTATAAAAACAAACAAACCATCCATCGAGAACCACAACTTCTCCATTGTACTTTACAGATCTTGATGCAAACAGAAGAAGCTGTAAAGGACTGACCATGCTCATTTGTTTGCATGAGACTGCACGAGTTCTGATCTGTTAAGATTTACAATTTTTCAGTAGAATGCAACAAAAAACTCGCACACTAAAATTAATTACAGGAAATTTTTAACAGAGGCAAGTAAGAATATTATAAAAGTAAACATTTTGGCCTTTGTTGCTTTTTCACTTAATTATTCAAAATGAAAACAATTTGGATTATCAGATTCTTAAAATACGTTAATAAAAACCAGTAAAATTTTCATCAAAAGTCTATAATACAACACACCTTTTCACTGAATATAAAGAAGGGTAAAGGAAAATCAATATCTCTATTCGAACAATTGACTGATGATTTGTGAACGAGAGCTGGCTTGTTGTCCATTGTCAGTACTTTTCTTTTCTCTTTATGGAAGCAGACATTTGGGTAAAAACCCAAACCCAGTATGGTGGTTAGCTGCAAGAAAACAAAATATTAACACTAGCTAATATAATTTCTACTCTTCTACACCAAGGGTTTTTTATATTTGGGTAAAAAGTGTAGTAGGTAGGAAATACCAAGATAGTTCTTATTGCAGATCATCATTTCATTTTTCTTGTTTTTTCTTATAATAAAGTTATTGGCTTAAATCTCGAAGCAGTTACTGAAGACATTTTTTTATATAAAAACTGAAGACATTTTTTTATATAAAAACTGAAGACATTTTTTTATATAAAAACTCAAGTTGAGATAAAGCCTAAAAAATAAATTATAATTCTAAATCTGATATGATTTAATTGGAATGAAGACAATATCCCACCACATCCAGACTTTGACTTTCTCCTCTGAAATGATACTTCTCAGGAGCAAAACATTCCTCAGGAAATCCAGCATTTATAAGTATACCACAGAGTTGATTCTGAAAATATTTACAGTATTTAATTATGCAAAGTAATTAAATCTCATAATAAAAAGTGTATCCAATCAAGTGATTGCAGATTTGATCTTAATGACATTTCCTATTCACAAGGATAATTTCAACTTTTTGTTCAAGTAGAGATGAAAAAAAAATTGATAGCAACATGCAAAAAGCAGCATTTAAATAAAACTAAGTCAAACTTTATTAATTGCACATCTGACTATCTAATGGATTTCAACAAACAAAATTTAATTTCCAACCTTTGCTTCATAGGTCATTCTCAAGATCTGAGGACTAAGAGATTTTGTTTCACAGAAATTCAATTCACTAGCTTCTCCATGCATTCTGAAATAATACAAATATTGAAAATAAAATAAAACAAAATAAATAAATTCATTTAGAATATATCAAATGAAATAAACTTATTTCAAAATAAATAAGTTCATTTAGAACATATCAAAATAAATAAAATAAAATTGTCATTTATGGTATTGAAGATAACCATTCATGTATAATGCTAAGGCTGTACCGATATGACTTTTTGCCGATTGTGCAGATACCGCGTATAGCCGATTATTAAAATTGCCGATACCGATTACGATGCCGATTATTTTATACTATGAAAATGCTTCATCCGAAACATACCGCCATAATACAAGCGCGTGTTTTCCTGCTTGCATGCGCTAGCCGTGATAGTGATAATTCAACCAACGTTCACACAACCATAGAACAATAATTATTTATTAAAAATCCAGAAAATTTTGTCAAGTCATTCAATGTTGAAACTAATTATAGTATTGAAAAGAATAAAATAATAATCCAGTAGTTAATTCTAAACTAATAAAAATACAAAATGGATAAAAATTTATATTGAAGATAGCTACAGTTCAAGAGTTAATAAAATAATCAAAGCCAAGTTGAGGTAAGTTATATTTAAGGAATAATAACATTTCTCCCTTCTCGGCGAGCAACGATCCACGCCGATCCGAAAAAATTTCTCCAGCACCTTTGAAGAGCTGCTCACTTGGCACGCTGGTGCAGATAAATAGCGTCTAGCTAGCTTCGCTAAATAGGGATACTGAAACCTGTGAAGGTTCCACCAACTATACATGTCTTCCTCACGTGGCAAATAATATACGAACCAATTTTTACAAAATTTTTAATCGGCGCCGATTATTTTTGCCGATAACCGATTATGCCGATATGTCAATAATCGGCGCCGATTAATCGGGCCCAGCCTTATATAATACCACTTTAGAAGCATTGTGACAGTTACAATACCATCCTCATAATCATAGGATAATATTTCTGGCTCACCAATAAGCCACCCCTTTTATGCTAATAGGATTCAGCCTGGGTAAGCCACAAACCAGTAAAAAAAAGATGACACTATAAACATAAATAGAAATACTTTTCGAATAAATTTATTTTTTGTCCAGCTATGGCACACTATTTATTCATCAACTCTGTTACTGAGAAAAGGTTTTAAATAACTCAGTTGTAGACTTAAAACTGCGACTAAAGATTGAAGCCAATCGAATTGAATAAGCTACTTTTCTTCTACCAATCCTAATTTGGATAACATCAGTTTTATTTTATTATTCCAAATGACAGCAATTATAAACATCAGATTTAATAACTTATTTCATATATGCCACATTTACCATTTCATTACCAACCTGACTTCACTCCAAGACTGGAAAGCATTGAGAAGAGCACAGTGATCACTGAACCTGTCTCCTGACATGTTTTTGTGAACCCACTCCAACCTTCTTCTGTCCAGAGGAACAACAAAAGGTTCCGAGAGGGTCGAACTTGCAGCTACCGTACATGCAGCATCACCGCACCTGAAAAAAATATTCATTTAAGCTACTTACATAATGATATGAACTACACAAAGGCAACATAACATGCCCAGCATATTTATTTTTATTAAATATTTATAATGAGTATATTCATGAGTATGTCTCACCTGAACACACAAGCAAAGATTATCATCTTTCCAAGCCTTGGCTCGATTGGCATTCTTGCAAGTATGCGACCCAGTCCGGTCAGTTCACTCTCTTTGTCAAGAGCTCTCATTTCTGATAATACACACAAATTATGTTATATTTTAAATTTGAAATTTTATTATTAATAAGATTCTGCGTCCCGTTATTTTTTTGAAATGATATGATACGACTTCTGAAATTTGCCTCGAACAAAACGATATGATACGAGACGCCTCGAATAACAACGAGACAAATCCAATACGATACCTGGATCTCGAATGAAATGTCTACTGTGGAAATTTTGCCTCAAATAAAACGAGATAACGATGTGCACACTACAGTTGGCACACACATACTCACATACAACCAAGAATATCATCAAGATTATAAAGATATATCTTAGATGAGCTACTATTACAGTCAATTACGGATATCGAAAAACTAAAATAATCATTCCAATTCTATATAACAAATTTGACAAAATAAGTTTATCAAACAGACTAAACTAAAACATAAACATAGAATGATAAGGGCAAGCATAAGCACTCAAACATTACTCATTACATTACTAGTAGAGATCGGAATCGAACCCTAATTTAAGAGTTCGTGTTCGGTTCGGTAGTGGCTATAGTTCGGGTTCGGTTGTGGTTACAGTTCGGGTTCGGTAGTTGTTAAAGTTCGGGTTCGGTTCGGTAGTGCTTACAGTTCAAGTTCGGTTCGCTAGTTGTTAAAGTTCGGGTTTGGTTTGGGATAGCTATGGCTCGAGCTAGATTCGATGATAATTGCATTAAAAAATAATCAGTTTATTAATTCAAGACATTTAAAAAAATTAAGGTTCCATATTGTATTTAAAAAAAAATTACATTTTTAATGTTTCTGTACTCATTCGAGCTCTTCGCTCACTCAGTCATGTTGCTGACACTAAGCGTGCCTTTCCTTCTGTAACAAACGTTTCCAGCTTTTGCTTGCTCCATTTAGAACCGTTTGCTAACTTATTAGTATTTGCCATATTATTTAAGTTGTTCTATATAATAAATACAACAAACAACAAAATAGGTAATTCAAGCAACACGACCGCACGGTGTAATAAGCTACGCGAGAAAGAAAGTAAACATAACAACAAAGATGTGCATAGGCTTCCATAAGTCTAACAATAACAGCGATATTAAATACAGAAAACAAAATAACGATTTTTATTTCAAGAATATTTCATAGTCATAATTTAAATTTAAAAAAATAGGTTCGATGAATTTAGCATGGGTTCGTTCGGGTTCGGTTCGTTCCGAGCGAAACAGAGTTCGGGTTCGGTTCGGTCAACAACTAAGTTCGGGTTCGGTAAAAAGTAGGGTTCGAGTTCGGTTCGATTCCCATCTCTAATTACTAGTCATTACTCATTATTCTCATTAATAATAATAGTCATCGATGTCAGCCAGTTCGCATATTTCTAAATGGTAGTATGCAGAGGTCGACTAGCAGCTTAAGAGGGGCATGGCTTAAGGCTCTGCTTTAGATATCTTTGATTACTATTCTCAATGTGGCACTAAAAAAAGCTATATAACTTATAGAATAAATTGCAAATATTCACAGTTGTGACAATCGTTAATTAAATATGTATGACTTTCGTTATTTATTGAAAAATATTTTTTTTAACTCTCGGAATTTGTTTCGAAACTTTTATACGAGAACAAAATTTAAGTCTCGCTACTTTATTTCGATATGAGACTTCCCCGCAGGCTGTATCGTTTAAATAACGATACGGGATCTCCACCAACTATTTAAAACTATTAATCACAACTTATTTAAAACAGAACTCTGCATATCACAACTTCATTAAGAAAATTTTGAACCAACCTCTAAGAAGGGCCTCTGCCTCGATAACTGCATCAATTGGTGGAGGCTGGAGAGCTTTGGAAAGGAACCAGCCAATGGGACCCAGTCTGAGAAGTTTGATTGACAAGCATAGCTCATGGAGAGGACTTCTCAGGATTTCAGGACAACCATATTCGTCCAATCTGAGATTGAAAGATTTAACTAAATTAATTCTAAAAAGCTGATAATTCAATATTAAAACGGTTAACCTGCTGAACTAAAAATTTTAGTTTGTCGATAAGATGACCCTAATTGTAAAAGGTGTTTTTTATTTATTAAAAAGTTTGTTTCACCCTAATTAAACTGGGACTGAAGGCTGGATGTCTCATAATGATTGCTGTTTCAAAATTTCAACCCACCAAATTGTAGTAATCGATCCTTACAGACAAAGGGAATCAAAACAAACAAACTACCTCCGCAACTGTTGTCAAATACATCACCCTCACCCACCTGTTATATCTTTCCCTAGAGCAGAGGTAGTAGCAGAAACCGGGCCGAACCCTGCCAGCCCTGCCTTTTCTCTGTTCCAGGTTTGTCTTTGAGCACCACACTGTGGCATAATTTGTCATGTTGTTGTGGGAGGTAAACATCTTCACTTTAGCTCTGAAAACAATTCAATATAAACTTAAAATATGTTTCATTTCAATCCTATTGTTTATAACACAAATACAACAATTTAAGCTAACTTGCAAAAGTCAATGACAAATACAACGTCATCGATGGTGATGCTCGACTCTGCAATGTTTGTCGATAAGATGACCTATTTAGTAAAATTAAAAATCAGAATCAATTTAATTATCTTCATAATTTGAAATCCTAATTAATCACCTCACAGGAGCCTAGGATAAATATCTCTCCACACAATCCTTTTTTATTATAAATTTCTTGCATTTTTTCAATAGCCTTCTAAACATCATCTTTCACAAAATATTTTGTACTGTATATATAAACTTTTTTCTAGTTTTTTAAGATAGGTTCGTATTCAAAACAAAACTGCAAACACAAATAGCAGTCCCATAATGAGCGCTAGCAAGAACACTCATGCAAGATATCGTAAGTGTCGATATGGTCTGGGGAATGGGGATAGTGTCCAAATTTTTATAAATAACTAGTCTTAAATATCAATTAGATTCTTTCTCATAATCTACCATCATAATCATCACCACTAATGTTTACCTTGGTGACTCCAGGAGGTGCAGGTCTGAAAACTTTATGTTGGTCTTCTCTCGGTACTTGCGAGTGAAGAGGAAGCAGCATGTACTTCGGGCCACCTGGTGAAGCAAAGAATAAGTTAATTCAACAATCCTATTTATAGTTGTTGTAATATAAATATCACCATCAGTATAGCAAAATAAAGCAGCTACATGAAAAAGTTTTTAATTGCTTAATAGTTTATAACAATAAATAAAATATTTAAAAAAAACAAATGAAACAAGCATTTAAAAATTTCAGTCCAAGATTTCATGATCTTAATTTTGATCACAATCTTCCCACACTCTGGTGCAAATACCAACCAATGAAAGAATGTTGTGACAAATATCTATGCATAGCAAATATGATGTTCCATCCTGATAAGAATACTAATATGGCTCCTTCGACTTGAAGTGATGAAATGTGAATAATCAGTGCCTGAACAATACAACAGAAAACAATGTTTTTAAAATCAAGAATATTAGAAAATACTAATAATCTAATTAAATAAATAATTAATTGATCAAAAATCAAAATTAAGACAAGCCTCCACAAGTTCAAAACTGTGTTCTTTTTCGCTCATTTGGGCAACAACTCTTCTTGTTCTTTCACTGTAATCTCTACTCACAAGCAAGTTGCAATTTTCCTAAAAAAAAGATTGACATAAAAAAAAACTAACTTTTAAAGTTAAAAAAAAGTGTGCTAGTGCAAGTTAGATCTTCAAGTATCTACTTATATATAACCACTTACAGTATCTACTTATTTATAAACATATATTTAAACACTACTTATAAGTATAATCTTCCAGTATCTACTTATTTATATACATATATCTAAACACTACTTATATAATATCCCGGCCTCACTCACTCAATCACCGTACATGTAAATAAACAAGCAGTCTAGAAACGTGGTTGGTTTTTGACATCTAAAATATTAAATCATAGCAGTATCATTTTCGTTATTTGTTATTTATGGTGCCTAGAAGCACCTGTTGCTTATTTTAACATGCATGTAGTATTCGTGAGAAAGCTCAACCGTTGATTATTGGTAGAGCTGGGCCCGATTAATCGGCGCACACATAATCGGGCCGATTATTGCCGTAATCGGCAAGGCAAAAAATAATCGGTGCCGATTAAACTTATTAATTATTTTCTTACTTTTAGAATATGTAACCATAACAACCTAAAAGTTCGACAATAAAATACACGTGTTTCATTTTTTTGTCAACAACAAACTTCCGTAAGTCAAAATGGCTAACAATGGTTGGGTCTAATTATGAAGCGATGAACAAAACGTGAATTCTTTTGACGCTCACTTGTTCACTGGCTAAAGTTATCAAACTTAGTCTTTGTTATTAATAATTTTTATATATAAATGACTTGAAATAAAGAAACAAAATTTTCTGGATTTTTAGTAAATAATTATTATTCTATGGTTGTGTGATCGTTGGTATTGTATTATTTATGGCAGTATGTTTCGGAACAAACATTTTCAATAAAGAAATAGTAATTATAAAATAATTTGTGTCATAATCGGTATCGGCAATTTTAATAATCGGCTATACTCGGTATCGGCATAATCATCAAAAAGCCATATCAGAACAGCTCTTTATTGGGTAGATTTGAGGTGTCATTTGATTATTCAATAACTATAATTATGCAGCCAGATGTTTAAAAAACACTATGCCTGCTTGCAAAACCTAGTATATTATATTTGAGTGGTCGTGCAAATTAGATCTTCAAGTATACAAAATATTTTAATTTAATTAACTGGCTTTTTAAGGTTTGATACATATAAATAATAGCTATAAATATTCACAATGCAAAACATTTTATTTTGCCTAAAAATATTTCTACTTATCAATCAATCAGAACACCTGATTTCTTCATATCAATAGATTTGCCAGTCATGAGAGCAATAAACTAAAAAACACACAAGAAGAATAAATATCACATACTTCTTTATCATCTTTATCACCAGTGGCATCATCATCATCATCACCTCTCTTCTTCCTATCAGCAGGAGGAGTAAAATTGATTGTCTCTACGACATCTTCTAAGAAGAATTCTGTATATTAGAAAAGTGAGATTAATTAAGACAGAACATTGAAAAAAATAATTGACACAAAATATTTATTTATTACAAAAAATAAACATATTAAAATATAATTCCAAACCATAAACCACATAGCAAATATAATATTACTAGAGTTAGCCCGTTAAAAAATACCATCATATATTAATTTGTGATTGCAGCGCCACTTTTTTATCTTTAGGACTGACAGTGTACTCATTTTATAAACTGCTGACCATATATAGATTATTGAACATAAATTTATAAAATAATGTATACATCATAAATTCTTATTTACAGTCCAGTTTCCATACATTGTATTATAATAATAACAGTTGTAAACATTCATTGCACACAAAATAAAGATCGCTTTCGGCTAAATTCCTAACTGGACTCGAAACAGAGAGGCTTTTAAAACACATTTTGAAAGTTGACATAGAAAATTATGTAGATAGATTGCTCAAACTGTTTCATTTCATTAGTCTAGATTAGTGAAAATCGCAACTTCTAAACGTTTGCTTCCATGCAACTGCAAGGAGGAGGTGGCCAGCAACTAGTCAACCCTTAGAAAGCTGAAACCAGCAATTCAGTGCCAAGACAAATAAAATCACAAATATCGATCAAATAGAATCAGCGGAATGATCAGAGATTTGAATTAGATCAGCCTTGATGACTGGTAGAAGATTGAATCTGATAATTTCCAGATTATTTATTGAGCCATTCTCAAAACTTTCCAGAGCTCTTGTCTTTTGATGATATTCGTATCATGCAACTTGTGCATATGTATGTTTATATCACCTACATATGACTATTACATAGCAGTCGAATGCAGCAACTATCTCCAAAATATAAAAAAAACTTAAAGAAAAAAATTTGATATCATTCTTGATCTAGTGATGATAAGAGATTAACTATTTCTAGGATTCACCAATAAGTTGACAACAAGCCTCTGAAATGTTGTCGACAGATTGTTGATGTTGGTTTCACATAAATGGTGTTTTATTTGCATTCTAACATTGTAACCCCATCTTCTCCCATAACTCTTTTAGTATTAATACAACAATAACAAAATAACACAATTATTTTCTGAGCAACCTATCCAGATTAAATAATTAATAGAAATAATATTAAAAACAAATAATAAATAATTATTATTATGAGAACTAATAAATAAAACAAAATAATAATAATAATAAATAAGAAAAATTTGATTTCTAAAGCCCCATTGCCAACCTTGAACAGGATGAACTCTTCCGCTGACCTCAACAAGGGTGCACCCGCCAAAATACTCCTGGAAAGCAGTAGTGTCGATGGTGGCAGACATGAGGATGACACGAAGGTGAGGGAAGTGGGTCACCATGTCTCTCAACAGTATCAGTAGGAAGTCAGTCTTTTTTCAATACAGACATTAATTAAAAATTAATACAATTAATTTATAATGAATAAAATAAGAAATAAAATTATTTAAGGAATTTAAGGAATTGAGATATAAATGAGAATAATTAAGCAATTTATTAATATGCATAAGCTATTTTACTCATTAAATATATGATATGATAAGTTGTGCTGTAAAAATTTCCTTTTATTTTTTAAATATCCCTTTTCCATGCTAGGCTAGTAATAACAACTAATTGTTTAAATACACAAATATTTGAATGATTTTTTTTAAAGAACCAAATGTCTTACATTAATGTCTCTTTCGTGTATTTCATCAACAATTACATGAGATACCCCTCTTAATCCTGATTCAAGCTTTCTGAGTAAAGTACCTTAGAAAAATATTTAACATAAAATAATTATTAAGAAATAAGTTTAGATATAAGTAGTCTCATAATGACACTCAATTAAATATTTCTAATTCAACAAAATAAATAAACAAATGAATGCACTTCTAACCAACAGTACAGTAGAGCAGAGATCCATAAGGTCTTGGAAGTACAGTTTCAAATCTAACACTGTAACCGGTCGAGTTTCCGAGTGTCTCACATCTCTCCTCCGCCACTCTCTCCGATATGGAAACAGCACTTATTCTACGAGGCTGAAAATTAAATTGTTACGAAAATGTGCAATTAAACTTTATGTTTGATTTGCCATGATTGACTTAATTTATCAAACTATACACAGTAATTAAAAAAAGATGAAATAAAAAAAGATCTGAATATATTGTGATGCAACAGAAAGTCATTGGCATTTGTGTTAATAAATAATAAAACAAAAATGAAATGCAGATGAAACAACTGAAAATCAATAATACCTGTGTAATAACGATATTACAATGAGCCCCCTGCTGCTGATTGATGAACTCATCAAGAATATACTGAGGAACCTGTGTGGTTTTACCACTTCCAGTTTCACCTTTGATCAGAACCACAGGAAAATTTCTAATGGCTTCAAGAACAACTTCTTTCATTTGAAAGATGGGCAGCTTCATTCTCTCTTCTTGTGACTAATTCAGTTTTAAATAGAGTTATGAATGTCAATAAAATAGCTAAAAAATTTTACTTAATTCCAGATCCATTCATAAAATAGGAAAAAAAGATTGTTTAAACCAATGAACAAAAATAAGGTTGATGCTCATTCAAAAATATTGCAAATTTAAAACTGAGATCTCGGGACTGCTTCCGTGTTGACATGATTTTTACGATATGCCAGCTGCATGGAAGTGTCAAGAGAAGCATCTCGTTTCATAAAAACATGTGAAACATCATTTGCTTTATCCAGACAACATCTCAATACTACTCTATCATAAGCATGGTACAAGAAGATCGCAACACTCTTGCACCAATGCTTTTCAACATGATTCCAGGAATTGCAACATGGGGTCTAAATTAGTATGTACACTATTGTACACAGCAATGGAAAGTCAATTGAATAATTTTGTTTATAACCCACTCTTGTACAGCAAAATCAGCCTAATATAATCTTAAAATTCACAGTAATTGACTTTGTTTTGAGTGTAATTCGCTAGAACTCATTTCAAGTCTATATATTCAAATTGCTTGTCGTAAAGTATTTCAGTAAGTTCAGCCAGCTTTAATGCTCACCTTCTGATAGGATACATTGTCAAGATCACAAGATGAACGATACAAATCATTGCTTATTTC
The DNA here is from genome assembly GCA_963978895.1 of Erpobdella octoculata. Taxonomy (NCBI): domain Eukaryota; kingdom Metazoa; phylum Annelida; class Clitellata; order Hirudinida; family Erpobdellidae; genus Erpobdella; species Erpobdella octoculata. Next base: position 23,916,451 of record OZ022238.1, on the reverse strand, counting down.
CTCCATGCTAGCCTGCAATAGAAATTTGGAAAATAATAATAATAAGACATATTATTGATACTGGCATTGCCAATCAATCAATGATGTTTTTAAATTAATATATAATATAAAAAATATATTCAAATAAAGAAGATTAATCTGATAATGCTAGAGATCCAATACTAGAAACAACCCACATAAAACCCAGCCCAACATGCTTACTGAAGCTAGTGGTCCATCATCAATGTTGCATGACACCCATGGATTCCAATTTGGTTGTGGAGGACACCAAGAAATTACCCCTGCTCCTTTGATATTTTGAACCTCACTACCAACTCCAGCTGATAATGAATCACTTGCTTCAAAGCTTTCACTGTTGCCACCATCATTTATGGTACTATTGATGAGGTAATCTTCAGCATTGCAGAGAAGAGAAACAGGCTCATCTTTCGAGCCCGACCCTGGTTGAGGAAAGTTCGGGAAAATGTTGAAACTTTCAAGCAGCTCAGTTGTTTCAGAATTGATTCCTTCATCAAGAATAACCTCGTAAGGTGGCAGCTATCAAGTAAAAGTTGAAAGCAAAATAATCAAATTAAATATACAATCATACATAATAATAAATAAAAGAAAAAAAAATATAAATTCAATAAAATAGAACCAAATCCAGATTGATCAAATTAAAGACTCTTTATTGACAACTAACACAAATCTCCTTTGACTTCTTCACCCCACTGTATGGTTCAACAACCTTCATGTGAAACAGCTGACGAATTAAAGAGAGAGCACAAGATTTTGAAGCAATTTGTTTATTTGAGCCATGCTCCCTTGCTGAAATATCTGGAAGTTTTAAAATGAATTATTTAAAATGAATCAAGCACACAAAATACTAAACACAATTAAAGCAAAATAACTTAATTCCAATGTTTTTACATTTTATAAGTACTTTTGTATTTCTAAATATGACTGGGCTTTTTTGTATGGCCATGAATTAGAAAATACATAGATTGTAACAAGTAAAGATGAAAAATAAATAAAAAAAAAAGAAGCTTTTATTTGCCCTTTATCTTAGTCAACGAACTAAAATTTTTGAATCTAAAACAACCATCACGCTCAATCTTGTACATTTTTTATTTCATTCATATGAAATCAAAATTCATAAATTTAACTCGATGTATGGATTAGTTGTTATCTAACCCTAACCCTAACGGACAACTTTGATTAATTTTAATTGATTTAAGGCCTAATTCATGTCTGAAATGTTCAATTCATGTATTGTCATCCAGAATAAAGCTTTCCTGAAAGTTTTAGAGCTCTAGGTGGTCAAAAAGTGGGTGAATTTTTGTTTGTAAGATTTGATCACCACAGACAAACAAACAGAGAGACGAGTGAAGTAAAATAAAAGCATTTAAAAAAAATACAATATGAACCACACAGATGATAGGTCTATGTTTACAGTAAAGAAAAAGAGTTTGCAAGAGAGTACTGTTAAAGTCATCTAGAGTGGACCCCTCAAGATCGGCTGCTGAGCAACAGACATTTTTGCTCGGAATGGAATTTCTTAAATCCGTATCTGGTCTATAATAGATTCTCCGAAGAACGGACAGACCCGAGAAGCGAATACTTTTTCTCTTCCCCGAGGATGTCTGCTCTTCAGGACTGTATTTGCTTTAAGTTCTACATTTAAAAATCATTTCACACACAAAAAATAACTTTTATTAAATAATAATAATAAATAATTATACTTGTCTCATAAAAAATGGTGAAAAAATTATTTAAAAAGCATTTAAAAGCTGTCTTACTTGTTCTTGCTGATGGAACATAGAAGGACATTTCTGCTATAAAACTCCTGAAAATTTTATTTATTGTAAGCACAGATGAATATTTTCATTGCAAAATAATTTAAGTATTTTATAATTTCATTATTTTGTTGTACCTAGTAAACAACCAATTCTAACCATTTAAAAGAAAAAGAAATAGTTGGATGATGAGATACAATTACAACTCATCATAATAATACTAATATTTATATTTACGCTCATCACTGACTCACTCTCGCTCGCTTTTTACTATGTTTAAAATTTATTTAAATTTTTATATTTAAACATTTTTATACTTTACTACAATATTACTATATGTATTGTCAAAGCAATTAAATAACTGTTTATTTCTAATTTGCTTATATATGGCACTGAGTGTCCAATCTGTAATAATAATGTTTTTTAATAAAAAGCATTTTCCCCTACACATTGTACACTTCGTCGGCTTAGGTTTTTCTTACAATTGATGGATGGCAGTTGAAAAAAACTAAAAAGTAGAAAATAATTAAATAATATTTTAAATTTAATGTGCTAAGGTTTTCATTATATATGCTGGATTGCCATCTAGCAAAAAAATCAAACTATCTATTTCATATATGTACATTCTTCTGAAATTTTATAAAAATAAATTATGATTAAAATTATATTCGCTAGATTGCTATCTAGCAAAAAAACAATTAAATAATAATTTTAATTTAGTGGGCACCTTAGTCGCCTTATGACTACCTAGTTTAAAAAATTATAAAAGTGTTACCTTTTTTATTATAGAAGTAATTGTATTATAGCATGAAATCAACCAAATAATTGTATTACAACATCAGGTGAAAAATAAATAAAATAATTAAATATTTAAACAGAAATTTATTAAATGCAAAGTTATTGTGAACATCACAAATGGGCTTTATAAAAAACACACATTACTATCATGGAAAACTCCATCAATAAACAAACCTTTGCAGTCAGCACCATCATGGTGCACATGTTAGAGGAGTCACAGCACCACCTGCACAATGATGATATTGATTGGCCCTGTTGTTGAATTTTTGGAGTTGAACAAAAAAAGTAAAAAAAGAAAAGCCAGATGTAAATAAATAGAGGCAGAAGATAATATTTGCAGCAGAATTAAAAATGCTAGAATATGCATTTGTGTGTTTTCATATCCATGATGTAGATTAAAAATTTTCTAAAAATCTTAGATACAATTAAGATACATAGAGATCTAATATGAATTGGTATTTTTTATTTATATGTCTTTTGCCTTGATTGTAAACTATGAGAAGAGAAATAAGCAGGAATGTAATCAAAACATCAAGTGTTATAATTACTGTATGAATCCTGCATAAGAGAAAAAGAAATGAAACAAAGGAAATAAGAGAAAGAATAAAAATAGTAAAGCAGCAATTTCAGCTGTTTTAAGTAATCTGAAATGTGTTTAAGCACTGGTTCATAACTATTTTGAACAAATGCAAAAACTGCAGAACTGAAAACAGCTAAAATGCTTCATTGTTTATCAGTGATAAAAACAGCTGTATTATGCAACTTTTTTTCATCATCATTGTGCCAATGGTGCTGGTCCTGAAATCACCTTGATTGAATATTACTTAATTATTTTAAAATAACCTAAAAATTCATTAATACTCCAAAGAATAAACTATGGCCAGTCGCCGCACATTAAAACATTCAACCAATAATTTCAAAAATCTGACCTTGAATGATCAGGTCCGACCGAACTATATTTGTAATCTGTTTTGATCTTGTTGACTTGAATATAATGATGGAGTCGTCCCTTGGCATTGTCAATTGTCCAACCACCATGAAGATCAGCTGTAAAGTCTGCCTCTTCTGCCTGGTTTATTAATCAACAATAATTTAAATATAAATAATTATATTATTGAATAAAAATATCCATATATGTTGAATTGTCTAAAAAGTTGATATACATTATCAATAAGCAAGCAATACAAACAGTTTATTCAAACAAGATAATTTTAGATTATGTTGTTGTTGACTGATTGATAACAATGCAGCAGGAAATGATTGAAAATTGTGTAACCTCCTGCAGCAGCTGCTTGTTGTAGCTGACAGCTTTGATGTAATCTTCAGTAACTTCTTGACTGACAACAGGATGTTGTTCTGCACGACCTGAAAAGTTTCAGTTTAAAAAAAGAATCCCTTACTTCTTTTTATCGCTTCTACTTGAAAACATTTTTGTATTTTTTATTAAAAAAAATATTTATCTCATAGTTTTGTTGAATGTTCACAAATTACAGTAAAGTTCCGCTATTCCAAATTTCCTAAATACATTGCACACACATATTTGTCCACAAATCCAATTAAAACTTCTCTGTTTAATTTAAATCAGTGTTGATTTTTTCTTAGTAATTCTTATGGTACTTTGATTAAAATTTGTATTCATTATTATTTCAAAGACTGGCAAAATTTAACTTATTATCATTTTGCAGATAATATCATCCCATGTAGGATTCATGAACCTCTTTTATTCCTTTTATCGGATATAGCCAATTTTATAAACATTAGCCTAGTTTTGGCTAATATGCATGCATGCAGACAAATTGCATTAACCAAAGTTTACTGTAATAACAAAAAAAATGTCTTTGGGAATAATTAAAAGAAAATAATTAAAAAAAAAACAAAAAAATTTTCAACAAACCAAATCTCAAATCTAAATTTTTTGTGGGTTCCAAATCAGTTCTATCCACATCAGGTGTTTCTGAGGCAGTCTAAACAAAAATTGGAATAAAATTATAAATTATTTTTACATCATCATTTTTATGCTAAGCTATATTTAAATAATTTTCGTATAGTAAGCCTTTACACAACCCCAGTCCAGTGAATTTGTAGCAAGAAAAAGTTGGATAGTTCATCAGACTAGAGGCAATTTAAAACTTTGATAAAAGAATGAAGTTAGTTAAGCAAGAAAACTGGGAGTCTTGCTTGTAGTAGCATATGATATTCTTTGCTCGCAAAAAGACTTATTGCTTATATCTGAAAATTCAACATAGAACACAACTTATGCTCCAACTATACAAACTGCAATACCAGTCCTGAATGAATATACTTCACTAGAACTGAAACATGCATAATTATATTTCTATTAAGCATCTGTGTCCCGATATCGTTATCTCGAATCCAATCGAGATTTCAAAACGATACGGGAGATCCCGTATCGCTATTGAAACGATACAGCCTGCGGAAGAAGTCTCGTATCGATATAATTGGCGATACTTAAAATTTCATTCCCGATAAAAATCCCAAAAAAAATATCGGGATTTTTTAAAAATATTTTCCAATAAATAACGAAAGTCATACATATTTAATTAACGATTGTCACAACTGTGAATATTTGCAATTGATTCATCAACATTGATTAATTAATCTACCTATTGACAGAAGTTTATAACTATTATCATCCCCACTTTAAATTCGGTTTTCCAGACAGCCTGTAGCCCCATTATTTACTATTTTTAGTCTGGGAACCGGCAGCAAAAAAGCCACGCTCCTCTTAGGCTGCTAGTCGAGCTCTGCATACTACTGATACTACAAGTCCTACAAGGCAATCGTACTCGCTGACTATTATTATTAATGAGAATAATGAGTAATCTAATAGTAATGATCATTCTATGTTTATGTTTTGGTTTAGTCTGGAATTGGAATGATTATTTTAGTGTTTCGATATCCGTAATTGACCGTAATAGTAGCTCATCTAAGATATATCTTTATAATCTCGATGATATTCTTGGTTGTGTGTGAGTATGTGTGTGCCACCTGTAGTGTGCACGACAGTGCCGTAGCCCGTATCGTCTGCAGCTGGAATTCGAAACTTTCTCAGCCTCTTTCTTGCTATTGCTAACCGCATTCGCCATCGCCTATAAATAAACACGCTGGGTTTTTTTTCACTTTCTTAATTCTTGCATAGAGGCACTTTCTCGTGTTTGTCATCATTATTATCATGCCGCGTCACCGGGGTCAAATCTGGGAGTACTTTGAGGAAGAGACGATCACGCAGAAAGTCAATGACAAGGATGTAGAAGTAAATCTTGCCAGATACAAAGACTGCGAGAAACAATATAATTTTAATTTAATCTTAGTAATCTAGTAATCTCAATCTCAGTAATCTGCAATCTATTTCTATCTCCATTGGTTTTTCCACTTTCACTATTGAATTGCCTAAAAATGTCGTTCTTTTCTTTTGGTGTGCTAGAAGGTTTTCTACTTTTCACTTACTTTAAAAAATAATTTTAATTTTTCTTTTCATCGGCAAGTAAAATCATTTAATTAAATTGATAAACTACCGCATAATGCATACTAAATAAAGTAAATAAATACTTACTATCGGCGGTAGCGTTTTATTTAGAATCTAAATTTAGACAAATAGATGTACCGAAACTAAACAAATGAAACTTATTTCAAGTTGTAAAAAAAAAATTAAATTTGGTAAATTTTTATAAATTTATAAATTTTTTAATATTTATATATTTTTTTCAATGAATTTCTTTAATGTAGTTATTAATATTGTCTGTCGCGTATAGTTCATCATTCTATGTTATCTCTAGGCAATATTTTCACTTCAGTCGAGATCCCGAAATCGTATCGTAATTGTTCGAGGCGTCTCGTATCGTATCGTTTAATTCGAGGCAAATTTAAGAAATCGTATCATATCGTATCGTTCCAAAAAAAATAACGGGACGCAGAAGCTTAATTTCTATACTTGAAACAAAATCTGCTCTTTAGCACCAGTGGACATAATTTAGATCATCACCAATAAAGCGTTTTTTTAAACTGTTGATAGAGCTTGACTTTGCAAAAATTATTTTATTACATAGCAAATAAGCCTGAAAAGTGAATGTCCAAACATTCTTTACCATTTCTTAGTTTCTTTAGTTCAAAATTGCACCACTCCAACTCCTAACATTGTTCGAGTCAATTTAAAAAAGAATTTTTTTTTTATATAAATAAGAAGCTAACCTGAAAGTTAGGTACTTGAGAAGCATCCAGTTCCCCAGTTCTGATGAGATATTGAATCATGTCCCTAGCTGCATTAGACATGGCATCTTTCTTGTTTGTTGAGTTCCCAATAGAAACGTAGTTGTAACCATTAAGTCGGCACTAAATTTAAAATGAATAAATCTTAGCATGCTGCAAATTATATTATTGACCACAATTTTTTAAATAAATATTTCATTTTATTACAGATTCAAAACTAATAAAATTAAAACAATTAAAAAAAAGAAAAGTTTTTAGAAAATAATATTACTCAATATTATTATTCTTGGCTTGCTAAACAAATGCAGCAATGCAGGAAGGCCTGGCAGAAATACAGAAAAAATCTAGCTTAAACATTTTTTGCATATCAATGGGTATGCTTTAAGATTCTAGCAGTGGTATATAAAGTTAAAATACCAAAAAAGTAAAAAATATAAAACCCTAAAGACAAATGGTGATTAAAGATGTCAAGAAAATTCTAAAAATGCCTGAGGTTACCCCATCCACAGGACAGTTAGAAAACTAAGTACCTGTTCGCTTTATCTATATATATATATATAAATTAGATTATGTATGTACGCATGTCCGGATGACTTTTATGCATTGCTACAACACCATTCATCTGATCGTAATGCAATTTTCACACAAGCTTGAGAGGCAATGGGAGGTCTTTGTGAACAAAAAAATGAAATCGGTCACAAAATGAGCGGAGCGGGAACAATATATATATATATATATATATATATATATATATATATATATATATATATATATATATATATATATATATATATATGAAATTATGTGTGTAAGTATGTATGTATGTATGTAAGTATGTAAGTCCTTTATGCATTGCTTCACCATTCATCTGATCGTAATGCAATTTTTACACAAGCTTTAGAGGCAATCGGAGAAGGTTTCTGTGAAAATTTTTAAATCGGTCACAAAATAAGCGGAGCAGGAGAGTGAACGGAAATGGAAACTGCAGAATGAGCGGGAACAAAAGACAAGCGGGAACGAAAAAGCAAACAAAAGCGAAAGAACGACTGGGAAAGGAAAAGCGACCGGGAACGGGAGGGCAAGCGGGAGTGGGAGGGTGACCGGGAGCGGGAAAGTGACCAAGAGCGGGAAAGCGACCGGGAGCAGGAAAGCGGACAAGCGGGAAAGCAACCGGAAGCGGAAAAGCGACAGAGCGGGAAAGAAAATGTGCGTGAAGTAAGCCACCGACGAGTTAGCCACGAAAGTAAAAGGCCTTACTGATGCGTTTTTAAATTCCTACATACACTTTTTTTTATAAATAGGATAAATCATAAGGATTCAAAATATGTCAGTTTCATTTTGACTAGACGATTGGTTTTGGTGTGAAAAAGAAAAACCTTTCCTATAGTAAAAGAGCTTGCTGGTGCGTTTTTAAATTCCTACATACACTTTTTTAATTTTTTTTAAATAGGATAAATCATAAGGATTCAGAATATGTAAGTTTCATTTTTGAAAAAAGAAAAACCTTTCCGCAGGGACTTTAGTATGGGATTTTGGCGTAAACTTCAAAAATCGATGGAAAATAATTTTCTACATACACTTTTTTTTAAATAGGATAAATCATAAGGATTCAGAATATGTAAGTTTCATTTTGACTAGATGATTGGTTTAAGCGTTATAAATTAAAAACGCATCAGCAAGGCCTTTTACTATAGGAAAATTTTCCGTGGCTAACTCGTCGGTGGCTAACTTCACACACCTGGAAAGAGACCGGGAGCAGGAAAGCGACATTGAGTGGGAGAGCAAGCGGGGAAGGAAACGGGAGCGTGAGAAAAAGGATAAAAAACCCTCTAAAATCCCCGGGCAACGTCGAGTACCCCGCTAGAAACTTTATAACTTAGACTTGAAATAGCACAAACCTGCCAGAGCACTGAAAACTGTCAGCATATAGATAGAATTTACCCTAGCCTAGTATATAGGTAATCACTCAGCTGAGATGAGAGATGCAAAGTCACAGTCATTCATCTAACCAATAAAATATACTATGCAGCCACACCATATGCAAATATGGATTGTGCAACACATTTTTAAATAACTGGGTATAAAAACTTAGTCTTTGTTTTGTTTTTATCTAATCTAAATATACTTAGTTATAACATTCAAATTTCATTTTATTAAGAGAATAGAGATAACCTGTCAAATATTACGAATTTTTTAAAATCTCATTATTTTGCGATTGCAGCGCTACTTTTTTTTCTCTAGGACTGACAGTGTACAATTGCGTAATAACTTTCAATAGCACCAAGCACTAATGACTAATAATGTCTCATCTCACCTCACACAAAAAACGTGGCCTCATTTTGTTTCCAGCAGGTTTTACTTCGTAGTTTGGAATAACCTTCTTTTTTCCACACCACGCGTACAAAAACGCTTTAATATCCGACATTGCTAACGAACAATATTTTTAATATATGAATCGTATATTTTAGTTAGCGGTAACCAAGTGAAAACCGATGTGCTATATACTTGTGACTTGAATTAGCTTAGATAAAACATATATCATCGATTTAATATTTGTCAATGATATTTATTATATTTATCATTCCGAAGGGGTATAAACAAAATTTCTAACGATAGAAAGATAGAGAATAGTTTGGTATGACATTTTTTGTATACAATTTTTGTATACATAATTTAAAACATTTGTAATCAAATACTTTATGATCATTTTTATTATAAACTAGCGGGGTACCCGGCGTAGCCCGGAGTTTTTAGAGGTTTTTCTAATACTTGTCTCTCTCGCTCCCGTTACCTTCCCCGCTTGTTTTCCCGTTCCTGCTTGCTCCCGTTCCTGTTCGCTTTCCCGGTCCCGGTCGCTTTCCCGCTCCTGGTAGCTTTCCCGCTCCTGGTAGCTTTCCCGCTCCTGGTAGCTTTCCCGCTCCCGGTCGCTTTCCAGCTTCCGATCGCCTTCCCGCTCCCGGTCACATTCTTTTTCACGCTAGCTCTTTCGTTCTTTGTCGCTTGGTTTTCCGGGGTTTTTAGAGGGTTTTTAGATTGCTTGTCTTTCTCATTCACATTTCCTTCCCCGCTTGCTTTCCCGTTTCCGGTCGCTTTCCCGTTCCCGGGAATGTGACCGGGAACGGAATAGCAACCGGGAGCGGGAGAGAAAGCGGTGAAGGACATGGGAGCCAGAGAAAAACGATAAAACCTCTAAAATAGCGGACATTAGTTGTTTTGTAGCTCTTCGTTGTGCCGATGTCGAAGTGGTGGCGAGCCTGTGAGCCGTTTTTGTGTAATTTGTTTTGTATATAGACTTCTTTTAATAATATAAAAACTCAAAACGAAACAATTGTTTATTAATTCGATCGTTTAGGTCGAAACTTAACATTTGGTGACCCGTGTTGAAAGAAAACAGCATGGAGGGATTTTGTTATTTTGCAAAGAAGCAGAAGACCACTTCGAAAACAATTGCTCCGCAAAATAGACGAATTAGAAGAAACGATGACTGAAACGTCTGACAAATCTCTAATTCAAGTAAAAGTGGAGATGTTGCGAAAGACATAAAAAAAATAGAGGCTCTAGTCTAGATTATAGATCAAGAAATAATGTCAATCATAAATCGCAAGGGATCCGATGATGATCAGGACAAGGAGCTCGAAGCAGTCGAAGAATATGAAATGAAGTACAGAACTACAATAATGAAAGGTGAAGGCATTCTTTACAAACATAATTCAATTCTTCCAGCTGACAGCTTACATAATAGTGGGAGATTTTCGGATCGATCTTGTAAGCTGCCGAAAATTGAAATAAAAAAGTTCAATGGTGAAATGAAGAATTCGCTGGGGTTTTGGTGCCAATTTCAAAGAATTCACAAAAATGTAACATTGCAAGACAGTGACAAACTGCAATATCTGGTACAGTTTATGGTTCCAAGTACAAGAGCTCATAAGTTTGTGGACAGCTATCCACAGATGACAGAAATTTATAAATTGGTCATCACTGCATTGAAAGATAGATTTGGAGACAAAGTTTTGTTGACTGAAATCTGTGTGAGGCAGTTGTTAAAACTTGTGATTAGAAATGCTGGGAAACAAAAGATATAACTCTGAGTACCTTTTCTGATGAGATAAAATCACACCTACGAGCTCTAGAGACCCTGGGAGTTTCTCAAGATCACAGTGCTGCCTTCATCTACCCTCAATGGAGAAAAACAAAAATAAATAAGAGTGTTACTTGACCCAGGATCTCAGAAGTCCTACATTCTGGAGAAGACTGCTTGTCAACTGGGATTCAACTCACATGGACAAGTTGAACTTTGTCATCTTTTATTTGGTGGTTCTAAAAATCTTCAACAGCACAAAAGGTACAACATTGAATTCCAAGGAACTCATAATAAATATAGTTCTAAATTGACTGTGTTTGGTCACGACAAAATATGCAGTGGTATTCCAAAAATGACTAGAAGGCCATGGATGTCAGAATTAAAAGAGAAAAAAATCTTTGTAAAGGACCTTGGATAAAATTGAACTTCTTATTGGCTCTGATTATTATGCCAAGTGGCTGACGGGTCGAAAATGTTGTTTGAGAAATGGACTTGTGGCTCTAGAAACCTACTCTGGGTGGACGCTGTCTGGAAAGCAAAAAAAGCAAACAGTGGAGTAGAAGCTAGCTCAGCAATGCATGTTACTTCAAGGTTAGTATCTGAAGCCAGTGTTCCTGATCTCTGGAATCTTGAAGCCATTGGAATCCAAGATCCGGTGGAGCGAAAAACACGGATAGAAAGAGAAATAGAAACAAAGGAAAATTTTCTCAAAACTGTGACTCGTTCTGATGAAGGTCGTTATATTGTGACTCTGCCGTGGATTGATGAAAACCTTGAAATTCCAAGCAACCGCGAAATTGCAGAAAAAAGACTTGTAAAAATGATAGAAAAACTTCTAACAAATGGCTTCTATGAAAAATACCAAAAGGTTCTTGACGAGTGGCTGTCAGAAAGTATAATTGAGACTGAAGATAAAGACAAGATAGGAAGACGATGTAATTACCTACCTTATCGAGCAGTGTTGAAACCAGAGAGTCAGACCACTCCAATACGACCAGTGTTTGATGCGTCGTTTAAAACCGGTAGAGCGCCATCATTGAACGACATGTTAGAAAAAGGACCAAATCTTTTAGAGCTTCTGCCATCCATATTTCTAAGATTTCCAGAAAATAAAATTGGTCTTAATGCAGATATCAGAAAGGCATTTCAGATGATTGAAGTTGATGAAAAGGATAGAGACTTTATCAGATTTTTATGGTAAGAAGACCCAGTTACTAAAATATTCAGTTTACCGACATAAAAGAGTTGTGTTTGGAGTGAACTGTAGCCCATTTCTGCTGGCTGCTGTGATTGAACTGCATCTGAAATCTGATTCTGGTGAACATGCAGTGTTGTCTCGAAAGCTTTTAGAGTCTCTGTATGTAGACAATTGTGTAACTTCAGTGAACTCATTTGAAGAATATGAAAATTTCAGAAGGCATTTTGTTAATGTTATGTCTGAAGCAAAGATGGATTTACGAAACTGGGAATGTACTCATCAGAAAGAGATCGGATTTGAACACAGGAGTTTAACAGAAAATCAACAGGAGCTCGATTGACTAGTTTTGTGACAGAAACGTTGAAGTTAAAAAACATTCAAAGTTTCATGTGGAGCGATTCTACAACAGCATTAGCTTGGATCAGAAAAAATAACCAATGGGGCACATTTGTTGGAAACCGTGTGAAAGAAATGTGTGCACTCTCTAAAGTCGATGAATGCCGAAATTTACCAGGCTTTGACAATCTTGCTGATTTTTCATCCAGAGACTGTTCTCCAACTCAGTTGTTAGAATCCAGATGGTGGGAGGGCCACGTTGGCTCTATGGCTGTACAGAAGATTGGCCAATTGGAGAAAAGATATCAAAAATATCACCTAAAACAATTTCAGAATTACCATGTTCTGTGTTTTCCCTGTCATGTACCAAATCTCTGTCTGTTGATAAAATTTCTTCAAATTGTTCTATCTCATCTTCAACTACCATGTACTCTGTAAAAGCCTTTACAAAATTTCTTGCATTATCAGTTATTGTTGTTACAATTTTATCAAAATCAATCCTGTGCTTGTCATGCACTTCAGTTATCAGTTCAGCAATTTTGTCATAAGTGTGACAACCGCTGAATCGACAACATGCAATAGCTGCAGATTTTCTCTCCAAACTCTTTGATGACCAATGTACAGTCATTCCCAAAAAACTTTTGTTGTTAACTGACCAAATGTCAGCAGTAGTACACACTGAATCAACTGTGTTAAGCTCGTTGTGCAAATGAGACATCACTTGTTCATGCTTAACATTAATTCTGTTCGATAATGTCTTCCTCGTCATTACCATCATACCTGGTGCAAGGCCTTTTATGAGGGCCACAAAAGCAGGCTTTTCCACTGTACAAAGTGGAGACATCGAATCGACAACATAATCAACAATCAAACTATCAACTTTACTTTGACTTGGTTGACTAGAGGTGACATACACTTTTTTCTGAATGTACTTTAATTCTTCATCGTTGTTACTCAGTCTGCGCTTTTTACTCGACCTGTCTTTTGCGACTTTTTCCAGCTTGTATGTCTCATACTTGCTAACAAGTGAACTGTGTTCAATCTGAAACATTGAAATGAATAAAACTTCTTACTAACCGATCCTAAGAAATTTTATTAGATTGATAGAAAATAGAACGAAAATCGGTGATACTAACTTTAAGATGTCTCAAAAAATTGCTGGTAGCATGCATGGTGCCCGAGTGTTCCTTGTTGAGACAGTTACAACACTTAGCGATTACTTTTTTATCCACTTTTTAATAATCTTGAAAAAAGTTCCATCTAAAATAATCGGCAAACGAGCTCCGTCCATTTTTCAAACAACCTTATCTCATCTTCGTTGTTTTATACCGTCCCGGAAGTCAACCTGTCTGCTGTCAATTTTTTGACGAGTTGTCTTCAATTTTTGAGGGCCTCATGACCTATGCCTGCGACATCTTACTAACTGGTGACTTCAACATCCATGTTAATGACCACAATAACCCACACACTACAAAGCTTCTCCATATCTTGCACTCTTTTGGCTTGGCTCAGTCTGTTACTGAACCAACACACACTGGGGGACACACTTTCATTCGTCATTACTTGTTCTGAACGCCCCTTCCTAAAGTTACTATCGATTTTCCTGGTCTCTCTGATCATTCTCTCATTCGGTTCATATTTCCTTTCACCCACAGTCCTGTGAAATACATCTACAACAAGTCACGTAGATGGAAGAACTTTGACATTGAACACTTTCGTACTAGTTTACTTGCTAGTCAGCTCTGTGGTTCTCTTGTGGACCTCCAGAGTCTTTCAGTTGATGAGCTCCTCAATATCTACTTTGAAACAGTCTCCAACATCCTAAACAACATGGCTCCAATAAGCAATACCCGTCGCCGTCTCAGGCCCATGACGCAGTGGTTTGATTCTGATTGTGGGGATGCACGTCGACGAACCCGTCAAACAGAGAGACTTTACAGACGTTTCCCTACAATGACAAACTACCACAATCTAAAAACCCTGACACGCAATCTCCATGGGCTATATATTGAAAAGGAAAAACAATATTGGCATGGACAAATTTCAGATGCTGAGGACGACCCAAAAAGACTTTGGAGGACGTTGGGAGAGATGCTTTGTCGTGACCAGCAATTTTCGCGATCGTCTCCTGACGGCCCAACTGCAGACTGTTTTGATAAGGCTTTCAATGACAAAGTTGAGTCTGTCAGAGCATCCACATCATCGGCACCATCTCCTGTTTTCTCCCATGAAGAATGTTCTGCAACATTACTCGGTTTCAGTTTCATCACTCGAGAACATGTCTACAAATTGATAACGAGTGCCCCGAACAAAAGTTGTTCTCTAGATCCTGCACCAACCTGGCTGATTAAGAAAGTTGCAACGGAGTTGTCGCCATTTCTCTCTCTTCTGCTTAACACCTCTCTTCAAAGTGGTATCTTTCCAAAAATGTTTGGGTCTGCGATTGTCACTCCAGTACTTAAAAAATCTACGCTTGATCCACTAGATCCTAAAAACTATCGGCCTATATCTAATCTTTCATTTATTTCTAAACTGCTGGAACGTGCAGTGTATGATCAACTTGGATGCTACACATCTGAGCACTCTCTTCTTCCTCCAGTTCAGTCTGCTTACCGCACCTATCACTCCGTTGAAACCGTCATACTGGGTGTTCTGTCGGACGTGTTCTGTGCAACTGACAATGGCTTAGTCACATTGCTCTGTCTCCTTGACCTCAGTGCAGCGTTTGATACTGTGGATCACTCTATATTGCTAGAGAGGCTTCATCGAAAGTATGGCCTGGACGGAACTGCCCTAGCATGGTTTTGTTCCTATCTCTCAAATCGTTCTGTCTCTTCTACTTTTGCAAATCATATTTCCTCTTCAAGAAATGTTGAATTTGGTGTGCCACAGGGCTCTGTCCTTGGTCCCGTCCTCATTGTGATGTACACTGCTGATGCTATCTCTATTGCTGAAAAGCATGGTTTTTCTGTACATGCCTATGCAGATGACTTGCAATTGTATGACCACAGTTCTGTGGCAAATTGTGGCACTCTTGTGTCACGCCTGTCATCTTGTGTAGAAGATATAAAAAATGGGATGACATCAAACAGACTTTGTCTAAACACTGCCAAAACTGAAATCATCTGGCTCGGAACTTCTGGAAGAGTGAAAAATGTCCAACTGGACCACTACTAATTGCTGGGTCAAAGATAGACATCTCTTCTACTGTACGTGACCTTGGTGTCATAATCAGTTCAGTTCTGACCTCTCTTTTCACCCACATTTTGCAAATATCGTACGGCTTTGCCAATACCACCTTAAGCAGATACGCATCCTCAGAAGATCTCTTACACCTGGCTCGGTGCACACTCTTGTTCGAGCATTAATTCACTCTCGTTTGGACTTCTGCAATGCCATCCTAGCAAACTCTCCAACTTATCTATTCACGCAACTTCAATCTGTACTCCGCTCAGCTGCAAGGATCATTCTCCGGGTGCCAAAATCAGCCAGTGTCACTGACCTCATCCGAAATCGACTTCACTGGCTGCCTGTTAAGAGTAGGGTTCTTTTTAAATTGAACGTGCTCACTTTCAAAAGTCTTCGTGGACATGCTCCAGTCTACCTCTCGGAGGCTATCGGCAAACCATTGATTAATGATACAAGAACCTCTCTTCGCTCAGCCGCGCTTCAACATCTGCTGGTGCCAAGAATAAAAACATCAATAGGCCGGAGAGGTTTCTTCTTATCTGCTCCAACTGCCTGGAACAACTTGCCAACTCAACTTCGAAGCTGTGAAAGCTTCCTCCATACTTTGTTTTGCTTAATAAATTATTTTGTTTTTTTATATTAAAAGTTTAATGTACAAATTAGGTCAATTTATAAAATCAATCTCGAAGAGTAATCGAGTGTACAATGATTTTTAAATGCTTTTATTTAACTTTACTTTCTCTATGTTTGTCTGTGGCAATCAAATCTTAGAAACAAAAATTCACCCACTTTTCGACCACCTAGAGCTCTAAAACTTTTAGGAAAGCTTTATTCTGGATAACAATACATGAATTTAATGTTTCCGACATGAATTAGGCTTTAAATCAATTAAAAGTAATCAAATCCAATTAATTCCTGCCATCTAGCGACTGTTTACTGCAGTCGCTAGATGGCAGGAATTAATTCGTTTGACAACCGGCCACAAAGCTCTGGCGATCGATATTTTGCATCTAAGTCCAAGTTTGCAATAGCGTTTACTAATCTAAACATGTAATTTACTTAGAGGCAAATAAAGGCATTTTTTTAAATCTATTTTTTATCTTTTTTTATTGAGCACAATGCGAACCAAACTAACTAAAATACAAGAATAAACGAAATAAAGTACCCAAAAGGTACATCCAAAGGGAATTACTTCCCGCTAACGGACGACCTAAAAAAACAAAACTAGAATGCCAACCGAGGAGCAATACAATCAAAAATTATGTGTCAAGTAGTAATAAGTAAAATTTTAACGATTTTTTGAATAATGAAATACTTTTCAAAGAGGAAATAGATGTCGGGATGCTAGAAAAGAATCGTGGACCAGAAAGTTTTATGGAGAATGTTTTAAGGGTTGTTCGAGCAAAATCAGATCGAAATCAATGCAAAAAGCGCACATCATGAGAATGCACATGAAATGATTTTAAGAAAAAAATATCAAATGACGACAACATATGATTATCATATTTGTACATAAAAATGCCAACAAGGAATGAATTAATTTGAAATATATTCAGTAGGTTTTTTCAATCAATTTCAATTTACAAGATGATGCAGAGGGCAAGTGAAAAAGGATACGTACCACTCGTTTTTGCAAGACATGAAGAGCTTTTAGACGGGAAGGATAATTCGAAGCCCAAACAATATTACAATAAGATAAGTAAGGATAAATAATAGCATAGTATAACATCAAGGAAATGTTTATATCCACAAATCGACACACGCGAGATAGTATTCCACTGTTTTTTGCAACCTTGGATGTGACGTAAACAATATGATTTTTTAATGAGAGATGTTCATCAAGAAATTTGCATGCTGAAACACGCATAACAGGTTTATCGTCAACATAAAGTTGATAATTGGTACAAATTAACTTATTTCTATGGTGGAAAAGGATATAATTAGTTTTACTTATATTTAAAGAAAGTTTATTAGCACAGAACCATTTATAAACAGCAAAGAGTTCGCGATTAGTGTCATCATATAAATCTTTTAAGTTTTCACCGGAAGCAAAAAGGTTAGTATCATCAGCAAACAACACAAACTCAAGACAACGTGAAACCGGGCATAGATCGTTGATATAAATAAGAAATAAGAGTGGGCCCAGTACAGATCCCTGAGGTACTCCACAGGTAACCCATCGCGTTGAAGAAGTGACTTCGTTGTAGTGAACCAGCTGCGCACGTTAGAGAAGACGTGTACTTTCTGTGATTGCCTGAAAAACACATTGTTGCGCGACAAGATCGTTGTCGGTATTCGATACACAGCTGTCCGGAAAAAACTACTTCAGACACGAGAATTGCACAGGTGTATCGACATCTGCAGAGCAGCTGAGGCAACCGACACCCGACTGAAAACCATGACGAGTGCAGACACAGTGATCAAGGTATCAACGCACAAGAACTTTCGTGACAGAAACCACAAAGAGAAAACAGAAGGAAAACCCAGTAAGGAATATGGACCGGACAGTGAGTGTAGGTTTTGCGGACGCAAACACCAGATGGCCAAGGACACTGCCAAGCCTGGGGTCGGACATGCCGTATTTGCAAAGGGAAAATCACTTTGCAGTGAAATGCAGTAAAAAACATAATGTACATGCAACTGCAGACGATGGATCGACGACGATAATGTCTACAATGTGAACGCCGTAGGCACCAACAAAGCCATTTATGCCGAGATGCACGTCCAAGGGAGACCCGTGAGGATGCAGATTGACAGCGGGGCCTCGGTCAATCTGATAAACGAACGTTTCGTCAAGACAAATTTGCGTTTTCTACAAATATCCTAAAAATTATCACCCAAAATAGGATGCAAATTATACCGTCGGATAGAATTTTTTACGACAAATTCAGCTATATAATTTTCTTAGACTTTTAGTTTATAAAATCGCTTTTAAGACTATTTATACAACGTAACTCGACGCAGCACAACACTCCTTCGATAAGTCTTTACTTGTTTGTCAGTTCATCTTTAGCCAACACAAACAAACTGGATGGTTTGCCCACGCGAGAACATGCAATGTTTAATTGTCCGTGAGAAATACATGGCGTGCCCAAATCTAAGCCACAAACAGATATCATTTGGTCTTGCGACTTAATTATTGTCATTGCGAATGCCAATCTAATTGGAAATTGAATTCAGTTGAATTCAATATCCACTTCTGTGGAAATCATTGGGATCCGTGGCAGCAAAACACTTTCGCCTCGGAACTTGCCATTCAAGTCGCTGGCTTCGATCATTTTCAATTTCAGATACTCTTTTATAGGAAACAGTATAAATGTAAATCATTGATCAAACTATATATGTATATATATATTCATGTAAAATCACTGATTTTACGATCAGTTTCCTATTGATAAACGTTAAAGGATTTAGAACGTTTATTATAGACATTATTATGAGATTAGAAGGTATAAATAGCCTTAACAAAGCTTCATTTATTATTTTCCAATAAACTGCAAAACCAGTCTATTGAACCCGGTATTTGGTGATATCGTAACATTGGTGATCAGAAGTGAGATTTCAAGAATGGTTTTGAAAGCATTGGATGAGCTCTTGATACTCGAGTTGAGGCGGGAACTTAGAAAACGAGAGCTCAGTGATAAAGGAAGAAAGTCTGAGCTCGTGGATCGCCTCCGGACGTCATTGGAGGACAATGGGTTTGACCCAGAAGAGTACGAATTCGAAACAGAAAATGAATTGATGAAGGCTCTGAACAAGACGGCGGAAGAAATCAGAGCAGCACACAGAGCAGCACAGCAGGAAATTAAGAAATTTCTTGAACTCCTCAATGGTGACACAAACAATTAGATAAGATAAGATAAGATAACGTTTATTGTAGTGGTTTAGAAGACTTTACGCCTATAGACAACCACTTCGAATTAAAAATAAATAAATAAATAAGAATAATACTAAATAGAATAAAATAAAATAAATGAAAAATGATAATAATAGATAGATAAACTAATAAAAATTAATAATTTGTATAAAAATCAGTATCCATTGCCTGGATAGCGCTACTTTAAAAGATGTGGTAGTCTCAGATGCTACAGTGTCATCGTCCAAGTCATTCCATATATTTACCACTCTAGAACTAAAAAAAGCTTTTTTTATAGTCTTTTCTTGGTTTTTAAAAAGCTTGAATCTATGTCCCCTAGTGCTTTGAATTGGTGGTTGTTCAAAAAACATTGCTGGTGTTAAATCCTCTTTTCTTGTTATTATCTTGTAGGCTTCGATCAAGTCACCCCTACTTCTCCTTTTCTCTAGAGTTGTTAAGCCGCATTGTTTTAATCTTTCTTCGTAAGGTAACTGGCTTAAATGCTTAACCAACTTTGTAGCCCTCCTTTGTACCTTCTCCAACATTACGATGTCCTTTTTTAAAATTGCGGAAACAAAAAAGACGGTCATGATGATGAGCCGTGCAAAGATGTTCAAGATGAACCATGCAAAGATGTTCAAGATGAACCATGCAAAGATGTTCAAAATGAACCATGCAAAGATGTTCAAGATGAACCATGCAAAAATGGTCATAATGATGAGCCTGTCAAAGACGGTCATGATAATGAGCCATGCAAAGATGTTCAAGATGAACCATGCAAAGATGTTCAAGATGAACCATGCAAAGATGTTCAAGATGAACCATGCAAAGATGTTCAAGATGAACCATGCAAATATGTTCAAGATGAACCATGCAAAGATGTTCAAGATGAACCATGCAAAGATTTTCAAGATGAACCATGCAAAGATTTTCAAGATGAACCATGCAAAGATGTTCAAGATGAACCATGCAAAGATGTTCAAGATGAACCATGCAAAAATGGTCTTAATGTTGAGCCTGTCAAAGACGGTCATGATGATGTACCTGTCAAAGACGGTCATGATAATGAACCTTGCAAAGATGTTCAAGATGAACCATGCAAAGATGGTGATGACGAGCCTGGCAAAGATGGTGACAATGATACAGTCGGTTTGGACGTCGACAACAAAACTAAAAAAGATGAAAAGAATGTTGAAAACGAAATGCAAAACGATGAGGATGAAAGTGATGATGATTTTAATAATGGCAATAACAGCGATGGCTTTAACCCATACAGCGACGGTTCTGAAACGGAAGCCTCCATAACAGACGACGGCACCGAATATTCAGGGTCAGATTTTAGTGACCAATCTGACTCGGATGAAGCAACTAAGGATTTAAAAACGGACGAAACTCCAATCGAGAAATACGTCGAAGCTAATTTGACAAAAAAAGAAGACACTGATTTGAGAGACGATTGCGATGATTTGAAGAAAAATCCGCTGGACGATACGAAAGTTGACACCGATGAGAGAGCCGAGTTGGAATGAAAACAAAGATGACGGCGATAAACTTCTCCAAAACAACAATAGCAATGCAGCCAGCAAAAACTCTTAAAAAGATGAGCCAAGAACAGAGAACGGTACCGAAGGTTCTAAATCAGATGAATCCACAGAGGATTCTAGAACAGACAGACTAAAAGTCATTTTAAAATCAAATAACAGTTTGATGAAGGGATTTAATAGATTTATGGAACGTGTTTTCAAAAAACCTTTTGAAGAGTTTCTTGAGAAAGATCTAAAAGATGTGAAGGAAGAAGAAAAAGCAGACAGTTCCGATAAATCGTGCAAAGATGTTCAGGACGAGGCATGCAAAAAAGGCTGTGATGAACCGTGCAGAAATGGCGACGATGAGCCAAAGAAAGACTCTGTTGATAAGTCAAAGAAGGACTGGAAGAAACTGCGTGAAATGGTCAAGATATATATATATATATATATATATATATATATATATATATATATATATATATATATATATATATATATATATATATATATATATATATATATATATATATATATATATATATATATATATATATATATATATATATATATATATATATATATATGTCAGTCTGTCTGTTGCATTTTAATATAAAAAGGACATAATTGCACCTTAATGTTTTCCAAAATAACTTTTTTAAATAATTTAAAAAAAATCTAAATAGCCTACAACCTATTCTCAGACCTACCAAAATGTACACAAAAAAGTTCATACAAATCGGTTCAGCCGTTTCGGAGGAGTTTGAAGTCAAACACTATGACTCGAGATTTTTATATAGACAGAGATATAAATAAAATACTAAAAAAACTTTTTAAAATATTACGTTTTTGTGACCTAAATGTTTAAAACAAAACGTGGCGCGCCATTTATATTCAAAACAAGTAAAGATAAAATTAAAAAAAAAAAATCTTTTATTTGCCTCTTTATCTGAGTCAACAAATTAAATTTTTGAATCTAATACAACCGTTACATTCAATTTTGTATATTGTTTATTTCTTTCCTATGAAATCAAAATTTATAAATTTAACTAGATGTATGAATTCGGAAAGTTTCAAAGCTCTATGTAGATAAATATTAGTCGAATTTGCGTTTACCTGTAACGGTCAACTTGATTCATTTGATTTGATTAATTTTAATTGATTTAATTTTCGACTTATGCAAAAACATCCGTACTAGTTATTTTGGACCTCTGGCGATTTATAAATAAACATCCGTACTGTTTAATAATTTTGGACCTCTGGCGACTTATACATAAACAACTTGATTACAATGATTTGAATAATTTTAATTGATTTAAGGCCTAACTCATGTCGAAAACATTCAATTCATGTATTGTCATCCAGAATAAAGTCTTCCTGAAAGTTTTAGAGCTCTATGTGGTCGAAAAGTGGGTGAATTTTTGTTTCTAAGATTTGATCACCACAGACAAACAATTTGTTTAAAACAATCAAACAAACAGAGAGACGAGTGAAGTTAAATAAAAGTATTTAAAATCGTTCTATCCTGTTTAAAAAATAGCAAGTTTGAGTAAAAAGCGACCCACGTTTAAAGTTTTAAAAATTTATGGTTTGTTTGTTATACGAATGTCTACAATCAGTGTATGCCTCCATAAAGACATTTCTCCCACAGCCCAGAAAAAAATAATTGTCATCTTTTATATCTATATATATATATATAACAAGTAAAGATAAAAATTAATTTAAAAAATGCTTTTATTTCCCTCTTTATCTGAGTCAACGAACTAAAATTTTTGATTCTAAAACAACCATTACGCTCAATCTTGTTAATTATTTTGGACCTCTGGTGACTTATAAATAAACATCCGTACTGTTTAATTATTTTGGACCTCTGGCGACTTATACATAAACAACTTATTACAGTCGCTATATGGCATGAATTTATTGATTTGGTTAATTTTAATTTATTTAAGGCCTAATTCATGTCGGAAACATTAATTCATTTATTGTCATCCAGAGTAAAGCTTTCCTGAAAGTTTTAGAGCTCTAGGTGATCGAAAAGTGGGTGAATTTGTGTTTCTAAGATTTGATCACCACAGACAAACCAACAAACAAACAAACAGAGAGAAAGTGAAATTAAATAAAAGCATTTAAAAATGACTGTGAGTTTGGGATTCTGTCTCTTATAGAAATCCAAACCGCTGGAGCGATCTTGATGAAGTTTGGCAAGGAGGTAGTTCTCACACAGGAAAAGAAAGTTGTAAAAAATTTGAAATCGGGCACAAAATGAGCAGAGCGTGCGGAATTTATATATATATATATATATATATATAACAATGAGATTATATATGTAAGTATAGATGTAGTGCAATTTTTACACAAGCTTGAGAGGCAAAGGCAGAAGGTTTTTAGGAAAAAATTGTAATCGGTCACAAAATGAGCGGAACTGAGCGGGAGAGCGATCTTGATGAAATTTGGCAAAGAGGTAGTTTTCATATAGGGGAAGAATGTTAAGAAGGTTTGGACTCCCGACTCCAATCTCCCGGCTCAGGTGGGCCAAAAAACTTTCCAGACCGAAAGTGCCTATGTACGACCTTCAATGGACGTCTATATAATAGTATCTGGACGGTCAGCCAAATATAGCCTTGTACCCAGTTAAAATGGGGGCCCATTAATCGGGCCTCCAATATTTGAACAGTGCAGACTGATTAACAAGAAAATTTTAACATATACAACAAGCCAATTTGGCACATATGTCTTTTGATAGTTATTATACAACAACACTTGTGGTTTGTTGTCTATATACTCTTTATTCAGATTGTAGGAACATGTAATTATTTTATTATTATATTTGTTATTTGTATAATTATTGTTTAACTTGAAGAACTCAACCGATCTCTGCAATCGTCGTCAGCAACACTCAGCGGCATGCTGAAAGCACTGAAAACAGAGGATGTTTTTCAAAACATTTTTGAAGAAGTTTGTTCTATTTGTGACCTCCACAATATGAAACCCATTTGCCTGCCCAGATTGCGTCAACCGCCACGCAGATTCACATGAGCAGCATTCTTTTCAGCTGTTGACACAGCTGTGTGCCAACTTAATGAGAGACTGGATATAAATAAAAACTCGCCAAGTCTCAGGACCTACCTGACATTGGAACAAATGTTAGTTAGCCTTCAAATAAATGTTTCTGTGTGACAAGCTTATCCTGAAATTGAACAAACTTCTCTCAATATTCAACTTCATATGTTTAACACCAAATTCCATGCTAAATCCTTGGTCGAAGCTCAAATTATTTTCCAGAACATGGTACCAGAAGTTCGCAAACTCTTCAAAGGCACGAAGCAGCTACTACGACTTTTACTGATTTGCCCAGTAACATCCTGTGCGGTAGAGAAATCTTTCAGCACTTTAAGGCGTCTCAAGAACTGGCTGAAAAGCACTATGAGCCAGGGACGTCTGAATGCTTTCACTGTTTGCTATGTCAATCAAAGCATTCTGGATCATCTGGACTTAAGACAACTTGCTCATGAATTTGCGCAAATATTTGAAATAAGGAAATGTCTGTTTGAATCAGCACCATTTAGATTATGAAACAATGTTTAGTAAAGTTACTTTTTCAAATAAATTCTAATAGACTAGCTTATTTTTTATTAGACCTTGGATGCGGGGAAAGGAGGGAGGGGTGAAGAGTGAGAAGGAATGGGCCCCCTCCCAATATTTGTGACAGATTGACGCCCCTGATGTTAAGTCCTTCTTTTAAAATGCTTACAGCCATTTTTGTAAATGACCGCCAGGTTATCGTTTTTAAATTTTCTGATTTATATAGATATCCATGGACCATCAAAGGTAATCTGTATATATAAAAGAACATGTCCTGACTGACTGACTTATAATCAACGCCGAGCTCAAACGCCTCATCCTAGGAACGTGAAATTTGGAACTTATATTACTTTTATAGCGAAAACACCCGCTAAGAAAGGATTTTTCAAAATTTTGCTCCTGAGAGGATGGAACTGGAAAACAAATGTTTTTTTAAAACAACGTATGTCTCGAAAACCAAAAACAAAGGGCTTTTGAAATTTAATATCTAGATTCTTCTTAAAAAATGAGAAAATACGTGTTTTACCATTTTTTGAAAATTTAATTTCCAGGACTTCAAATGTGGGGTGGAAAATAGGGTTATTTGTTTTTAAAGTAACAGCTACTCTGAAACTGTAAATGCTACAGATGTAAAAATTAATAATTAGTATCTACTCAAAAAATAATGATATACGTGTTTCACCATTTTTCGAAAATTTGGTTTCCAGGACCTCAAATGTGGAGTGGAAAATAGGGTTATTTGTTTCTTAGAATAACTGCTACTCAAAAATTGAAAATGATACACATGTAAAAATTAGTATTTAGTATCTACTCAAAAAATAAAGATATACCTATTTTATCAATTTGTAATAATTTGATTTCCAGGACCTCAAATGTGGGGTGGAAAAAAGAATTTGATAAAAATCTCCAAAAACTAAAAATGTTAGAGTTTTGCAATTAATTACCGAGATTATTTTTTACAAAATAACAAAATACATGTTTTATTAATTTGTGAAAATTTGGTTTTTACGACTTCAAATGTGGGGGGAATAGGGTTATATTTTTTGTATAAAATTGCGACTCTGAAACTAAAAATACTACAGATATACAAATTAGTAACTAGATACTACTTAGAAGATAAAGTTACAAAAGTTTTCCATTTTTTTATGTTCCGGCTTCCAGGACTACAAATGTAAGGCGGAGAAAAATATTATATTTCCTTGAAAACTCAATAACTGAAAATGTAAAAACATTAAAATTCTATATTAAGGTATTTTTTAATTATAAGATACGTGTTTCATTATTTTTTTTAAAAAACTAGTCTCCAAGCTTTGAGGTTTTGTACCCGTCAAAATTGTTTGAGTCCAGGCCTCGACTTTTTTGCTTATGAAACGGGGCAGTTCGAGCCTAAATAACAAGCCAGGCCTGAAATTTTCTGTCTATGAAATAAACCGGACCTGGTCTAAAAAAATCCGTGTAGGGCACTATGGATAACAGTGCTGGACGGACCGGGCCAGGCCGTGATTTTAGGGTTTTCAGACCGGATGGGCCAAAGCTGAAGTCAAGGTGGGACGGGCCGAGATCTTTTGTCAAGTATATAGAAATTTTAGACCTGTAAAAACGGGCCTGAAATTTTGGCTTACGAAGCGGGCCGGGCCAAGTTGTCGACGGACCTGACCAAGTTGGGCCGTCAAAAATCACCCCGTGCCGTACGCTACTGTGGATGCGTATTCTCTTTTTCAAGCGAGCAAAGCCGCGACGGGAATGCTAGTTTTTTTGTAATAAAATTCAAACTTAGTTTACGTAACAACGTTTGAAGGCTTCAAACAACTCTTAGCAAATTTATTTTACATTTTATGGGCTAAAAGAAGTTAGGAAAGAGTGGGAAAGAGAAAATGAGCGCGAGCGGCAACTGGAACGGGAATATGTAGGAATGTATGTATGTATGTATGTATATATGTATGTATGTATGTATGTATGTATGTATGTATGTATGTATGTATGTATGTATGTATGTATGTATGTATGTATGTATGTATGTATGTATGTATGTATGTATGTATGTATGTATGTATGTATGTATGTATGTATGTATGTATGTATGTATGTATGTATGTATGTATGTATGTATGTATGTATGTATGTATGTATGTATGTATGTATGTATGTAAGTATGTAAGTATCGTTGTATTTCTTAGAAAATATATTATATACAAAGTTCCAACTATTAGAAAATATATTATATACAAAGTTCCAACTATTAGAAAATATATTATATACAAAGTTCCAACTATTAGAAAATATATTATACTAGCGGGGTTACCCGGCGTTGCCCGGGGTTTTTAGAGGTTTTTCTAATGCTTGTCTCTCTCGCTCCCGTTCCCTTCTCCACTTTCCCGGTTTTTAGAGGTTTTTCTAATGTTTGTCTCTCTCGCTCCCGTTCCCTTCTCCACTTTCCCGTTTTCGTAGCGTTCCCGGTCGTTTTTCCGCTCTCGGTCGTTTTCCAGCTCCCGGTCGCTTTCCCGCTCAGAAGTTCTGTTATCGATTTTCTCTCTTGCTCGCGTTTCCTTCCAAGCTTGCTCTCCCGATTCCAGTCGCTTTCCACGTTCCCGGTCGCTTTCCCGTTCCCGGTCGCTTTCCCGTTCCCGGTCGCTTTCCCGTTCTCGGTCGCATTCCCGTTCCCGGTCGCTTTCCCGTTTTCGGTCGCTTTCCCGTTCCCGCTCACGCTTGCTCTCCCGTTCCCGGTCATGCTTGCTCTCCCATTCCCGGTCACGGTAGCTCTCCCGTTCCCGTTTCCGTTCCCGCTCATTTTCTCTTTTACATTCTTTCATAACTTCTGTTAGCCTATAAAACGCAAAATAGATTTGCTAAGACTATATATATATATATATATGAATGTTTGTGGGTTAGTTTGTCTATTATAGAAACGGGAAAGCACCCGGAACGGACAGCGAGCGGGAACAGAAAAGCAAGCGTGAGCGGGAATGGGAGAGCAAACGTGAGCGGGAACGGGGCAGCGACCGGGACGGGAAAACGACCGGGAGCGGGAAAGCGACCGGGAGCGGGAAAGCGACCGGGAGCGGGAAAGCGACCGGGAGCGGGAAAGCGACCGGCAGTGGGAAAACGACCGAAAACGGAAAAGCTAACAGGAGTGGGAAAGCAGGTGGGAAAGGAAACGGGAGAGAAAGAGACAAACATTAGAAAAACCTCAAAAAACCTGGGCAACGCCGGGTATCTCCGCTAGTACATACATAAACACACACACAGACACACATACATGCACATACACATACATACATACACACATACATACGCACATACATATATATATAGTTCCCGCTCGCTCACCCGCTCCGCTCCGCTCATTTTGTGACGGATTTCAAAAATTTTTTTTTTACTTTTGATTTTCATTGACTCTCAAGGTTGTGTGAAAATTTCATTACGATCGGATGAATGGTGTAGCAATGCATAAAGGACATTAACATAAATACAAACATTCATTTTTATATATATAGATACAAAGTTCCAACTATTAGAAAATATATTATATACAAAATTCCTCTTCTGTGTTCAAATATCGCAAGTCACGGCCGCCATTCAACAAGCTCTCGCTAGACCAGCTCAATCCCAACGACATGCCACGTAGACTAGGGATGTCCTCAATTATAGCACTGTCCCCCTCTCAGCTCTGCTCGTCCCGAGTAGATTTCTTTTATGGGTAGGTACTGATAGACGGCTATTCATCGATTACTTGTATACATTGGTACTTGGCTAGCCGGTTGATATGGACAACTTTCATCTTTCCTTGTTATTTACGAATGCAAAAAATCACATCATTAATCTTCTTGACATAAGGACCTTCTAAATCTTGTTGTAATTTTGAAGATCGTCCTTTTCTTTGTTGAGGATTGTAGAACCAGATTATATCCTTTTCTTTGAACACTTCCACATTCGATTGCCGGTCATAACGGGTCTTTATCCTGTCGCTAGCTGTTTTTATATTGTCTCTCACTATTGCATGCAGTTCATTCATCTTTGTTTCTAGACCAGAAGTAAATTCCGTTTTTGGCTCGTCAGATTTTCTAGGACTGCTAAAGATAATGTCACAGGGTAGACGAAGGTTTGACCCAAAAAGCACTTCTCCTGGTGTGTGGCCTGTGGTGGTGTGTGCACAACCTCTGTATGCTAAGAGAAACAGAGGAAGATAACTGTCCCAATCATTTTGTCGTTTACTCACAACTTATTTTTAGAAACTCAATCAGGGTGCGAATAACCCGTTCCACCATTCCATCTGATTGAGGATGCAGAGGTGTGGTGTGAGTTTTATAAATCCCAAGAAGTGTGCACATTTCTTGAAACAACATAGATTCTAAATTCCTACCCTGATCGGAGTGAAGTTCCATCGGCACACTATATCGGCTTATCCAGTTTTGAACTAACGCTTCAGCGACTGTAAGTGCCTCTTGATTGGGCAGGGCATACACTTCAGGCCACTTCTAAAAATAATCCATGACAACGAGGATTTGTTTGGTGTGGTGTGAGTTCATCAGTCCATCTATCTAAGCTATCTAAGGCTATTCTGAAACATGTGTTTTTATCCGTTTCTTCTATATGGGAGCAATGTCCACAGTTAATCTCACACGGTCGACGAGATAACGAATCTGCATTCATATTTAACTGTCCTTTCCGAGGTTCCACAGAAAATTGGTAAGTTTGTAATCGTTCAACCCATCTTGCCACTTGACCTTCTTGATTCTTGAAACTCAACAACTACTCGAGGGCAGCATGATCAGTTCTTAATAGGAATGGTTGACCATAGAGATATTTATGGAAATGTTTGACTGCTTCAACAACAGCCAATAATTCTCGTCTAGTAATACAGTAGTTTTTTTCAGGCCTCGATAACGTTCTGCTGTAATAAGACACTACTTTTTCGATTCCTTTTATCTTCTCAGACAATACTGCTCCCACACCAAAACTGCTTGCATCAGTGTCTAATATGAAAGTTTCACCAGGAACAGGATAGGCCAAAACTGGAGAAGTACTAATTGCATTCTTCAGTTCATCAAAAGCTGTCTGACATGATGAAGTCCAGTTAAAATGACTTCCTTTTCTTGTTAACTGGGGCATCTTTTTAGCTATGTTTGCAAAATTCGTCACAAATCTTCTGTTATATGTACATAATCCTAGAAAACTTCTAAATTCCGCAATATTTTTTGGCGGTGGCCAATAGGTGACAGCTTCAACTTGTTCTGGATCAGTTTTTCATCTTCCGGAGATACAATGTGTCCCAAATACCGCACCTCTGTTTCAAATAGAGAACATTTTTCTGGATTAAGTTTTATACCAGATTGTTTTATTCGCTGTAACACGGTGCGTAGATTGTGAAGATGTTCCTCGTTGCTCTTGCCAATCACAATGATGTCATCCAAGTAAACCAAACATGTCTTTCCAACAAGTCCTCTCAAAACCAATTCCATTAACCGTTCGAATATAGCTGGGGCTGCATAACCCAAATGGCATAACCGTGAACTGCCACAATCCTTCGCCTATAGAAAATGTTGTTTATTTCCGATCTGGTGGGTATTTTCCAACTTGCCAATATCCACTTTTTAAGTCCAGAGTAGAAAATAATTTTGTTCCAGCAAGGGTGTCAAGTGTGTCATCTATGGACCACAAAAGTCTGACGTCACACGAGCTCGACTGGATACAAAGAAATAATCGAGATCTATAGCCGTACACCTGATTTGTCTTAAACGATATATTTAAACGTCTTAATAATTAGAAATTGTTAAAAATATTGTTTTATGGGTAATCTTTCCCACGAACGTGCGGCGGATTAATACATAATTCTCGGCTATAACCATAGATATCTATGGTTTAAACTTATAGGCATCTTTTTATGTTCAAATAATTTTTATATAGGTACTATTTAGATATTTATATATTTAAAAACGACTAATAGAAATATTTAATAATTTTAAAATTTGACATTTTTTTAAAAACGCTTTTCAATTTGCTTATAAATTTGATCAAGCGAAATCAATTAGCCTGTTTATATATTTTGAAACTAAAATAATTTAATCGAAATAAAGATCAAATCATATAAAAAATGATTGAATATAATATTCTAAATGGTAAAAATAAGTGGTGAAAGTTTTCAGTGATGGGTAGTAACAAATTACAAGTAACGGAATTACAGTAACAAATTACTTTTTTCAGTAACAAGTAACGTAACAGATTACTTTTCAAAATTGTGACAAAGTAACAGTAACAAATTACTTTTTTAAAGTAACAGTAACGGATTTTTAAAAATTGTTACTTGTTACTTTTTATTTTCGAGCATTGGATCAAACGTTAAGGTGGCGCGAGTCTGGACCAATAGGAGCAAAGTGTGTCACTGGATTCATGATCGCGTTCATTTTAACAACGCGCCATATCAGGGTAAACAAACTTCCTTTTTATCATCGTTTACTCTTTCGGAAACGTTTGCGAGTTCACAGATCGTGTTTTGGGATCATGGAAGTTAATACAGAGTTAAATTATGAAGAAACTGGTAATGAAATCGGATGGGTGCATCAGCTCGAGGTTAACGATAGAAAAGAAATTACGCCCGCAATTTGTTATATGAGCAAGTGCTTGCTGTACAGCAGGTTGAAATGCAGGCTGAACAACAAAATGGTTCAGTTGAGATGCCTCAGCCAGATGATGATTTTTTTTATATTTGTTACAGATACATTTAAGCAAACTGATGAAACTGCGGAGGTAGATATGTATCTTAGCGATACTTCTTGTGATATTGAATTGAACTCAAATTTCCATGTATCTTGAAATTGCTCAAAAGATATAATACTTCTCTTCCATCAAGTGCTCCTGTTGAACGGCTGTTTAGCATGGCTGGTCAAATTTTGACTCCAAGAAGAAATCGTTTGCTCAGAGCTAATAAAGCTTTTTGTAGCTCAATCAAAGATCTTCACTATTTGACTGATTAGTTATAACTCTTTGATTTTTATAATAAAGTTGTGTTCTTATTTTAAAAACAAAAATCAAGTATTGAGTTATGGGGTGTTGCATCTGTTTGTAAACAACTTTTTGTAAAGTAACAAAAATGTAATAAGTTACTTTCAAAACCAAAAAGTAACAGTAACAAATTACTTTTGAAAAAATGTAACAAGTAACAGTAACAAATTACTTTTTCATTATGTAACAAGTAACAGTAACAAATTACAAAAGTAAAGTAACAAACCCAACACTGAAAGTTTTAGAGCTCTAGAAGTTTGTTAAAAATCGATTGAAAATTCATGCAATGCAGCGCCATCTAACAGCGTGAGAGAATCAGTGAGTGAGTGAGTGACGAAGGCTTTTATTATTTATATTATTATTAAGTCAGTTGTATGTTTTTATTTAATTAATAGTGGTTTTGCCTGTCCCAAGGATGGATGTTTTAAAATTACGATGTACTCTGGATACATTTCATAAAAAATAGTCAACAAAAACAAAATAACATTTGATAACCATAAAAATTTTTTTTGTATATATAAGCAAATTTGATGAAATTTTTTATTGTGTTTAAATTTTCAATTAACTAAAATATTTCATATAAATTCAAAGGATGTGAAAATTAAAGAGTACAATAACTATTAAAAAATTTCAGTATACACGACATTTCTTGTGAATTGACGGCCATCGTTGAGAAGTGATCTTTGCTTCTGAGATTTTTTTAATCTCATTATATATTATTTTTCTATTGCAGCGCCACTTCTTTTGATCTTTATGACTGAGAGTGTACATAAGTACAATTGCAGGGGCGTCATTTGCGGGGGCAGGGAGGAAATTGCCTCCCTAAGGATTTAGCGAAAAAAATATTTTACAAAACATGTAGCTACAAAGTTTTTGGAGAAGATTTTGAAGGTTTTATAAAAGTAGCTGCGAATACTCCCTCCCGGTCATCTGCTCTTTTGGGAAAAAGTGTTTGTAATTTTTTTAAGTAGCTATCAAAGCTGGATGCTGATTTAGAAACCTGGGGCATCGCCTTGCGTTAGCAAATAGGCAGTATTCATTGTATAATTTCAGTTTATTGATTTTCATTTAAAAACATTTGAATAATTGTAAAAACAACTATTTTTTTCACAATGTGATTTTTCTATTTCATCAGTGTAAACTAAAAAAATTGTACTCAAAACATTGATCAGAGTTGGTACCAAACTAGAGCCCTGCACGGGATGTGTTCGGTGCGGGACTTTTTATAAGGGTTATCAAACAGATCGGGCCAGACCAAAATTAGCATGGGTCGAAGCTATTTAGCTCAGCCATGAGTTTTTGTAGTAATTAAAATGAACCGGACCGGGTTTGGGATTTTGGATCGATATAACGGGTCAAGTTTAAAAAAAATCGGCCTGTGCATGGATTTGAAAAAAAGCCCATTTGGTAAGGCTGCTTACACCAATATTAACACACGTTTAAAAACTAGGTCAAGACAACCCAGTAACTGCAGTGGCGTAGCTAGAGTTTTTGACACCTTGGGCAAAGTCTAAGGAATACGCCCCTAGAAAATCATATCTGTAAATTTTTCCACCAAACAGAGCTGATGATTGGGGGGGAGCAATCGTAGTAGGTACTTTTCCAAATTTTTTTTGAAAACCTTAAACAATTTTGCCTTTAGAATTAGCTGATGAACGGGGGCACACGATGTGGGTCCTCCCATAAATCCGTCACTGGCTACAACTTACTTTTTTCCAATCCCATTTTTTTGGAGAAAACGTGTTTGAAGTTTCAATAATTTTTTTGAAAAGTATCTACGACTACCCCCACTTCGGCTATCCGCTATTTTTGGAAGAAAAATATAGCATTAAAAAAATAAAATTGTAGAATCTGGGTTTTAGAAATTTTTTGCCCCCCCCCCTAAGGTTTTCTGAAATGACGCCCCTGTACAATTGCATAATAACTTTTATTACACGACTGCGCGCAATAAATTCTTACGTGCACATCGATATCGTCTATACGACTAATTACGTAAGCGCGACAGAATCAGTGAGTAAGTGATCGAGTGACGTGGGCTACTATATTATAGATATTAACAACAGACGCCAATCATTTGAAAAACTTGCGAGATTTAGAACAATTTATAAGAAATCCATTAATTTGCAATGAAGACCACAGTCAATTTACTTATTTGAGGAATAAAATAAAATCGTTAGTTTTAACCGGATTTAGAGAAAGTTTATTTGTGGAATTTTCTTTCTTATATCAGATTTAGTCTGTTGTTATGTTAACTGCCATTTTCAGTTGCAGCTGTTTATGCTGTACAATTCTTGCTTTGTATTTTCTTGAGTATGCTGTTATATATCTGTAAAGTGATGAAAAAAGTCATAAAAGTAATATTGATATCTTATCAGTTTTGATTGGAAGCATATTTTCAGCCATGAACATGCTATGGATTTGCAACATTCTTTATGGTGTAATGAAATAACTGAGTTATTGTGAAATATTTTTTAGGTAACATTCTGATGGACATATACTAATGGTCATTTCTAAAGTGCTAAAAACATTGACATTTATTGGATCTTTTAAAACATTTTCTACCTAACTGTGCCATTGCTAACAGCAAGTTGGCGTACGTAAGACAGTTTGAAATGCATGAGAAATGTTTACTTAACTGCTGGATTGTAGTGCGTATCTACGGCAGAAACTTTCACAAGTAAATATTTTGAGTTTTCAAATTTATTCAAAACTAGCGGAGATACCCGGCGTTGCCCGGGTTTTTTTAGAGGTTTTTCTAATGTTTGTCTCTTTCTCTCCCGTTTCTTTTCCCACCTGCTTTCCCACTCCTGTTCGCTTTCCCGTTTTCGGTCGTTTTCCCGCTCCCGGTCGCTTTCCCGCTCCCGGTCACTTTCCCGCTCCCGGTCACTTTCCCGCTCTCGGTCGCTTTCCCGCTCCCGGTCGTTTTCCCGTTCCCGGTCGCTGTCCCGTTCCCGCTCACGTTTGCTCTCCCATTCCCGCTCACGCTTGCTTTTCCGTTCCCGCTCGCTGTCCGTTCCGGGTCGCTTTCCCGTTTCTATAATAGACAAACTAACCCACAAACATTCATATATATATATATATATATATATATATATATATATATATATATATATATATATATATATAT
This sequence comes from Erpobdella octoculata, assembly GCA_963978895.1. NCBI lineage: Eukaryota > Metazoa > Annelida > Clitellata > Hirudinida > Erpobdellidae > Erpobdella > Erpobdella octoculata. Next base: position 23,881,757 of record OZ022238.1, on the reverse strand, counting down.
ATATATATATATATATATATATATATATATATATATATATATATATATATATATATATATATATATATATATATATTGCGAATAAACTGTGGAATCAATAGCTTTTCGTTTAGGTGGCATAATTAATTCGATAGAAAGATTTGAAATTTGAAATTATTTTTTTTCAGCCAATTTTCAATATATGACGATGTTTTAAAGGAAATAGTTTTGTACTTTATATATATATATATATATATATATATATATATATATATATATATATATATATATATATATATATATATATATATATATATATATATATATATATATATATGTAGTTCCCGCTCCGCTCCGCTCATTTTGTGACGGATTTCAAATTTTTTTTTTATATTTGATTCCCCTTGACTCTCAAGGTTGTGTGAAAATTTCATTACGATCGGATGAATGGTGTAGCAATGCATAAACGCCATTCACATATATACATATATACATACAAACATTCATTTTTATATATATAGATGCTAGAAAACAATGCATATATTCAAACGAAAACATACATTCTTTTACTCATAATTTTATTTACATTGTATGTTTTCAATTGACCATGACTTTAAAAAACCAAATGATAAAAAGCATTAAAACTTATGATCGAATCAGCGAAAATAGTAATGAAAGATTTCGAGGATATCCTCATCTCTTATGGGCAGAGTGATGAGTTCAGTTTTGTTTTTAAAAAAAAAACAATTTTTTAATTAAATTAAATATTTTTACTTTTTTTTATCATATTATAAAGCCGTGTCATTTCTTCTTATTTAGCAAATTAATGATCACCTTAGTCAGTCTCTTTTCATCTGCCTACACATTCCTCTGGTCTAAATTTTTCCCCAAGAAAATTCGAGACCGTCCTCCATCATTTGATGGAAGAGTAGCCTGCTACCCTAGCAATAAGAACATTCGAGATTACTTAAGCTGGAGAGTAGCAGACTGTGGGTTCTTCTGGTTTTCACTGGCTTATTATTATTATTAGAACGATATAATCAAGTGCAAAATTTTCAGGTCACATCAACAACTTACAAAATACGTGTTTTTGGGCAATGGTTAAAGACGTAAAATCAAATATGTCACATCACGCTGCTCAAATTGAATTAAATGTATGTGTTTTACAGTTTATTGCTTGTATAACTTTCTATTTTACTTTTAAAATTGTAGAAAATGATGGCTAAAGATAAACAAGAGCTTTTGTTTAGTACAGGGTTGTCCAACTGGCGGCCCGCCGGACAGTTTCATCCGGCCCGCCACCGAATTTGGGAAAAATTATTTTTATTTATACGACCGGTTATAGCCGATATTTTATAGGAACTGTTGATCGTACTTTAAGTTTGGGACATCATACAGTGTTTTTTGAAATTGCAAAAAGTAAGAAGCCGTTTAGCAATGGTGAAGTTATAAAGCGTTGCGCCATACAGATGGCTCTTGCATTCGGTGAGGACAAAACTGCGAAATGTTTTGAAACTGTTTCCCTAGGACACCAAACAGTTGCAAGGAAAATTATTGACATGAATGAACACGTTTCAACGAAGCTGGCATCAATTGTCGGTAACTGTAAATATTTTTCACTCGTGCTCGAAGAGAGCACCGATGTCACCTACAGAACCCAGCTGATGATTTTTGTCAAAACTATTGACGATTCATTCACTATTTGTGAAGAATTACTTGATTTAGTGTCACTAGACTGCAGCACTGGATATTTACATTGCACTGGAGTCGTCTATGACTAAGTGTGGTGGGTTTGGAAAATGTTCGTGCATTGCCACAGACGGTGCACCTGCAATGAGAAGTAACAGAAGGATTGGTTGGGTTACTCAGGAAAAATAATGTAAACTGTTGCACCTTGCACTGTATTATCCACCAGGAAGCCCTATGTGGCAAGTTTTGAAAATGACAAAAACAATGGAAACTGTCATCGCAATTGTTAACCTTATTCACGGAGGCAATGAAGATCACAGGCACAGACAATTTGTGGCATTTCTTGACGAGTTAAATGCTGAATATCGAGAACTGCCACTACACTGTGAAATCCAGTGGTTGAGGGCTGGGAAATGTCTGTCTTGATTTTTTTCACTGAGAAAAGAAATTTTGTCTTTTTTACGTGATCAGAAAATACCAAAAAATGAAGACTTTCAGCAAAAGTTCGCAAATGGAGATTTTCTTTGTGCGTTGGCGTTGTTGACGGACATAACCGATCACCTCAACAATCTCAATCTGCGATTGCATGGAAAGCAGCAGAACATTGCAACACTGTTGGGGAATGTCAACTGCAATATTAAATACTATAATTTGCTTGGCCCGCCAAGTGTCTAAACATTTTTTATGCGGCCCGCAATAGCATGAAGGTTGGACAACCCTGGCTTAGTAAATACTTATTAAGTTCTGAATAGTACAAGTAGGTTCTATAGGAAATGCGCGCACTGTCAATAGCACCATTATCCAGTGCCGGATTAACACTTATAGAGGCCCTGGCGCACTGAGAAAAATGGGGCCCCTTGCTTCCAAAAAAACCTGATGACCGGGCGGGGGGTAGTCGGAAGCATTTTTCATAAAAATTATCGAAATCCTCTTTTCATTTTTCCTTCCAAAAAAACCTGATGACCGGGGAGGGGGTAGTAGACAGCATTTCCAAAAATGTAGTTTTTGAAATATTAATAATTTTTCATTGTAAAATTTTGAGGCCCCCACGCTCGGAGGCCCTGGCGCATATGCGCCATGGTTAATCCGCCACTGCCACTATCAATTGTAACCACTTTGTAACGTTTCTTAACCGTTCATTTTCGGTTACAAGAAACGCGTTTCTTTTCGGTTGTTTTGCTCATCGGCTGTGCGTTAAAGAAACGTTTCCTGAGTAACGTTTTAGAAACGTTTCCCGTGTAACATTTTAGAAACGTTTACAATGTAACGCTTTAGAAACCTCTTCTATTATTTGCTCATGCAAATTATTATCACTTCAAATACGTTCATCAATAGACAAAACTGAAACAATATTTGCAAATTTATAAAAAAGTATATTTAAAGAAAGTCTTTTGAGCTCTATATAAATGTCATTTTTTCTCCTTGCGGTTCAGCCTCTTATGTGCAAACTTTATCCACTTCTTTGTCACAACCTCAATTTCCTTGGCTGACGAATCGTGGAAGCGTCTATTGGTTTGGAGAGTTTCTGTGAAATAGTTTTAAAAAAATAGTTGTTAGATATCTAATATTTTTAAAATGACTTTGCTAATAGTTTAGTTAAGCTAACTAATGATAAGTTCTTTGAAAAAGGTGCTTTCTATTTTTCTTTTACCACCACTCCCTTTCCAATTGAACTTTTCAGCCAGCCCATCATCCATGGTGTACCGGAGCAGCCTACGACACGCCTCTGCCATTGTGTCTCCCCCAAGCTTTTGTAAGTCAATCACCTATACAAATGTTTGAATTTATGATAGTGATAACCTAATACAAAAATTTTAGATATCTAAGTACATGCTGTAATTGACTTACCAGAGCATTAAATAATTCTTTAGATTCTAATTTTGAATCCAACTGGTCAAATTGTACCATGGAGTGCATGGGGAAATGAACGTTTTCCGGAACTGCCGTATTAACTGCTGTCGTTGGCGGCGGACTGACAAGGAGAGCCAGATTACTTTTAATTTCTTTCAAAACTTCCCATATATTAGTAAACTGTCCAATCTGCTAAATTATTGGCTCTAATTTTATCTAACTGCTCTTCTATCTTACGCTTCAACTTTCTACGCTGGGAAAAAACTGCTGATGGGGAAGAGTGAAAGGTGTCTATGACTACCCACGGGTTGGTAGACACTTGTGACATCAAGCAATTCGCTGGTCATGCAAGAAGAATGTCTCACCTGAGTATATGGCCATTTAGCTGTATCTGTTAATGGCCTGAATTTCTACATCCGGTCTTTCGATTGTTTTAGTATCATCCAGTGTAGTCTTAAGTCGTTCAGACTCTGCTATTAATTCAATGACTGTAATAGGTTTTTCGCTATTTTTGCTATCCAACATGCGTAACAGCTTGGAACGTATCTCGACATGTTCTTTTGCCTGAAGTCCTGCTACATATTGAACACACTTATGTGTCTCATCTGACATTCTTCGAAGCTCTGCTGCCTCCGCAGCAGCAATGATCTTATTTCTATAAGTGCTAAAATCACTCCCTGATGTACAAATTATTCGACTAAAGTCAAACCTTCGTCGAAAGAGACTTTTCTTAGGGCCAAATAGTTGTTCAAGGGTTGTGATGGTTTCTTCCCAACCAATGTCGCTGGGAAGCCGTGGAGAAATTCTGGTAGAAAAAACTGCATATGTGTGGTTGTCCAATAGAGTTCGAAGAAGTTCAGTCCTTGACTCTTCTGGAAGATGTCTTTCGTGACCTTTGACAGTGTCTTCAAAACGTCTAAGCCACAGACTGAACCAGAGGACTGGTTCGTAGGAAAACTTCTCCACTCTCTGACGTAGTCGATCAAAAAGTGTTTCTTTTGACTCTGTCTTTTTTTCTTTTTGGGACTCTATAAATTCTAACAGTTTTCTCTGTGTCTCTGCATTTTCTTTCCTCAGCTCCTTTTCTTTCTCTGAATTTTCTTTCATTAGCTTTAAGAATCTTTCTTCGCTCTTTTCCATCTGCATCTGAAAAAGTTCAAATATCTTTTGAAAATCTGCCATTGCGTGATTTTATTCCTATCCTTCGTCGCCAATTGTTGTGATGTTTATTTGTTCAGAAATCAGGTATCGATTTACAGAATGTAACTGGTTTTAGAATAATAATTATAACTCTTGTAACCGGGACGTTACTGTTAAGGAAATAGGTCATCGATATTAATTTATATACATATACATATATATAAACATATACACACACACATATATATATATATCTATATAACATTTACAAACGAGTATGACCACGCAATGATAAACCATGGTCATAATCTTCGCAAGAGGAAACATGATTTTGTACTTCCTTCAATGCAACATCACTCTGCTAGTTTTGCTTGTAACTTTATTATTCTTCTATGACTCTTACTAACCTAACTTCTTTCTACTCTATTAGCTGATTCAATAACGTTATTCTATTATTATTGTCTAAAATTAACTATTGCCAGTCATTATAATTAGCGGAATATTGAATGTTCGTTAAAGACTAGACAGACTTTCTTTTAATTTCTTGTTTTTTTGCTTATTTGTTTATGATTTCCTGCGTTCTGTCAGGTCTTTTCTTAAAACACGAATAAATAAATAAAATAAAAATTCACAAACAGCGCAGGGGTAGTAGTGCAGCAGGAAGCAGAGGTTTCAAATGGTTTAAAAATCTAATGTTGCGAATTGATTGGTAATTTTTAACCAATATAGTTTGTTTTGTACCTTCAAATTATTTCTAACACAAGAGCTGTAGAAGCGAGTCGTTAATTAACTTTTGATTAGCATCTTATCTGACTTAGGGGAGACCGGGGCTCAATGTTACAGGGGCTACATGTTACAGTGATCATATATATGGTGTTTATTTATTTGTAGTCAATATCTATGTTTCAGTGCATGCTCACAGTGAATCTGACAATATCCGGCGATGCTGATTTAAATATAAACAATACTGATAAAGTTGTAGCAAATAAACTTTTTTCAAGTCGATATCTTTTTTCCAGGTAGGTGTGCACTTTGTTTGTTTCTGCAGCTAGTTTGGTTACTTCTGTTGTCATATTTTGCATGTTGGTGGCGTGGTGATATGTGCTGATAAACAGACAATTTCTAGCGATGTAGCAGGGCCGTTGTATTAGTAGTGACTTGTTTTTTACGAAAAATCACATTGGGGCTATATGTTACACTTGTAATGGGGCTATATGTTACACATGTAACATATATGTTACACTTGTAACATATAGCCCCGCATGATAAGCTGATGCTCACCAGTGAAACCTGTCCTCATATTGTTAGACAATCACGAATCGCACATGTCGATTGAGGTTATCGACCACTGCAAACTGAATGGAATCGTTCTTCTTACGTTTCCACCTCACTGATCGCACAAGCTACAGCCGCTGGACCGCAGCGTATTTGGACCGCTGAAAAAATACGTCAACTCAGCTTGTGATGGTTGGATGAGAAGCCTAGTTTGTGGCGAATCATTTGAGTATGATATTTTTTGTATCGTTAGAGGTGTTACTGTACAATAATCCCTGTACATTTACGAAATATGTTTTTTATGCATCTGTAACAATGTAACCCCAGTCCTTGTAACATGTAACCCCGGCAGTGGGGTTATTTGTTACATTCGAGTGGTTCATCTAAAATCATAATTCCTAAAAATCCATGAACTAATAACAGGACTTACTTATCCTCATCTTAGTGTAACATGTTACTGCACTAAACCCCACTGGCCTTAGGTAAATTAAGGTTATAGGGATCAGCCAATTTACAAAAAAGTGAAATTTGTAACATATAACCCCGGTCTCCCCTACTAGCTCATCCCAGGCGACTCGTTCGACGCGCTCAGTGAACCGAGATAGAACAAAATCTACTAGGAAGAAAATATAATACGACACAATGCAAATACCATTTATTAAGCGTCTTTATTAAATTTATTTTTTCACACTTGAAATAACACTGGTAAGTAGGTACAACGTTTTTCACACCGGCTGTTTCTTCACAAAGGCGTGTTAAATTCAAATCGCCTGAGTTTATTTTATATTTTTATAAAATGTAAACCACAGAGATTATTGTTGTGGTCGGCAACTTCGAGGTCGGCAGCTCCGTATTGTTTAAATACAAAATAACAATGAGTTGTTTTTATTTTATTGGTGGTCGGCAACTTCCTACGCTTTGATAAAACTAGGGTTGTTACAGTTTTGAAAAAAGATTCAGTTTCAGTTTCAGTTAAAGTAACTGAAACTTTACAAAGATTCAGTTTCAGTTTCAGTAAACTGAATCTTTAAAGATTCAGTTTCAGTTTCAGTTGCAGTTAGATTCAGTTTTTTTTTTCAATTTTTTTAGGTAAACTACCAAGAAGAAATTTATTATAAAAAACACTTTGCAACACAGACATGTTTAAAAAATGTATTTAGCTTAAAAATTCTTTCTTGAATTTATAAAAGACTTCAGCTTCCAGCTTGTCGTCACCCAAATTATGCCGACATCTGCTAAGAGCAAAGCCTGTAATGGGTTGCGTAATTATTCTACAAGTCAGAAGAGCTCTTCTTATTTTATTGATGTTTCGATCAAAATAATAGCAAGTTATTCCCATCCTTAGCGATGAACATGGCCGAGACCATCTGTTGTGATTGACACATACTTCGCTGAATTCAATGATAATTCAACAGATCGTTTTCTTTTACTAATTCGGACACATTTGTGGATATATCGTGTTCGGCAAGGTTAGTAAACGACCTTCCGACACAACTGCAAACATATTTTTAATAGAAGGTTCTTCGATCAAAAGAAATGGCAAACTGTTTGCAGCAAATGCTGAGGCGATAGCATGGGCAGCCTTATTATAGGCATTGGAGCCTTTTTTAATGTCATTTTTGAGTTCTTTAACAACAAAACAGTTTTCAATTGTTGCCTGGTTTTTCAAATGTGAAAAGGGTCGTTTAATAGACTTACTTTGTGTTTTTGATATCATAGCTATTTTTTTCCTCTAAATACTCTGCGTATTCTATTTCATGCTTCCTCAAGTGAGACTCTAAATTTTTGACATTTTTACCCTTCAAAATTACAGAACAAATATTGCACTTAATATCGGCTCCAACTCCTGTAAACCTTTTATGTACTGAGTTAGTATAGGTCTTGTTTTGTTGAATCTAGCTTTTTTCGTTGGAGGTCCTAAAGCAGATTCCGAATCCTTTTGTTGAATAAACGATACTTCTTTCTCGGTAGATTCGTCCATAACAAGGTTATTACTAACACAAGTATCTTCCATTCTGGTAATTCTAAAAACTTGAAAATCTTCGAAAAACAACGCAAGCAACAGAACACTAACACGAAACAAAAAGAAAGAACTATTCCTAACTTCAACCGAAGTTATCGTCCGTGCCATAGAATCAAAACATTTAACCGCAAACATAAAAATAATATAATAAAATGGTAAATAATATTCATTCTAAAAGATTCAGTTATATTCAGTTTTCTCAATAGATTCAGTTTCAGTTACAGTTTTTAAAAAAGATTCAGTTTCAGTTTCAGTTGAAGTTACTGAATCTAAAAAGATTCAGTTAACTGAATGTTTCAGTTTTAGATTCAGTAACTGTAACAACCCTAGATAAAACGCTGGTCGGCAAGTTCGACGTTATTGGCGAAAATGTTCGCGCCATAAATCACAACCTTCAAATTAGCTTTATTTTTATATATTAAATGCTTTTTATCAATTGCGTTTTATAAATAAACAAACACTTTACGCTTTCTATAAAATTATATATACTATAAAATATTTTTATATTATCCGTAATATATATTGTCGTTTTTAAAAATAATAAAACCATAGATATCTATGAATAAAACAAATCGTTACATTTTGGCTGCATTAGAAACGTTGCAGTAACTTCTTTTTAGTCGCAAATTACATGTTACTTTTACGTTACATTGGAAACGTTTCTTTTTAGTCGCAAATTACATGTTACTTTTTCGTTACGTTGGAAACGTTGCAGAAACGTTTATTTTTAGTCGCAAATTACATGTTACTTTTTCGTTACGTTGGAAACGTTTGTTTTTAGTCGCAAATTACATGTTACTTTTTCGTTACGTTGGAAACGTTTGTTTTTAGTCGCAAATTACATGTTACTTTTTCTTTACATTGGAAACGTTTCTTTTTATTGCTTTGGGCCAGGTAACCTTTTCATAACCAGGTAACTGAAAAGTAACGAACAAGAAACGTTACAAAATAGTTACCATGTTTACTGGGTGGAAACAGAAATCAGTTTTTAAAAACAGGGAAGCAGCGAGAAAACTTACTGATAATGAATAAATTACTTCTTAAATTATTTATTTTTGCTAAATTCAGTTATTAACTCTGTCACAACTCTGACTATGAAAGTTCATTCATATTCATGATATTAGTTCTTACCTTCTTTTCAGCATGCATCACCGACTTGATGCTCATCGAACTTTCTCTGACTCATCTGCTGAATCGACGTCGGACTTGCGAAATTTACTCGCGCTTTAAATAGGAATAATTTCTCAGCATGTACTTACAGTTATGATTTTTGGATATGTTATAGATTAATGTTTATAGAATATAAATACCAATTCTGAGAATCCGGCGCCAACTAATAAAAAAGTTATGTGCAGACAAATCATAACTAACTACTAAGTAGAGAGAGAGAAGGGGAGAGTTGTTATCATGCTTGCGATGCCTGCACGAGAGAGAGAGTGACTAAAGTCGTTCGCGGACAAAGTCTCAAACAACTAAGTGACCTAATAACGTTGTAAAATAGATGAATAGGAAGGAAGGTGCAAATTAAGTATCTACAACATGAGTCATACCATGCTAGCACAGAATTCTTTATGTAAAACAAGTAAAGATAAAAAATAAATTGAAAAAAGCTTTTATTTGCCTTTTTATCTGAGTCAACGAATTAAAATTTTTGAATCTAAAACAACCGTTAGTTATTTTGGACCTCTGGCGACTTATAAATAAACATCCGTACTGTTTAATTATTTTGGACTTCTGGTGACTTATACATAAGCAATTTGATTTGATTAATTTTAATTGATTTAAGGCCTAATTCATGTCGGAAACATTCAATTCATGTATTGTCATCCAGAATAAAGCTTTCCTGAACGTTTTAGAGTTCTAGGTGTGTCAAGATAGACATGTTGTGTGTGTGATGTGTTGTGTGTGCGCTCGCTGTTTGTTGTAGTGTGAATGTTCACCTGTAGTATGAATGTTCACCTGTAGTTGTGGGAGTTGTGGTGTGTTAGTGGCTAGCGTGCTGTTTGGGAAAAACTATGCGCAGAGTTGTAGGAGTTTGGAGTTGAGTGAGAGTGGAGCTCGAGAGTCGTTGTCGCGAAGTTTGGAGTGAATTGTCGAATTGGTGTGAATTAGTGAATTGCAGTGAATTGTCGAATTGGTGTGAATTAGTGAATTGCAGTGAATTGTCGAATTGGTGTGAATTAGTGAATTGTGTTGAATTGGCGAATTGAAGTGAAATCTTGTATTGAAGCGAACTTTCGGATTGAAGTTACATTTTCCGTTTAGTTTATTTTTTATTTAATAATAAAGAAGTTAATAATTAAGTAGAAGTTGGAGTTTTGTTGTTTAGCGGTTTGCCCAAGTTGACATTTTGGCGACCCCGACGAGACTTGAAAAATAATTTGTCGCCGTGGGCAAATAAAGAAGCTGTAACGTTTGTTTTGAAGTTGTTTTGAGGAGTTTTCTGTAAGAAGTTTTGTCATGACCAGTATTCAAAAACTGAAAGAACTTGGAGAAAGTCTGGGGTATAAAGATACCAAACTGCAGTTGTTTGTTAAGGAGCAACAGGCAGAAGAGAGGACACAAAGAAATTTAGACAGAGAGGCACAGCTGCAGGCAGATAAGATGAAAATGGAACTTGAAAGGATGACAAATGAGCAAAAAGACAAAGACCGTGAGCAAAAAGACAAAGACCGTGAAATAACCAGGCTCGAGTTGGAAATCAAGAAAAACAGCCTCAACCAGACAAGCTCCGTCGGTCTAACTCATGTGGCATCAGGACCCATGTTACCATGTTTTGAGGATGAGAAAGATGACATGGACGCGTATTTGTCTCGGTTTGAAAGAGTGGCTGAAATTCAATCCTGGAGAAAATCAGAATGGGCTATATTTTTGTCATCCCTGCTGAAAGGAAAGGCTTTGGAAGTTTATTCCAGGTTGCCGTCTGACCAGGCTGGAAATTACGACGTTTTGAAAAAAGCTCTGTTACGACGCTATGAATTAAACCCGTTTTAGACCATAGTACGTTTTACGAACACACTTATTTTTGGCGTTGCATAAAATTAAGTTGTAATTTTTTTTCTGTTAAAAGTATTTTTTTATGTTAAGAAAGCTTCAATACACTGTATAAAATTTTTTAAATAATTTTTTTATTCGTATTAAGTAGTTTAATCTGGATTAGAATATGAGCATTTTCAAGGTTTTCGACCGATATTACTTTAAAAATTTATTATGCTAATTTCATGAGAGTTATCATAACAAAAGTTTGAAATATCGAAAGAGGATGTACTCAAAAGTAAACAGCAACGTTAATTAAATTTTATTGTGTTTACACTAACCCACAATCTGAACATGTATGAGTCATGCTCGTTCTACGATCGTTGGGCGTATAGAGTACTTTATGCGAACGAGTCGAAACTAGTTTATTCAGCTTATAGTTGTGCAGTGGTTGAATTGGTGATAGTGTTTTTTGCAAATTTCATTCTTCGAATGAAATATTTGTAAAGTTTAAAAATGAAAGGCGTCAAACAGAACGTTTTTTCACGTTGAAAGAAGCTATGTAACTAATTCTTGACGATGATGATAGCATTGAGGTTGACATACTTGTCATTCTTCCGCCCGGCGCATCATAACACGTGACTGATGAATAAGCAAATGAAGAAGAAATGTTATTCTTTGTAATATCCGGGAAGGTAGAAGTTGATTATACTAATGATGGGATGGGATTAGACTGTGTCTGTTCTTTGGGTGAAGAAATGTAGGTTGCAAATACGGTCAGTTCAATGCCGCGGCAACCAAAACGCCAAAAACGATTGAAATGCACTTGGACCAAAAAGAGTCATTTGAATAGCCACTTTTAAAACAGTCTATATATAACGAGTTTGAAACACCACAATGGTGCTTTGCTTGAAAAACCCCATATAGGCTGTTTAGGTTGTTTTATACCGCTGAAATGAATTCATGCACGGTTGAAGAAACAAAACGATAGGGAAGATACAGCAACTGGCCATGGTCACGATCTTGAAAATGTGAAAACAGTAGGTCGCTACAAGCTGGAAAATTATGGCAAAACACTGTACATGTGGGCCAAGTGCGACAAACGACTTCATCGGAATTGTTTTGGTGCTTTCCGCACACTCCGGTTCTGGAACGACTATCATGAACTGCTTGACTGATTTATTGAATGTTAAATTTTTGGATTTTATTGAACTGTGTTACTGATAAAGTCAGAAATGTGTTTTTAGCTTTTCTGTTTATAGCCTAAAATTTATATTATAATTGTTTGCGTTGAGAACAAAAAAAATTGACTTTTAAACATTTTGTCGTTTTCGTTAGTCTATACGACCAGCGTTCGAAAAACGAGCATAGTGAATTTTCAAAGTTTTCTTTCAAATAAAAAATAATTAAAAATAAATCTGTTAAAACATAAGCAAGTAACTTAGAAATAACAAAAAAAAATAATAGAAATCTAATTAATAAAGTTTTGGACCTAAACGGGTTAACAGAAGATGGATTCATAAAAAAATTCAGAACTGCTAGACCTGAAAAGAACGAGGCTCCCGACTCTTTTTTAGTTCGTTTGCAAAGCTACTTGCAGCGGTGGGTTGAGCTGTCAGAAGCCGAAGAAAGCTACGAGGGTTTGTCAATGCTTCTGGTGATGGAGCAATATGTGAATGGCTGCTCCAAAGAAATGACCTTGTTTCTGAAAGAACGCGCTCCACGAAATCTTCAGGAACTGAGTGATTTTGCAAAGCAGTATTTGGATGCGCACGGAGAAAAAAGTCTCTCTGAAGTCAGCGAACAAAGTTACAAGAAATCAAAAAACTGTTTCAACTGTGGGCGGGTCGGACATTTCGCGGCAGAGTGCAGAGGCAGTGGCGGTTCTTCGAAGTTGACGACAATTTCAAATAGAGTCCACGACAAGACAAGTAGAAGCGGATGCTGGAACTGCGGCAAATTTGGTCACGTGTCGAGAAACTGCTTCCAGATAACAAAAACTGCTGCTTTGGTTACTGGTGGTAGGATGGAAAAAAACGGTTTCATGGTGGGTACAAAACGACAATTTCGTAATGACGCCAGTTCAACACCTGCTACTCAATCCGCACTCGATGCAATGAGAAAAGCTCACAAGGCGGAACTGGAAAACGAACTGCGTCGTCTCAGAGAATACTCGGTCCGTGTCGTGGAAGAACTGAAGGTTGACCATCAGAAGAAAGTTCTCCGGTTGGAATGCGAAGTCGGAGAGTTGACCGAACGGTTGAAGGCCTCCGAGAAGGAAAGGAAATTGTTCAACGAGAAGTCCGTGTTAGAGAACGAATTGAATCAGATATATCTGAAGTCGAAACAAGCCGATAAGGATTCGTCTCAGAAGGACAAAAAGATACAGACCCTGGAAAAGTTGATTTCCGAACTGAAACCGCCTTCGGAAAAGGCGTCCGGAAACAAGGCGACCGGTCAATCGGCTTCTTCGGTCGTCGTGCGGACTGCCGACGTTCTTCGGGCGGACCAGATCAAGACTTCGGATCTGGAGAAGAACAACTCCAGTTTGAAACAGCAGATTAGAAAGCTCGAAGTCGACCTGTAAGGGGTGAGATCCTCGTCTTCTCTGAAACTTCTAGAACTCTTGAAAAAGTTAGAACTCTTGAAAAGGTTAGACCTGGAGCAGAGGAGATCGTCTCGTTTCTGCGACTCCCTGAGGAAGCTGAGTGGAGGAGACGACGGAAGCGGTGGCGGCGCAGAATTGTCGAAACATTTAACATCTTTGGTTGCCGAGCTAGAGGAAGTCCACGGTCGTCTCCAGGAGAAAGAGGAGCTAGTTTCTCAGTTGGAGAAGAAGCTAGAGTTGTCGGCACAGGAAGAAAAGAAGCAGCTTGGATTGGAATTATTGGAAAATCCATCGGCAAAAGTGGATGATATCGAAGTCATTAATAACATAAACAGGGATGAGACCGGAGATAAATCTAAGAGTTCTGTAGCTGGTAGCAACAGTCAAGCTTGTGAGAAATGTTTAACTATGGAGAAAGAACGAAACGATTTGTGCGAGTGAATCAAGCGATTGCAACAGCAAATTAAAAACATCCAGAACGACCATCAGTACGAGCTGGCAGTCCAGAGAGCCGCCCACAAGCGAGAGATGATGTCCAGCAAGGAGGAGACGATGAGGAAGCTCGCAGACGCCGAGGCCAACTGCTTGCCGATGGAAGCCGAAAATGAATTTCCAGAATTAGAAGAAAAAAAAAATTTTTTGTCTGGAGGAAGGGACGGAATGTCAAGATAGACATGTTGTGTGTGCGCTCGCTGTTTGTTGTAGTGTGAATGTTCACCTGTAGTTGTGGTGTGTTAGTGGCTAGCGTGCTGTTTAGGAAAAACTATGCGCGGAGTTGAGAGTTTAGTGAGAGTCGAGCTCGAGAGTAGTTGTCGTGAAGTTTGGAGTGAATTGTCGAATTGGTGTGAATTGCAGTGAATTGTCGCATTGGTGTGAATTAGTGAATTGCAGTAAATTGTCGAATTGGTGTGAATTAGTGAATTGTGTTGAATTGGCGAATTGAAGTGAAATCTTGTATTGAAGCGAACTTTCGGATTGAAGTTACATTTTCCGTTTAGTTTATTTTTTATTTAATAATAAAGAAGTTAATAATTAAGTCGAAGTTGGAGTTTTGTTGTTTAGCGGTTTGCCCAAGTTGACAAGGTGGTCAAAAAGTGGGTGAATTTTTGTTTCTGAGATTTGATCACCACAAACAAACAAACAAACAGAGAAACGAGTGAAGTTAAATAAAGGCATTTAATAAAAACAGAACAAAACTGATTTCTCATTTGACCAAGCGTTTTACAAATTCTCAATGCCTAAGTTTATGTTCTTAATGTTTAATGTTGACTAATAGAATTTATGAAGATTCCATTGAAAATTACTCTGGGTCTGCACCGATCTCCTCACAGTATTTTTCGAAAGTAATACTGGGACCCATGGTTTTTGCGTCATAGTACTTCTTGTGCACAAACTTTCTGCCACTGTAGCCACATATATGTATGCCAGGTGCATCCTGTAAAATAATAAAATTGGGCTAATTGCACCAGAGATAACACCACATTTTAATAGAATAAAGAGCTCATTGTACAAAAATTGTATAATAACTATATAAGTCACTGGATTTTAATGGAAGTTTCAAACAGTACCCAGGATTATTACTATCCTGGGTCTTGCAAATTATTTGGCAAAAAAATATATGCTTAATATTTACCAGATTGATGTATATATTAGGATGCCCCAAAGAGCCACCACTATTGCTGGACACAACTCTTTTAGTGCATACAACAACTGGATCTTCTTTGATCAAATCAATGGCAAAGTTCTTGTTGACCTGAATTCAATAAAAGGTTGTGTACAATTATCAAACTATGTAATAGAAAGGAAACAGTAACAATTAAATTTTCTAAACAGAAACTATATAATATAGTTTTCTAAACTTAACTAGCTGTTTTAATAATTGTATTATGAGCCGAAATGCTGGTTTTGTAACTTCGTAGATTTATATGAAAGAACATTAAACTCAAATAACCCAATTCATGGTGATCAGACCAAATACCATTGCATCATGGTAAGCATCAAAACTACAAAATTATTAAAGATGAATTGATGATCTGAGTCATTTGTATTATAGACCTTAATTTTCTTCTAGTGATAATAAAGCATGGATAAGTGCAAACTCATTATTTGCAGACAAATAACAAAATTAATACAGTACAATACCACTATAACATGCTTCAAGAGACCCAAGAAATGGGTATGTTATATCCAGGGTATGAAAAAATCAACAAGTTACTATAGAAAAACAAAATGCATTTATTGTTCATGTAACGTCAGTAAGACAGCATTATGGTCAAGATATACTGACTAGTGGTCCACTGATTGGGATGCTTAGTGATCCGACATGGACAAACCATCTATATAGATCATCAATGGTATAGAATGTTTTCATGATGTTGATAAATGTTTCTAAAAATGTGCCATTAACTTTTGAGATGAAATAAAACACAAGCTCGCATTTTCTTCTATTTCACACACATGCTGACAGCTGCCACAGCTATGCTGGCTAATAGATGCAAGAAAGCATCGATAACCTATTATCGGAATTGGGACACCGGACGATCGATAACTTGAGTATCACTTTTTTATTCCCACTGTTGCAATAAACATTTATTATGCCAGCCAGGCTGTGTAAATGAGTTGAATAATCCGTTATAAGCCGGGGTAATTTTACATAAGGGGGATGGGGCAAATACACTGGACTAAAGTTTCAGTATGTTATATCCAGGGTACGTTATAATGGGATTATACTGTATATAAAAAAGTATTGTTTTAACAAAAACTATATAATTTGATTTTTAACCAACAAGCATAGCTTTAACAATATCCAGAAATTGTATTGACAATACCAATCGGCGCTTGACCATACCAATATCAATACTCAACTGAAAAAGTATTGTAGCTAATACCAAATACCAAACAAAAATACATCAAAAGATGTTTTTCAAGTATTTTGATATTAGCACAAGAAATAATATATAATTTAAAATATCTAACTGCCCAAAAGTAAAAAAAAAAACAAATAAAAATAGAGAAAAGTTCAAAATAAATCGAAATGATTTTGCATCATTCGCAAAATCACACATTTCTTCCACTGCAAAGTGGTTTTCTTTCATGAAATTGATAGTGAACTCTTGATAAATTGCTTCCAGTTCCTTGGCAATTTTTCATAAGTATGACTACCATTTAGTCTTCAACTCTTCCATGCTTTTGCAAGCCAGTCCCAAGCTTGAATAAAAGAGGAGGGAACAGTAGAAAGGATCAATTATGATCCATGACAGAAAGTACCTCAGCATTTCCTACATACTGCTATAATATCAGTCTTAAAACAACTAGTGTAAAGGACTATAAACTATTAAAAAAAAACATTTATTTTTCTTGATGCTAAACAACAAACTTCACGTTCAAATGTGGTAGAGTATACCCAATGGAAAGTAACCCCAAAAAGCTTTTTTGTTTAACAGTAGGCTGTAGTACATACAGTATCTACAGTTAACGTATTTTGTGGTTTGAGCTTTTGCCGAACGAATCGTTCTTTGAAGAGCTTTGTTATCATCTGTCTGATTCTCTGGCATAATTTGTTGTTACACGATAGAGATTTTATCAACAAAATGAAACCAAGCAATGATAAAAGGAATTTCCAACTTTTCAAAATTATTCTGAAGGAACTTGTGTAAGCGCCTCAGACTTTCCTGGCGCTATATAAATAAATTATTATTATTATAAAAAAACTTGTTTACTGAGACATTACAAATCTACAAAACCCAACTTATCGAAAACATCCCAACTGAATGAGAAAAAAAAGATAACAAAAAATATTGGTATCGGGTATTGACTAATTTCTGGTTTAAATGTATTGCCAATACCAAGTCAATACTTCTCAGTAAAAGTATTGACATTACAATTACCAATAACAAGATATTACTGCCAATAGTGTATTGGTATTTAGCAAATATCAATCTTAACATCCTTGTCAACAAGTTACAGAATTGTTCACAAAAATTCTGTGTTTAATGAAGTTAGTAATTATTTAGAGAAAAAAGACACATTAAAACAAGTTTGAAACGAAAACATTCTGTTTGAAGAAATTTTATCTCAAGTCATTAATCATGTAATATTTGTTAACTTGTTCCTCGCATTGCTTTTTTTCAAGAAATCGTAACATGCCCCCAGTGAATTCAATTATGAAAGTCTTCTCTTCTTCAACATTGAACTTGAGCTACTCTTTTGAACCGAAACCATGTCGTCCTCGTCATCTTCAAAACATCTTAGTTGGGGTCCCAAAAGTCCTGATGCTGAATGGGTTAAACCAACGGAAGCTGTCTGATTGAGTCTTTATCTCGCTGTTCATTGGCCATTCTTTTAAATGTTAGCTTTGTCCAGTCAGCTTGTGCTTCAAACTGTCGGTCCAATTTTCTTTGATTTCTTTCTTCAGCTTGTTGCTCTTTCACAAATAATTATAGTTGTATCCAAGACTTTCTCCAAGCTCCTTTAGCTTTTGTATGCTGGTCATTGCAAAAACTTCTAACCAAACAACTTCAGAGCAACAATATAAGCAAACTCAATTCTTGTCAACTTCAATTTGCCCACGTCAACAAATACTTTCTTTCAAGTCTCGCCAGGGTCACCAAAATGTCAACTTGGACAAACCGCTCAGCAATAACACTTTAAACTTCAAACATAAAAAGTACTTTATTGTTAAATAAGAGAAAATAGATAGAAAAATGTAACTTCTTAGTGAGTTTAAAAACACTCTATGCAACTTCATAACAAGTTCCAAAATCCACACTTGACTCAAGTTCCAAAAAACCACAATTCAATTCCAGTCTTCAATACGACAATTAACTTCAATTTGCTAAACATACACCTTTACGTTGACTACTCACCACTAACTCTACATGCCAATTTTCCAACTGAAAAATAACATGCTAGCCACTTATACACAACATCTACCATCTACAGGTGAACCTTCATACACCCGCATACTAAGCATGGGCATTTGGAGGTTTTAGGTGAGACCGTTAATTTCCGCTGCGTTAAAATAATGTAACGGATTTACCTTCAAAAGCCGTTAGCGTTAAATTTGGTTAACGCAAATTTCCGTTAACGGCCGTTAATTCCCGTTGTAATTCGTTAAAACTCGTTAATTTATTCTGGGTTTCTTTTAACTTTTCAATCTCAAGATCATTTTCAATGGAGACTTCTAACTCTTTCTTTGTAAATTCTGTGAATAAAGAGATGTGACTGGTCTTTAGGTGATATTTTATGCTGGAAGTTGATCCTTTGGAAAACTTATACGCTTTTCCGCATTTCCTGCATTTTGCTACAACTTTCCCCAAACCTGTAATGTCTTCACTTTTTTCAAAATAATCCCACAATGGTTTCGTTGACATGTTAGAGAAAATATAATTTTATTTCATGCAATTAAATCCCACAACAAAATAAACCGTGCAAATTCTGTTCTATATTCCTATCAAAGATTTAAAGAAACCAAAGACAAATTAAAAAATTTAAATTTAGTCCAAAGACATTTAATTAAAATATCTGCTAAATTAACAATAAAATGATTAAAAGATATCATTTTTTTAAATTAACGGAAAAATTTGCCAGTCGTTAAAAAATTTTCACAGAAAATTTCGTTAATTTTCGTCCGTTAATATTTTTTAACAGAAACGGACGTTAACGAACCGAAATTCACAGAAGGAAAATTCAAACGCCCATGCTTACTGCATACATACACTACCCACATGTCTCTTCACACCATCAACAGGTAGCATTAGCACACGCACACACAATCTGACAAGTTATACCAGGTGAAAAATGCATCCATTCAAGACCTCAATCACAAAGAATTGAGTCACGATGGCATTCATTTTACAGGTTTTACATAAAATGTAATTTTTTTAACAGCTTATAGTCCTTTATACCAGGTGTTTTAAAAGTGGTATAGCAGCATGTAAGAAATACTGAAGTACTTCTTGTTGCCGACCATTTGTTTTGTATTGCTGAAGTCGCTTTTAGAGAAACAGCATATTATCATGATGATATGTCACTGAAAAAGTTGTCGACAGCCGATTTGTCTGAAAAAAAGGGATAAGACAAACAGATATTTCCCGGTGCTACTTAGCTCCAATCCAAAGTGAGACTTAAGTTTAATCTAGAAATATCGGGATTCCAATGACGATGTCTCATCATATATATATAAATCTATATATAAAGACAAAATATCTGTAAAAAAAAGAGATTGTTTTTAGAGAAAAGAACTGCCATGGCAATAGCAATTTCACCTCTTATTGCAATGGCAATAAACTTTAGGTATGTTTTATAACAGTCACAAGACACCACTGCATTTCCTCAAGTAAGCAAACACTGTGAAGTTAATATAAAAATTTAAAAAGTCGCCAGGGCAATAGCAAACCGGCATAATGCCTAGGCAATAGAACTGATCAGAATGAATTAGTGAAGTAGGTTTTCTAGAGAGGAATAAAACAAAATTACAAGCAAAACAGAATTTCTTACCCATTTTGGATTCTGCATAAACCTAGCATTTCTATAGTCATCTTTCTCATAGTACTGAAAAATGAGCAAATAATTTTATACATCAGTTTTGAAATGGTAAAACAGTAGTTTTGGTTACTAAATTAATTATAATATAGCATGGGTTTTGGCGTAGACATTCACAGAAGCGGTCCCTGTTTTCTGCTTAAAAAAGGCCGAAAATGAAATGACACATAAATAAGGTTAGACCACAATGAGGCTACCGTCTAAATTGTCTTATTGACAGAGACAGACATTAATTAAACCACACACGAGGCTAAAAACAAATTTAAAAACTTTAAATAGATAAATAGTATTGTGTGATCCCATATGCATGAGTCGTTCCGGTTCTGCTGGGGTTTATTAAATTTATTTTTAAATGTGTTTCTGCTTAAATTAGTCTTTTATTGTGTTTTTACTATTAATTGCATTAAAATACCGGTTAATTTGCTATACTATAGGCAATCGCATAAAATAAACTCGCCCTAGTGCGTAAGGCCAGAACCTTTGACACTCAAAACTGTCCCACGGACACTGATGGGGTTTAATAAGGTGTTACATAAAAGCGTATATCTCGAGAACTAATAAACTCCCAATAAAATTTTTTACATAAAAATCATTGTAAAATAAACCTAGATCAAAACAACCACAAATAAAGAATTTAGCACAGTTTATTTTCTTTGAACTTTACTTCAAAGTCACTTGTTTATGCTTTTCTGTCTCGCTCATTATTTATTTGATGTAAAAATGTAATTTTTAAATTGAAAAATCGAATTGACTTTATTACTTTATGATGGTAAAATTTCATAGTTCTGTGACTTTGAGGGGCACGGCTATAACTTTCCAAAGTTGAGGAGTCACATAAAATAAACGCACCCTAGCGTGCAAGGCCAGAGCCTTTGACACTCAAAGTTACTTGCTTATGCTTTTCTGTCTCGCTCATTACGTATTTGATGTAGAAATGTAATTTTTTTTCGAAAAATCGAATTGACTTTATTACTTTAAGATAGTGAATTTCATAGTTCTAGGACTTTGAGGGGCACGGCTATAACTTTCCAAAGTTGAGGAGTCCATCTATAACAGCCGTGGTAAATCAACGGTTCTTAAGCGCAGTACTTTACTTCAAACTCACTTGTTTATGCTTTTCTGTCTCGCTCATTATGTATTTGATGTAGAAATGTAATTTTTTTTAAATTGAATGAACCACTACTGAAGATGACGGAGTAGTAGACTACGACATACAGGCGGAAAGCATGATAGCAGACGTAATCACCGGGATTTGACTTTTGATATTTATATAACTTTTTTATCTGATTTTGTTAATATATCATTGTTATTGTTATTTTCTAAATAAAAATGTACAAATAAATAGTACAACAACTAATGATTTCTGAATTCAAATTTATAACTCTTATGTGCTAGGCTTTTTCAGCGTTGTGCACTCAATGCTCTACGTACGCCTGTTAACTGAGCTAGGCCGTTGGAACCAGTTATTAACAGCCTAACGCCTTGAATGTTTCTAGCGCGCTGCGTTCGTCTCGAATGGATTTTTCGATATTAAATATAAACTTTTTTTTAATTTGTTGTTATATTTTAACTCAAATTTTATATCTTTATTCGAATATTTGGTAATCTTTCCCACGGACGGCCCGTGTGGCGGATTAATACATAATTCTCGGCTATAATTAACTATAAACACGATGAAAAGTAAACACTAGTTTAAAAATTATGATAATTAGTATAAATAATTCATTTAAAATGGTAAAATGTTATACAAAATTATTTTAATTAAATAAATAATGTAATTATAATTTAAAAAATTTGAGTTTTAAGGAAAAGTGTAAACGAAGGAATCGTGTAGCATGTTATATAACGTTATAACTATTACCACGGCGGTAGGCGCCGGTATGCGATCTTTTTATTAATTTTATTTTTTACACTATATAGTATATTCAAACTCAGAATTTGTACCTTTATGTAAAATATTAGTAAAATTAAAAAAAAATTATATCGAAACTTTTTATGCGACTACATAGGATAGGGGTAGGGATATGGGTAGGGTTAGGAGTAGGGTAAGGGTTAGGGTAGGGTAGGGTAAGGGTAGGGTAATGGTAGGGTAAGGGTAGGGTAAGGTTAGGGTTGGGGGTAAAGTTAGGGGTAGGGTTTCATTTTAATACGAGATTGCAATTTTACAGATTGCAATCACGGCGAACCGACGGGGCAATAGCAGCGACCTTATATAAAGTGACTAGCGGGGTTTACTTCGTTGTTTCTCTCGCCTTTGTTCTTTATCGTTTTACATAGAAAAAGTTTTAAAATTTAAATTTAATTTTTTTTTATAACTGAGTTTGTTTTTTAAATAAAATTTTATTATAAATTTTTTTTGTTTATTCATTTCATTCATACGATCATCGTACCTCACCACTCACAACTACGATGTAAATAGTGCTTGGAAGGGTACTACTTACCGTTTTCAAAGTCTCTCAAATTACGATAAATGTTTTACGATGTAAATAGTGCTTGGAAGGGTACTACTTACCGTTTTCAAAGTCTCTCAAATTACGATAAATGTTTTGTTTTTAAATTAAATTTGGTATTAAATTTGTTTTTTTAGGTTATTGTAACAAAATAAAAATAATACGACTATTTTTTCGGCACGGGCTGTCCGTAGGAAAGATTACCGAATATTTTATTTCAATTAAAATTTTGTTTTTTTTTGTGCGACTGCCTACTATACTAGATTACCGTACTGCTATTGAGTATTGACAGAACCAACCATAAATTTTACTACAGTATCAGTGAAAAATGAATTAAGAAACAAGATATACCTGTCCAGTGTGAGTGACTACATCATCACCCTTCTTAACAAGCGTACTCGCACATCTTTGTTGCAAGAAAAAAAACCTGCTCGCGAGGCTCGATGACAATGACCTTATCTTCACCACAGACATTTTTGTTGTTTATTCTGAGCCAGTGATGGCTTCAGACGAAAAACACATATTGAATATTGAAAAGTTTTTATAAAATTATATTTAAGTTTTGTTTAGTTTATATTAAATTTTAAAATAATTTTAATTAAATAACTGTTTAATTTTGCTAACCAATTTAGTCATAATCGTTTATAAACACACACACACACATATTATATTAGAAGGTATAAGTAGTATTAACCAAGCTTTATTTATTATCACCCAATAAACCACAAAACCATTATTCTAGACCTGTAATACGATTTGACGATTTTACAACCCTGGTGTCTTGAAGTGAGATTAGAAGAATGGTTTTGAAATCATTGGATGAGCTTTGGGCAAGTGAATTGAAAGACGAGCTGGAGAAACGTGGCCTGAGCGATACAGGTAAGAAGGACGAACTTAGGGAACGCCTCTTATCCGCGTTGGTGAATGAAGGCTATGGGCCTGACGACGATGAATATTTATTCGATATTGACGTGGAAGCTGTGGTTAAGCGGAGAAAATTTAAAAAAAAATTGCTGGAGGAAGAAGGACAACAAGCGAGAGAAAACATGGCAGCACAGGGGAAGACAGGAGAAGGAATGATTCTTGGCCACGAAAACAAAGTAGCAACAGCCGGTACTACTGTTGAGAGTTTGGTCGCAGGGTTGGCTGAGGCAGTGGTGGACACGGTTCTGGACCAGCGGGTTGCTGGTGATGTGTTATATCTATGGTACTGATTTCACTTTTCCCATTTATTGATATCCCGACAAGTATTTTTATTAACATGGATTATATTAGAAGGTATAAGTAGCATTAACCAAGCTTTATTTATTATCATCCAATAAACTAGAAAACCATTCTTCTGGACCTGTAATACGATTTGACGATTTTAAAACAATATATATATATATATATATATATATATATATATATATATATATATATATATATATATATATATATATATATATATATATATATATATATATATATATATATATATATATATATATATATATATATATATATATATATATATATATATATATATATATATATATATATTATTTATATATACGTTCATTTTGACTGATTGATTGATTAGACTTTACGGTAATTTTTTTTAGACTTCAGGAATAACGTAAATTTGATTAAAATTTTAATGACAGAGATTAATGAATAAGCGATAAAATGTAGTTTAATAATTTATATTTTTTAAATCATTATTTAAGAAAAGAAAAAAACACGCTTATTTTGGTACTTCAATTTATGCAACCAAATAAAGAAATGAAAAAAAAAACAAGCCCTGAAAGAAGCTAAAATCTAATATCAGCACTGATCGCAGCACATATTGCTGTAGGTATCATATGAGAACATTCACTAGCGTATCTAGAGAGGGGGGGGGGCGACCCTTAGAGGTTTCAAAAAAATATAAAATTGCAATTTTTAGCTTTATATATATATATATACATACATAAAAATTGGAGAAGAATTGACAATTCCTAGGATTTGCGGAAAGCAGGTCCACAGAACAAATGCTCCCGCAGATGGTCCGGAGCAGTACTATAGAAGAAGCATTTTCCTTCCCTTCCTGGACAATTTTATCAGCCAATTGAAAATACGGTTTGGGGACGAAGATGATTATCCTAAACAAATTAAGTTGCAAGAACTTATGCCCGTAACCATGAGTACAACCTCGTTATCCAGGATCATGGAAGCAGCAAAATTGTTTGAGTTCGATTTGAACCGTTCTCTCCTGGAAGTCGAAACGGAAGTTAAAACATGGATGAGGCTTATTCAGCCACTTCAGCCAGATCGTTTACCAAAGAACTAAAGAACATCCCAAAAGCCCTTGTTTTGCCAAAAAATAATTTCTTGCCATCTGTGACAGTTCTTCTCCGTCAGTTTGGGACAATCCCAGTATCTAATGCTACTGTTCTACTGCTGAAAGGTCGTTCTCGGCAATGAAGCGTCTGAAGACGTATCTCCGGAGCACGATAGGAGAAGAGAGGCTGACAGGGCTGACATTGCTACATATAAATAATTCTGTCGATGTGGACCCTGAAAAGATCTTGATATTTATGCAAGCAAGAAGGAACGACAAATTTTATTGATGTAATTATTTTATTTTTTATTGCTCAAAGAGTTAATTTTGGTTCAAAATACTATATTGAAAAAAAATATTAAACATTTAAAAAATTCTATTTTCTTCCTTCGGCCCCCCCCTTTAGAGGTGTTTTGTGTTGATATTGCTCCAGAGAGAAAAAATACAGAAAAAAGTTAAAGAGAAAAAAAGAAAAAAGAGGGGAAAATTACGAGTAGATTAAAAGTTTAATTTCGATTCATTTTGTTTGGTTTTATAAATAAAAATAATTCAAGATATCTTACAACGGACTTTATAACGACAGCAATCAAAATTAAAAAAATTAAAAAAAATTTCAGCCCCCTTTACGAAATTCCTAGATCCGCCACTGAGAACATTATAGCATCAATACTCTTCGCCAAATAAAAACTAGACGAAGAAATCTGCACAAAGCAATTTAAGTTAGCATAACGTGCCAGTTATTAACAGGCATGTTAGTAAAATGAGCTCTAATCTATGTTAACTAAACAGAGAAGCTGTTTATAGAGATAAATTGCTTATATTCCATGACATGTGACATGACCTATTCTTATTTGAATACATTTTTATTTTGAAGTTCATGAACTTTTAACTACTTTTAAAAAGACATAAAAAATAAAATTTATTGAACTACTTTCCCGATTGATGGTTGGCCAAGTCTAATTTGCATGCAAGGCCATGATTGGATGATCTAGTTTTGCGATAGTCTATATATATTTTTGTCTGTTCCGCCTTCAAAACATTACAACGTGAACAGGGGTCCTTCTGCTGCGGATGTTGTAGCAGCTTTCTGTGATTTTTTTTCTAAGGTGACCAATTGTAATATAGTGGAAATAATTGAAGCAGCAAATCTGATATAAAAAAACAAGGTCTTAGCTCAAAAATAAAATAAAGTTAGTATAGCGAAACTTAAAAAGTGGTAAAACCGCAATTTAATGCCAACTACTAGTGTCAACTCCGATACCTTGCTATCCACCCCGGCTACGACGGCTCGTCCCACCTTGCTGATTACAACCAATGGCATCAAGACGTCAAAATCGTCAGTGATGGTGCAAGATCAGGAGCGTGCCTCGGCCTTAATGGAACCAGAGAAGTTCTCTCAAATAAGTGAAGGTGGCTCCTCAAAGGAGTGGAACGATTGTGCCAAGTCAAGAAATTGTGGTGGAAATACAACTGAAAGGGTCCCGGTGGCGAGCTCGGAACACGTCGCTGAGATAGTCGGCCGTCAAGGTTAGAACTTTATTATGAGTTTTTAATTATTTTCTTGTACATATGATGTAACTACATCTATTTTTATGTTTATTACATTTTTCACACTGGGTGAACCAGCGGTTGTTGTTGTTGTTGTAGTTTCATTTAACGTCCTTTTCTGACTGAAGTCAGTTTGGACGGAATGTTGTGGATGAACCCGGGTACTATATTTATCATATATACTGCACTATGCTAGCTGATTAATGGTGTCTCACGTCTCCTTCAATTGTTTTCAGTATGATAATTTATTGTGCAAAAATGACTAAAGGGTATAATTTATTTTTTTGAAGTGTTGATCTTTTCAGAACTTTTTTGTTGAAGGCCAAATATAGACGAGCCTTTTACCAAGCATTCATTATCTTCCGCTTCTATTTTCTGGCCTGATCTTTCCTCAAACTGACAGTAGAAACAAATGCAGGATGTAAATCAAATTCACTACAAGGTGGAGAAAAGGAGAACCAAAATAGAAAAAAAAACCTGAAGGTTGAAACGAAGAAATAGTTTTAAGGAAGAAAAAAGAAAAATTAAAAAAATAAATGAGTGAGAGAGAGAGAAAAAGACATAAAAGAGTGAACAAAAATGTGAAAGGGTGAGTGACAAAAAAAGAGAGAGTCTGAGATAAAAAAGTGTAATTTGAAAAGGTAAATAAATAAATTCAGACAAAAAGTTGTATGCATTTTTCCCAATGCTTTTATCTACTCGTCATCTCTGTTTCTCTGTCTGTTTCAAATCTTGCAATCAATTTTTGAGTCACTTCCTGATGATAGATTTTTTTCAAATTTTGCATACATGCTCAAAATAAAAGACAATACAATATTCAATTATTAGTTTTACAATAAGTCAATTAATTTAGTTAATTTTAATTAAATTCATTTTTATATGGGAAGAAATATAATAATTTATATTCGTGACTAGCAGAACGTCATGAAAATTAAATCAAGCTACAGTGGCTTGGTGGATAAGTCTTAATTACATATAAAAGCATTGGGTTTTAAAAATTCGTTTTTAATTTACTTGTTTCCTTTCTGTTACTGTTTTAGAACAAAGAATTGTAACTTTTCAGCATAGTTAGCTCATTTTATATCTGCACATTTCTATTCTCTTAAATAGCATTTCATTATTCAATATGATCAATTTAAATAACTATTTAATTATTCAATATGATTAATTTTAAAAACCAGTTCATTATTCAATATGATTAATTTTAAATATCAGTTCATTATTCAATATGATTAATTTTAAATACCAGTTCATTATTCAATATGATTAATTTCAAATACCAGTTCATTATTCAATATGATTAATTTTAAATGCCAGTTCATTATTCAATATGATTAATTTTAAATGCCAGTTCATTATTCAATATTATTAATTTTTGCCCATCATGTTTTTTTTGTTTTTTTAGTTATTGCACTTTTAAGCAAGATATCTCACTTTCTCTATTCTCATCTCTCACAATTATTGGCTCTTTTATATTTTTATGTTGGTTTACTAATTTGAATATTAATTAATCAGGATGTCTCATATAATAAAACGTGTTTTTTATTTTATGACAAATATCACTTCTTGCTAAGTTATTAATGTATATTTTTAAAGAATTTCTCAGTTAATCACCGCGAGTAGTAGTTTAAATAATAATTTGTATCAATGATTCTTTACAGTTCGTGATGAACATTATTACCTACACACATACTCATTGGTACTAGTTAGTAGATATACTGTTTAGAACCGCTTCTCTCCGCTAGCCACGAACCCCCCCCCCCCAATGACACACACGCACGCACGCACACACACACGCACACACAAACTCGTTCGGCGTCCAACGAACATGCTCCCCGCTTTGACCCGAGAGGAGTTATGATAGATTGAGCGGAGAGCGAGTGACGTATCGTCTGTTCAATCGATTGGCCGATTGATTTTCGTCAAATCTCTCGCTCTGTGACGTCGGTTCTTTTTTTTCTGTTTCATGTCGTGGCGAGCTTGCTTTTTGGTTTCTCTTTGTAGTCACGGCAGCAATATTTCTTTACGGTTCTTGATTGGACCATTCTCTGGATACATACAGAGAGTTCTTATTTTCATCTGCTGATTCAGTTTATTTTTTCTGAGTCTTTGTTCTTTCTGCGGTCTTCATTATGACAAATCCAGTTTACAACAAATTTTTTAATAATCAAATATATTCAAATCAAAATTTAAAAAATCTAACCTTGAATATTTTATTTAAACGTGTGTTTACAAACATAGAAATATTTGTGTGTCAAATGTGCTTGCTTGGTTTTTTCTAAAATCATCCTTATTATAACAAATATTTCCTATATGAATAATATTGATATTTGATGAATGTTTTCAACTTAAGGGGAAGTCCTTTAATTATGTCAACAATTTTTATGCAATTTGTTATCCCCCTCCCCCTTGTCAACAACTGTCAAACTTTCAGTCACCTCCTAACAAAATTTTATCAAACAAATTTTACCCCCCCCCCCAAAAAAAAACAAAACAAAATAACTAACAATATTTTATACGGCTGGCTTTTATGCTAAAAATAGATCAGTACGTAGATATTAAAAGTTCTACAAATAAATTTTTAATACAGTTTTTTAGTTTTGCGTAACAAATTTCAAATTGACTGTAACAATTTATATTCTAGCTTCTTATATCTTCCCATGGAGAATTCAAAATTTCCTCAATTGTTATAATAGGCAAATGGGCATAGTCGTTGATTGATTAATTTCTGGTAGAATTGATACACACGACAAGTTAACATCATCTTCATTTAACCATTCTGCTCTTAACACCTCTTCATGCGCAATAATTGCCATCAGTTCTCTCTGTCTTTTGGCAGCCACTGGCTTTGGTCGATTTCTTTGCGGTTGAGGAGCATGTGGTAATTTCCTTGCTCCGAAATCGCATTGTCGGTGCTGTTGAACATGCTTCTTCAACAGGACTTGTGAAGCAACATAGAGATGACCAATTTTGCAGATCCGTTTAAACAACGACAACTGAATGGAAAGACAGCACAGATAATATGGAAGAATTTTTGAATGTCTCTGCCGATCGAGGTAGCATGTTGTCAAACTTCAAAGACTAAAAGACTGAAAACAATAGTTTAAAAGTGTGGGATTTTACGTTTTTACCTTACAATTTTAGGTCAATCAGTTTTATTTATTTAATTTATAGTTAAGTTTTAAGTAGAAATCAAAATACGACACAGTTTACGATAATCGTAAACTGTGTCGTATTTTGAATGTTTTTCGGGGGTAGGTAGATTCTAATTGACTGATTGGCATACAATGCATTTATTATTTTCATATTTTTTGCTTTATTAACTCTTTTAAAAAATACATTGTTGACGTCAATTTATCTTGAAATCCCCCCTCCCCCATGTCAACATTTGTCAAACTTCTTCAAACCGTATTTTGTTGACATAATTAAAGGATGTTCCCTAAATAGATTTAGTAATATCAGATGATTTAAATGAATATGTTAATATTATATAATACTAGATAAAATCTACAATTTGAATGTGTTAGTGTTCGAGGAATTTATAAATATATGATGTTAATGTTCGATGAATTTATGAGTATATGAATATTAAATAGATAACTGAATTAAAGATGAATATATTAATATTAACGGATGAATGTAATAATTGACGATTAATCTATACAATTTTAAATTAATAACATTATTTTTACAAATTTATCTTTTTATTATGTTTTATCTTTTGTTAAGTTTATTTATTTCCACCCACGTCATTAAATGATCATATAATTCTTGTCCCCCTCTCTCTCCCTCTCTCTCTCTCACACACCCACACACCCCCCCCCACACACACACACATATTTATACACAGAGTCGATTCTATTTTTATTTGAAACTGCATCACTGGAGTCGGTAACTAGAACTGCAATATCTTTTTAAACCACATTTTATATCTTTCTTCTTGTTTCACATTTTATATCTTTCTTCTCTCTTACTCTCTCTCTCTTTCTCTTTCTCTCTCTCTCTCTCTCTCTCTCTCTCTCTCTCTCTCTCTCTCTCTCTCTCTCTCTCTCTCTCTCTCGCTCTCTCTCTCTCTTTCTCTCTCTCTCCAACCTTTTTCATCTTTACTATGTATGAATCAACCGACCATCAAGATTTTTTGCCATAATGTCATTATTATGCTTGCTGTCTTCCTGTTTCCCTTAATATTTCATACTTTCACGTTTCACTTCTATATATTGCTAATGTGTAATATTTGTGTTTTGTCATCGTCACCGTCACCGTCACTCACCGTCACCGTCACCACCACCACCACCACAACCACCACCACCACCATCATCATCATCATGACGTTCCTCCCTATTATTAATGCTTTTTTTTTTATCAAAAATCATCATCTCTTTCCTCTTACAGAAAGCTGCAGCAGCCTCTGGTATGACTTATGAGAAAGATTAATTGTCCTTCTTACTTCTCTTTCTCTCGTTCTTTCTCCTCCCTTTTCCCTTCATATATGAAGGGCTTTCTCGCCTCAATGACCTTACTGCCGCATATTTATATCTTTCTCTTTTTGGTCAATTGACTCTGTTGAACTCTCTATCTCTATAGAAATGTAGAGTTTTCAACAAAAACTGTACAAAACCGATACCGAACAAAACCTTTTATACGTCCATAGTTGTCATAATTTTCTAGTGGTGTAAACTTTCCGAAATTTTCAACTCTAAATTTTCGTGACCGAGTGTATTGACCCACGCATATTTTAGCTACGGATTTTGTCATACTGGTAGAGTTTTGATGGGTCGTCAGTCGTGGTTTTGTGGTGTAAGTCAGTTGTAAGGGCGCACAGAAGAAGGAGGATTTTCTGGGCTAGATCCCTCACCCAAAAATAGTCCAATTTTTGCAACATGGAAAAATAATAATAAATTGGTTTCACTGGATGATAAGAACACAAAAAACTGATGTAAAAATATTTTGGTTAATTAGCCATTATATGTGTTGTAGTTCAAAGCTATCATTGCTTGCATGGAAGATATTCAAGGTTCTTCATATCAATATATGGCAAAAAAAACTTTTTTTTAGAAGTTGTTCATCAGAGAACAGATTAAATATTAAATTGTTTAACCCTTTTTTATTTTTAAAGATATTTCCCACCAACAATGGATCCTATTTTGGATGAAATGAATTCAGACATTTTCTTTAAGAAATGGCTTATTTTTCTAACTAATACACAATTTTTCTTGACATTTTTGGAAATATGTACATTTTTTATTAAAAATAAAATTATTCTGTTTTTGTATTCAAACTTAATTTAATTGTATTAGAAACTTTTGTTGTTTGATATGGTTTAAGAAGTATTAATGAATGTATGCCGAAAAACTTTGGGGAAACCACTACCCAGTTGTATCTGGAGTGTATAATGGGTTGTATCTGGAGTGTATGGTTACTGGGTTGTATCTGGAGTGTATAGAGACTGGGTTGTATCTGGAGTGTATAGAGACTGGGTTGTATCTGGAGTGTATAGAGACTGGGTTGTAGGGCTGCCTGGCTGCTCTTGTTTTGGATAGAAATATAAAATAATGATTATGGAAACACGGAGCATTTCAGTAGACCAATGATTAGCTTTGTTGTTGTTTCCATATCTTCCCATTTTTCATTTTCACTTTTCTGTCAATTCATTCAACTGTTCATGGACGGATGAGTATGCATTGGGCAAAAGATGATAAATGCATACATTTGCTGACTTCTTGCACTGTAATTGTTATTCTTCAGGGAAGAGAGAACAGATGGAGGCAAATTTGAAAAGAATGTGCAAAGAAATTTACTAATCTACGTATCGGTTGCAACTGCTTCTTTTCAATGAATTTACTTCAGTCGTTGCTTAAGATTCGCCGTAAAGTTTGCTTTCTTGGGTATCTGCTTGTTTCAGGATGGAAAGATTGAAGTTGGTGTTTGAAGGATAGAGGTCAAGTTTCATGATAATTTTCTACGATGAACAGTCCAAACAATTTCTAAAAACAATTTTTTGAGCTTCATATTTGTTCACTTCTAAATAATTTGACCTAAAGACAAACAACTTTCAAGATCAGGGATGTAAAAAAACATCTGAAAGCTCATGTTGGTTTTATCTTATTAAATTTTTCTCCAAAATATGCTTGTTCGTAGTGTTCGTACTGGAAGGCTTCCAGCAAAAGCATTAACATCCTTGTATGATTGTCTCCAAGGAAAAGTAGAAATATGAATGCCATGCTTTCTGGGGCTGCATTTGGCTTTGAATTGAAACATTAAAGTCATAATTTGTAAATTTGATAATGGGGGGGCCTTATTTTTCTTAGTGCGCCAGGGCCTCCATATGTGTTAATCCGGCCCTGCATACATACATACATACATACATACATACATACATACATACATACATACATACATACATACATACATACATACATACATACATACATACATACATACATACATACATACATACATACATACATACATACATACATACAAACATACATACATACATACATACATACATACATACATACATACATACATACATACATACATACATACATACATACATACATACATACATACATACATACATACATACATACATACATACATACATACATACATACATACATACATACATACATACATACATACATACATACATACATACATACATACATACATACATACATACATACATACATACATACATACATACATACATACATACATACATACATACATACATACATACATACATACATACATACATACATACATACATACATACATACATACATACATACATACATACATACATACATACATACATACATACATACATACATACATACATACATACATACATACATACATACATACATACATACATACATACATACATACATACATACATACATACATACATACATACATACATACATACATACATACATACATACATACATACATACATACATACATACATACATACATACATACATACATACATACATACATACATACATACATACATACATACATACATACATACATACATACATACATACATACATACATACATACATACATACATACATACATACATACATACATACATACATACATACATACATACATACATACATACATACACATACATACATACATACATTCATACATATATACATAAAAATACGCACGCACGCACGCATACTTTTCATTATGCACGCCGCAAGCTCGTATCGTTCTATTGATTCAACGGTATTGATTTATTTTTTTATGAGATATTTTATTAGCATTTTATTTACCAGATTATAGAGATACCAAAATAATAGATGGCGTTAATATTGTCGCCAGCAAGATTATAGCATAATCAATTTAATCAACTTATATGAGTAAAAAACAAACAGCTAAGGAAAGAAATGTCATCATCTGTTAAATAAAAAAGTTATATAAAAGACCATAGGAAGATGATTATATTATGTGCGAAATATTTTAAAAGAAGTTTAAAACATTTGACAGAATATTTAATTGCATGGCCAGTATTTCCAGAAAATTTCATCACAGATTAATCACTTTTTTCTCTGCGCGATCAGAATAACAATAACCAAATTCGTCATCAGAGTTTCGTAGCTAAAATACGCAGTTTGAAAACAAACTTTGAAGATAAATAATTCAAACCATACTTACCCACTAACAAGTCACCCAAACTTGTTGTCCTCGAGACTTTGGTCTTGAACTCGAGTGCACTCGAGTTCGTTTTTCAATGTCTTGGTTTTAATCTCGATCCTGTGTGTTAAGGTCTCGGACTTGATCTTGGACTTGGACTCAAAAGTCTTGGTTCAAGATCAAGTCCGAGACCTTAACAAGGACAACAAGTCTGATTTTGCTGTTTAAAAGATTCTGACTTAATTTCAATGGAACATTCAATTCAACCATTAAACGGGTGTAATGAACGAAGAAAAATATTGGCGCAAGCTCAATTTGGTGTGATGATGAAAAACAAACAAGATGTAGAGTAGACCTTCTGTTAGTTAAAAAAAAGTGCTCCATCGACACATTTAATGATGATTTCAGTCATATAAAACATTTTTGGTCTAAAATAGTGTTCCTTATATTAATTATGAATTGAAAATAAGTCAAAAAACGTTCTAGTTAATTATATAAATGAAATGAATTTATTTATATAGCTCCAGATGAAGTCAGAGGCGCTTAAGAAGGTTCCTTTGGAATCGGAAACTTCGAAGAACACGCTATTTACATAGACATGAGTTAACCCTAGATAACGCTGAGTTGGCGTGAGCACATGTGAGTTAGTTTCTTGCTCAAGGAAATTACGTGCCCGGACCAGGAATCGAACCCAGGTCCTACGACTTTGAAAGCCGGTGTCTATACCACTAGACCAACACGTACCAAAACAACATAATTCAAAGATTCAAATGATTTATTTACAACACTTTGATGGCAACAATAATCACTTCTTTACCACTTTTGCCACTGGTTTACAACAATGCTTATCTATATATATATATATATATATATATATATATATATATATATATATATATATATATATATATATATATATATATATATATATATATATATATATATATATATATATATATATATATATATATATATATATATATATATATATATATATATATATATATATATATATATAAATCAGTGTTTGTCTGTGAGTTTATCCTTTATAGAAATCTGAACCGCTGGAGCGATCTTGATGAAATTTGGCAAAAAGGTAGTTTTCTCACAAGAAAATGTAAAAGAACCTGAAAAACATCAGCTGCAGCAACACTGATGTTATATGTGGAAAAGCTACCAGTGCTTTACTTTGAAGCAGCATGTAGTGGAAACTGCTGGCTAAAAATAAAAAAATTATGACATATTGAAAGTTTTGGGCTCGTTATTTGAAAAGATATTATGTGAACCAGCAACTTTAGCGCCAGTGGAGCGGATATTTAGTCATGGAGGTCTATTCACGAAACCAAATCGAGCTCGTTTAGGACAAACATTGTTATCTGAACTTGTGTTTACTAAATGCAATAAACATTTAAAGTGAAGAGTTAAAGTACATTCATTTTTGAGTGCCACTTACTGAACAGACCAGTGGTCTTGATAACAAGTCTGAATTCACCACCACCCCACGATCTCTTTGTCATCAGCATGACGACCTGCAGCCACAGTGGTTCTAAAATCTAAGCGGTGACGTCGCGCTTAACAAAGGCTCGCTATGATAAAAATTAACAAATAGCTTTAATCTTGAGAATCGTATAAAAATGTGACCAATTACGCTCGGAAACAAAAAAGATTTTCCACTTAATCTTGTTTTTTGAAAGATTTAGTACATTTTTAAATCTCTTATATTAACTTCACCGCTGATCTTGCTTGCTTGAAAGTTTGCAAAACCTTGAAAGTGAAAATTAATTAACTTCCCGTTATCCAATCAAGCTGAAATTTGAAATATAGGCTTGCTTCTCATGACAATGCATTATATTAAAGTTTAAAAATAAAAAAAATTGATTAAAAATAATAATTATCTATGTTTTAAAACAAAAACAAATCAAATACAATTAACTAAATGTTTCCATATCAACATTTAAAAAAATGTAATTGTTAGTGAATTTTTGTTCCAATAGATGAAAAGCCGGCAAATCCAGAAATATAAGGGATTTAAGAAAAAACCTGTTTTTATGGCTTACTTGAACTGATTCCGAAAATCACATTGATTTTGCTCGCTCAGATCAACTTTTTGAGCTATTGACATGTGGCGTTTTGTTTTGTTATTTTTTGAGACATGTAACGAAAGTTTTTATTTATAGGATCTTAACAAACCATACGCTTAACAAACTTCGAGTCTTCCAATCGAGTTCAAATTTAGTGTCTTGAATTGGCATCGATGACAACGCATTCTGTTCAATTTTCAGATAAATTGAAAAAAATTTAAATGAGATTAAATAAATTTTTTTAATAATTATAAATTTTCTTCAGAGAAATAATCTTTTAAGTTCGGAAAATATGTTTTTAATTATTCAAATACCGATATATTTGAATTACCATTTTTCTTTAATCATTTTTATTTTTCCACTTTTGTAATAAAATGGATTTGCGAACTGTTGGCCTTGTGGGCCTTTGTCACGGGGCATTTGTAGTAGCAGGTTTTTTGTTATAACGGGTATTTGTAATAGCCGACCTTTCTTATAGCGAGCAGGAACCGTTCTTAGCTGATCTAACTAATTAACCCTTACATGGTTTGCCTACGTCCTATAATCTGGCAGGTATAATCTAAGTTTCTGTTTTGCATTTAATACTCATGCAGTAAAAGTCAGCGTCATGCATGTTTACTGCTGCTCTCTGCATGACCAGAAGGGGAGGGGATAGCAATTTGTCACTGTGCATGTGTGTAATGTGTGCGTGTGATTATACACAATGTCGGTGCCTTGTCGTATCAAATTTTTTTTGCTTTTTTTTGGAATGCTTAATTTGATAGTATAAGAAATATAGGTATCGGAATGACTATTGATTAAACGTATCAACATGGGATGTTTTGCGATGAAAAATAATGAATTTCCAGATGATCAATAACGACAGCAATTGTGAGACAAAGGTCGGAACGTTAAGCTCAATCAATTGAGCAATCACAAGACGTTCGAAATTAGTTCAACCTTTTTCCATACTCGTATCGCATTTCTCGATCTTTCTGCCAAAGTAAGGAGAAAAAGAAAAAGAGCGATTTGTCCCACTTGATTGGACTTTATTGACCGGATAAGATCTCGGATGTCCCAACTCCGGAATTTAGAATTTCAGAGTTCATCAGAGCAGCGTTCTGCGAGTGTGGGAAAACTTTCCCCATGCCATATAGATGATATGCTGACCTGTTTAAGATAAGCTTATTTATTCGAATTCAATGAGATTATTTTTTCTCTTTTATTGATCAAGTGTTCGAGGTAGAAAAGGAAGGACCGTTCATCTTGTCTAAAAGTAATCGATACTAGAGTAGCTGAATAACTGGTTTTTGCGTTTTAATTCGACTACTGTGACAAAACAAAGAAACATCAGTTTTAAATTTCACGAGAAAAAATGAAACTAAAAAAGTAAACTTGTGTTGTCTAGATGAATTCATTTGAAATATGGCGTCGATAGCGTGCATTGTTTGCGATGAAGAATAGCCATTGCATGACTCCAACACTACAAATTAGACTCAATACCAGACCAGTCATCTCGAAGTCACTTTTCATCGATGTAATAATCCTTTTATCCCACTTTTTCCTTATCGTCTCCTCTCTCTCTCTCTCTCTCTCTCTCTCTCTCTCTCTCTCTCTCTCTCTCTCTCTCTCTCTCTCTCTCTCTCTTTCTCTCTCTCTCTCTCCCTGTTCTTTATCTTTATTTTGCTTGGACACGAACCACGTCCTCTTGTCACCGGTTGACGACCAGCCTCTAGATCGGCCGTCATCGAGTGCGTCATAAAAATAGTACTGGAGCTCGTTTCATTTGCTGACCTTAATGATCTCAAGTGGTCGCCTGAGGATTCATCTTTCTTTGTCCTTTCCGAAGGTTTCGCTGGATGTATATTCTTGCCATAACTATCTGCCCTACTTTGTCGATATATTACTATTAATGGAGTCGTGAAACCCGGAGGATAATTAAAAATAACAACAATATTTTTTTTGTTTTTTTTTAGAAAGGTTTGAGTGTACTAGAGTGAAATTTGTTAATATTTCACCAAAAGGGTTTTTTTCTTGGATGTGAGAAGGATCGTATTTAATGTGTCCTCAAGACTAAGAAATTTTTTATATCTATGGTCAAGTGATCGGCCTTTCCTAACCATATCATACAGACAGTACAAGGTTTCAAATCAATTTAATTATTCTGATAATTTTGAAATTTCCTTCCACACGCTTGGGAGGGAATAAATTCTGCACTTCATCAGCACCGTCCTATTAAATTGGAATTCAATTTATTTCATTTCCATGATTTAATCACATTTTTGTTTCTATTTATTTCAAATTAATTATTTCAGGAATTGTTAATGAGTAGTTTATTTGTCGGTCAGAACTTAAATAGTCTAGAGTTCTTGATTGTTTTCGTTTTACATACTTATTAGTAAATTTTTACTCAACTTATTACAGGTTCTAAGATAAAAGCATTGAGAGCAAAAACGAACACCTACATCAAGACCCCAGTACGTGGAGAAGAACCAGTTTTTGTAGTTACCGGAAGAGCCGATGACGTCATTGCCGCCAAAATGGAAATACTGTCAGTTGCAGAACACTTTGATCACGTGATGGCGCTTAACAAAGCCAGGCCACTTCCGGTCCCTCCTTCTGAAGCGGATGGAAACGGTTGTGGAGATCAAGGATCATCTGCCAATCACGTCACCGTTCGTGTACGAGTACCTTATAGGGTGGTGGGTCTTTTGGTTGGTCCAAAGGGTGCCACGATAAAGCGAATCCAACTTGATTCGCAGACTTATATTGTTACGCCAAGTCGAGACAAGGAACCAATATTTGAAATAACGGGAACCCCGGAGAATGTTGAACGCGCAAAAGCAGAGATTGAAGGTTACATAGCGCTTAGGACGGGCATTTCTGATTTAACGCCTTTGCAGCAGCAACAGCAGCAGCAGATGCCTCACACAGCGCAAGCGTCTCCGTTTTATTTACCTCCATTGTCGTATAGCGACATTTCAGCTTTGGTCAGCAATCATGCTCTGACTAACGGCAATTCTCTTAACAACTTGCAGCTTTTAGGCAACGTAAACGGATCAACTGTCACTGTTGGTGACATTTACAACAGCGCCGGATTGACGCCACTTAGCTCCCCAGCAAATTCTCAGTTAATGACTGCCGCTACGGTGGCGCTGCTGAACAACCAGACGCAAAATTTTTTGAAATCACCAGCGCTGCAAAGCAAAGGGGCGTTTTGGAACGAGTCTAGAATTGAGCCAAAACCTTGGCCCGGCAATCTTGCCGAAGTTTTGGGATCAAACATAACACCGTGGCTTTCTATTTCAACCGGTAATAGTCAGAGTACAGTTACCAGACAGCTCACAGAAAACGGGTCGAGAAAGATGAGCCTAAGTTCATCTAGAGAAACTCCAATTTGTCTCCCAAAGTCTTATCAAGACGACATTTTTGATCCAGCTGTTATCAATCAATCCATACTGCTTGGCTACGACGCTGTTAACAACCACAATTTAAACGGCATAAATGATTTTTTTAACTATGACAAATTTAACACGC
Organism: Erpobdella octoculata; assembly: GCA_963978895.1. NCBI lineage: Eukaryota > Metazoa > Annelida > Clitellata > Hirudinida > Erpobdellidae > Erpobdella > Erpobdella octoculata. The sequence goes on along the minus strand of OZ022238.1, from coordinate 23,842,114 downwards.
TAGCTGCCGCCGCACTAGCAGCGGCTACAACTGGCGGCAACGAAAAAAACTGCCAAAACAACTTTAACAGAAGCAACAACAATCACACCAGTTCCGTGGCGAACGGTCTTGGCGTGCTCGTCGGAAATAACATTAGCGCCAACAAAAATTTTGCCAACATCGATCCTAAGTTTCTGGCAACTTTTCTCAGCTTAAGACAAAACTCAAATGCTGCTACCTCGTCCAATCTATTATTGTCGCAGCAACACCAGCTCGGTGTTCCTGGTTATACCTGTGATTCTTCTTTGGCCGATCTCAACAACAACATTGGCAACAACGGTCTGTTTGACTACTCCAAAAATTCTCTTTTACTTTCTAACATGCTGATGTCTCAAAACAGCAACAATAACATTAAGAACAACTGCAATCAGAACAGGTCGAGAGAAGACAAGCTTTCAGATTCCAGCTTTTCCAACACTTCTAACTTTTCCAACTGCAACTACACTACCAATTTAAACATTCTTCCTAACAGTATATCAACAAGCAGTAACACCACCGACACAAGGCAAAACCCTTACCTTGCCCTTTCCGCTGAGGGGGAGCCTAGTCTATCTCAATTCGCTTTAGGGGTTGACAGGACCTTCGAAGAGGGGTTTCGCTATCCCGGAGTCGATACAAATAACATTATGGCGTTTTCTGACCTTTCTTCTTCTTCCAACTCCAACTCGTCTTCGTCATCAAGTCCGACTGACGTCATAGAAAGGAACGGGTTTTGTTGACCCGTGTCGTCAACAGGTTCGTACAAATTATATTTAAGTGTTGTTTTTGTGTGCGTTAAATTTCAATTAGGTTTGCACCGAATTAAAAATCTTTTGAATATTACTTGTGTACATTTTAAAGTGAATTAATTAGATTTTTTGTTATGCATAATTTCATGCGCTTGTGATAATGTGGTGAAAGCATGCGCCTATCGTCTTAAGGTAAGCGGTTCGAATGTCACCGGCGTCAACAGCGTCCGTGGAGGGTGTGTGGAGACAGGCATCTTAAACATCTGCTTCTAGTTCTTCAAAAGAGACTTTGGCGCGATGTGCCCTAGTAGCTCCCTTAAACAAGGATTTTACCCGCATTTCTCCAGTTGCGTGTCTCGCGGGGTTAACTAACTCCTTTCATTAACTTTAAAAAATTCATTTGGCAGCGGTTGTAATAGCTCCACGTTAAGTTCATCTCACGGCTGGATGTTTGTATTTTACAAGAGCATACATGGAAACATTCAGAACATTCGATTCTAGAAATATTCATTTTGAAATGAATGCATTTTTCACAGCAAAATTGTCTCAAATTAGGCCAAATGCTTTGAGCAATAGAACTAATTGCCCATTTTTACAACGCTTATATTAACTTGCAATGTTGTTTGTTGTTTGTAATTTGTTTGTTTTAGCGCAACGTCGAGCTCGGTTAGTACTTCGATGGGTGCCATTAAATGCAATAATCCGTTTTTAGATTTTAAAAACTTAAACACTAATAAATGAAAAATAATGAAAAATAAAAATAATATTTAGATTTATAAAAAAAAATAAACACTAAAAAATAAAAAATAATATAAAATATAAATTTTTTTTTAAGACAACGCTTGTATACTAATGTACTAAAGGGTTAAAGATAATATTAAAGTGTACATATTAATTTTTTTGAACTAATCGTTTTGTTTTGAATATAAGAGCGTTGGGCGTTATCTATATAATATCTATAACCTACTATCGCCCAACCCTTTAATCTTCCAAACGAAAAAACTGTTAATATGTACACTTTAATATAATTTCTAACCTTTTAGTACATTAGTATACGAGCTTTGTCTTAAAATTTTTTTGTTATACTTTATATTATTCTTTATAGATTCAATAACATAAAGAAAAGCTAAGCATTTTGGTGCGTTACCTTAAAAAGCGCTGAAGTCCCTTCGATATACTATGAGAACATTTGTAATTTTTTTTCAAGACCAGGAGCACAAACTTTCAAAGTCAATGTTATTGATGATGATTGGTGCATGACCACTTTGAAGGAAATTGACGTTTAAACGCTTTTAAAAAAAGACGTCTGAATTGAATTGGTTTGTTTTAAGTTTAAGTAAGAAAAGTATTTCATCGTTGAGAATTTTTTTTGGTTGAAAATCAAAGTTGCAAACGGCTGGAAAATGTGAGAAGTTTTCGGATTTCTTTTCTTAGGAACATTTCTTACCAGGTGCCTCTTTATAATAGTGTCTGCGATTAAATCAGTCAAAAGTAACTTTATTAAAATGTTTACGTATAAAAGCTAAAAATTGTATATTTAAACTTGATGAGTGAGTGGGAGTTTGAGTTGTTAGAGAATGGATATTATTTTCTGTAAGTTTTCTTTTCTCTGCTTCTTAACTAAGGCATTATTCATCACTCCATTTTTTCCACTTTTTTCAAAACAAGAAGCTTCTTTGAAAGTTTTCCTGTTGAAGAATTGTCGTTTGAGTGTTTATTTTTATTTTCTTTATTTTTCTTCACTTTCCCTCTCCCTCTCCTTCTTTCTCTCGCTCTCTCTTGCACACACACGCATTTACGCACATATTTTCACAGACATATTTACAAACAGACATGCTGCTTGCACGTACAGACGCGTACACAAGACTTTTTTTCTTAGTACCTTTGTTTACTTCTGTTTCTCTTCTTTTGCTTATCTATTATAATTTTATGCTGCTCATCTTATGCATAATATTACCGTATTCACGCTCACATGTTCTGTACATGTCGTAAACATGGAATATTTAATTAGTTTCAGTTGATTAATTTATTAAGGGTTAAACCTTGCTATCTCATTATAACCAATAGTATTTTAGACCATTTATTGTTTTCATTTATGTACGAATAAGTAATTTTGCAATTTCTTTATTTCTTCTTATATCAGTGACTCATTTTCCCTCCATCCAATTAATGAGCAATCCTGAAACTCTCAAGATCCTTCACTGTGTTATCTCGCCTTTCACTATTTTTTATCTTTCTCTCTTTTTATACCTTGTTATTTTTATTGAAACCGTTTGCCCTCCTGTCGTCATCATCGGTTCATTTCCCCCACAAACGCCTACCATTTTTTGCATCCCATCTTCACTATATATATATATATATATATATAAAAATTACTGTCTCTGTCTTCTATACAAATTCAAATCGCTGGAGCAATTTTAACAAAATTTGGCATTGAGGTAAATCTTAAATTTTTTTAATTATATTTTCATTTGTTATGGTCAACAAACCTTCCATGCCAAAACTTCCTATGTACAAACATCAAAGGTTGTTGCGTAACAAAATTCAAATTTAGTTTACGTAACAAAGTTTGAAAAAGGTTTCAAGCAACTTTTAACAAATCTATTTTACGTTTTATGGTGGGAGATTAAGAAAGAAAGGCAGCGGGAATAGGAAAGCAAGCGGAAGAGCGAGCTGGATTGGGAAAGCGAATGGGAGGGAACGGCAGAGCTAGCGGGAAAACGACCGGGAGCGGAAGAGCAAGAAGGAGAGCAAGCGGTGAAGGAAACGGGAGCGAGAGAAGTAGAGGGAGAGGAAGAAAAAAAGAGAGAAAAGGTGAGATAAAAAACAATAGAAAATCCTCTAAAAAGACCGAGCAAAGCCATGTAACCCCGTTAGTGTTTTATAAAATTCTTGATAACTTTGTCTAAAAATTGAATTAGTTTCTTGCTGTTTAAAAAACATAGAATAACACCACTAAACCACGTGCAACTGAACATAACCGAACATAGACTAATCGATTAAATCCAATCAAGAAATTGTTATTGTAATTTATTTTTAGTTATAATTTATAATACATGTTTGACACTGTTAAAATTTGTCGTCTATGCGATGTGAATGATAATCTAGTTGCTGAAATATCGTCTGCTTCTCATCTCAGTTGATGCGTGGAAGGAGAAATCAGCTTCACGACTTGTTCAGCAGTTAAACATTTCCTAAAAAAAAGTTTCAATTATAAGTGATTATTTAAAAATTATAAAACTGCAAACGTAAATATGAAATAAAATTATTTATTTTGAAATTCTTTTCACGACAAGAAACAAAATATTTTTTTTAAATTGAGCGTGACAGGAAAACAGAGAAATGTTGCGCTTATCTTCGTATTTTTATTATTTTTTATACATATAGAATAAATTTCCCAGCTGCTTCTCCGGCTTACAGTAGGAGAATCCATGGAACAAATTCCTTCTATCAAATACTTCTTTCTTGCATTCTTTTGCATTTTCATATCTTCCATCTATTCTTTATCATCATTTTCTGACTCTTTGCACACCTCCCATCTTTTCCTTCCTTTTTCATACTCTTTCTAAGACTCTATCTCTCTGCTCTGTCTGTCTTTCTGCTTCATTATCTATTTCTTTCTCTTTCTCTATCTATCTCTATCTTTTTCTTTCCAATTTGCTATTGTTTTCACTTTTACTTCTATATAACTTCAGGCACAACAGAAAAATAAGCGCATATATTCCTGGCATGTTCTAATATCTGGCCTTTTGTTTCGCCAACGAGTTTTTTTAGTCTCGAAGAATTACCTTTTCTTTCTTTACTTTTCTTTAATTTTTTTATAATCTCCGTGAGATCGACTCTATTTATCTCATATATAATTAATTGCTCCAGCGAATTTCACGTTTCACTAATGATTATAATTTCTTCTTTGTCTACGATCTTCAGGCTTTTCAACGTCACAAACACTATCGTCATTATTATTGCAACCATCATCATCAGCTTCATCATTATTATCATCATCACTATTAGCCTGCTCATCCACCCATCCTTCTATCCACTAATCCATCTATGCATCCATCCATCCATGCATCCGTCCATCCGTCCATCCGTACATCCGTCCATCCGTCCATCCGTCCATCCGTCCATCCGTCCATCCGTCCGTCCGTCCGTCCGTCCGTCCGTCCGTCCGTCCGTCCTTCAATCCATCCATCCATCCATCCATCCATCCATCCATCCATCCATCCATCCATCCATCCATCCATCCATCCATCCATCCATCCATCCATCCATCCATCCATCCATCCATCCATCCATCCATCCATCCATCCATCCATCCATCCATCCATCCATCCATCCATCCATCCATCCATCCATCCATCCATCCATCCATCCATCCATCCATCCATCCATCCATCCATCCATCCATCCATCCATCCATCCATCCATCCATCCATCCATCCATCCATCCATCCATCCATCCATCCATCCATCCATCCATCCATCCATCCATCCATCCATCCATCCATCCATCCATCCATCCATCCATCCATCCATCCATCCATCCATCCATCCATCCATCCATCCATCCATCCATCCATCCATCCATCCATCCATCCATCCATCCATCCATCCATCCATCCATCCATCCATCCATCCATCCATCCATCCATCCATCCATCCATCCATCCATCCATCCATCCATCCATCCATCCATCCATCCATCCATCCATCCATCCATCCATCCATCCATCCATCCATCCATCCATCCATCCATCCATCCATCCATCCATCCATCCATCCATCCATCCATCCATCCATCCATCCATCCATCCATCCATCCATCCATCCATCCATCCATCCATTCAATTTTCTATCCATTCATACATTCATCTCTCCGTCTTCTGTCCATCTTAATCTTTATTGCGTAACTTCGTTTTATTTTAGAGTCATCTTTACTTGATCTTTTAACTTGTTTTCTTTACTGTTTTGTAACATCAGGAATTGACCTATTTATTATTCAGGTTTTCATTCTACATATACTACTAGTAATTTTAAAAAAAATTTACTAGCTGGATTGCTCTTTGTTTCTATCTTTTCTCTCGCTCTCTCTCTCTCTCTCTCTCTCTCTCTCTCTCTCTCTCTCTCTCTCTCTCTCTCTCTCTCTCTCTCTCTCTCTCTCTCTCTCTCTCTCTCTCTCTCTCTCTATTTCTTTGTATTTCAACATATAATATTACAGTACTGCACAGGCCGATTTTTTGCGCGTACCGTTTCATAGGCCAAAATATCAAGCTCGTTTTTCAAAGCCCTGGAGAGGAATAAAATGTATAGCTGCAAGACTTTTTCTAGGCCCCTCTTCTCAATCTGAAACACACACTTCTCAGGGCCCACCAATTTACTACAAAAATTTCTTCCTAAAACAAAGCTGATGACCTGAGGGGGGGGTAGTCGGAGCTACTTTTCCAAGATATTTAATATTTTCGAAACCCTTTTTTTTGGGGGACCCCGTTTCTATGTTTTTGGAACACAAAACTACGTTAATTTGTATTTTATAAAGAAGAAACAAACAGAAATTTTAACATCTGCTGCTTGTTGGTTTGCTGAATCGTATTCAGTATTCACGACTTCTGACTTTCAGGTGCCAAAAATGTGTGTCGCTTATGTTCATGGGTTGCTCAGTCATCCATTTTGATTGAAATGCATTCTACCTTAGCTACTGAGAGCTGATTAATTTCGGCTCCTTCCGATCGATGCCCAACCGGATTTTCTACTCCCATGCAGACCCATTGAGACATCTTTTCTATATTGACTAGTTATTTGGCAGTGCTGTGAGACAAAAGTTGAGCAACAAATTGAAACTCACACCGATGGAAATTAAACTTAAAATTTTTTTATTTTAATGCTCCGAGGAGATTTGGTTAAAAATGCTTTTAAAATTTTTATTCTTAGCGAGAAATTGTTGACATATTTATAAGTTTAAATATCATAAACAAACATCAATGTCGGAATAGTTCGACCGTTGGTTCATTGGAATGATAATTTGGAATCGCTGAATTTATTATACTTTCTTGCTCTCATGTGTACATCGTGATACTGTCATTACTGGTATTGTTATCATAACCACTTACAACATCATCATCGTCATCATCATCATCATCGTCGTCGTCGTCCACCACCACCCCCACCGCCACCACCACCGCCACCACCACCGCCACCACCGCCACCACCGCCACCGCCACCACCACCACCACCACAACCGCCACCACCACCGCCACCACCACCACCGCCACCACCACCACCGCCACCACCACCACCGCCACCACCACCGCCATCACCACCGCCATCACCACCGCCACCACCACCACCATCAAAATCACCATCATCATCAGCATAATCGTTGTTAACGTTATAATCTCATACAGATGGTGAATTTTGATTTTTACTTCTTTAAACACATCATCGTTGTTAATGACGTCACTCTTAGTCTCAATACCACCATTATCATCATCATCACCACCCCCGGTTGCACATGCGTGTTTGTGCATCTGCTCGGAAGTTTGAATTTACCACGTGTGCTGTCTTTGAGATAACGTCGAGAGAAAACGAAAGGAAGGAGAGAAAGAAAAGTAGAGAAAGAAAGACGGAAAGAAAAAGGAAAGAGAAAGATTAAAAAGTTAGATTTAGATTTCCCGTTAGCCCTTAAAAGGTTTTTGTTCTATACAGTGTTGATGAAGTAGCGGCTTTCATAACCTAAGAATGGCGTACTAAATGGTATAGATGGTGTTGATGGGTTATGGAAGAATGTAAAAATGATGAGAATTTGAACGTGTGGCTGAAGTTTTACTTCTTATTGATAACTACTACATATTATAATTATACTAGAGTGGTTACCTCACGTTGTCCGGCCTTCCTTTTTGGAGGTTTTCTATCGTTTTTCTTTCTCTTTATCGCCCCGTTTTTCTCGCTTCCGCTCGCTCTCCTACTTCTTCTCCTTTTCGCTCTCCCGTTTTTTCCTTTTCCAGCTTACTCTCCCGTTTCCACTCGCTTTCCTAATCCCGCTCGCTCTTCTCTTCCCGTTCGTTCTCCCGCCTGCTTTCCCGTTCACGCTCCTTTTCTTTCTTCATCTCTCCCTAACTTCTTTTCTACCATAAAACATGAAACAGATTTGCTAAAAAGCTGGTTGAAACCCTCAAACTTTGTTATGTACACTAAATTTGAATTTTGTTACGCAATAAGCTTTGATGTTCGTTCATAGGCACTTTTGGCCTCGAAAGTTTTTTGGTAATAAAAAATATTTTTTAATAATTAAAAACTACTCTATCTTTTTCTACTCTTTAAGATCTACATCCTTGACATTTTTTTTATATTTTATATTTTTATATTTTTTTAATTAACTTATTTATTAAGCCCAACACAATCAAAAACCATATCAGAACTAGAACAGAACACAGAAACAAAAATCAAAGTCAGGTGCTCAAAAGGTTCATCCAAAGAGAATTACGTCCCGCTAACTGGACAACCTATAAAAAAAGTTTGTGAAACTTGGATGAAAGCATTGTAAGCAAGAAACTTGCATGGTTTACTTGTAAGCAAGTAACTTGCTCGGTCTACTTATATGCATGAAAATGAAATTGTTCCAGTGATGTCAGTAATTTGGGCTGATATTTATATAATAGATTTATTGTTTCCTATTTGAATTTTTTTCATTTTTTTGTGTATTTGGTCAAAGTTCACTTTTTATTTTACTATTTTTAAGTTAAGTAATAATTTTTTTATAATAGTTCATAGTCCTTTACACCAGGTGTTTTAAGACTCTAATGGCTGTATGTAGGAAGCACTTAAGTACTTCCTGTCGTGGACCAGAATTTGATCTTTTTTACTTTTTCCCTCCTCCTTTCTCCAGGCTTGGGACTGGCTCGCAATTAGCGAGGCGGGAAGTAATAATTTGTATAATTTCAGATGAGCTGTCACTTAAGGACAAGGATACAATAATTCATAGTATGATCAATTTCATTATTAAACTTACTAGTATTATTAGACTGTGTTATAATTACATGTAAATGCACTTAAAAATGACTACTATATTCATAAATGCTTTAATAAGTTCCAATTACAAATTACTTCGTGAAAAAAAATCGAACGATCAACTTGCAACGCAACTCAGGTCGTGGACTAATGAGACTCTTTAGTACCAATTAATTTAACGACTCCTCTTGCATTATACAACAACTCACAGCACTTAGAGTCACTCGCAAATTGGTTTAGTTTAAATGTATTACAACTATCAGCATCATCATCAAAATCACAAATAAAACTTCTTTAGCTGCGACCAGTCTATTCTATTCATCTACGGATAACGTTGACGGGGTGATAAGGAAGATATGAAGCTCTCATAAATGGATGACGTCAATAAAGGGTGCACTTGGCGTCTTAAAACACATGGTGTAAAAGACTATAAACTATAATAAAAAAAAGGGTGCACTATTTCGTGACTATGTGATTTCAGGCTTCTAGCGAACGTTTTGGGTGCCATCGAAAATTTTCTTGGATTTGAATTTAGTTGAAATAAAACGCTGGTAGATCTGCGTGTCAATTAATTGCCTATCTAAATATATAACAAGTCGTAAAAAATAGGTTTTCCAGTTTTTTTAACAAATCCCTTATATGTCTGGATTTGCCGGCTTTTCACTTAATGCAAAAAATTGTCTTTTAAAATTACTTTGTGAATTTATATATAGAATTTATATATTTAATTTTATTAAACTGGTTTTTGTTTTCAAACATAGACAATTATTTTTTTTTTTTTAAACTTTAATACATATGTTTTTAAACGTGGGTGCCGTTCTAATCTGGGGGTGCGAAAAAGAAAACTTTAAAAAAATATTATTTTTAAATTTGAAACAAACATTTTATGCATTTTTAATTTTTGCTGAGAATTAATTAGACATTTGTTTAAATCTTCAATTTAAGCAATGGTTCCTGTTAGAATACTGGCCGGGCCGTGACTTTAAGCTTTTCAGACAAGCTGGGCCGGGCCAAGATTTTTTGCTAAGTACAAATCTTGGTACGATTATCTTTCCCTGGACCAAATTTAGAAGAAAAATTGACTAACTGAAATAAATGACAAAATTTTCAGCACCCAGCTCTTCTCTACGTCTCTTCCCTACCCACCGCCGTTTTTTGGTATATATATATATATATATATATATATATATATTAGGGTTGCACCGGACTTGGGTTTTTCAAATCCGGCCGGGGCCGGTTCTGGCCGGATTCATAATTCAAAATCCGGCCGGGGCCGGAGCCGGTCTTGTCATTTTTTACTATTCATTATTCGTCTTTTTGTTCAATTGCATGTTATCTTTAAAAACCAACGTAGTAACCAACAGACAATATCAGCTTTATTTCAAATAAACAATAAACAAAAAATAGTAAACAGTATCAATTTTATTTCAAATGCTAAATTAATAAAACAGCAGTGTTCAAATTAAATTAGAGAAGCGTTGCATTTTAGAAATATTAATTTTTCAGCATTTTCCTTATATAGCTTCCGAGCATGCTATTCTGTTGCAGCAATCGGAAGATCACACTCGCTTTAATTTAAAAAAAACTCTCCATCCTAGGGAGCTGTAAAAAGCGCATAGTAGCCCCTTGGGAAAAGCTGGAAGCCTCATATTTTATAATTATTTACAACAAGAAAGGTTCAACAGTCTCCATTAGGAACATTAAATGTAACCCTTCGACATGGAAGTCTAGATATAACATGCTATATCTAGATTTCCATGCCCTTCGAGAACAATGTGAATCAGGTGTGTCCACGTCTACTAGATCAATAGCGGCTTCAAACACTCTAGGGAGACTTCTGGTCCACGAATGTGGGCGTGGATTCAAAATCCCACTTTTGACACCATTGATAATTTTCTATAGTCAAATAACTTACAGGAATTAAAGGTTATCCCGCCTTATTGGTATACATGAGATAAACAGCCCATGATTGACAGTCACGTGCATCCAATGAGTCACAAGCAATAGATTAGTATTCAAGACTAGTAATCAACGTTGATAAAATTTATTTAACGAGTGCCAAGTAACGAGGCAAGAATAAACCAGCACAACCCATAACCAATCGGAAGATCACACGCGATTTAAACAAAAGAACTCTCCATGGAAGGTTGTGTACAAAGCGACATATGCTTTTACGGGAAGATTGCTAAGTTGTAAGATAGAAAGCAAACTGAAATTATGAAGGACGTTCAATATACTTTAAAAACATTGATAATAGAACAATTATTAAACGGACTATGATTAGTTATTCCAAAAAAACATAAGGAATGAGATTATAATATAATAAATTCCTACATTATATATATATAGAATAAGTATATCTGTCCTGCCCATGAATATCCACTAGATGAAATAAGCTATAGCAGGAGCGCTCAAACGGTTCGATTAACAAATATAAACATAGAACAATAAGCGCTAAAGCTGGCAGTTTTGAAATACTTTTGATTAAAATGTTTTCACTGAAATAAATAAATAAATACGTTAAATCCGGCTCCAAATCCGGCTCCAAATCCGGCCATCAAATCCGGCCGGAGCCGGATTTGACCGGATTCGGAAAAATGGCCGGTTTTCGGCCGGGGCCGGAGCCGGGGCCGGTTTTCGGTGCAACCCTAATATATATATATATTTACGATATCGTCAATCGTATACGGGGATTTGGAATGGTTTTGTAGTTTATTGAAAGATGATGAAAATAAAGTACTTATTTTTTTTACTCTAAAATAACTTCACAATTTTGTCAAGTTGATAGAACAAGTAATAGATGAATAAAACAGCGATAAAAATATTCCACTACCCTCTTCTTAATTTTGTTTGACCCGAAGAGCATAGTCGCTTCTAAAAAATGCGGCAAGGCCACGAACACTAAATACCTTCATCTTCACTCGTGGCCTTGACCGCAATTCACACACAACATGGTCTATTCTTTTGACTGTTTGAGGCAGTTTCTTCCAGTCTCGCTGGAGCCTGTGCGATCTTCCGATTTGGTTTGTGGGCTTGAATACCATGCCAAATTTTTATACATAACTGTCAATAACGCGGGCCCCACTAGGTCACCAACGGTTCCACGCAACCGAATCCGCAACTGTACGGCAGTCAGTTTCCGACCTTCTAGCGTTTGTCAAGTTTCTAAACACAGGATTATCGTCAATGCAGAACTGTCCGACTTTCTTAAGTTTTAGCTCCATTTCTGCGAGCCACAACTGAAACACAAAAACCTTGCCCAAACCACTCTGAGCCTCAGCCTTATTAGCATTTGTAGAAGCATTTTCAAACTTTTCAAATAAAACAGTCGTTTCAATACCTACACCCCCACATTAGTCGGCTGCATTCCAACAAACATTTTCTATCTGTCCTGCAACATCCGGGGTAGCAACCTCCTCAGCCGACTCATCCATGGCAGTATCACTCATATAGATAGGCGCTATAATCATTAGATATCACTTGGAGTTCCGTTCCATCTTTTTTAAAACTATTTTTTCCAAGACCAACTTGTTTCCAATGTCTTGGTACTGATGGCCACTTAATAAATTTTTCCCGCCATGCAAAAACCGTGAAACACCCTGTTCAGACACCGCATCACACTTTTTATTCAAGCTACTGCCACCAAACATGAAACTGTCGATAACTTTTTCTGAAACAGGAACATCTTCTGTAACCTTTAGTTAGTACAGAGAATGTCACCACGGACAGCTTTGTAGCAGTCCCAGATAACATATAAAAAAAGAGCATATCCCAGTTTATTGGCATCAAGTGCAATTTGTTTAGGTTTGGTTTGCGACGAATTGTCCTGCAACAAATTGTCTTACGACGAATTGTCCGTTTTTCTGCGACGAAATCGGGCTTTTTTCCTTAGCGTTCAGCCTTCGTTTTCTCAGCTCCCGCCTCAACTCAAGAAAGGAAAGTTTTTCAAGTAACTGCAAAAACATTTTTAGATTCAATTTCTGACACCAATTGTTATACTATTGATAACTATACTCGGGTGCTTTACAAAATGGTCTCAAGTTTATTAGAAGATAATACAAACTTAATCAAACTAGGTGTTTCAATAACTGTAAATGAAACTGATGGATTGAAGTTTACGTAATCACCAATAACGATAGCTCAACATTATCAGTTATTAGAATTCCTTACTGAAGTCTATAAGCGCATATATATATATATATATATATATATATATATATATATATATATATATTATATATATATATATATATATTATATATATATATATATATATATATATATATATATATATATATATATATATATCTTTCTTTTCCTCTTTCATTCCGTTATTAATAATTTTCCTTTCCAATATTTTCCGACGTATCTTCTGCTACACGGACGATGGCTTCAATTATGTAGCTCGTTCGAGATGCTGGCAATGATAAAACTCGCCTGTCACATTTAAGCGCCCTGCTTCTCGTCCGCTCCAATTGGATTAAATCCAGTGAACAAAACTCAGAATTCGTAGTTCCAGGCCAAATCTGATATTGTAGTACTATTTATATCTTTGTGTATCTTTCTATTTTGTTGTATACATCCCCTTCATCAGCACACTTACTCATACTCATTCAGCAACATTGTACTTCATTTTTGTTTGTATACTTTTGTTACTGTCCTATCTCTCACTTTTTTTCAGTCTCGTCATGTGAATCTTTATATGTATGTATTCCTGTGTGACCTTGACCTTACTTTATTTCCAGGAGCATGTTCTTCTGCGTTCTCACATTATATATTTCATGCGACTATATTTGCTTTGCAGCTGTAAAGCAGGATATTTTAATACCTCAAATTTCCACGTTGCCACTAAAGTGCAAATTTGTTATAGGATAACGTGTTTCGTGTAAATACAAAAAAGCAAGAAATCAAAATTAGAGTGACTTCAAAATGTTCAACTGACAAAATGACGACGAAGATGAGGACGAATGATTATGATAGTTATAATTATGCCGATGATATCGGCGATACATTTATGATGATGCAATGATGCAAGTCGAAACGTTACTGACAGTCGTAAGTTGATGCTCTGGTATCTTTTTTTGTCATGTTATACTCATCGAATTTATTACATATCAACGGTTCAAGCGTCTTTCACAACTATTCTTTCTCTCTCTCTCTCTCTCTCTCTCTCTCTCTCTCTCTCTCTCTCTCTCTCTCTCTCTCTCTCTCTCTCTCTCTCTCTCTCTCTCTTTCTCTCTCTCTCTCTCTCTCTCTCTCTCTCTCTCTCTCTCTCTCTCTCTCTCTCTCTCTCTCTCTCTCTTTCTCTCTCCTCTCTCTCTCTCTCTCTCTCTCTCTCTCTCTCTCTCTCTCTCTCTCTCTCTCTCTCTCTCTCTCTCTGTCGGGTCGGGTTTGGCTAAAGTGGGTCGGGTCACCGACTTAAGGTCGAGTCACCAAATTAATGGATGTTACAGGTCGGGTCTTGTTCTGAAAATTTGACCCATGTACAACTCTGATACATACATACAGACATCGGAAATTATGTATGTTGAATATATATATATATATATATATATATATATATATATATATATATATATATATATATATATATATATATAACTTTAAAAAATATATCGATGTTCTTCTGATTCTAATTATTTTTAATTGCATACATATCCACTTTGTTTGGAGGAATGTTTTGTCTTTTTTTTCTTTTTTCTCCACCACTCCTTGTTCACTTTATTTTGTCTTTTTCTCTTCCTCTTTTTTTTCTTTCTCTCTTTTACACACACACATGTGCACACACATACACACACATTTCTGTATGCTTTCTTGTAGACGAGAATATTCATAGCTCACAAAAGCTGTAATATATTAACAAAACTGATTATTTATCTTATATTTTACATTTTAAATTGATTTCAATAACCTGTAAATATAATCTTTAAATTGTCTATTTTGACTGATATTGTTTTCAATACATTTAGTTCAAAACTAGCTGGTTTACCCACATTAACAAATTCAAACTTAAACATCAATAGTACCAGACGACGCATTGCAGCCGAATTTGGAATCCCTGCCTCTTAAATTAAATTGCACATTTGTTGACTCATAGGAATGCAAGGGCTAAAGACATCTTTAAAGTTTTTAATGTTTCTGGTGGTTGTCTAAGTTGAAACAGTTTAAATTTTCTGGTGACCAAGCCCATTTTTGTTTCTCCACTAAATTTCAGAGCCTTCTCGATGTGAAAATGCTTATTTTTTTAATCTGGAACTCCTCTTTGTAAAATAATGAATAGTATCTGCTAGTCTAACTTATACTAAAAACTAATTTATACTATAACCACAATAAGCCTTAATTATTCAAAAATCTTCAAAATTATACTATATTAAAACTTAGTGATTAGCAGAGATGTACTTGGTACTCGTATTCGTACTCGAGTTCAACTCGAGTTCGCTTTTTAAGTACTCGTACTTGTACTCGTACTCGATACCATGGTACTCGTACTGGTACTCGTTATTTCACGCAGCACTGAGTAGCAGAGATGTCGTTCTTTATACTCGTGCTCGTACTCGAATACAACTCGAGTACTTTTTTCAAGTATTCATGCTTGTACTCGTACTCGATACCGCAACATCTCTGGTGATTAGTCCTGAGAACGTTTTACACCGGTTTACTCTAAAATTAATAAATAGACTAAAAGAAATAACTTGTTGGCAATCGCGAAAATTTAAATAAAATTCATTGGTAGTAAAGCTATCGTTTCGGAAAGGAAACAGTTAAATAAAATAAAATAAAATCAAATCAAAACAAAAGTAAAGGCGCCACTAAGCTACACTCAAATTTATTGATATTTTAAACTGATAAACAAATTGTAACAAAACATTTTTAAATTTCAATTATAAATTCATTTATTTTTACTTTTATTTTGGAAAAAAAACTATACCTCATTCTTACAACAGCTGACCAAAAAGTTTTTTGTCTATAAAACACCAACGGATTAACAAGTTTTTTTCAAACTTGACACAAACCACCGGCTAAATATGTTTTGTAAGTGTGCCAAATTTAAAATAAAACTGTTTGTTGATTTACGTTTGATGCCATAATAAACAAACATTAATTTATATATATATATATGATTAGTCGTATTAATTTAAAATTGTTATCCTATTTTTAAATTCAGAAAATTTACAAAGCTTTACGAAAACTATGAGATTTTTAAATCCCTAATATTATAATTCATCTCCGGTTATGCTTTTTTGCTTGCTTGATTGTTGCTTGTTTAGAAATCTTGGAAGTAAAAATTAACCAACTTGTCATCCAATCGAGTTGAAATTTAGAATAATTACTTTTTTTTAATGACAATGCATTCTATTGTATTTTGAGAATTTTTTAAAAACAACTTCAAAAATTTGATAGATTTGCAAAATCCCTTGTATTAATTTTACCGCCAGTTTTGCTTGCTTGTTTGAATGTTTGCAAACTTTGAAAGTGAAAATTAATAACTTTCCGTCATCGAATCGAAATGAAATTTAAAATATAGGCTCGCTCCTTATTAAAATTAAAAAAAATTTTGAAACAATTTTTTTAATTAAAAATAATAATTATCTATGTTTTAAAAGAAAAACAAATCAAATACAATTAAATAAATGTTAACATATATAAATTCAAAAAAATACTATTTTAGAACAAAATTTTTTGCAATAAGTGAAAAGCCGGCAAATTCAGAAATATAAGGAACTTGTAAAAAAACCTGGTTTTTTAGGGCTTACTTGATTTGGTTTACCCTATTTATTATAATTGTGGTTTTTTAGCGCATTTCTGAAAACTTGTTTATAACATTAAAATATATAGATTTTTTTAAACCAACGTTTGTAAACTAATGTACTAACAGGTTTAAAATAATATTTAAGTGTACATATTGAACATTTTTGAAATAAACCTTTCGTTTGGAAGATAAGAGTATCTGTTTGTATATTTGTATTTTTTAATTATCCACCCATATTTCATTACCGAAATGACGCCTCTTGCCTCGACGCTCTCTAATGATAGTTGCAATGAAAGTTTGCCAGCTCGTCAAATAATTATGTTCAGCTATGAAAAATTCTCAAGCATCTGATTTTGATTATATATTTTTCTGAGTTAGATTCTTGATTTTTGATATCTTGTTTATAATATAGTTTTCAATATAACATTAATTAATTTATATTGTTTATTTTATAACATTGATTAGCTCAACAACTTTTTTTTATTTGATTCTTTGTTATTAATTAAAATTAAATTGATTAACATTGTGTCGTGGTTGATTTGTTCATATAGAGATGGGATTATGTTGACTTAATGGTACTCTCCTGTCTCGAGCATAACATCAAAATTTTTTAAAATTTAGTTTTTAGAATAGATGTAAATTCAGAGTTTCGGAAGTTGTCTGGTAGCGCTATCCAAACGCTTGATGAGGCAATATTGTTTTTGGTTTTCGTCTGCACGAGTTCTAGGAGTATGGATGAACGGAGTGGTTTTCCAATGATTCTGTGTGAAGGAGTTTGTGAAGGTATATAGAAAAAAAACAAAGCCAAATTTCGTACGTCATCAGAGCAATTGTGTATATGACAGAAACTCGTTGCTCAGTACAAAAACGGTGATCGAAAACGACAAGAAAGAACAAAACCAACGAAGAAACGCCACGCAACCGGCGCATATATACAATATATACTGTTCATTTGTACAATCCCCTATGTGACAACTAGTTGACATGATCAGTCATAATTAAAATATTTGATTCGTTATAATTTTTAATCCACTCGACTTGTTTCAATTTTGATGACCCGACAAGCCAAATCTAATAAAATTCTTCAACCGACCTGACCTCCGTGTTTAATTTCATGTTCATTTACTACTCATTTGACGGTTTTTATTCTATTTATCTGCTTCTCATCTTTAATTTTCTATCTCCATTAAAGTTTTTGTTAACATTCATGTTTTTATCGAAGTCCCTGTTTAATAATTTCTCCCTCACTCTTTTATCTTTTGTGTAGTTATTGATAGCTTCCGGGATAATTTGTTTTCTTCGAACCTGGAGATAGAGTTACAACAAATAGAGTATACTGTTTTTCATAACAGTAGATCCATTGACTATGAAGTGCAATGTTCAACACTAATGTCACTATAATAGCTTTGCATTAAATAAAGCAGCTAGATTTATTTGTTTTGAGTTATTTCTGGTCGTTGCTGGAAAAAAAGTTCAGCACATAATAACCATCAACACTGAGATAACTATATAACTAGATAACTACTTAATTTAAATTAAGAAGTTCTGTGAAAACCAAAAACCCGGGGAAAATTGTATTATCGTTGGTGTATTTGAAAAAGTACATTTTTTCTAAAAATCTTTGGGGGGGGAACTGCCCCCTGCCCCCAATAACCGGAAGAGGGATTGGGTAGTCGGAGGTACATATTCCAATAATTTTCTAAGACTTCGTTTTTATTTTACATAAAAAACTTTTTCTTTAAATCCTTGGGGGGGGGAACTCTGTCTCCACAAATGACGCCCCTAGTATAATATTGCTTTGTCATCGGGTTCAGTGTTTTATTGAAATTTTCAGAGCTTCGATTGCAAGATTTATCTAGACAAAATGACAATAAGAGACAACAGTGAGTTTAGTAAAACGTTGTAAAAATAATTAAGTTAATGAATTGATTTAAAACACAATCATGTTGGTGTGTATTTTCCTGAGCCAGTTTTTACTCATGTTAAATTGTATGTACTGTTAATTCAAAAAAGATTTAATCCGAATTGTATTAAACGACATTTTTTATCAGTGAAAATATTCTCAAAAATATTATTATTAATGAAATTCTGAAATGTAAAGGCTCCTCGAAACTACTTATTTTCAAGCTCTTTCGGAATGTCTACTTTAATTATTTTATAAATTTTATTTTATAGGTTGATAATAAAACAAAAATCTCTTATTTTTGACGTATTATTACTGGGAGTTTAATAACACACTTTTGGCTGGTTGGCTGGTTAGGAAAATAAACAATTACTGTGATTGCTTTGAAAAATTAACTAAATAAATAAAATAATTAAATAAATGAAATAAAAATAATGAACTTAAATACTAAGTTTCTGAACAAATATATCAGTTATTATTTAAAAATTTACATTTAAATTTATTTTTACAAAATTAACAAATCTATGATTTTGCTACAAAATACTAATCTGCCACGTAAAAAATGGGCTGAAGTCCCTTCTATATAACACGAGCACTTTTCGGTTTTTAAATCCTTTAGATTAATTCAACCGCATGTTTGTTTGCTAACCTTAAAATTGAAAATTAACAAACTTCCAATCGAGCTGAAATTTGAAATAGCGCTGGCTTCTCATTGTTGGAACCAGTCACAAATTTAGATAAAGAAGTAGGGAACAGTCAAAGAATAAATTAGGATCCACGACAAGTACATCGGTATTACATATGTCTTGAAACACACGATGTAAAAAACTAAAATATTATTAAAAGTTCTGTATGTTTACATTGTATACACACAAATGCATACAAGACTGAAAATTTGAAAGTAATTAAATAAGAAGAAAACCTGCTTTTATAAAGAATGCACTTAAAATGGATTTTTTTAAAGTTTAAACTGGTATAAACCATCTCGCTCAGTATGTGAATGTTAATAAAAATAAAATTGTAGATTGCCATCAACATTTATTATGCACTTAATTAATAATTTAGTTTTCTATATTTGTGGTGTAAAGTAGATTTAGTTAGGCCGACGATTGGGATTTTGTAAAAAAAAATGTTTTTCGCTTTACTGTGGTGTTTTAAAAAAAATAATTTTATTTTTTTAAGTGCAGTCTTTATACAAAATTGTTTTAAATTTCAGTTTTTTTATTTTACAACTTGTCAACAGCTGCTATGCGGGTTTTTACAAGGCATTTATTTAAATGAATACTAAATAAAATGATTGTTCATGATTCACTAACAGTTCTAGTTAATAACCATATTTAAATGATTTACAAGGAAATTGATCGATCCCCTCCATACATGACAAATTAATAAAACATTCTTCATTTCACCCCATGACATCCGCACAATAATCTACGAGTTGTTGCTAAAATTAGAATAAAAGAAGACATGGTACAAGTCTAAAGAATAAAAATTAAAAAAAATTATTTTTTAAACAGCGCTTATATATAAAAGTACTAAAAACTTAAAAATAAATTTTAAATGTACTAAAAAAATTTTTCGAACCAATTTTTCTTGCTTGGTTCTAAAGATAAAAGCGTTTGGAGTTATATACACTCTTTAATATAAGCTCCGTCAAAGACTACGGCCCACTTGGCGTTAATCAATTTACGTGACAGATTCTCAACGGCGGTTAGCCGTGGAAGTAATCGGTAAAATTGCTACTGACCCGGCAGTCGCGCCATAAGTCTACCTAAAATTAAACCCTAACCCTAACTATAACCCTAACCCTACCCCTAACCCTTTAGAAAATATGTACATCTTTATCAATTGATCGAAGAATCAATTGTTTTGGCAGAACCACCGGCTCAGTAGCAATTTTACCGCTTATTGTCCCGGCAAACGGTGCCTACTGCCTTGGTAATAGTTATAGCGATTCTCAACATGGCGAAACTAGGATAAAAACGACAGTGGTAAGATTTATTAGTCATTTTATTTTACAAGCTGACTGCAGTTTCGGACAATTACATTCCATCTTCAGAGCCGAAAATACAAAACAACTTTGAACAGAAATCAACGGCAGAACAGAAATGAACGAACTGACGCAAGCAAATCAAAAATAAACAAATTTGGTAAGGTGAATTGGGCCAGGTAAAGTTAGTGAGTATAATGGTAAGATAAAGTGAAAACAATTATGGGTAAGAGAGGTAAAAATGTTTTAAAAATGAATTATTATTAGGGTATAAAATAAAATATTAAAATCGGTAAACGAATAGTAACTATTTGCAAATTTATCTGGTCTACTTCACCTTACCAAATTTGTTTAACGGCATGACCAGAAAATTATTTTATTTAGCCTTTTTGCCAATACAGCAAAAGAATGAACGCTGAGATGGCAAACATTTTGGTCTGAAATTTCTTTCAGCTGGTACAATAACAACTTTATTTTGGTGTCCTACTGTTTGTGTTGACGGCAGTTGACGGAACATTCAACCCAACAGTAAAAAAAAGTGGAAACAGCGGAAATAACTTTAATAATTTTAATTTTACTTGAATAAGCGGGTTAAATATGTTCAAAAACTAGTAACAGAGATTTGCGCATTATTACAAACTGTTAATCTTATTATTTGTATCATTGTTGAACAGAAATTGTTTTTTAATATTGCCTTCTGTTACAATATCCTGGTTGACAATAAATAAACAAACGACCAGCAAGAGACAGCCGAAGAAGTAAGCGGTACAACGCAAAGACACAAAAAACTCCTATTTTGATGCCACTCTCGTATATTGATCTGGCCTGGAAAGTTGATAACTTATATGTTATTAATATTAATCAAAGTACTTAAACATCGGTCTACTTATCCATTGATTGAGGAATTGCTGTTATTTTTGTTATTAATTTATCACTCTTCTCTCTCTCTCTCTCTTTTACTTCTTTATTTTCGTGTGCTGTCTCTCATTTTCTATCTATCTATCTATCTCTTTCACTCTTTCTCTTTTCATCATTTTTTTCTACTGACTAATTTTTCTTTATTTTTATTAGGTCTGTTTCTATTTTTTCTTCTTTCTCAATCTTTGTAAGTTTCTTACTGGGTATCTTTTTCTTTATGATGGATAGATAAAACGACAAGGAGATAAAAGATGAATGGAGTTTGAAGCATACTTGAGATGGCTCACATACCTGATCGTGAATAGGAAACATGCATGTGTTCCAACTTGCAAATTCCTTCAACTTCTCTCGTCTGTTGCTATTACGTCTGTTTCTCTGTAATTATATATCTTCTTCCTTCTATATCCTCTTCCTTCTATTTTTGAATACCCTTGCTGTTTTTATGTTCATGCAGAAAAAGTTTTGCTACATATTTCTAAATGTTTCTAAATGTTCTTCTTTCATTTCCTGGCTGCTTGAAGTTTTCAATATCTGGGACCAATAAGTGTAGCGACGATGGCATCATTTTTGCAGCTGCTTTTGTCATCACTTGTGTTATTAAATGAGGTCATTTTTTTTGCAGAACAGCTGTTGAAATTGAAAAAAAGGAAAAGCTGTAAGTAAAAAAGTTACTTTTGTCCAAAATATAAATATCTTTATATCTATATATATAAAAATGAATGTTTGTATGTATGTATGTATGTATGTATGTATGTATGTATGTATGTATGTATATACGCATGTATGTTATTTATGCATTGCTACACCATTTATCCGATCGTAACGAAACTTTCACACAACCTTGAGAGTAAAGGGGAATCAAATATAGAGAAAAAAAATTTGAAATCCGTCACAAAATGAGCGGAGCGGAGCGAGTGAGCGAGCGGGAACTATATATATATATATATATATATATATATATATATATATATATATATATATATATATATATATATATATATATATATATATATATATATATATATACATATATATATATATATACATACTAGCGGGGGTACCCGGGGTTTTTAAAAGTTTTTCTAATGTTTGTTTCTCTCGCTCCCATTTCCTTCTCCGCTTTCCCGTTCCCGGTCGCTTTCCCGTTCCCGGTAGCTTTCCCGTTCTCGTCGCTCTTCCTTTCGATCGAGAACGGGAATGGGAGAGCAAGCATGAGCGAGATCGGGAGAGCAAGTGTGAGCGGGAACGGGAAAGCGACCGGGAACGGAAAGGCGATCGGGAACGGGAGGGCAAACAGGAGCGGAAAAACGACCGGAAGCTGGAAAGCGACCGTGAACGGGAAAGCGACCGAGAACGGGAAAGCAAACGGGAACGGGAAAGCAAGCGGGGAAGGAAACCTGAGCGAGAGAGACAAATATTAGAAAAACCTCTAAAAACCCCGGGCACCCCCGCTAGTATATATATATATATATATATATATATATATATATATATATATATATATATATATATATATATATATATATATATATATATATATATATATATATATATATATATATATATATAGTGGGTGAGGGTGAAGATCAAAAATAGGTGGTGTGTAATGGTGAATCTAAAAACTGTTAAACAATAGATTAATCACACAAAAGTTGAAATAGTCCCTTTTAGTAATGTTCAAATGCTTGGCTTGGTAAATTGCTATTAACTCAATCCGGTTTATATGAAGAACTTTACGATGTTGACTAATTTGTTTGCTT
The DNA here is from genome assembly GCA_963978895.1 of Erpobdella octoculata. Classification (NCBI taxonomy): domain Eukaryota; kingdom Metazoa; phylum Annelida; class Clitellata; order Hirudinida; family Erpobdellidae; genus Erpobdella; species Erpobdella octoculata. The sequence continues at coordinate 23,819,022 of OZ022238.1, read as the reverse complement.
ATTACAATAAAGGATAAGCGTTCCCGACTGGCGAGAAAACTGTTATTTAAATTTCAAAATAATTTATAATTTATGCATTTACTGTTTTTAAATCCTTTATATTTACTTAACCGTGTTTGTCTGCTTGCTTGCTTGCGTGGTCACTTGCTTGAGCCATACGTTGGGACCCTATACCACTAAAAAAAATAACTTTCCGTTAATCAATCAGGTTGAAATTCAGTGGGTTAATTTTTCGCTGCAGAGTTTATATTCTGTTGAATTTTCAGAATACTTTGGCAAAATATAAGTGAAGTATAAAATAAAATCAATAAAACCTTTAAAAATTTTGAAAAAATGCAAATTTTATGTAAAAACAAACCATCAATTAAGTTCAAAAGCTCGATTGATCGTGTGGGTACTTTTTAAAAAATTACTTTTAAAAAAATTACATAATTTTTCTTACTTTCATAGGTTATGTCAGGTATGATAACGACATTAATAGGTTATGTTTTTATTCTGATTGTTCAAGCGATCCAGAAGTTAATTTACCTTGTTTTTCAAAAGCCCTTTCATTTTTTTGCAAAAAAAGAAATTTTGGAAACCGCCGACGTGCACTATCTAAGCAAATAATTTTTTTCTTGCTAAACCTACCTGCGGTAAGCACATAAAAAGAAACTGGGGGGCAAGCCGAGCTATATATATATATATATATATATATATATATATATATATATATATATATATATATATATATATATATATATATATATATATATATATATATATATCTTTTTTTTATTCATATTAATGTTTGTAAGACTACCAGAAACAGCTAAAAAAGTTTAAAATTAAAAATTGGTGCTTTTATAATGCTTCTTCGAAAATTAAACTCAAGAATGGGCTTGTTAAATGGAACGCGACTGGTAATCAGAAATCTCCTTAAAAAATTGCTTTAAAGTTGAAATTAACATAACATAACATAACATAACTTTATTATAGTGAATAAGAAATCAAAAATGACTGTATAATGTTCACTACTTTTTTTTTAAACTAAAAGTTACATAAAAAAAGTTTCGATTTGAATTCATTCAAAGTCTGATCATTGGCAGCATCTTATTTTAATTTATTCCACTCGTTGATGATTCTTGCGCTAAAAAACGTCCGCTTCAAATGTCCTGTCCTATCCTTGTAAAGCTTCATCGGATGACCTCTTGTATTTCTGTTGGAAACTCTAGTAAAGAACTTGTCTGGATCAAGATTAAGACTATTATTCAATATATTATACACTAGTATTAAGTCTCCTCTTATTCTCCTTTTCTCAAGGGTTGTCAGCCTACACCTCAACAATCTCTCATCATAGCTTAAACCACGCATTCCATTAATTATTTTTGTAGCTCTCCTCTGTACCCTTTCTAGAATATTAATGTCTTGTTTAAGTGAAGGACTCCACACCTGCCCACAATATTCCAAATGCGGTCTTACTAGTGTCTTATATAGTTTTAGAATTAAGTCCTTGTTCCTGCTCACCATAGTTCTTTTAATTATGCCTAGCACCTGATTCCCTCTATTGGCTGCCTTAGCACATTGTATTGATGGTTTGGCACTATTATGCACCAGAATACCCAAGTCTCTTTCTTCCGTTGTTTCTTTCAATGTTGTGCCGTTCATCTCATACCTACATTTTTGATTTCGCTTGCCCATATGCATGACAGAGCACTTTTCTACATTAAATAACATCTGCCAGTCCTGTGACCATTTATATAATTTTTTCAAGTCATCTCTGAGCACTTCAGCATCCTCCTCAGTCTTTATTGCTCTGCACAGCTTCGTGTCATCAGCAAACTTATAAATTCTTGACTTAATCCCATCGTCTAAGTCGTTGATGTAAACTAAGAATAAGGTTGGTCCCAAAACTGATCCTTGTGGAACACCACTTGTGACACTAATCCATTTTGATTTCATCCCATTTATTGCAACTCTTTGTCTTCTATCAAGCAATCAACCTCCTATCCATTCTAATAGCTTTCCTTCTATGCCTATTGCCTCAAGTTTCTTACGCAGTCTCTGATGAGGCACTTTGTCAAAAGCTTTGGCAAAGTCTAAATAAACTACATCAACTGATGGTACTGCATTCAAAAAACCATGAATATCTTCAAAATATTCTAATAAATTAGTCAAACATGATTTATTGTTCATAAACCCATGCTTCTTTTAATTATGCCTAGCACCTGATTCCCTATATTGGCTGCCTTAGCACATTGTATTGATGGTTTGGCACTATTATGGACCAGAATACCCAACAACCAATCCGTTGTTTCCTTCAATGTTGTTCCGTTCATCTCATACCTACATTTTTGATTTCACTTGCCCATATGCATGACAGAGCACTTTTCTACATTGAATAACATCTGCCAGTCCTGTGACCATTTATATAATTTTTTCAAGTCATCTCTGAGCATTTTAGCATCCTCCTCAGTCTTTATTGCTCTGCACAGCTTTGTGTCATCCGCAAAATTATAAATTCTTGACTTAATCCCATCGTCTAGGTTGTTGATGTAAACTAAGAATAAGGTTGGTCCCAAAACTGATCCTTGTGGAACACCACTTGTGACACTAATCCATTTTGATTTTATCCCACTTATTGCAACTCTTTGTCTTCTATCAAGCAACCAACCTCCTATCCATTCTATTAGCTTTCCTTCTATGCCTATTGCCTCAAGCTTCTTACGCAGTCTCTGATGAGGCACTTTGTCAAAAGCTTTGGAAAATTCTAAATAAACTACATCAACTGATGGTACTGCATTCAAAAAACCATGAATATCTTCAAAATATTCTAATAAATTAGTCAAACATGATTTATTGTTCATAAACCCATGCTGACTATCTTTAATTATTTTATGATCTTCCATATGTCTCATCATATCATCCTTGATAATTCTTTCCATAACTTTGCAGATAATGCAGGTTAGGCTGACAGGTCTATAGTTACTTGCTTCACTTCTAGTGTCCTTTTTAAATAGTGGAACAACAATTGCATCCCTCCAGTCCTGTGGTATTTCTCCTGTTTGCATTGACTTATTCATTAACTCTGCCATTACTTCTCCAATTTCCTCTCTTACTTCAAATAGAAACTTCGGATGAAGTGCATCAATTCCTGGTGTTTTGTCTATTTCAAACACTTCAGCATCTCAGTAACTCGGCTTTTTGTGAAGATAACTTCTTTTATGACATCTTTTCCACCACCTTGAAACTTCTTACTTGCTACAGGAACATTTTTAATGTTTTCTTCAGTAAAGACTGACCCAAAATACGTGTTCAACAAATCAGCTGTGACTTCATCCTTAGTAATTAAATTTCCATCTGCATCCTTTAAAGGACCTACTTTATCTTTATTTTTTTGCCTACTTCTCACATATTTGAAAAGCTTTTGCTGTCCCTCTTTATGTTTTCTGTCAGCTTTTGTTCATAGTCTACAATAGTCTTTCTAATAGTCTGTTTGGTGTCATTTTTTATCTTTCTGTATTTCTTTTCCAACTCACTTAGTTTGCTTGATTTTTCTTCTTCAGAACCCTTAGTTACCTGCTCTCGATATTTTTCCATGCTTTATTTTTGGCTCTCTGTTTCTTTATAATCAACCTAGTCATCCAGGGATTTTTTTATTTTGGTTTCATTGTTTTGGAATATACTTTTCAATAATTTCGTGCATACACTGAACAAATAGCTTCCAGCTGATCTCAACATTAGTACTCTTAACTCTGTCCATAAGATTTTCTTTTGTTAAGCTTTCTCTTATTAGACTGTAGTCTGCCTTAAAGTAGTTGTAGCGAATTACATCTGAACAACTCTGCCTGTCATGATTCATGACCAAATCCCATCTAATAACCTGGTGATCGCTAGTGCCAAAACATTCACCTACAGTTAAATTATTTACCAAACTTATGTCAGCAGTCAGTAATAAGTCTAAAGTATTTTTACTTCTAGTAGGCTCTCTAATTAACTGTGACATGAATTCATCCTCAATAAATTGCATAAATTGTCTGTCTTTATGAGTTTCTCCTACCAAAAAATTCCAGTTAACGTGAAAATTGAAATCACCCATTATGATTACAGATTCCTTGTTAGCCTTAGAAATTAATTCATAAAGCCCCTTATCAACTTCTTCATCAGCATTGGGAACTCTGTAGCATACTCCGATTAATAACTTACTATTTTTGTGTCCTATTTCACACCATACACTTTCTTTAAACATAACATTGTTTATATCTTCCCTCTGTACTGCATTCCATTTATGCTTCACATACAACAATACACCGCCTCCCCTTTGCTTATCCATACCTTCCGTCACTCTATCCTTTCTAAACATATCGTAACCTTCTAATTTCAGCTCACCATTAGTAATTTTGTCACTTGCCCAAGATTCTGTTAAGCCAATTATATCCGGATCTTCATTGTTTACATACATCTCCAATTCTGCCATTTTTACTCGGTTTACGAGACTTCTTACATTCGCATAAAAGCACTTACATAAATAGTTTTCGTGATTAGCAGATCCAAAAGTATGCCTCTTCTTTTTTATTTTATATATATCAGAATTGCTTCACTACCCTCATGTCTCCAGGCATACCTTTTACCCTGTATAGCCATTCCCCCGACTGGTCATTGCACTGTTTCTCCTTGGCTTCTTTAACTAGCATCTTACACTGTTCCCTTTTGTTTTCTGTCATGTCGTGACTCACCGAGATCTTGCGATATCGGTCTTCAGCGTTACGCAGTTTGGAAAGAGATTCCATTAATATGTTTTTGGTTTGGGCATCTTTAAACTCTACCAGTAATGGTCTTTCTTTGTCTGAGATTTTGCCTATTCTATAAATTTTTTTTATGTCTGAGTTTTCGAGGTTTACTTTAAGGATATCTTTAACTACGGTTACAATCTCTTTTTTATCGTCCAATCTTTTTTGGTCATCTTTATCATAACCGCTTTCCGCAAGCCTATGAATAACTATGTTGTTTTTTTTCTTGTCATGTAGTTCTGCTTCTTTGAGATGCTGCTCTACTTTTTAACTTTTTTTTCAATTTTAACCCAAGCCTCTTCTTTAAGCGTGCTAGATTGGTCAGTAACAACGAGTTTCTTATCGACCTTTTAACTTATTTCATTAATTGAAACTGAGTAACTTTTTAGAATTTCCGCTATTTTCTTTTCTAATATTTCAATTTTGCGGCATTTCATACATCGAAAAGCTTTCCCCACTACCATACATTGCGCATTTTTCGCATTTACCATATCCTTTGTCTTAACCATTGTAACTTATTCAGTCAAGATAGGTAGTATAGTATTATCAAATTTCCAGAAAAACAAACAAAATATGTTATTATCTTATCTTTTCAGAGTCCGATTAGCGAATTTCTTCGATCCTTGACTTGATCCTGTTTCTTTCAGTGTTTGAGCGATAATCCGTTCAGCCTTTGCACGTGTTCAAAATCTCGAAATTCCTCCAAGTCAGCGAACTGGGACTGCCACTTCTCAACAAATTTTCCTACGAACTGATTAACAATAGAAGTAATAAAGGCGAAGAAGTTTGCCTGCCTCTAATTGATTTGGAACCGAGCGAAAGAACATTGCCATTCAGAATGAAACGGCGACAATTTCCAGTAATGTTAGCTTTCCCAATGACAATTAATAAGAGTCAAGAACAGTCTTTTGATCACGCCGGTGTATATTTTCCTGAGCCAGTCTTCGCTCATGGTCAACTGTATGTAGCGTTAACTCGAGGAAGATATCACGAAAATATAAAAATTTTGGGGAAAGATACCTTATATCTATGAGATTTATTGAAAAACTCAAGAATTTTTACAAAAAACATTGTTATCAAAAAAATCCTTTACTGAATAAACGAATTGCAAATAATTGTGAATCATTCTACTCATCTACATGCATAATTTCTTATGTATGTATGTCTGTATGTCTGTATGTATGTCTTTATGTCTGTATGTATGTATGTATGTATGTATGTATGTATGTATGTATGTATGTATGTATGTATGTATGTATGTATGTATGTATGTATGTATGTATGTATGTATGTATGTATGTATGTATGTATGTATGTATGTATGTATGTATGTATGTATGTATGTATGTATGTATGTATGTATGTATGTATGTATGTATGTATGTATGTATGTATGTATGTATGTATGTATGTATGTATGTATGTATGTATGTATGTATGTATGTATGTATGTATGTATGTATGTATGTATGTATGTATGTATGTATGTATGTATGTATGTATGTATGTATGTATGTATGTATGTATGTATGTATGTATGTATGTATGTATGTATGTATGTATGTATGTATGTATGTATGTATGTATGTATGTATGTATGTATGTATGTATGTATGTATGTATGTATGTATGTATGTATGTATGTATGTATGTATGTATGTATGTATGTATGTATGTATGTATGTATGTATGTATGTATGTATGTATGTATGTATGTATGTATGTATGTATGTATGTATGTATGTATGTATGTATGTATGTATGTATGTATGCAGTGTTGGGTAATATTTCAAATACATTATATTTGAAATTCGTATTTGAAATATTTTTAGATATTTTTGTATTTTGATTTGAAATACTTTTAGAAAATTTATTTAGTATTTTTATTTTAAATAATTTTAAAAAGTAATTTGAATATTTTGAACAAAAAATAAAATACAAAATAGATTATCGACATTTCCAAAAATATAAAGATCGGGAAACTTTAAAATCAATAAATAAGTGTTATGATAATGTTTATATCATGGTTTTATACCATAATCGATGTTTACTTAATGTACTTCCTTTTGTTTCGATAGCTTAGCGCGGGGATGGATTTTAGAGTTTGTAGTAAAAATAGCCGAGACGGGGAGAAAGTTGTGGCCAAGTGCATGAAATGTGCTTCGAATAAAACAAATTCAGGCTTAATATCTGCAACAACAAATTTCTTGGCTCACTTGAAACGTGTTCATCCTTGTTTGATGAAAAAGTTTGATAGTCACAAGATTGAAGTTGGAAAAAACAGAAAAAGACGTCGAACATCAAACAGTGCTTCTCCTGAATGTAAAAAGCAACGGACATTTACGGAGGTATTTTCAGTTTCTCAGTCAACTGCTAATATTTTGATTAAAAACTACATCATTCACGAAATGAGACCTCTTTCTACGGTTGAAAAACCAAAATTTAAAGAAATGATTAAAGGTTTGAATCCATCAATCAGCTTGATGAGTCGCCAAACTCTCGCAAAAAATATAAATGATGATTTATTGCAATTAAAAAATATTATAAAGAAGAAGTACTCGTCAATTGAATATCTGTGTACAACAGCTGATATTTGGTCATGTCAGAAAAGGAGCTACTTTGGTGTGACGTGCCATTGGATAAATGATGATCTAATACGGAGTTCCTGCATTCTAGCATGCAGGCGTTTCAAGGGCACTCACTCATACGACCGCATTGCCGAATTCTTGCAAGATGTGTTTAATGACTATGGATTTCGACAACAGCAGCTAGTTGCAACTGTAACTGACAACGGTTCAAATTTCGTTAAAGCTTTCAAGGTCTGTTCTGATTGGAACACTGATGCACAAGGCATGTTTGCAAGCAAAGACTTTGAAACAAAGAATGATAGTGACAGTCACATTGACAGCGAAAGTGAGTGTGAAGAAAAACAATTTGATGGTGATTTTGAAGTAGTCGAAGTGTCCGGTGTGTTGGATGCAGAAAATGTCACATTTGTCACAATTTTGCAAAATCACACTACCAACAATCTATCGTACAAACTACAACTAATCTTTTCAGATATAGGAACGTTGTATGCAAGTTGGTCTGGATTCCAAGCCACATTGGCGTGCAGGGTAATGAAACTGCCGACGTTCTTGCCAAAACGGCAATCACTTACGCCGAAATCCATATAGATGTTACCCTTGAAACTCCAGAATACAAGAAAATAATCAAATCAAAGATTTTAAATGAATGGCAAAACACTTGGAAAACTGTAAAAATTAATGAGTTATACAGAAAACTGGTACCTCTTCCAAGTCTTATTTCTCCGTTCTTTAACACTCCCAGAAAAAAAGAAATCTATCTATCTAAACTTCGGTTAAATCGAATTCTTTTAAACGGACGACTTAGATCTATGAATCTTCATCCCACTGGTCACTGCGACATATGTGATATCCCAGAAACACTCGACCACTTCTTACAATCTTGTCCAAAAAGAGCTCCGCTTCATAACTACATCAATAAATACTGCTTAAATAAGAAAATTCCTCCAACAACTGAAAATATACTTGTACATAAAAAATTCAGAAACGCTGTTTACAAATGGGTCATTCAGAAAGAATTCCAGCTTACATAGAAAACAAAGACAGAAAAAGTAGCAACAAATGAAACTACTGAAAACCAAAGGTCGAAAAAAAAGAAATTACTATTATATTTTTTTGTTTATTATTTTCCAGACGTTATGTTGACTATTTGTTTTATTATTTTATGACGTGACTTAAACATCGAAAGGTGATACGAGTCAATAATAAACTAAAAAAAAAGCTTGTACTTCGGGCGGCATTTGCCCGACTAGGTACGGCATTTGCCCGACTAGGTACGGCATTTGCCCGACTTCGTACGGCATTTGCCCGACTAGGTACGGCATTTGCCCGACTAGGTGCGGCATTTGCCCGACTTCGTACGGCATTTGCCCGACTAGGTACGGCATTTGCCCGACTAGGTACGGCATTTGCCCGACTAGGTACGGCGTTTGCCCGACTTCGTACGGCATTTGCCCGACTAGGTACGGCATTTGCCCGACAAGGTACGGCATTTGCCCGACTAGGTACGGCATTTGCCCGACTTCGTACGGCATTTGCCCGACTAGGTACGGCATTTGCCCGACTAGGTACGGAATTTGCCCGACAAGGTACGGCATTTGCCCGACTTCGTACGGCATTTGCCCGACTGGCGTGAGCGATTCAGGCAAATTACAAAATTCGGGCAAATGTGTAGGAGCCCAAAAAAAGTTGTGGCAAATGAATAACCATTTAATATATTTTTGAAGTCTTGACAGGTAATTGTTACTCATGAACGACAACGTATTAAATTATTTGCTTCGTCAGGATAAAACGTTAATTCAATCATTCAATGCCATTCAACATATTAAAAGTACATTTTTCATCCTGGAGCCCGTGTAAATTTGTACCTACATGACTAGATGACTGCAAGATCTTGGTGACGAACCCCAGCAGTCGTCGGCGTCGGTTCGAATTTCGTCTCTGAAGACCGTTGGGATGTTTAATTATCCGAAACGAACTTCATCCGTCAACTCATCCTGACAATTTTTATTCTATTTTATTTTATTTTGTCTGCAGAATTTCGTACCTTTTTTGGCTGGTCAATCGGTTGAGTGAGCGTGTGTTAAGTGGGAGGTAAAGCTTGTTGATTTAGTCACATTTTTCCAGTGAAAATGTGTTATAGTAAACGGTAATTCTGATAATTATAATTGAAAATTAGTATTGTGTGCGATTCAGTTTTTAAAATCAGTGTTTACCCGGCTGATTAGATAATGTGCATGATTCTAATAACCAGTAATGATATATGACTTCACCTAGTTACTGTATATGTTGTTTATATCTAAAAAGTTTCCATGCTGTTAACTGTATGAATTAGGTTTGATTTATTTTTCATCACAAGTTAAAAATGCAATAACGTTTTGTTTTAAATCTTTTAAATTCAATTTGAGGATTACAACTATTTATGTTAATTTATAAATTTATTAAATAAAAGGTTTCAATATTTTCTAAGCAAAAGTTTCGAAATATCAATTTGCTGATTGTTTTGGTGGCAATTTCTAGACGATTGGCCGTGAATCTCGGTTAAAATTAGATAGATAATTATATAGATAACTAGTTAGATAATTAGATAGATAATTGGTCAGATAACTAGTTAGATAATTAGATAGATAACTATTTAGACAATTAGATCGATAATTAGATAGATGATTAGATAGATAATTAGTTAAATAATTAGATATATAATTAAATAGCAAGGCTTTTTTAAATAAGAGTTTTATTTCCTACGATAAATTGACGAGCCGAGGTTTATTATGAGAATTGTGTTAAAAACATGGAATGACACAATTAATATGCGTGATGGCAATGATGATGGTGGTGGTGGTAACGTTGAAGGCAATGACGACGCCAATGGTGACGAAAATAATAATAAACCATAATGATTATGACTGCAATAAGAACGAGAGGTTGTTCATCTTGTACCGATATTACCAGCAACCTCGACTGCGGTCATTTGGCAATAATAATAGTAATAATAATAAAAATGAAAAAATAATAATGCTTTCCAGCTGCCGGGTCTTATATTGTCCTTTTGATTGCTGACCCGTGAGTTTTTTCTGTGTCGTGTGTGCTGAGCACTTGTTTGTGTGTGTGTGGTCATGGGGTCATGTTTGTGTGATGTGTGTGTGAGTGGTGTGTATGTTGTGTTTGTGTGATGTGTGTTGTGTGGTGGTGTCTGTGTAGAGTTTGTGTTTTGTGCTTACGCGTGTTTCGTTTGTTTCATCTACTTTTTTTGTGTTGTTGACTTCTTGATATTCTGTGTTGCTGACTGTCGGCCGTTGTACCTCCGAGTGGATTAATTATGTGCTGGTGTAATCTTATTGCGTGTGCGTACAGTCGTTCAGTTCTGATGTAGAGTGAGGCATGCGTCATTCTAAATTGAGAGTGTATCCATGTGGCACAATATAAATATTACGACACACCCATGATATTCCAAGGACATAGAAACTTTCAAGCACACATACACATGAACGCACCGACAATTACACGTTTATATGATTTTCACATATATTCAGACGAGTCGTTTATATTTTCCGCTCCTTCCTCACCAATATTGCCAATATTCATGCCCTGTAAAATCTCTGCTCTCTCGAATCTTCAGCCTCATCATACAGTTCATCTCACAAGTTCTACTTTGCACTTTTATTCGATAAATTATACACGGATGTTTTCTTTTTTCAGAAGTAGATGGCGTAGTGGTAGTCTTGTCTGAAAAAAGGAGGAGGTTGAAACTATTTGTTAAAATATATAGGTTGTACAACTAAGGCGTCTATAATAAAAGTTAAATGCCCCTTATTGAATTTATTCAGTTGAGGGCTCATAAAGCATGTAGGAAGATAATAATAATAATTGTTGTTTGATTTACATGATATGCCCCATCCATTACAGCAAGACTGAGCTCTTTTGGTCAAGAAAATTTCGTTTGGTGTTAAGCGTTGACATTTCGTGTGTAAAAAGTTGTGCATATTTAGGGAGGGGGTTGAAAAATGTTGCTTGATTTAATCCTTGTCATCACTTTTTTATTAAATTGAATAAGTATAGAGATTATTTTTTATCTAAACAGTTAAGACTCTGGAGGGCTGATGCAGGGTTATTTTTAAGTATTTTCATATGGGGATCATGCTGAGCAGTAAAACTCGTAAACAATTATTTCAACATACATTATTATATTAGTTTAAATAAAACGTGTTTTATTTTAAATTAGTTAAAAACATTTGAATCAATAATAAATTATTTTTTTCAATAAAGCGTACCTGATAAAATGAAAAAACACATTACACTGATTTACTAATTTTCTGTTTCATATACAAATCATAAAATGAACCATAATTTAACATGCTTAATATTTTCATAATAACACATTACAGAAAAATGAAAAGTTTCGATTAATAAATTTTATATGCATTTTCACAAAACAGTTCTTTGTATTTGAATAACGAAAGATAAAAGTCGGGTTCTGTGTAAAGTTTAAAATTTTTTTTACTTGAGCTTGCTGGGGTAGATAGAGTTTTTTATAAAAATGATCTACTAAAGAATTGAAATCGTGCTTGTTCCGAGATGAAATCTTAAGGATTGTCTCGTGCGCTGAATTGTACAATTTTTTACTTCTCCAGCATGAACACTTGATGAACTTCCTGTGAATGTTTCTTTATAAAAAAAAACTCTGATCAATGCCTGATTTGTTAAAGGAGTTCGTGTTTATTTGTTATATATTGATATTGAAAAAAAACATAAAATTACAGGGTTAGTCAATTTTCTGGATCGCTGGTCAACAATAGAAAAAAACCTGCTAAATTCTGGACCAAAAGATACCTATAAAAGTTTTAAAAACATTATTTGGGACGTGGTGTCAAAAGCGCTCCCAAACATCATTAATTTTGATTTTTCCTAATTTCTATATTCTTCTCAGTGTCTTTGAAGTCTTCCGAAAACTTTCTCTTCAAATATTTTGCATTGTTTCTTCATTCTATCTGAGCTAGAACAAGATAAGAGTTTCTGTCTGCTTACTTGCTTATTTGGTTATCTGCCTGACGTATCGCGCAAGAAAAGAAAAAAAAGAAAGGTTACCGAGTTCTTGTTCGTGTGTGTGTGTGTGTGTGTGTGTGCATGTGTGTCTGTGTGCATGTGTGCATGTGTGCATGTTCGTTTTTTTACCGTGCGAGGTCGTCATATTTTTGTTGGCAAAGCAATGAGAATGTATTATAAGATGACATCAAAACGTCATCTTTAACCGTTAAGCTGCTGACAAATTTGAACTTCTTTTGACAAAATGCCTGAAAAGTCACTCACTATGAAATATCATGCTTCAAAGACATCGTGTTTATTTTAAATCATCTTTTATGACGACAGAAATATTTGTCAACAAATAAAAGCAAAGTACCCCTTTTAGAAGTACGGTCCGCCATTGTTGTTATTGTTATTGTTTTAATATTAATATTATTTTTATATTTATATATTTATGTTGTTTTTTTTTATTTTCAGGCTGGTCAACTGAAGGGTAAAAACAGAAGGAAATAAAGAGAGAGAGAAAGAGAAAGAGAGAGGGAGAGAGAGGGAGGGAGAGAGAACATGGCATGGACAGAGAGAACAAGCTGGAGAGCGGATTTGAGCAAAAAATGCTGCATCTGTTCAGCGATTCGAACGAACAGGAAAAATAAAAATAAAAAGAACAAGCAGATGACGAATAACAAAAATAATCAAAAGACTGCATTCTGGAGTCACTTCGGAAATGATGCTTAAAACTTCTCTTCCTCATTTTAGATTCTGAAAACTTTCATGGGTTTTTTTTCTTTTCTTCTTGCTGAAATTAATTTTTGTGGTAATTTCTTTGGCATATTTTTCTTTTCCTCTACCTCGTAAGCAAATTAAAAAAGTAGAAAAATAGTTTTTTGTTCAAAATGAGAAACAAAATTTTTCAACTAAAAACATTTCTACATAAAATCTGTCGTCGTAGCTCATCTGGAGATAATTTTCTTAAAATATTTGTTTACACTTGAGAAGGCTAAATTTAATATCTTATAATATATGTAGTATCTTTCTTTCTTCCTCCAAGTCTGGCTTAATTTGTTTCTTGTTTCACTTTAATAATTTGATCTAACGTTTCTCTATCTATTTTTTGACTCAGTTTTAAAATCAATTTTCAATCTGATGTTATCGAATACTTTGTGGAAACGTAAATATTTATTTTTTCTTTCCTCTATTTTAAGTTGAATTAAAAATGAATGGTAACGTTTATTTGTTATCTCGACAAAGTTATCCTTTGTTCAACTCATTATATTATACATGTACGTCGTACGTCGTACGTATTTCTTCTGACAAATCACTGTTATTGTAGAATCGTACATTATCAGTGGATATTTATATTTAAATAGATTCAATTTTTTCAGTTGTTTGCATTTTATATACAGCTTTATTATTGTTAGCAATTACATATTTATACAGCTTTGATATTAGCTCTGGTAATACTTCTTTTTAGAATGTCTTCGATATTTATATAAAGAATACTTTTTAAATTTAGATTATTGTAAAACGTATATATATATATATATATATATATATATATATATATATATATATATATATATATATATATATATATATATATATATATATATATATATATATATATATATATATATATATATATATATATATATATATATATATATATATATATATATATATATATATATATATATAATCGCTTCATACGGATGTGTGAATGCGCAGTGCTTGAATGCGTAGAAGGCAATGCAAGTCTCAATGTCGAGATTCGATCCTGACGTTTTGTTGGTGTGATGCAACTTTAAGTATTAACTCTGTTGTTGTAACTCTAGATGTAAATTATTGCATTTTTTGTTAGGTTCTAGAACTGACTAAATATAGTAGGCTTGCGCTACCTCATATATCATAACAGATGGATGCCAGACCTGCAATACTGCCAAGTTTGTATAGACTGACGTTCTAGCCTCTCAGCCATCCCTGCGTTTACGTCACTAAAATAACTCTTTAGTTCTTGTCATCACTTATTTTACTAGAATAGATTTGCTATTTTTGTGGAATAGTATTATATTTATCTTGTTAACTATTTAATAACTTTATTATAGATTTTTTTTATTCCTCTCTGTTTCAGAAAACAAATAACTTTTTTAGTTTACTTAAAAAATTAATCATTTTGAAAAATCAAAAATTAAAGAATTACATTAAAAAAAAATGTCTGCTGTTCATGTGCAAATCTGCAAAATTTTCACAATCCCTTTTTCATGGAATATATTATTTTTAATATTTTTATACGTGAAAAAAATTATTTTTTTACACTAAAAATTATTAAAACTATTTGCTAAGACCCTCCAGTCCCATATCAATGTATTTTTCTCTCATTAATGAAACGTTAATTTCTAGGTTTAAATATGTATTTACATCGCTGCTGCATGTCTTAGTAAAAAAAGTTTTTGATATCAGATTTATAACTGTCCAGATCCATTTCTTTATTTTATAATTATTTTACTCTTGTTTTGCTCATTTGCTGTCCGTTGTGCTCTCTCTTTCTCTTTTTTCTTTCTCTCTTCCTTTTTCATGTCTTTGATGCCAATTGCATTATTTTGAGGTTTTTTGTGTTGGCAGTTTGTCACGTGGCCAATTCTGGGTTTTTGTATGTTATTTTCTTGTTTTCCTCTTGTTTTGTTTTTCATTTACAATTTTGCAACGACGTGACTTCTCAAAATCGGCCTATCTTTTCTGTAAATTTGTTTTTCAATTTTCTTCCTTTTTGAATTTTTGTATTTCATTTTAGGAGAGTGCTTTATGGAAACTGTTAGACATTAGGCGTTGTTAGTGAACTTTAATGGTGATATTCGTACATTTGGTTCATAAGTGTGCATATAAGCATATAGATATTTATCTATTTATTTTCCGACATGTTTAATAAATATTTAGGTAGCGACTTTTGTATTGATTTTTGAATTTTGGCGCATTTGAATTCTAATATTTTGTTTATATATATATATAATGTATGTGTGTTAAAATACAAAACCATACTGCAAATTCATCTATTTAAATGACCTATCTTTATATGTCAAAACAGGTGTATATGTTTCTTTGAATACAAACTCCAGTCTTCAATGAAGTTACTCCTTCTATTCACTAAGGGCAGTCTGTGTATGCATTGCCAATATTTGTTTACACTACATCTCTGCATGCTCTAATTAGGATATGTTTTGTAGTTCTTTCTGAAAAGCATTGTAGATCTTTTTCTTCCTTTCTTGTTTGGTTATTCAAGAGTCTTCCGTCAATTTATTTTTCTTTTTGAAATTTTTCATCATCTGGAAACCATGTTTGTTTCTGTAAAAAATATTAAAACCTCCAAGAAAGAGTTTTCTGCTTTTCAGCCAAATGATTTGTTTTGGTTATTCTGATTTGTCAACTATTCTGATTTTCATTTAAGAAAACCATTATTTTTCCTCTTTATGCAATTGAATTCTGTTTTGTCATTTCTCAATTTTTTGCTGCAACTTTTTTGTAACTATTTTGACAGACAAGCCGTCCACACCTCGACAAGCAATTTATTATTTTCGACTTTTTGATGTTCTTTTGTGCAATTCTTTAAAATGAACTTCTTGTTGTTGATGATGATGCTGGTTTTTGTTATTTCAACCGGAGATATTTGTTTCTGCTATTCCTTTTTTATTCTCCACAGAAAGATATAAATTGTTTCAAAGCAACTTTTTGACGAGAAAAAATTATTTTTGCATTAAATATTTCTTAAAATTTTCATCGTAAAATAATATTTAAAAAATCATTAAAATAGACTTTTCAGAAAGGCCTGATTGTCTGCAATTTCAGACGAAGTGGTCTCAGAGCAAAACACTTCTTATCTGAGTACCTTTCACATCTATGTTTCTATATTTGTAACTACGTTCCTGTATTTATTATTATGCTTTCATATTTGTGGCTACGTTTAAATGTGTCTATGTGTGTTTCTACTTGTTCCTGATTTTTTCACCGAATTTGTCTTTTTTTTGCGGAATAGACGTGCCGTGCCAGCAGCTTACTTTCGCATTTTTTGGTATTTGACTGTGAAATATTTTCTCCGGCCAAGAATGTTTGCGTGAAAGTTTTTCTTAATTTATTGATTTAATTGTTTGTTTGTTCTGTGTTCGTTATTTAAGTTTTAACATGAGGTTTGTTTTCCGAGGCGTTCCCTCCGTAATTAATTTCACTCCAATTTCGCCGTCCGATTAATGAATTCGCCCAGAAACTGGAAGGAACTTTAATCGTTTTTACGCCTCGAATGATAAATTTCAATCTTTTATTTCACTCCTGCTTTTGACGGCTTTTTATTTAAGACGAATTTAAAACTTAACTCTCTCATTAACAAACAATAAAATGCAAAAATGTAAATATGAATGCTTTTATTCACGTTTTCTTTTAATATTTTTTGTTTTTATAATTATGTTTTATTTAGATTTACAAATATTATTTTTTTTTATAATTAGTTTTACTTAGATTTATAAATAATTATTTGTTTTTAAAATTGTTTTATTTAGATTTATAAATATTTACTTGTTTTTAAACCAGCCGTCCTCAATTCTGTGCTTTTTAGATTACTTTCGGGAGTGAACTTTCATAGCGAGTTTAAATTTTTCTATCGACAATCTTTTTCTATCTTTTTTAATTTATTTTAATCTGATTTCATTTTTTCTTCGCGCCAAAAAGACTTCTGTCTGTGTCGCCATTGATCTGTTCGCCTGTCCTTCAACTGTATAGCTGGTACTATCTAGTGAGAGAGACATAGAGTGAGAGAGAGTGAATGCATGTGTGACAGAAAAATGAGAGAACGAGATTTTAATTAAGTATGAACATATATTATTGGCATAGAATTATTTTCACTGTATTTTTGAGAATAAATAAAAAATTCTTGAAAAAATAATATTGTGTTTTTGTTTTGTTTTTCACCAGTATTTATTCAAACGTTTGAAAATAAACTCATTTTTATGTATTCATAATTTCAGAATAAATGTTTCTGTTAAAAAACTTATCAAATTTTTTAAGATAAATAAAAACTCAAGTTACCCAAACAAGTGAACAGTTGTGTTGTAATATATTATAAACCTCGAGCAATGATAAATTGAAATAAAAAATTTAAATTGTATTTAATATCTAATGTAGTTATGCAAGGAGAACTGGCTCCTCAAGTTTAAAAGTCAAGATAAAAGCAATCCTACAAGAAATTTAAAAATTTACTTTCCGGAGTTTAATTGTATTTAATTTTTCTTTTACTCGTTTTTGTAGTCAACCCATGTGCTTCAGATCCGTTGGGATTTCTTTGCAAGAAATTGTTTTTAGCATAAAGTTTGGTGCATTCTGTGTTTCCATCATGTGACTAGACTACCATTAAAGCATAATACGTGGTAGGTAGAAGGCTAGTGTGGTCTTGCGCACCAGTGTGAACAGTGTGAAGAAGTAGCGTAGTTCTTGAAAACTGTTTTAGCCAGACGATGCAAATTGAGCTTTTTCAAATTATCTATAGACATTCAATTGGTACCGATTTACCACAACAAACAAACTTTTCAAAAATAGTTAAGAAATTACTTGTTTTTAAAGTATATTTCTAAATTGAACAAATTTTTTATAAAAAAATAAAAAAATGAAGAAATAAATAAACATATATGTTATATAAGATGAAGAAATATGGCGTGTCAGATAAAATTGTCGGCTGGGTTAAAAGCTTCTTGAGCGATAGACAGTTCAAAGTGAGAGTAAACAGTGCTATGTCTAGCTCGTTTAAGGTAACTAGTGGAGTGCCCCAAGGAAGTGTACTAGGACCTCTTTTGTTTGTTATTTTTGTTAATGATGTGGTTGACATATGTGATAACATTTTTCTTTTTGCCGATGATGCGAAGTTGTACAATGTCATACAAAATGTGTCGGATTGTAACTCGTTACAGAATTCAATTACCCAGGTATTCAAGTGGTTCAATTACTGGAGAATGAACATCAATGTTCAAAAATGCCAGGTTCTAAAATTCGGCAAACAAATTGTTAATTGTGTATACACAGCAAAAAACAAAGAAGGAGAAACGTTTATCCTACAGCAGGATCCGGTGGTCAGGGATCTAGGCATATGGTTGGATGAAAAATTGTCTTTTAAAGAACATGTGCACAGAAAAATAAAAGAAGCTAACAAAATGTTAGGAATTTTAAAAAGAAATTTTAAAAATCTTTCTACTGAAGCTTTTGTTGTTTTGTATAAAAGCTTAGTAAGATCGCAACTAGAATATGGTACAGTTGTTTGGAACCCTTATAGAATTGGACTTATCAAGGCTATTGAAAGAGTACAAAGAAGAGCTTCAAAAATACCTCTGGTATGTAAAGGCTTGAATTACAGTGAACGATTGAAAATTCTCCGTCTGCCATCATTAATGTCTCGCAGAAAAAGAACCGACATGATTACAGTTTTTCAACTATTCAATGAAGATCTTGAAGCAGATTGTTTGCGACTAATCAAAAAGTCACCAGTGTTATGTACCAGAGGAAACAGCAGAAAACTAACTTTAGGAAATTTCAAGCAAGACGCTAGAAAGTATTTTTTCAGCAACAGAGTGGTGCAGCACTGGAATAGTTTGCCCGATAGCATTGTTTTGGCAAGAAACGTGCAAGAATTCAAGAATAGACTGGATGATGAATGGGCATCAACTATGAATGAATGGAATATAAACTGAACTGAATCTTGAATGCATACCTTTTTGTTATTTAATTTTTTATTTCTATTGTAACGTTGGATGTGATTTGTTTTTTGTCAAGGATTGTTGTAAAGGCAAGAGGCTTTGTTCCTGCGCCTAATAAACTAATAATAATAATAATAATAATAATAATAATAACCATACAGAGTAAATACAACGAGTGATTGTCCAAGATAATGACGTAACGTTTAGTACGAAGTTGTTATCTCACTCTCATATCTCTCACATCACGACATCTCACTCTCATATCACGACATCTCACTCTCATATCACAACATCTCACTCTCATATCACGACATCTCACTCTCATATCACGACATCTCACTCTCATATCATGACATCTCACTCTCATATCACGACCTCTCATATCACGACGTTTGAATCTCATATCACGAAATTTCATTATCACATCGCCTCATTCCATCAACTCCTAACAAGATCAACAATACTGCTGCTATTACACTTAAAGAAACAACAGCAATAAATATGGCGATATGACTTCTCTAACATTCAACACGATGACTGTCTGTCACATCAGCAGGAATTACAGTAAAATCATTAATAAAACAACAAAAATACAACGCGATTAACAACGTCAGCTATGATGGCAGTATCAATATCACTGATAATACCATCAACATAATGCAATAACGACAATCGATAATGGTGACGGTAGCTTTTGAAAACTACAAAAAAATAAAAATAATATATATATATATATATATATATATATATATATATATATATATATATATATTATAATAGACAACTAATTAAAAATAATTAATACACTCTGAAAAAATCTATATCGACGACGACAATAACAACTATCATGACGCGTTCTGAGCATAGAACATGGGAAAGTTTGCTTATTACATCATAGACGCTAAAGAAGTTCTAGTAACTGGAAGTCACAGTGATTATATAATAATGAAGTCATGTATATAAAATGGTGTGATTGATACCATGATAATATGATATTTAAAATGACAGGGATAATAATAACAATCAACAGAATAAATCGAAACATATTTCTGCCAGTTTTCTAGCTGGCTTTGAGCGGTCGCTCGTTTTAAGTAAAAGAAATGAGGAAATATTTTTTAATTTCATCATTTATAAGGTGATGCAATAAAACAACAACAACAAATTAACGGTGTGAGAATGGGGAGACAATAGAAAAGGAGGGGGTAACAATGAAAAAGAAGGGGGTAACAACGCAAAGCAGGGCAAGATATTAATTTGATTTTTTCCGCCGACAAGCATATGTTGTGTGTCATCTGTAAGATTGATCGACGTGTACACTTCAAAATGCAGTACCAGACTGACTGGTGGTGAAAAACATTGCTTCTGTCGTATAAGTTGTATATTAGCTATTTTAAACTTCTTCTATCCATAATAACGAAAATGCCTGCTTGCATTTATTCCAAAAAAAAACTTGTATTACTTTTTTTCTTAAAAAAGCAAATTTTTCGTGGTGGTGCATTTGCATTTTTTTTAAAACGTTATTATAGTTGAATTAAATAAAATAAAAATACTGAAATAAAAATTACCTGAAATACAGCAAATAAAAATGTACTAGTTGGTAAAGATGCTATGAAATAGAAAAAGGAAAAGAGGAAGTAAAAGAGAAGGAGAGAGAAAATGAGAGAGAGAAAGAGAGAGAGAAAGAGGGAGAGAGAAAGAGAGAGAGAGAAAGAGAGAGAGAGAGAGAGAGAGAGAGAGAGAGAGAGAGGAGGGAAAAAGAGACAGAAATCTAACGACTAAGCAGAAAGTCCGACATCATATACATAAATGAACAAACTATAACAATTTCTATTCCTTCGGACCAAACAGAATACATTAACATATAAAAGTTAACAGAAATGTTAGTATCGATCAACAACAAACCGAATACATTAACATATAAAAATGGACAGAAATAATAGTATAGATAAAAATATTCTAAAATGCAGTAATTTTTTATTTTCATTTAAAACTAGCGGGGTACCTGGCGTTGCCCTGGGTTTTAGCGGTTTTTCTATCGTTTTCTCTCTCTCCCCTTCTCCCGAACGCTCTCCCGTTCCCGCTCGCTCACACGTTCCCTGTCACTTTCCCGCTTAAGGTCGCTTTCCCACTTCCGTTTCCGCTTGCTCTCCCGCTCCCACTCCGCTCATTTTGTGACTGATTCCAATTCTATTCAAAAAAACCTTTCTCTATTGACTTTCAAAGTTGTTTGAAAATTTCATTAAAATCGGATGAGTGGTGTATGAATGCATAAATAACACACATACAAACACAATCTCATTTTTATTGATATAGACTAGCGGGTTACCTATCGTTGCCCAGGGTTCTTATAGGTTTTTCTAGCATTTATTTCTCCCTCGATTTTTCTCTTTCGCTCCTGTTTTTTCCCTCCTTGATCTCCCGCTCCCACCCGCTTTCCTGCTCCTTCTCGCTTTCCCACTTCATTTTTTTCACGTTCGCTCTCCCGTTTCCGCTTCCGCTTCCGCTTCCACTCCCATTCCCGCTCGTTCTCCCGTTTCCGTTCACTCTCCCGTTCCCGATCTCTCTGTTCCCACTTGTTTTCTTAATTCCACTCGTTCTCCCGCTTCTACTGGGTGACCCGCTCGCTTTTTTTCTTCCTCTCCCTCCTAAGTTCTTTCTGCTTATAAAACATAAAAAAATTTATAAGTGTTTAATTATATTAAAATAAAATATTTTAATAAATATATTTTATAATATTAAATTTTAATTTAATTATAATTATAATTTTTCATAATAATTTTTTGTTAATGTTGCGTGAAACCTTTTTTAAACTTTGTTACGTAAACTAAATTCAATTTTGCTTTGGTTTGTAAATAGGCACTTTTTGCCTGGAACGTTTTTTGTTCATAAAAAATTATAAACTAATCTCAACTTTTTCTTCTTTTCACAATAACAATCCCAATTAGCATTCGATAAACCCTACCAATATCAATACTCAACTAAAAAGGTATTGCTGCCAATACCAAATACCAATAGAAAAATGTCTTGATGGAGGCATGCATTAATTGTGGACATTCGCATAACGATCAAGCCATAAATTTTAAAACTTAAAACGTGAGGCGCTGTTTACTTAGACTAACTATCTGCTAACTTTTAAACAGGATAGACCCGCTTTTTTTGAATATAAATATAAAAGGCGCCCCACGTTTTAAGTTTTAAAAATTATGGCTTGTTCGTTATACAAATGTCCACAATTAATTCCATCAAGACATTTCTCACACAGCCCAGAGAAAAATTATTTTCTTTTTTTCAGTTCATAAAAACGTGGCAATTTAAAAAGATTTTTTTATATATTTTATATATGGTTTACCTGTGTGCAAGCAAGCAAGACCAGCGCACAGGTAATATAAGTAACTGTGCGCCTCTTGTTCATAAACATAGTTGGAGTTATGGACTTTAATTTATACCAAGTTTGCTGTGCATATTTTTTTCGTTCAACTATAAGTTCATAAATTTTATAAGCTCCGGAACAAGAGAGATTTAATAAGGTTGAACGACAGAAAAGCACGAACAATAAACGTTGTCACTTCCTTATCAAAGATAAATTACCGACGATCTCTCAATGAATATTTATCATAGTCGTCAGTCCTAGTCATACTTTTAACCGAAACATTTGAATATGCAAACGAGCGTCTTTTTTAAAGGCGGAGTTTTGCACGGGGCTTCTATATCATTTACCTAGGATGTAGACGATTTCTAAGCCCCAATATCTTCTCACGTGCAGTCTCTTCTTTAAATTCCAAGTTATTGAAGTCCAAAAGTGCTGTACCTGACGGGCATTTTGTTCGATCAATGAGAAATACGTATTTTTGTTTATTTTTTTATCTCGAACAGAAAAAAAATCTTTTGTAATACTGATATAAAAAATGATCCGAGAAGTTAACTAATAGATATTAACATTGATTTTTCTTCTAAATTCAGTATAAAATCGACATTTGCGAAAAAAAATTCTGAACGTTCGGTTTTATACCGGTTCGGTTCAGAACTTCCGACAGCGGATAAAAACCGAAAAATCGACATTTCGGGTGGCGTTTAAAGAAGAACAGGAAGACTTTTAGGGTTATATAAAATTAAATCCAGAAGAATAACAAGAACGAGAAGAACAAGACGGAGAAGAAAGTGATGATGATGATGATGATGATGATGATGATGATGATGATGATGATGATGATGATGATGATGATGATGATGATGATGATGATGATGATGATGATGATGATGATGATGATGATGATGATGATGATGATGATGATGATGATGATGATGATGATGATGATGATGATGATGATGATGATGATGATGATGATGATGATGATGATGATGGTGATGATGATGATGATGATGGTGGTGGTGGTGGTGGTGATGATGATGATGATGATGATGATGATGATGATGATGATGATGATGATGATGATGATGATGATGATGATGATGATGAGGAGGATGGTGGTAACGACGATGATGACGAAATAAAAAGAGAGAATAATAATGATGACATTGGTTATGGTGATAATAAGAAAAGGAGAAAATGCGAGCCAGAGAGAAAGATGAGAAAAAGAAAAAAACAAGAAAGTTAAAAATGAATAAACAAAAACCAAATAAAGAAAATCGATATGACGATATCTCCGGCGATCTCTTATTTGTCTTGGGACGAAGCGTTATCTCAAACAGGAAAGTCCTCGGAATGAGGCATGGCTCATAATTTTCTAGATAAGGACTTGGTCGAGTCCGAATTGAGTCGACATCTGATGGAGAAAAGAAAGAGCGACCGCGAAGTGGCTTGAAAAAAGAATGAGATAGAAAGAGAGACGTAAAGGAGAAAAAGACGTAAATATGGAAATAGATCGATGAAAAGATAGAGAGTTAAAATAAATGACTAAAAATGTGTTTGGATAATACACTGAAACTCATACATACATCATACATAAACAAATACATACATACATACATACATACATACATACATACATATATATATACATACATACATACATACATACATACACAAAAACAACACAAAAATACTTATTCATAATAAAGCAAACTTTACAAAAGATTTGAATAGATGGTGTATTGGGGGCAAAAAAGTAAAAGGGAGAGGAGGAAAGAACAAAATCTTTAGTGAAAAACAAAAACAAAGAGACTGTTAGAAGAAGAGGAAAAAAGAATGAGTGACAAAGAACAATTTCGAAGACGAGAGATCTTGATGAAGATTAGAAAGGAGGAGATTCGTCCACGTCAAATGTCCACATTAGTTCTTGGCGTTTAGAAAAATGTCCAGGATAGCAATGGTCATGCAGTTATCTTAATGACTTTTTCATGTCTTTTGATGAACATTCGTTAGTGCCTGCTTTCTTTCATCCCACCCTCTAACCTACAACCTTCTCTTCATCTTGATTAAAACTAGTCCATATTTATAGGTTCATCGTTTTCTTCTGAATAATTTCATCGTCATCTCCTCTGAACATAAATGGTGAGGTATATATATATATATATATATATATATATATATATATATATATATATATATATATATATATATATATATATATATATATATATATATAATCTCGTGTCATAGTGTTTGTCTCCAAACTCCTCCGAAACGGCTGAACCGATTTTTATTAAATTTTTTGTGTACATTTTGGGAGGACTGAGAATAGGGTGAAATCTATTTAGAATAATTTTTTAAAATTATTTTAAAATGTTATTTTGGAAAAACAACGGACAAACAGACAGATGAATAGAATTACAGACAAACAGACACTCATATATATATATATATATATATATAAAAGGAAGTCGGGTTTGTGTTACGACACTTATAACTCAAGAACGGCTGAACCGATTTTAGAGATTTTTAATTTATTGGATTTTTCTCAGCTCCTATTAACAGAATAACTAAAAACATTTAACATTGAACCATGGAGTGGCCCATGGGGACCGCAGTATGTACCCCGGTAGCTATACAGCCTTAACAGTGCGTCCTAGAAAAAAACTTCAAATTGCAAAGTTGTAGAGCACCCTCTATTTGGTCTTACAAAAAAATAAATTTTCAAATTGGAGTTTGGGTTATCGAGATATACAGATGTTTAATTTTCCGCGACATGATATTTATGCGCAAATGGGGTAGAGCGCATGTTATTAAATTTTCTGACTATTTCATTGTTTACAATTGAAAATCTCACAAAAAAATTAAGTAAATATCTTTTTCAATTAAAATATAAAATAAAATAATTGTTTATGGGCCATAAAAATATAAAAGATATTTTTAGCATAGATATATGATTTTTAGTTTCTCATTTTCCGTTTTCCATTTGGCATTAACAAAGTGTCAATGCTGATCTGTCAATATTATATTTTCGTTCGTTGGAATTAATTTGCGAGTTTTAAAGTTTTATTACTTTTAACAAAAACATTATTAATAACAATGCCGCGACCCAGAAGATCTAATCTTTCCCAAAATAGCCGTCAGGCAATTAGGCATCGGAACAATGTTAACCAATCCACCGCGGAAGAACTGGAATTAGCGCGAGAAAGGCGCCGCGTTAGTATGGCTTCGTGCTTCTCGAAGACAAGAGCAAAGAGATTTACTCCCCGAAACTGCTTATGTCA
The DNA here is from genome assembly GCA_963978895.1 of Erpobdella octoculata. Classification (NCBI taxonomy): domain Eukaryota; kingdom Metazoa; phylum Annelida; class Clitellata; order Hirudinida; family Erpobdellidae; genus Erpobdella; species Erpobdella octoculata. The sequence continues at coordinate 23,793,270 of OZ022238.1, read as the reverse complement.
GTGATCAAAAAACAGTTAATTTTCGACACACAATTGCAAATTTGAATCGAGCAGAGGTGGAACTGGAAAGACGTTTCTCATGTCTTTGATATTGGCCACTCTTCGTGCGAGATCAGACATCGCGGTAGCAGTTGCTTCTTCTGGAATAGCAGCCACATTGTTAGAAGGATGCCGTATGGCTCATTCAGCATTAAAATTGCCCTTAAATCTTCAAACTACTGAACAACCAACATGCAACATTGCAAAACACTCTGCAATGGCAAAAGTTTTAGTAGCATCTAAAATCATCATCTGGGACGAGTGCACAATGGCGCACAAACGCGAATTGGAGGCACTTGATAGAACACTGAAAGATCTGCGCAATGACTCGCGACATTTTGGAGGTGCAATGATTTTATTGTCTGGCGATTTCCGCCAAACACTGCCAGTCATTCCAAGATCGACTGCTGCCGATGAAATTAATGCTTCCCTCAAATCATCATATCTGTGGGGCTATGTGATGAAACTACAGCTGTCTTCTAACATGAGAGTTGCATTGCTGAACGATCCATCTGCTGAAGATTTCTCCATGCAATTGCTCAACATCGGTAATGGCCGTGTTCCTGTCGACAAATCGACCGGATTGATTTCTTTTCCTCCCAATTTTTGCACTTTTGTTTCATCGAAAGACGAGCTTATCAATAAAGTGTTCCCAGACATCATTGCTAATCATAAAAAAAACAAATGGTTGAGTGAGAGAGCAATTTTGGCGGCTAAGAATAAAGATGTGGATGACTTAAATATTCTAATTCAGAATCAAATTTTTGGTACTCTGCATTCATTTAAATCTATTGACTGTGTAACAAATGAAGATGAAGCCACTAACTACCCAACTGAATTTTTGAACTCCTTGGATGTGCTTGGCTTACCACTGCACAATTTACAACTGAAGGTTGGATCAGTAGTTATTATGCTTAGAAATCTAAATCAACCAAAACTATGCAATGGAACGCGTTTGGTTTTAAAGAAACTAATGGTCAATGTGCTTCACGCGACGATCCTCAAAGGAAAATTCAAAGCCGAGGAAATACTCATTCCGAGGATTCCTATGATCCCAACCGATTTGCCCTTTGAGTTTAAAAGAATTCAATTTTCGATTCGCCTAGCATTTGCTATGACGATTAACAAATTACAACGCCAATCTTTGAGTGTTTGTGGTCTGAACTTGCATAATGCATGTTTTTCTCAAAGTAAATTGTATGTGGCGTGTTCACGTGTTGGCAGACCATCAGATTTATAGGTTTTTTCGCCCGATAATCAAACAAAAAACATAGTGTATCATAAAGTGCTGGATTAAAGAGAATCGACCCGAGTTCAACCAATGTTTTTCTAATAAACTATTAAAGTGAACGTTTTTTTATTTTTGTTTTCTTTTAAACTTATATATAGGATATTTGTTATTATTGTTCTTTATTGCTTAAAAAATACACTCTTTAAGGTAAAACGAAGTTCGCCGGGTCCGCTAGTATATATATATATATATATATATATATATATATATATATATATATATATATATATATATATATATATATATATATATATATATATATATATATATATATATATATATATATATATATATATATATATATATATATATATATATATATATATATATATATATATATATATATATATATATATGAGTTAGTATATATGATATAGCATAGTCGCTTTTGAGAAATGCGACTCGGCCACGAACACAAAATACCTTGATCTTCACTCGTGGCCTTGACCCCAATTCGTAAACAACATGGTCAAGTCTCTTGACCATTTGACGCAGTTTTTTCCAGTCTTGCTGAGCCTGTGCGATCTTCTGATTCGGTTTTTTGGGCTTGAATACCATGCCAAATCCTTCTTCATATATGACTGTCGATCACAGCGGGCCCCTATTAGATTAGCGACAGCTCCACGCAACGGAAGCCGCAACTGCACGACACGGTCAGTTTTTGACCTTCCACCGCTCCTCCAGCCCCCAAACACAAGGTTGTCGTCGATGCAAAACTGTTCGACCGTCCTAAACTCTAGCTCCACTCCCGCGAGCCACCACCAAATCAAACTCATCTGAGTTGGGGCACTTGCATCCGTAGAAGCACTTTCATGTTGTTCCGCAACATCCAGGTCAGCAACCTTCTCAGCCGATTCATCCGGGGTGGCACCACTCACAAAAGCGCCCCGATCAACAGACATTGCCTGGAGCTCTGTTCTATCTATCTATTCCAAAAGTAATTTTCTCAAAGTCCAGCCCCACCCCAATGTTCCGGAACAGACGACCACCCAACAAATCCGATCCGCGATGCAAAAACCGTGAAACACCCTGTCCGGACGCAGCATCACAAGCGTCATCACCACACACCTCACTCAAGCAATCTTCCAAAACCTCTCCGACGGATCCGACGATCTCCTCAAAATCTGTCAGAGTCTATCTACACTCAGCTACAGGCCAACTTTTGCAGCGCCCCGCTACAAAACTAGACCACTTCTATTTTCACTGCCTTCATCATGACCCACCTGACCTGTGCAGTCTGTACGGCCGTCATCTGTCACATGCTCTGAGACACAGCAGGTGGACTCCAGTTCAAATTGGGTTTCGCCGCAGCAACCCACATAATTTTCCTCACCAGCAACCCGCTGGTCCTGAACCGTGTCCACCACTGTTTCAGCCGTCCCTGTGACCAAACTCTTAACAGTCGCACCGTCCAGTCCACACTCAGGCAAACCACTGCCAGAAACACCCCCATTTTCATCTTCTCTGTTGTTATTTCCTGACAGCAACGCCACACCAGCCTCTGCTACTCTGTTCTCAGGATCGACCTAACCACCGAGAATCACATTCTTCATTTCCTGCTGTGCTGTTCTGTTCTCCTCCCGTGCTGCTCTGTATTTTTCCGCCATCTTGTTCAGAGCCTTCATCAATTCATTTTCTGTTTCGAGCTCATACTCTTCTGGGTCAAACTCATTGTTCTCCAATGACGTGTAGAGGCGGTCCACGAGCTCAGACGTTTTTCCTTTATCACTGAGCTCTCGTTTTCTAAGTTCCTGCCTGCCTCAACTCGAGTATCAAGAGCTCATCCAATGCTTTCAAAACCATTCTTGTAATCTCACTTCTGATCACCAATGTTACGATATCGTCAAATCGTATTCCGGGTCCAATAGAATGGTTTTGCAGTTTATTGGATGATAATAAATGAAGCTTAGATAAGTCTATTTTATACCATCTAATATAATAATAATAATAATAATAATAATAATAATAATAATAATAATAATAATAATAATAATAATAATAATAATAATAATAATAATAATAATAATAATAATAATAATAATAATAATAATAATAATAATAATAATAATAATAATAATAATAATAATAATAATAATAATAATAATAATAATAATAATAATAATAATAATTATAATAATAATAATAATAATAATAATAATAATAATAATAATAATTAATAATAATGTCTTTCTGAGGTGTGTTAGCTTTGATAATAAAAATATAAACTTAGATATAACTGTTAAGTTTTTAGAGTTTTATTAGATCAAAAAGAACACGAAATAATAGATATCGAACATACACAACTACTTCAACTCGTACATCGGAAAAAGAAGGGAAGTAGATTAGACACCTAACATGCAACATAGACATAAAAGTCAAATATAACATAGTTTCTTAATAAAAATCTCAACACCTTCTCATTTTATAAAGAAACACAACATAAAACATAAATGTTACATAAGTCCCATCATAAAACATAAATGTTACATAAGTCCCATCATACTTAATAACTGTTTCAGTCTTGGTCCCAACAATGGTTTTGTTAAGGCATCGGCAACTTGGAGTTCTGTCGTGACGCGCTCCACTGAAACTTCTCCTTCTGAGACCTTTTCTCTGACAAAGAAATGCCTGATAAGTATGTGCTTTGTTCGTCTGTGTAGTTCTGGATTATGTGCTAAACGAATTGCTGCTTCATTGTCAACTAAAATTTCTGGTTTCTCCTTTAGTTCAACAATGTCGTTCAATAATCGTTTGAGCCATACTACTTCACGAGTTGCTTCACTTGCTGCAACAATCTCTGCTTCAGTAGTGGAAATGGCGACTGAGGCTTGACGCTGACTAGACCAACTGACCACTCCTCCGGCAAACATGCATAAAACTCCTGATGTTGATCTTCCACTTGTCTTGTCTCCTCCATGATCAGCATCACTGTAGGCTGTCAATGCATTGCTCTGTCCAGATTTATAAATGATACCAATATCAGCTGTACCTTGCAAATAACGGAAGATTTGTTTAACCTGAACTACATTTGACTTGCTGGGATTTTCCAAACTTCTGGATGCTACACCAACTGCATAGGCTATGTCTGGTCTTGTTCCCGTCATCAAGTACATCAATGCACCTACCGCCGATCTGTAAGGAAATTTCACATCTTCAGTTTCAGCTTCATTTCCACTTAAATCCTTATCAGATTTTGTAATAGGAGTTGAACAGGGTCGACATCGACTCATTCCAAACTTTTCAAGGATCTTCCTTGTGTAAGATAACTGACTGACTTTAACATTTCCTTCTTTATCTTTATTTATCTCTAATCCAAGGAAATACGATGCAGGTTTTGCTGTTATCTTGAACTCTGACTTCAGTTCTTCCTCAAACTCCTGCAACTCTCTCCCGTCCGTACCTGCAACCATCCCATCATCTACATACAGTGCAAGCATGAGTTTCCTTGCTCCTTGCTTTCGGATGAACAAACATGGATCTGCATCGCTTTGTTTGAAGCCTCGGTGGATCAGGAATTCAGCAAAACGTTTATTCCAACATCTTGGCGCTTGTTTAAGCCCATAGAGACCACGTTTGAGCTTGCAAACTCTTCCTGAATCATCTTTGAAACCTTCTGGTTGCTCCATATAAATTTCTTCATCTAATTTGCTGTACAAAAATGTAGTGGATACATCAAACTGCATGAGTGACATTTTCTCACTTGCTGAAACACTCAACTATGTTCTAATTGTCGCACTTCTAACCACAGGACTAAAAGTTTCTTCATAGTCAATGCCCTTTTTCTGAGAGAAACCTTTTACAACAAGCCTGGCTTTAAAACGTTCGACAGAACCATCTGGATTGTTCTTTATCTTGTAGACCCATTTGCATCGTATTATCTTACGATCTTTTGGAGAATACACCAAGTCCCATGTTTGATTTTCTTTTAATGAATGCATTTCACTGTTCATGGCCTTCAACCATTCATCTTTATTCTTACTGTGAATGGCATCATCATAATTCTCTGGTTCACATACATCACACAGTGCTGTCATAACAAAATCATCATAACGGGATGGTTTCTTCATATTTTTTCTATCACATAGAGTCATGCCTTTGGTCTTTTGTTCATCTTCTTCATCAGCCGAGGCAGAACTATTATTGGGAACATCATTAGAAACCTCTTCACTAACAAATTCGTTATCATCTTTAATTTCTTTGTCGACAGAAATAACATTATCAGGACAATCATGTTCTTGTAAATCAATGACGTTTAACTTTATAACTCTTTCATTGAAAACAACATCTCTTGATCGATACATCTTATTTCCTTGTCGAACAAAAATTCTATAGCCGTCATCGCCTTCATATCCAACGAGAATACCCTTCTCAGCTTTGGTATCAAATTTTTTTCGTTTCTGCATTGGAATATGAACATAAGCTGTGCTACCGATAACTCGAAGATGTTTGATTTTAGGTTTCCTGTCAAACCATAACTCATATGGCGACTTTCCCTCCACTGATGATGGTCCAGTTCTATTGAGGATGTAGGCAGCTGTATTGATCAATTCAGCCCAAAGTGCCTGGGGCAGTTCTTCATGAGCCAACCTCATAGCTCTAGCAGCTTCAACTAGTGTGCGATTTTCACGCTCATTGCAACCATTCTGTTGCGGCGTGTATGGCATAGTTAGACGCTGTCGAACTCCTTCTTTCTGCAAGATTGATCTGACTTCTTTGTTGTCAAATTCTCCTCCATTATTATTATTATTATTATTTTTATTTAACGTGCTCTCTAAAAAGAAAAATTTCTCAGAGCACGAGGCGGCAGTGCCAAAATAAACGAACGAACAGAATCACACATCAGAAACAAAAAGGGTCAATATCCGTTCGTCATACGAAGAAAAAAATGAGTTTTAAGTCGTTTCCTAAAAACATAAACGCTATCGACACACGCCGGATCGGTAAGTTCAATCGGTAGATTGTTCCAGGTAGTTGGACAAGAAACTGCGAAAGCCCTCGGTCCAAACGACCTGGTTGCGCAGGAAGGAACAAGAAGCTGACCGGAAGAAGCCGAGCGAAGGTGAGATCGGCCAGGAAACTGAGTCACCGGAATGCACAGACCGGAGAGGTATGACGGCGCCGAATCATGGAGGCATCGGTACGCAGTGAGAGATAGCTTGAAGTCGATACGCGCCTGCATGTTCAGCCAGTGTAGTCGGTCGTGAATCGCTTTAGTGACATGACCGTATCGAGGCAATCGGAGAATCAGCCTAGCCGTGGCACGCATGACACCATCAAGCCGCCTCATTAACAGATCCGGTATTCCACTGAGTAGACAATTACAATAATCAAGTCTAGACAAGATCAAAGCGCGGGCAAGTGCTTGCGAAGAATCGACCGTGAGGGATTTGCGAACTGACCTCATCTGTCGTAGATGGTAGTAACTGGTGTTGACCAATTTTGCAACGTGTTCACTGAAAGTCAGTTGAGAATCTATGATGACCCCAAGATTGCGAACCCTATCGACGAGACGAATGATGTTTCCAGCTATATTGATCTCGTCAAAGGTGCAGTGCAACCGACGTCTAGAGGATCCCAGTAGAATGACCTCTGTCTTAGAGGCATTTAACTTTAGTCGATTGCATTTCATCCATTCCATTATCTCCGAAACGCAGCCGTCCAATCTGTCCGCGAGCACACCGATACTCTCAGAGCCGCAATGATCGTAGATTTGTAGATCATCAGCATAACCATGAATATTGAAACCACGTTGAGCAACCAGGGCAAAAACATCTGAAGTGTATGCAATGAAGAATAGCGGTCCTAGAATTGAACCTTGTGGAACACCACACACAATCGAGGACCAACCAGAAAGGATACCTCCATAACGAACACACTGCCTCCGATCGCAAAGATACGAACCGATCCACCGAAGAGCAGCAGAATCAATGCCAAATGTACGCTCCAATCTGGTCACGAGGATTCCATGATCAACGCAATCGAATGCAGCGCTGAGATCGAGCATAGCGAGCAGTGTTACCATCCCTCGATCGGTTGCCAAGAGAACATCCGAAGTAACCTTGAGCAATGCAGTTTCCGTCGAACGGCACCTCCGATAGGCAGACTGATGCTCCGGTAGAAGGTTGTGTCCATCCAGGTGATGTTGAATTTGTTTGTTAACCGCCCGTTCCAAAACCTTAGAGATGAACTGAAGATTCGAAACTGGGCGATAACTGGCAGGCAGAGAAACATCCAGCGTAGATTTTTTCAAGATTGGCGTGACCTCGGCCACTCTGAATGGGACCGGAAAGTGACCAGTGTCCAACGATTTATTAAACAGATCTGTAACAAATGGGGACAAGGTTTCTGAAAATTCTTTGATGAGCCATGTTGGCGCCGGGTCTAGACCACATGACTTGTTTGGAGAGTTCTTAATTAGGTCCTTGACGTCATCCTTAGTAAGAGTCGCAAAATTGCTGAAACGTTCTCCAGAGGTGTTGAACTCAGGCGTATCCGAATCAAGGGTAGACGCTCGGACGTCCGTGACCTTCTTCTCAAAAAAGCTCATGAATTGCTCTGCAGTCAGACCATCCTGAAGAATGAAAGATCGTTTCTTTCCCATCACGGCAGACAAATCTCTCCACAGCTTGCTTGCGTTTCCTGCACTCTCCGCAATCGTATTTTGCCAGTACGCATCCTGTGCTCTCCTATAAAAATCCTGGCAAAAACGTAACTGCGCAACCCATTTATCACGGTCAGAGATCAGTCGGGTTCTTCTGTAAATTCTTTCAAGAGAACGAGCTTTTCGTTTCTGCTCGCCGCAAGCAGTATTGAACCATGGAGTGATCGGACGATAATTTCTCAAGGCTGACCGACGTGGAGCATGCTTCTCAACAAGATCGGTCAGTATTCTGTTGTACATCGTAGCCATTTCATCCGGTCCAAAGCCGCTCCAGCTGCTGTCCTCAGTGCAGAGTTTGCTTGATTTGAGATCCTGTAAAAAAAGATCACGATCAAAGGTCTTCCATGCCCTGCCTGTTACCGTTAGTGATACAGGAATTGGTTTCATGAGTGGCAGTCTTGAAATGATGAGAGAATGATCGGACACAGATGGAACATACACTTCACAAGCAACAGAAGATGACTGAGCTGGGTCCTTCGTGATGACAACCTCTAAGGTATGTCCGGCTTTGTGGGTTGGTGAAGAAATATTCTGGACAAGGCCGAAGCAATCCACGATCGTGTTGAATTTCATTGTCCATACATCATCCGGTTTGTCCAAGTGAATGTTGATATCTCCAACAACAAGAATATGGCATCTGTGAACAGTTAATTCTTCAAGCATCTGGCTGAAATCCTCCAAGAACTGGTCAGAAACTCATTGTCACTTAAGAGTTCAGAGACTGTATGACCCATTGTTCTTGATTCTGCAAACATTTGTCGAAGCTTCTGCGATACTTCAGACTTTTCGTTTAGGAAATAAACAAACCGATAACCGCTGAAATCGTCTTTGAACAGAACAAAGTATCGAAAATTGGAAAACGAGAAGCAGAATGGACCGCAGACATCGGCATGAATTAGTTCTCCTGGTCTTGATGCTCTTACTCTTGTTCCAAACTTTAATCTATGTAACTTTCCGTAGACACAGCCTTCGCATAGTTCGCTGTCTATACCAACATCAATGTTCAGTTCTCTTTTAATAACCACTTTAACATGTTTCTTATTCTGATGTTCCATTCGTTCATGATATAACTGTAATGCATCTTTATCATTGACAAAATTTACTTCGGCATTAGAATTGAGTGGTTGAACGGTTTTGGCTGTGAGTTTAAACAAACCTCCATTATTTTCTCTTGTTCCAACAACTACTCTCTTGTTATTTACAATTAGATAACAATCTCTTGATGTAGAAACAAAAGAACTATTTTTGTTTTTATCTTGCGTTGCAATTACTGAAAATAGATTTCTTTTAACTGTTGGCACATACCAACCATCAGTTAATTCTACTGTCTTCCATCTATTATTCACTTTCACTTGAAGTAGAACAGTACCTTTTCCAACAGCTTCTATAAAATCTCCATTTGCAACATACAGTTTTTTCGGTTGAGAAAATCTGTCAAAACTCTGGAATCTATCTTTTCTGAATGTCAGATGACACGTTGCACCATTGTCTAAAAACCATTCATCAGCATGTTCTGACTCATCAACAACAAAAACACTTGACTCCATTACAACCAGTGATTCCTTCTTGACTTCACTTTGATTGCTATTTCTTGGTTTAGGTGGTTTGCCATCAGAATGCCATTTTTCACAATTTCTAACTATGTGTACTGGTGCTTTACAGTAATGACATAAAACTTTAGTTGAATTACTAAGCATCTTATTCTGTTTCTGATATTTCAGTTTCTGCAATGGCTTTTGACTTGAAGCTTTTGCAAATAACACCTCTTGGTTTTTACTGGAATCATTTTTATTCGCCAACGCTCTTTCATAACTACACAATTGATTTGTGAGAGCTTCCACCGTTCTTTCATTCTTGTTCAGCAATCTCCAACTTGCAGAAAATGAGAAAAACCTATCTGGCAAAGTTTCTATGATTCTACACATAAGCAATAAATCTTTGTTCTCATCTTTTTCTAAGTCAACTTTTAACTCTTTCCAAATATTCTTTAATTTTGTAATATGAGTAACTACATCATCATTATCATCAATTTTATAACTGAAAAATTTCATGCACATGTTGTACGCTCGATCTTCATGCACATCATCATACAACCGATGAAGTTCTAGCCAAACGTCTCTTGAGTTAACCAGCGAACGGACTTGTTCGTATATTTCATCGGTCATATTTGATGTTAGAATTATCATGGCATTACAATCTGCTTTATTAAATTTATTCAAAGCAATTTGATAACCTTCTATTTAGATTTTAGTTGCACTTTTATTTAGTTCATCTACCACAAGCGCGCGTAAAGTTATTACTATAATAGCGCATTGGTGTTGTTTCTGAGCTTAGAGTGCGACTACCTTTACTTTTAATATGTAAAAACTCACACGGTTCACGCGCGAACACAATATCACACAATAAATATGGTTTTTTCGTAGGCTATTTTTTCCAATATCGCCCATTTAAGGTTTTTTTCAACATTATCCAATCAATTAGAAGACCATTCCAAAACGTTTTGAAGTGAAAAATCATCTGCTACTGGCTGAAATAGTCTCATGCTTCGCTTGCGAAGCGGGCGTAATGTTATTACTATATATGCGCATTGGTGTTGTTTTTGAGCTTAGAGTGCTATTTGAGTGCGACTACCTTTACTATTAATATGTAAAAACTTACATGCTTCGCGCGCGAAGCGTGCGTCAAGTGCTGGTAAGAATAAACGTGCTAGACTAACAATTCTTCGATGTCAGATCACGAGACACGCTAACTTAAAACTTATCGAT